>CM046475.1:19904292-20606792 GCA_025506415.1 Flaveria robusta
TTTTACCGTAACCGGTAGTTGAAAATATGAGTTTTAATCACCCCAACCTAAATTCTGGGAAAATTGGGATTTAATTAGTTAGTAATGTACTATTAACTTATATAAGCTAATAAAGGGTCGTAAAAGCCAAGAAATGAAAGGAAAACAAACTTTAGGGTGAAAACTGTAAATTTTGAAACTTGAGGGACTAAACTGTAAATTCTGCCAAATACTTAAAATTCGACCCCTTTGACTAAAACTACTTGATAAACATATTACCTCTATAACAAACTGTCCAAAATCATTAAAACATGTCATTTACATTATGGAACCCCAACTTTCCTTAAAAGGAAACTTTTTGACGCGAACCCTAACAAATCAATGTTAATCGCACCTTTTAACCTTATAACGCACCTAGTTGCACCCGATATAACCTTAGAGCACATAGCTTATTACTTAATCTTGTTGCTAGGGTGTTAGGCTTGAAAACGTTCTCTGTACACGAAGAATCTGTTGCTTGAAACCTAAGGTGAGTTCTAGTGTTCCCCTTTTACTTTTATTTTGGGATGAAACATGCTTGTTTAAACCAAAATTATTATTGTGCTATTTCTATGATGCTTATATGTTGTGGATAATGTTGATACCTGCTTATACTTGTATCATAATCATTAATTCTTGTGTGAACCGCTTGTCCTATATGGGTAGATCTACTTGGGGAATCCTTCACACACAGTGCCTTCCATCATGAATGGGAAGGGTACTACACTGAGATCCTGCGGGGTCGTTTGTGTCATGTAACAGGTTTTTATAAGATACTAAGGTGAACCATCCGGCAGGTATGGTGCACTGTTTGAGGCTCAGTTTTTCCTTCGGGATTAATCGGTATTAACTCAAGTTTAGAAAAGGCTAGCCGGGACTGAGTGCAGGGTTGATTGTGACCCCACAACAGTGATACTTATGATTTTAAAACTAATACATGGATTCTAAAGAATCCTTTTGTTTTTAAACTTTAAGGACTTGAATTCACCAACTTTTTAGTTGACACAAAATCTTTGGAGCATGTTTCAGGTAACCCGTGATGGAAGCTCGGTTGATTAGAGGACCTATGGATGGCTTAGTTCCGTGAACCACATGGCATTGTTTACTTTAATTTCACCTTGGACAATTTAACTGTGTTGTAAACTCATGGATTTAGACTGTACTGGATTTATAACTCTTTTGACTCGGGCTCGGCTTTGTGGCCCGGACTTGTTTAAATTAAAATGTAATGCCATGTGATTGCTCTCCTTGTGTGCTCATGTGTTGGTTAGTTTCCTCTGCCATAATTGTTACCAGTTTGTGACGTCCCACCTCCTTGGGCCCGAGGTGTGACATTAATCCCACATCCAATCTGTGATACCAAGCCTTTAAATTTATTATTGTTGTAAGTTTGTCATTAAAAGTTTATTAAGTTTACATAATTATAAGTTCTTGGAGCATTTTACAATTCACACAAATATAAATTTTATAAATATAACCTAAGTTTGGTTAAGAAAGAGCCAAGAAAAATGAAAATGAACACAAGGAAAAACCAAAAAACAAATAAACAAGTAAATTATGTGACTAACTCATGAAAGCTTGAGAATCATATCCCATCCCTACAAGGGAAGACATAAAAATCCACCAACATAAAGTGTTATTAAATGACAAACTCAACCTGCTTAACGATACCAGAACACAATAAACGCTCATAACTGTCGAGAATGGTGTGATAGTTTCAATGTGAGATTAAGGAAAGCAACCATACGTATTTTAAATAGCATAGACATCCTAGCAGGGCCGTCCCTAGAGTGTAATTAAATAGGCACAAGTCTTAGGCCACCAGAAGTTACAAGGCCTCCAATTTTATAATTTAATTATACATATATAATCAATTTGATTAAGTGTTTCTCCTTCAAAACTTAAGGTTTTATATTTTAATCTAGTTAGTGATAAGTCTCACTTAAATTTTGTTGTGCTTTTTTTTTTCAACATGGCCCGTCTTTGTTGGTTCAGCGGCTTCAACACAACATTCATTGTTTAACCTAATTTGATTAAAAATCTCTTTAAAACTTTAACATGCTTTAACTAATGAAGTTTATTACATAAAACAAATTGAAACATTAAATAAAATGTGAAAATGATTTTTGAATTTATTGTTAAAATACCTTCTTAAAGGTGTTTTAAATTCTTTATAATTATATTTTAAAGATAAAAAAATATCATTTACTTTAATCTTATATAATTTTAATTGTTTCAAATTAAGTGAATTTTTATACACCCTACGATTAATATACATATGCAATAATAGATAATCGACTTGTTTCAAGATTTTATAAAAATGTTTGTCTATTCAAAATTTGGGTTATCTTATTAGCTGTTTAGTTAATTACCTTATTGGTTGATTAGTTGATGACCTTATTAGTTGATCCTAGCATAATTGGAAACGAGTAACATTCAATTGTTTCTGGTACTTTTTAAGTGTGACTCCTGCAAACATAGGCGAAGGATAATAGGGGCCGGGGGGCTGCCCCCCTCTTTTTTTCATCAGTAATGTAAATTTTTGGTCCGGTAGTGTAAATTTTTAGCCCGGTAATGTAAATTTTTTTATATATATCCGGTTCGTCCTCCTTAAAAAAATTTAGTTTCGCCCCCCGCCCCCCTATGAGAGTGTTCAAGTTCCGCCACTGCGTGCAAAAATTTCAAAACTTCATCCAATGTTTTCGGCCTTGTTCAGTCATCCATCTCTACTAATGAGAATGAAAGAAATGGAATGCTACTAAATCATATTAAGAACAAATTGCAGCAAAAGAGGGATATAATTATACTATCGAATTCTCAAAACTCAAGAAGGAGATGAGAAAAAAAAAAGGAGACAATCATTAACAGATTCATTCCATCCTCTCACACTCCTTACATGTTCTTATTTCACATTTGCCAAAGTTAGTTATTCCCTCATGCTGATAGACATATGCCAAAGTTATTTATTCCCTAATGCCGATGTGTTAATATCTAGTCCATTAATTTACATAGGTACTTTTCTTGCTCTATCGCTCAGCCCTAGCTCAATTGGGGCCCCCACAACCGTATCATCCTGTTGATTGTGATTTAGTCAGAGCATGTTAGTTTGAGTTCTGGCATAGGGCGACACTATCAATCCACTATACGACTGCGAACACAAATGAACGAATAAACATAAACAAGCCATTATTAGCGGAATTCTAAAAAAAATGGTTATTGATAATTAAAGATATTGATAGACAATTTTTATTTATTTGCTGAATAGATGGATACATAGAAAAAATCATTGCTATAGTTAACAATAAAACACTTTGAAAAGCCCACATACGATGAAGACTTGTTATTGCATCAGAAAATGAAGAATCCCAAGTGAAATTAAAATTTCGCCCCTTTTTTCATATTTTATATTCATGATCATTGATCAACAAGCCTCTATTAAGAAAATAAATGATAAAATTCTTATTATTATTGCATCTTCTTATTTCTATAGCGTTTTGAAATGGTTTCTTCTTTTAAATCCTTGGGAAAAATGTCTGTTCGCTGTGATTGCACGCCTTCGTCTTCTGATCCGAGCAAATGGTCTAGGATTGCTTTAGAGTTCAACGAGGTTGATTATGATCAACTTTTTGCTTTACCTCTTCATCTTCTGGCATGTGAGTGGACGTATTATCCCCGGTCATGTCCCGGATGATTCAGAAGAATCACGTTCCTCCTCCTCCTTAACGCCGACCCCAGATTAGATCCGCTCGTGCTATGTTTCCTGAGCCCACTTTGTCTACTCTCCCTTGCTCTTTTTAGGCTGGAATGCGGTGCCCCATCTCTTGGGAGGTAGATGTGAATCCTCTTTGTTCATTGAGACTTTAACGAACTAATAAACGGTTCACGAACATATGACCAAACAAAATTTTGTTTTCGTGCTCGTTTGTTACGAAAATGTTATTTTTGTATCGGTTGTTTATTCTATAAACATCACAAATGAAATTCTTGAATATATATGAACACAAATGAACATATATTTATTTGAAAATAAAACCGATCATTTTTCATCCAAGACATTTCTAATAAAAATGGTACTAATGTTTAGCAAAAATGGATTTGCATTTATGTATGGATGTTAGGCTGATTAATTAAAATAAATGTTTACGAAAATTATAAATATTAAATGAATGAACATGAACGGACATACACAAACAAAGAAGAACAAACACCTTACCGAATGTTCACAATCACAAAAGAACGGACGCGACCGTTGTTCATGTTGGTTTATTTAACTGAATTAATGAAGTTTTTTCTTCATGTTTGTTCGGGTAGTAAACGAAGAAACATTAAAAAAGTTCCCCGTGGCATGGTGGATGGACTGTTTGCTGAACATTTGAAAAAGTTAACAACCCTACGATGCTCTAATTGCTTTGCTGTTCTCAATTTGTTTCTACAGCCATTTGCTATTTCTCATTCAATACCCTAAGTGTTTCTTGGGCATCCTTGTTTGTTGCTGAGCTCTTGTCATTTCTCGGTGTTTTTGACATCTCATTATGTATTTTGTCAAAGGTGAGAAAAACAAGAATGAGATGCAATGTTGTAAAAGTCGTTAAACCCTAACAGATCAATCAACTGGAGAGTTAAGAGTACTCGTTCGAGGCGAGCAGTACTCAGGGAGTGCTCGAATATAACAAATTATAAAGAAATTAATTTTTAAGAAATTATACATATATCAAATATTGTAAATTCACTAATATTTATAGCAATAAATATATAATATCAATATCTATTAAAAGGATACATGTTCAAATACTAAAATAATTTAAAAATCAACATTTTTTATATGTATGAAAAACAAAAAAAAAAATCCAACAAGGCTTTCTAGATGATCCCTCTAAAAGAAGATGAGTCTAACAATCTTTCTAGTTACTTCGTTCTTTAATTCTATTTGCAAGAGTCCTAAGAAAAAGTATTTTATTTACACTGAGCTAAAAAAATATGCCTGTGTCTCTAGTTAACTAAAGACATTCTTTAATAACTATTTTTCTTCAATTTATTCGCTACAAATTTACTTCAATTTCAATGAAAAATAGTGAAAATTGACGAAAAAATACATAATCCAAGTTTTCCGAATTGGGCCGAGTTGGGCACCTAGCGTCGAGTAAGGCCGAGTTCGGCCGCCTAGCTCCGAGTTGGACCGATTTTGACCGAGGTTGATCGATTCTGAGTTATGAGAACAAGTTGAAAAAAGTCGTTTGAGTAAATGTCCCGGTGAGATGATAATAATGAAACCCTGCTAAAAAATATATTAGAAAACAAGTAGAATGATATTGTTACTGAAAACAACAATTCCAAATCAAGAACACATAGTTCAGTACAACTTGCCTTATAGATTTCATATATAAAAAGTTTTCAAATGCTGTGGTTAAAATAACTATATTAAGTTATTAAAACAATAGCAATACCAAACTCAAATTAAAATTAATAAAATGTTTATTATTCTTATGCAATTTTTTAAAGAGATATTAACATATGAAAAAATTATATTCATTCTCTTATCATAATGAAAATTGAAAGTTGGTTGATAACTATTTAGTTTTTTATTTTAATAATTTAGCTTTAAACGAATGGACCATATTTTTAAGAGTTGCATCTATTTAAACTCTTAAAATCATATATACAAGATAATTGTCATCAAGTTTCTTTTTTTTTTTCAACATGTATACGAGTAAATTCCACATCGCTTATATCACTTGTGGTGTAAATCAATGAATATAAAGCTCTTCAACTATGTGACATGTAGTTGTCGGTATTAATTAAACTAAAATAAAATAATTAATAGCCATGACTTTGGACATATAGTCGGCTGAATTCGGTACATACTAAAATGTGATAAAGAAAAAAAAAACCTCAAAAGTATAAAACAATCTGGACTATACATTCCCATGATCTTTATTTACCTATTTTTTTTTATCTATGTGCTTTTCATCACCTTAAAACAGTATCCTTTATTGCTGCCATATTGAAGGATGAACATAAACATACATAGATTCTAATCATGCATGTTCTTCACATGAACAAAGGAGAAGGGGAGACTAGCTATGTCAAAAATTCACAACTTCAGGTAATCACAGATCACACTTAAAGTTTTTAATTTCTTGATGATCTAACACATAACACTTTTCAAAACAAAATATGTTGGATTGTAGTAAGTTCACTCCTTGAATAACAAAATTTGAAAAAAATTCAAAAAAAGTAGTCTAAACAGTTGTTTTAAAATCCGTCCTATTTAATATATAAACAAATATATTCCACATGGCTAGAATGACATGTAGGGTAAACTAAGCCTATATTGTTTTAAATTATATGACAATAACATGTGATTGTCATATAATTAAATCAGTCACCAATTTGGACACATAATTGTCTGAATTAGACACTATCTACAATAATGTGATAAAGACCATACAAGTTTCAGACAATTAAAACCACACATTAGCACCTATCATGGTCTTTATATATCCATTGTTCCTACATATGAATTTCATTAACTTAAAGCATTATCCTTCACTTCTATCATCTAAAATACGAACATAAACACACACAAAGCTACCCAAATATATAAAATTCTAGTCATGCACGTTCTTCACATGAACAAAGGAGAAGGGGAGACTAGCTATGCCAAAAACTCACAAATTCAGGTAACCATAGATCAACAATTCCATATTATTTATGTATTTAAACCATATAAATTTAACATGAAGGTATGAATGTAGAAGAAGATAATATCTTTTGGTTGTTCAAAGATGGAAACTGCCATTTTTAATATCTTGTTGGAGGTGCAACCCGAGAGCATGGGGATTGCGGACCTGGGGTGCTCTTCTGGACCCAACTCGTTGACAGTCGTGTCTCAAATAATCCACATGGTGGATGCTGCTTGTCAGCATAAGGGTTTACCCGTGCCTGAACTAAGGGTGTCACTAAACGATCTCCCTAGCAACGACTTTAACAGTGTTTTTATGTCGTTGCAAGAGCTTTACAAGAACATGAAGAAAGATCATGGCATTAGGGGTTGCTATATTTGGGGTGTACCTGGTTCATTTTATGGCAGGTTGTTCCCTACCTGCAGTCTTCACTTTGTTCATTCTTCTTCGAGCCTGCATTGGTTGTCTCAGGTTTGCATCTTTAAAGGTTATTTTCATTTTGTCTAGAGTTAGGCCACTATAACTATTCATATGGTTTAAATATGACAATTTATTGATCACTTATATTATACTCTATATTAAAGTTCATGACTAATGAATAGTACACACTCCATTAGAACAAAGCCAAGTAGGTTCTTTTTATTTGATTTTATTGTATTTAAGTTATGCTATTGTTCCTTGCTTCTTCAAGTTGTCATTTAAAGCCTACTTTTTCCTTTTTTTTGACCTACCATGTTCCCACCTAAGGGTGCATACGAGCTGAGCTGAGTAGTTTGCGACATACTTGAGATCGCATCAGTACAAAGCTAGAAATGAGACGAGCCTTATCGAGCCTGAGCCTAAGAATACTTCATTAAATTATTGAGCTGGGCCCGAGGTTCACATCTCGAGCTCAAGCCTATACCCAAGCCCAGTGTTGTAAAACTCGGCCTAGGCGGCCGAGTACTCGGAACTCGGCAAGGTGCCGAGGCGCTTTTCATCAACTTGGTCAATATTACTCGGAATTTTCGGTCAAACTCGTTCCAACTCGGCCGTACTCGGTCCAGCTCGGCCCTACTCGGTCCAACTCGGCTTAACTCAGCGCTACTCGGTCCAACTCGGCCCTACTCGGCCAACTCGGCCCTACTCGGTCAACTCGGCCCTACTCGGTCAACTCGGCCCAACTCGGATTTTCACCATTTTTCACTGATTTTCGCTGTTTTTTTACCGATTTTTGTTGAATTTTTTTTTTGTTTTTCATGGAGAGACATTGGAAAATGATAATAAAATGATTACTACGTCTATAATATCAAATAATTTGATATTACATTTTGAAATATTTTTGTGTGTGGACATGTATTTTTTGAATTTATAATTGATATTTACATACTTTTTATAAATATTAGTAAGCTTATAATATTTGACATATATATAATTTTTCAAAGACCAATTTCTTTATAATTTATCATGTCTGAGTACTCACCGAGTACTTGCCGCCTAGGCTGAGTACCCGCAACTCCCCAGTCAACCAACCTGTCAGCGTTTAGCGAGTTTTGCAACCAATCCCAAGCCTAAATGAACATTTTTACATATATAATTTTTCTTAATTTATTAAACAGTTTTATGATAAAAGTGATGATTATATATAAAGCTACGTGAAAAACTATTTAATAACATGTATAATGCTTTATATATAATATAATTATTATAAATAGTGGAGTGTTCATAGGAAAATAACATAGTTATATGAATACTAGATAAAACCAATAAAACTGGTCACATAACTTATAGACTTTTTCTCACTACTCTATACGTATGCGTGGTATAGATATAGTTAGGGATTAAATTTAGGCCATAACATAATTTTACATATACTTTACACATAAATCTTACATTCCACGTAGTCTTATATATATGTAACACTCTTTAATATTAAAAAAGATTATAAATTATGTCATTTTTGCATGGTTTTCTTTGTTGTCGCATAATCATTGGTTTTCTTATAAACCCTTCTCATTATAGGGTTAGGATCACTTGAAAACTCATAAATATCTTAAAAACTATGGGCACTAGTACTAATAGTTTATTTTTACACACGGTTGTGTATATTAATATATATTGAAAACTATCAAAATAACATAAAAGCTAATCAAACTAATGTTTTCATGTATTTCTAAAATTTTATTTGTTTAACTACATATGTTAAGATATTATAACCTACCTATACTTACCATGTGTAGATTAGAAATTCACTCATTGTTTTATTTTTGAACTTCAAGAGAGACGATTAAAATTTATAGTTTAATTAGTTTTTATAAAATGTATAAACCGTTGTGTGGTTATAAAAGTTCTTGCAGTTTTAAAGATATCTATGAGTTCTTAAATATCCTAAGCCTATATATATAAATAGGGTAAATATCAAATAAGAACATCAAAATATTATGCGAACTTCAAGAACTCATGAAAAATAATAAAAAAATAATAATTTTACTATGGTATTAACATTATTATTAAAATACAGAGTCATTCAATGAGTTTATATGTGATAATTTATATGTATGCATATATTTTAAAATTTTATACACGTGAAAACCGTAAAATCTTACACGTGTAAATGGAAAGCTTACACATGTGTATAATTTTAAAATATACAAATGCATGCAAATTATCATAAATAGGTTCTTTTAACAATGCTGTACTTTAATAATAATGATAGGAATCTAGATAATATATTGATTTTTATTGTTTTTCACGAGTTCTTGTAGTTTTCACGAAATAAAAGTTGTCAATTTAACATTACACACACACACATATATATGTATGTATTTATGTATATATATGTATGTATGTATGTATCTATGTATATACATACCGAAGGGTTTATAAGAAAACCACATAGTTATGTGAAAACTGAATAAAACAAATGAAACCGATCATATATTTTATAGATTTTTTTATTACTACTCTTTATATATATGTGGTTGTATATATACATATGAGTATGGATCAAATAAAAACTATAACAAAGTCTTACATATACATCACACATAAGTTATGTATATGCAACAACTTTTCATTCGACATGTTGTTACATATGTGTGACACTCTTTATTATCATATTATGTTCAACATATATATAATAGACACTTAAATACCCTTATAAAATTTAAAAGAACAATAAGTTTATAAATTATGCTAGTGATTTCTATGGCTTTCTTTGGTTTTCGTATAACTTTTGGTTTTCTCAGAAATATTTTTCTATAGTCACACATTGAAATTCCAAAATATATAAAGAAAAAGACAAAAAAATAAAAAATGAAAAAAACATCACATTTCACAAGTGAAATCCATGTGTTTTTATAGAAAAAAATCTATTTCACAAGTGAAATCGATGTAATATTTTTGTTTTTACTTTTTCTTTGAATTTTTTGGAATTTAAAATGTGTGATTAGGATTAGTTACATAGTTCTCTATATTTTGGTATTCTAATTGAACCCTTATATATATATATATATATATATATATATATATATATATATATATATATATATATATTATGGGGAGGGTTACTAAGAAACCAATAGTTATGTGAAAACCAAAGAAAAGCACGGAAACCGATAACATAATTAATTCATAACTTTTTCGTTATTTAAGTATTTTGGTACATATATGTTGAGCATAAATACGAGAGTAAATAGTCTTACGTATACGTAACACTATATCGAATGAAAAATGGTTACGTATACGTAACCTATGTGTGACGTATATGTAAAACCATGCTACGGTTTTTATTTGATTCATAAGCTTATTTATATATACTCACACATATATGTAGTGGGTAGTGATAAAAAATTTATATATTATGTGATCGTTTTCATTGGTTTTCTATAGTTTTCTTATAACTTTATGGTTTACTTAGAATCCCTCCTCTCTTTTTCTCTCCCTATAAATATATATATATATATATATATATATATATATATATATATATAAAAGGACATTCAAATAAGAATAAAAAATCTGTAAAAAGCATCTTTAACTGTTGTACTATTTATTAGAAAAATATATTAAAATGCTTGTAATTTTACTATTTTTAAGATAAATTTTAAAAAAATAGGATATCTATAGTATTTTCAAAATGTGCATATATGCACCCACATTATATTACATATATGAACACTTTATAGTTTTTCTATAAAAATTAAGTAGAGAGGTGATAAATTATTGAAACAATCAAATGATAGAATCAAACCGTTGTCTTTTAATATTACAATTTTTATTGAGATGCTATTGTTATATGCATTGCTTATGCGCTTCTTAGTGGTTCTTTACATTTTGTGGTTCTCAATAAAATGCATCCGTATATATATACACACATATATACATACAAACATACATACATACATACATACATACGTGCATGCATACACGCATGCATACACGCATGCATACATGCATGCATACATGCATGCATACATACATCCATCCATACATGCATGCATACATGCATGCATACATGCATGCATGCATACGCGCATGCATACCTTCATGCATACGCGCATGCATACGTACGTGCATACCTACATACATACATACATGCATACAGACATACGTGCAACACATACAAGCACCGCATGCAAGCACGCATCCATGCACGCCTGCATGCACGCATGCATGCACCCATGCATGCATACATACATGCATACATACATAAATACATACATACATACATACATACATACATACATACATACATACATGTATGCATGTATGTATTTATAAATATATTTATGTATATATATATATATACTAGGTTATAACCCCGTGTATTATACGATTTTAATAAAAAAATATTAAAAATTAATGAAAAGTTAAGAAATATAAAATATTATTTTGATATAAGATATGATTAAAATTATATGTGAGTAAGTACTTTAATTAATAAAATATTTTTATTAATTTTTTAAAAATTTCATTTTAAAAAAGTGTTTTTTAACTCTCCTTTTGTAAATATGTTAAGATGCATTTCGTTCTAGAATATTGTTTTTAAAAAATATCATTTTTAATAAAAATCTCATTATTTCAAAACTATAGGTTTTAGTTATTTTTTTTTATAAATAAATTTTCGTATTTAATAAAAATTTCCTTTGACAAAATATCAATTTTATAAATATGTTATTGTTTAAAAACTCCGAGTTTTAGTTATCCTTTTAATTATTTTAGAAAAACATTTTCATATAAAACTTTTATTTAAAAAATGTCGGTTTTAGAATATTTCATATGTGTAGAAAGATATATTGTTTAAAAAAATTCATAGTTTCTAAAATTTTTTTCAAAAAAATTTAATTTTTAATCAAAATGTTTAATTTTTTAATTAATAAAGAATTTTTTATAAAAAAAATATTGCTTTTAGAAATAATTCAAATGTTTAAAGTGTGATGTGAGAGAGAGAGAGAGAGAGAGAAGAAGAAGAAAGATAACTAAAAAGTGAGAATTTAATAATTAGTTATTTTGACTTTTTAAAAATAGATAAATGATTTTGAGCGGAAAAATAAATGATAGAGTTATAAGGTGACATGTATCCAACCAATGTAATCATTTATTAGTATAGAGACATTTCATTCTAAGAATATTGTTTTTGAAAAATGTCATTTTTAATAAAAATCTCATTATTTGAAAACTATGAGTTTTAGTTATTATTGTTTTATAAATAAATTTTCGTATTTAATAAAAATTTTCTTTGACAAAATATCAGTTTTATAAATATTTTATTGTTTAAAAACACCAGGTTTAAGTTATCCTTGTAATTATTTTAGAAAAACATTTTTATATAAAACCTTTATTTAAAAAAAAAATCGGTTAAAAATTCATAGCTTCTAAAAATCTTTTTTTTTTTTTTTTTCAAAAAAGCATATTTTTTAATCAAAATATTTAATTTTTAATTAATAAAGAATGTTTTATAAAAAAATTGATTTAAAAAAAAATTAAAATGTTTAAAGTGTGTTCGTGAAAGAGAGAGAGAAAAGAAGATAGATAACTAAAAAAGAAAGAATTTAGCAATTAGTTATTTTGACTTTTTAAAAATTGATAAATGATTTTCAGCTAGAAAATAAATGGTATAGTTAATATAAAGGTGATATTTGTCTACCCAATGTAATCATTTATTAGGGATCAAATTAGAACTCTCTTTTTTTTTTTTTTTTTTTTTTTGTGAGAACTTTAGTAACTAATATAAGACATTAGTTTTCAATTACAAAATGAAAATTATCAAAAATATAATAAAGAAAAATTATAAAATGAAAAATAAAATAAAAATAAAAAAATGAAAACACAAAAATGTTTCTCTAGCTTCCCTCTTTCATAAAAAAATAAAAAAAAGTTATAAAAAATAAAAAAATTATTGTTTTTTTACAAAATTTGTTTTACACATATGTAATAACGGATTTAAACGTACATAAATTTGTTATTACACATGTGTATAACACATATGTAAATAATGAGTGAATGATTTTTTTTAAAAAGTTATATAAATATGATAGGCGTTGGAAAGATAAAAAATATACTGATTAATGGTGAATTTTTTTTGAAAAATTTATGTCGTGAAAAAAAGTATGAACATCTTTAAAAAAGGGGAAAATGGCATGTGACTTGCATATGATAATAAATATGTGACTTATATTGGTTTCTAGAGTTATCACAAAAAAATGGTTTACAAGATAACCCTCTCCTATGTACGTGTATATATATATGCATATATTTATATATTTATATATACTATATAGTTTAATTAATATGTTGGCCACTAAATAATTCAAAGATCATTCTTTGGCGTGCCGGTCGCTTTTATATAACATCTTTAGTTGCAGTCATATTGACTAACCTAGTCTTAGCCTCAAGTATTTACTTAACATATGTATCTGTTTTAAGTTTTAGATGAATGTATATTTTAAAACACAATTTTTGGATATGTTACTAAGTATTTTATGTAATGAAAACATTGATCACCACTATCATAAACCTTAAAGTCATAATGACAAATAACAAGAGACAGTAAAAAAAAGTCACTGTTGGTGGTCTTTGGAGGGAATGACAGTGGCTAGTAGGTTGCCAATGGGGAAAGGGTGGAGGTTGGTGTTTGGTTGGGTAGAGAGTAGGAATATCAAGAGGCAAAAAGAAGAGAATTAGAGTAGTACTATTAGTTTTTTATTTTTTGTTGTTTACTAAATTCATATTTTCATAAAATAGTTATATTTGTCTTTTCACATAGAATTAAGATAGTAAAGCAAAAAACGTTAGAAATCTAACTTTAAAGCAAAAAAAATGAAACCAAAGGTGTGGAAAAGCCGAAATTCAAAGCATTAGATAAAATGCTTATTTTAGTAAAAGCAAATGGATGAAAGCCATAATTTATTCTAGTAAAATCCTAACATTCTATGTCCAATATCTCGTTAGTATTGGACTATATTGCCAGAACTATGTTACATGCATGTGAACAAGAATACAATATAACATAATCCTAACTTTATATATTATTGCACGATATATATTATCATAATCACATATTATGCATGGTAAACACATAGTAGATATTTTTGAAATAGTCACATCATAATTACAATAACTAATCTTATTTGAAATAGGCACCAATTGGCTTAAAACCTTGGAATGGAACCCATTTGAACAAACAGAAGGTATACATATCTAAGGGTAGCCCAAAGAGTGTTCTAATTGCATACCAAGAACAATTCCATGAGGAATTTTCGTTATTTTTGAGATCACGTGCAAAGGAAATGGTTAGTAAGGGTCGGATGGTATTGTCATTCGTTGGTCGACGATCCTCGGACCCATGTGAAGATGAGGCTTGTTTCCATTGGGAGCTTTTAGCTCGTGCCTTGATGAACCTTGCTTTAGACGTCTGTACTCTCTCTCTCTCTCTCTCTCAAACACATGTTTTATTTATCTTTAGGAAGTCTGTGAGGGTATTGTTTTCATTGATTAATCTTATTGATATCTTATATGTATGTTGCTATAGGGACTTGTTGAAATGGAAAAGATTGATTCATTTAATATGCCTTATTATGCACCAAACCCAGATGAAGTGAAACATGAAGTTGAAAATGATGGATCATTTGTGGTTGAGGATGTTGAGGCATTTGAGATTGAATGGGATGATGTTAACTCAAGTGATCTCAAGATATCAAGTGGTAATAGAGTGGCTAAAACTATTCGAGCTGTAGTTGAGCCAATGTTAGAGGCTTATTTTCATCTTGGGCCGGAAATGATGGATGAGTTGTTCCGAAAATATGCTAAAATCATCGACGACTACTTCATTGAAACAAAATTCAAGTACATTATTTTGGTTATTTCTTTAATGAGGAAGGACTAACGTCTTGATCCAAAGTTTGTATTTGTTTTCTTACCTTTTTACCTTTTTTACGTTTTCTATTGGTCCTAGTTTCTAAGAAATATGTTTATGATAAGTAGATATGTTAATGTAAGATGCATCTACTACTAGAAACCAAATAAAGGGTGTGTAATTTTCTATTAGCGCTTATTTTTCAAAAAATGAACTGTTATGCTTTATGTAAGAACCAAGACAAAGTCATATGCAAATAGTAAAACAAATTGTTTCGTACTTAAATTAAATGTGCAATTATGGTTTGAGGTATAAGCAAGTTATGGTATTTTATCTCGGTAACTCGCTCATCTCATGGAATTCCCAAAACAACAAATGGGTACTCTATCTACGTGTGAGGCTGAGTTGAACAAATGGTAAGTGAAATAGTTGAAGAAAAGGTTGCTTTGAGTAGCTAATAGCTCGGAAATAGCAAAATCAAAAACCTAGTTTTCTAAGGGAGAAGTAAACACATCAACATGCGTTTTCACTTTATACGTGAGTGTGTTGATAAAGGAGAAGCTAAAGTGGAACATGTTCGAGGCGATGAACAAAAGACAGATTTGTTGACTAAAGCTCTACCCTAAGTGAAGTTTGAGGAAATGAAGAAACATGCTCGGTTTGGTGGATCTTGGGGAACAAATTAAGTATTAGGGGGTGAATATTGGATAATCCTTAATATTGAAGATAGAGTTTGCTAGCTAATTTGTCGATTAGATAGAAATAAATAAAAAGTATTATGTTTATCTTTAAGAGTCCTAACTACTATATATACCTATTGAGTAATATAATTTGTTTAAGAGTTTTGCTTGATTATTAATTGTTTGGTCTCCAACAATTTAAACATAATTTACATGTAGATGAACCATATCAATTCACATCAATAATCATATAACATCTGCTTTTTAGCATTGTTTTCACGACCGGATCGGACCTGCCGGTCCGACCGGTTCGACCGGGGATAGGCCACCTAACCGGTCCGGTTCGGTGCGACTCGTTTTGGACTGGTCGAACCGGCCGGTTCGTCCCGAACCGCTGGTCGGACCGGGAAACCGGACCGTTTCGGACCGGTTTTCATATTTTTTTTTAATTTTTTTTATTTTTTTGATTTTAATGGGTAAAAACGGGGTGTTGAACCATAAATTAGTGTGTTGGATATAAAAATATAGTTAAGTTTTATATATAACTATAAAATACATATATAAATTACTTATATTTAATTATCTATATAACTATATATATAATATAGTATATATATAATTATGAAGTCATCCGGTTCTTAAATCCGGTCCGACCACCAAACCAGTAAGGCGTCCGGTTCGACGTCCGATCCGGTTCTGAAAACATTGCTTTTTAGTTTATGTAACTTATGACTTCTAGCCTTGTTCTACATATCAATATGTTACATGTGTTAGAAGGACCACATTTGCCAAAAGATTATTAAACTCGTACGCCATTATTGTGTGAAATGCATGCACCACCTTTAGCCGGTTTTGACCAATTTTTACTCATGATATGTGGACGTGACCCCATTGTCGTATTCATTCTCGAATCACTTTCAAAAGTGAGATTACAATAGAATATAAAACGACTCGTTTTTTGTTTTAAAAAAATATAGCACGTATTAAAATTGGAAAAATATCAAGAGAAAACACTTTATTGGAAAGGGAACTAAAAAAACTACTTCCATTGTTTTTTAAATATTAATAACTTTTTAATATGATATTATTATTTTAAAAAATTATTATAAAACTGGGAAATGTTCAAATAAAAATACATTTTAAAACTAAAAAGTGTGAGAGATAATTTCAACCATCAATATTCTTAATCAATGATGGAGATTAAATTGTAGGAAAAAGTTGATTAGAGACTCGTTTTAGTAATAACCACTTTTATTAACTTTTTACAAGTTTTTCGAATTTTTTAAGTCTTCGTAATTTTTATGTAAAACATTATTATTTTATAAAAGTTACACCATAAAAAGGAACAGTTTTTATATTTAAAATATATACAATATTATTATATAAATAAATAATAAATTTTTTTTATGTTTTTAAGCTCATATCTAATTATTGTGTCGTTAGTGTAGTTTATTATATATTTTTGTTAGTAATTATATTTTTTTGAATATTATTATCTTTTTATAAAATGACGAGTTAAAAAAATATGATAGTGAAATAACATTTTTATGTATTTGTAATATGTAATATACAATAATTATTTGACAACTAATAAATTTAAAACATTAAAAACAATAACAAAATAATATAATGTGTCATTGTGGTTTTTAATCGTCATTGCCATATCTTAAACACTAAGTTTTGAAAAATACATTGGCAGATTTATTGTGTACTTTTAATTGTAAAACATAATTATAGATAACAATAAGTTTATATAATTTATAAAAAATAAGGCGAAATTAACATATTGTGTTATCTTTAACACTATAGGTTTTGAAAAATACATTGATTAAAGTATATCATTGTATACTTCTAATTGTATAAAAAAATGATAAAGAACAATTTTATTTAATCTAAAAATATTATCACAAATAACACAAATTGAACTAAAACGTAAAACAAAATAATAAATACATATAATAATTGATGTAAAATAGAAGAAATAAAAAACTGATATTTGACATATGAATGTATAAGACAAAATGAGTTGAAGTTGTAGAAACAATGACCAAAATGTCATATACTTTAAAATAATAGAAGCATATGTGTCAAGCCCATAATTTTTGTTATGCTTTTTAGATTATATACATTTTTTACTAACCGTCCCTATAAAATTAATTTTTTTTATCCTTTCTTTTAGAATAATATTTCTATTTTAAAATTTTATTATTTTTTATCCATTTTTCTTCTACACTACTACATATATGTAGTATGTTGATACTATGTATATCTAGTATGATGACACTTAATATATGTTGTATGGAAATTGTTATAATGAGAACTTATAAAGTGTACATGTAATTAAACTTGAAAGGGCTAACATATTACTTTTCTATGTTTTAAAACACTTTCCGGTTTCATGTATTAGAAGCTTGTAACTTGTGTATTATCACTTTCAAGTTTGGGCTTTAATAATAACTAGATGGTCACACTGCCATGATGTTGTAGAAACTCCGTATGTACGACTGCATAAATATTGAAAAAACCATTATATCATGAAATAGTTACCATTTCCATCGAAACCATGAAGATTTTTTTTTAAATAGTTACACCTCTATATGATTAAAAAAACATGTTTAGTACTTATAATATAACATGATAGCTTTTTATTGGCCCCTTAAAACATTGTACCCAAGAGTTACTTTATAATAAAATGACTAATTTTGTTTAAAATTTACCCTGATAGGTAAAGTTGTATTAAGTTACAGGTGATGTTCATGATAAGATTTATTATTTTAAAGTATAGGTGGTAACAAAACCAAAAACTAATAAATAATGCATAAATAAATATTACATGGAGGAAATAATTAACTGTAGCCTATAGTTTTGAAAGAAAAGACAGAAAACAAAAAAGTTCAATCTAAAAGATGTGTTTACTTCTTCACCTACTCATCTTCTTTTTCCTTTGAAACTTGCATTATATAATCTTTGTTTCCACTATTCACTACTATAAAATACAGCAATTGCCACCAAAATTTACGACCAAAAAAAGTGATAGCAAATTTTGCTACCAATTTGCAACCAAAATTAAAAGGATCGCAAAATTAGCGACCAAACAAGATTCGGTGACAAAATGGTCTCAAAATAAGTGACCAAACAAGATTTGGTAGCAAAATAGTCGCAACATTTGCGACCGTCAAAATGTCATCGCAAAATGGTCGAAGGTAAATGAAAATATATACAAAAATGAAACAAAAATTTTAATACGGTGGCAAAGCGGTCGATAATGCTAAGACCGCCTAACTACGATCACAAAACGGTAGCAAAATTTGCAACCGTCTTGTGATTAAAATCAAAATGATCACAAAATTAGCGACCAAACAATATTTGGTAGCAAAATGATCTCAACTTTAGCAACCAAACAAGATTAGTAGCAAACAAACAAGATTAGTAGCAAAAATAATCTCAACATTTGCTACAATTCAAGTGTGGTCGCAAAATAAATGAAAATAAATAGAAAAGAATATAACAAAAATTTTAATATGGGTAGCAAAACTGTCTCATTATGGTCAAATTAAATTTAAAATTAGTTAATGGTCACAAAAATAAAATAAGAATAAAATATAAATAAAATGAGTTTAAATAAAAGAATATATTTATCACAAACAGAGCAATTGCCACCAAAATTTACGACCAACAAAAACGGTAGCAAAATTTGGAACCGTTTTGCCACCAAAATTAAAACGATCACAAAATTAGCGACCAAACAAGAGTTGGTGACAAAATGGTCTCAAAATAAGCGACCAAAGAAGATTTGGTAGCAAAATAGTCGTAACCTTTGCAACCGTTAAAGCGGTATCGCAAATTGGTTGCAGAAAAAAAAATTATTACAAAAATAAAACAAAAGTTTTAATGCTGTGACAAAGCGGTCGATAATTCTAAGACCGCCTAACTAAAATTGCAAAATGGTAGCAAAATTTAAGTATTTATGATTTTGTTTATGTTGTAGGTATCATGGCACATACTATGGGTAGAGGTAGTGATCAAGCTGGTGGTCGGGGAAGTAATCAAGCTGTTAGTCAAGGTGTTAGGCAAGGTATTAGCCAACCTGGTGGTCGAGGTTTTGGTCAAGGAAGTAGTCAAGGTAGTGTTCAAACTGGTGGTCGAGGAACTAGTCAAGGTAGTTTTCAAGCTGGCGGTCGAGGTGTTGGTCTAGGTAGTGGTCAAGTTGGTGATCGAGGTTTTGGTCAAGATGGTGGTCAAGTTGGTGATCGAGGTGTTAGGCGAGATAGTGATATAGGTAGTAATGATACCATTGGATTACGGTCACATTCACATCAGGATGCCGATATTCCTTTTCCCATTGAGGGTAGTGACGATGACGAGTCTACTTTACATGCTGCTCCCGCGAGACGCGGACGTGCTTCCCACGTTCAAGTACCCGAACTGATGAACTGCGAGTGGATTTGGATTGAAGAAGGGGAGTAAGTAGCTATATATTAATATTGTATCTTTATGTATATAGAAAAATGTTACTAATGTGGTTTTGCATTCATTGCTTTCATTTTGTAGATTTAGTAATCAACAGACATCTACTCGAATTATTGGAGTAATCTTAAAGGCTTTGTGGAACGGTCCATGGAATAGTTGGAGAGATGTTCATAATGAGGAGAAGACACGGTTATTTGAGCGTTTCAATGTATGTGTGTGTGTGTGTACTTAGACAAATTTTATAAAATTTATTAGACCATTTTGTGCATTTATTAAAAGCTTTTTTTTATAGTGTTATTTTCAATGGGAGGAGAAATGGAGTACACAAATTTATAAGTACTGGGAGAAATGCATTGCTAGTAAATTTCCTGATTTGTTGCGTAGGGTACGAGATGAAGCCAAAGCAAGGGCAAGAGAAAAGGATTTAGAAGTTGGGGATGATATTTCTGTTCTTATTGACTTTAAACCACCATGGATAAGAAGTGAGACATGGAAACAAATGATTGACATTTGGAACACACCGGAATGGAAAGCAAAATCTCAAAAGAATAGTAATATTAGAAGTAAATCAATCGGAGGAAAACATACACTTGGATCTCAAACCTATGTGACTGCAAAAAGAAAAGCAGTAAAAAATGTCAATTAATCTTTTTTAGTATATATACATGGTCAATATTACAATTTTGTTAACTACTAAATTCTACTCTCATAGGCTAGGATGCTTGGGCGTGAACTAACACCTCATGAGATGTGAAAGCAATCACATTGTAGGAAAGGAAGTAGGCCGTTGGATAAGTATCTAAGTCGTAGCCGTTCGCTGGATTCGAATTTTGATTTGGAAGGGAACATGGAAGAAGAAAATCTGGACTGGGTTGACGAAAGGGCAAAGGAGAGCTGGGTAAGTTTACTTATTGAATCCAAATAATATATTTCGAAAGGAAAAAAACTTTTTAAATAATTAAATTTAAATAATATAATTACGTGTTTATTCCGATAGGTTAAATATGAAGGATATCTTGTGGAGAAGTACGGAAAAGAAGGTAGCGAACATGCCGAATTTGACAACGATTTATGGTCACGAGCTGCTGGGGGAAAGAATAGAGGAAAAGTGTACGGGTTAAATAATATTAGTGACCCACATGTACATGGTAGACAAGATCCCGAGGTATGTTTATTATTATAGTTTGGAGTAATTTAGTGTTTGGATATGGTTATGAAAAACATGTAGTATTTTTTAAAGTATTATGAAATTCTTATACCAATTCGATTGATGGGAAAATGAAGTAAGTAGTTAGATATGATTTTTTAGTTTTAAGTAATTGAATTGGCTAGTGATAAAGTTTGAATTTAGCATTTACATATCATATTAACTCAATAACCCGACTTGACCCGTTATCATTTTTTATAATTCTGACTTTTTGTATTTATGCATTGGTTGTTTTATAGATTGAAAAGTGTTACGAGGTTATCAAGGAGCTTGTCAAGGAAAAAGAAGAAGAGAAAGAAGAGAAAGAAAGGTTAAAAGGGATTATTGCAGAGTTGGTGACTGATAATGAAAAACACAAGGTGGAGAAAAAAGATATGCTCAATAAGATGACAAACATTGAAGATATGTTAAAAAATCTGGTTCGAAGATAGGCTATTAACATTTTATTTTGACTGTATGAATGTTTATTATGTTAGGATAATTTGGGTTATTTGATGGTTTAAACTTGTAATGTTTAGGGAATGTTTTATATAATTTAGAAATTTCTATGATTGGGTACATTTTATAGTTATTCAAGTTGTTAATATAAAATGACAGGCCAAAACCAGTACCAAAAATGACATTTTTAGTTATTTCGATCACTAGCCACGTGGTCTCAAATTAGTGGCAAAACCGGTATTAAAAATGGCAGAAACGCGGTCTCAAATTGGTGGCAAAACCAGTAGCAAAAATGGCACGTGGTCACAAATTGGTGGCAAAATCCCAATCATAAAATGATAGCAATTAGTAGTACCCAAGTGGCAAAATGGTAGCTATAATTAGTGTCTAGTGGTCGCAAAATGGTGGTAAAATGTTGGTCGCAAAATCTTAGAAAAAAAACTACAAATAGAGACGGTCGCAATATTTTAGACGGGTTTTTGTGGTCGCTACAATCATGTCGCAAACTATGTTAGTGGTCGCAAATTGGTGGCAACAGGGCAACTGCCACCATCGTTTTCCCCACCGCGATTTTAGTGGCAAAACGGTCGCAACAGAGCAGTTGCTACCATTTTGCGACCGAATGTGTGGTGGCAAAAACTTTGCTTTGTAGTAGTGATTGTCTCTTTCTTATGCGTGATTATGATCAAAAGCAGTCGAAATAATCGACTAATAGAGCCTGGGTGGTGGAAGAAGCGTTGTTTTTTTATAGATTCACCACCATCCAACGTGGCTATGAGCAGTGAAATGGTGATCGTGGTGAAGAGGGGCAGCCATGCAATTGAAGCTCGTACTTTGTTTTTTATATTTTATATAAAGGATCTTTTGCACATTGTAAGACTTAGGTGGCTATTTTTGAATGCAACAGAATAGTAATTAAGTTTCAAAAGTATTCTAATTTGTTCACTCATACATATTTTTCTCAAATTGGGCCACCAAACGATCAAATCGAGTCATCATTAAATTTTCTTATGTCAAGAAAGTAACGGTGAAGAAGACGTGGGGGTCAAAATTTTTAATATATAAAATTATATGAAAAAATAAAAAAAAACATGTTAATTATGAAAAAAAAATAAAAAAGAGTACCTAAAATTTACGTCAACGTTCTATATCAGCATCAAAAGATAGAAAAAAAAATTTATAATTGAAACCAAAAGTATAATATGCTAAAAAACATGTTAAGACTTTTAATTTATAAGAAATATAAAAACTGAATGATCTAATTGAAACACTTTTAAAACTTCAGTTACCTAATTGGAACACTTTTTAAAGCTAGTTACTATTTTACAAAGTTATCCATTTATAAAACTATAAAAGATCAATATAGCTAAAAGTTATCTATTATATAGATAAGTAATAGAACGTAAGACGAGTTTTTTCTCATAAAAGTGTTGGTAGAAAAAATATTTATAAAAATGGATGACGTGAAAAACATTTACCAAACTGAGTGTTTTTCTTTATAATTTATTTTTAATTAATCAATAATAACTTTTTGGCTCTTATAATTTAGTTTAATCAACGTATCATAATATTTTTTTCCTACTCTTCTCAATTAACTGTTTATAGTATATTTTTAACTTTTTAACTAGCTAATTATATTCCTTTTCTTTCTACTAGAGAAAATTGAAAACATGGTCCCTTCTCTTTGATTAGATTTCGTTTTATTCTCAAATTTTAAAAATTACAAATTTAGTCCAAATATTTAAGAGGTTGTTGAAAATTTTGACCCTACAGTTACTATAAGTTAGTTTTTAAAGACCTAGAGACTAAATTTACAATTTAATCAAACCACAAGGATCAGTCGTGTATTTTTCTCTAAAAATTAAAAAAATATATAAAAATTAAACTAATTAAAAAAAATAAAATTTGATTTATGAAATTCAAATAAATGTTAATAATAAAATTTAATAATTGTTAAAAATTAAAATAAAGCATAAAAATTAAATCAAATTTAAAAAGTAAATACAAGTATAAATAAAAAGAGTTGTGCCCGAAAAACTACATCGTGGATGGCTTCATCTTCATTGCGTTTATAAACAAGTTTTTGACTTTTTCTACACTTATCCTTTCCCTATTCTCAAAACCCTACACAGTAAGAATGCAAAAAATCATTATTGAAAACTTCAAGGGCTTTTGGTTTGTAGAATTAATTGGATTTGCAATTGAAGTTGCAATTGTAATTGAAATTGGAATTTTAAGGATAGCTTTAAAAATTTAAAATGTGTTTGGTTATTAAGTTTGTTATGAAATTGAAATGTAGATTTATATAAACAAAAGAAATTATCACCAACCCTACCCTTTTGGTTATGAATAAATATTCAAATGTACCTTTATTTACAAAGTTAATAAAAATGAATTTAATGAAATATGAAAATAAGTAAATATATCACCCAAGTCTCTCTTTCTTCTTCATCCAAGCTCCAAAAGCTTCAAAAAAGTCATCACTTAGTTTTGATCGTCTTTTATTTGTTCAATTGTTCTAAATCTTTCCAATTGAGTCAAATATCTTATTTTTACATGCTTCGAAGGGATCATCAAAGTTTTCTTTTTTATGTCATGTTCAAACTTTATATATTCACTTAGTTCAACCCAATTTTCATTTAAAATCAGTTAATAGAAAAACTATCCTGATATATTGTTAAAAATAAAGTCAGGAGGTAGGGCTCTGCTAGACACAGAAAAATCAAGGTGAGGTAGATACTTGTGTTCTTGAACCTATTCACATTAGTCAAAACAAGAACCATAAATCATTAACATATAGTATTTCCATGTGTGTATTTGTGTGCAAGTTCATGATTGTGTGTGGCCATGTTAATTGTTATAAGTTGTAGAAACAACTATACATTACACTTGTTCATCCATCATTTGCTTCATAAAACACGCAGGAAATAAGCCAAACATTTACAATCAAGATTAATACTTTCTATGTATTTAACCATAATCAACCATTTTAAAATTGAATTTCAAGACAAATAAATATGATAACATGAACATAATTTGTAAAAATTAGACACTATTTGCACAGTCTCAAAATTTAAAACCATCAACCCAAAAAGGCTAACCCAAAGCATGAATTAAGTCAAATACGTACAACAGTACCCATGAAATTGTATTCGTATTGCTTTAAATCGGCTTTAAAAACAGATTTCACGGATGATTCCAACTTATCGATGTTCAATTCGAAGAATTTGTTCAAATGTAAAAAAACAAAACAAAAAAAAAAAAAGAATTTGTTCAATTGGATAAGGACAAAAAAAGAACATTTACCGTGGAGATGATCGGCGGAGGCGGAGGATGATCTCCGTAGACGATGATCGCCGGAAGATGATCGACGGAGAATCATCACAGGAGGCGTGCCGATCATGCGAACTTTCTCTAAATCGGAGGTGTGCGAATCAAATGTATGTTTTGAACGTGCCCAAAGTAGGGCTGTTCACAAGCCGAGCCGAACCGAGCGGACATTTGCTCGTGATTGGCTCGTTTCCAAACCGAACCGAGCCGATCGGCTCATTTACAACCGAGCGGAAAATCGAACGAGCACTTTTCGAGGGTTAATTTTTCGAGCGAGCGCAAACGAGCACCAAAAAAATTGCACAACCGAGCTATCTTGTGTGTCATACGATTTATTATATTGCAGTGAACATGTGTTAATGACTTAAAAAACATCATATTTCATGACATAATATTTTATTAGATAACCATACATGGTTGATGATGAGGCTAAGATTATAGCCGATGAGCATATTATAGAGAGCGATGACGGCGAGAGTGGGAGATGATCGACAGAACTTGCATCCTAGAGGCTTAGGATTTTAATTTTATGGATAGTTTACAATTCTTTATTAGATTGATTAATCAAGTATGCGTAAATATAATTATATATTTATATATAGTGGGCCAAATCTACTAGAGTGCTATGTGTATATATATATATATATGGGAATAATCAAATGAGAACTTTATTTTTTTGCGACAACTCTAGAAATTAATGTGATGCATTAGTTTTCAATGACAAAATAGTAAATAATATAAACATAATATATAAAATTATAAAACAATAAATAAGATGAAAATGAAAAAAATAAATACACAAAAATGTTTCTCTCGTTTTCCTCTTTCATAAAAAAAATAAATTTTAAAAAAAAATAAATAAAAAAAACTCGTTTTTTTACGAAATTCGTTTTACACATGTGTAAAACCAGATTTATACATGTGTAAAACCAGATTTACATATATGTATAACAGGATTTACACATGTGTAAATAACAGGTAGATGATTTTTTTTTTAAAAATATATCAATATGGTAGGCGTTGGAAGGATAAAAATATACTAAATTTTATAGTGCAATTTTTTTGAAAACATAATGTCGTGAAAAAAAGTTACGAACGTTTTAAAAAAAGATGAAAATGATATGTGAGTTACATGTAACTTAATTTGTGTGGCTGAGATTGGTTCCTAAAGTTCTCACAAAATATGGTGGTTCTCAGAATAACCCTACCCTATATATATATACACATACATATATATAAATTCGAACCGAAACGAGCCGAGCGGATCTTTGCTCGTGCTTGGCTCGTTTATAAACCGATCCGAGCCGATCAGCTCGTTTACAACCGAGCAAAAATTCGAACGAGCATTTTTCGAGCAAAAATCCAAACGAACGTCGAGCGAGCGTCGAGCGGCGAGCGGTTTGAACAATCCTAGCCCACAGGAAGGAGCCTTAGTAGGATTATTTAGTTAATTTTGAAAATTCCAATGATTTCCTATTCAACATGAAAGGATTTTAAATTCCATTAGTTATAGGATTTTGATGGAGTTCTATCCAATTTCAATTCTCTCACCTAACTAACCAATCACCGTACTCAATCGAATTCAAATTTTAATTCCATCAAATTCTGATAAAATCAAACACAAATATACAACACATTTAACTTACATCCGCCACGCTACAAGAACATTTCCTTGAACTTGCAGACAAATTATTATCTTCCGTCGGTTGTGACACCAATAGTTCACTGAATTCAAAAAATTTATAGTCTCGTGAAAGACAATTGTAGGTTGCTTTTAGTGTTGTCCGACAAATAGACAGAAGTTTCATGAACTTAATTAAGGTTTTTGGTTTGCTTTTGATGTTGCAAAAATGTAGAAGGATTTGTTGAATCATTTGTGAGAGAAAGAGTATCAAGCAACTATACGTATATGACATAAATTGTCTTTTTTAGAAACATTTTGATTCATTTTGTTGCGTATTTATTTTATTTTTAACTATTATTAAGTTGCATATATGTTTTGATGATTGGTTCCTACGATTTAATCATATTACAAATTTGATCTCTACGTCGGTAAAAAGCTAACTGACACTAGAAATCAAACACAAATATACAACACATTTAACTTGCATCCGCTACGTTACAAGAACAGTTCCTTGAACTTGCAGACAAATTATTATCTTCTGTCGGTTGTGACACCAATAGATTTTTTTTATAAAAACACATGAATTTCACTTGTGAAATGTGATGTTTTTTTCATTTTTTATTTTTTTGTCTTTTTCTTTGAATATTTTAGAATTTCAATGTTCGTGTTTAAGTTCGGTAAAAGTTAAACGAACATGAACACAAAATCGTGTTCGATAATTTGTTCGTGTTCAAGTTCGGTAAAAGTTAAATGAACAAACACGAACATGATGATGTTCGTGTTCGTTCGGTTTATTTACTGGCCTAAAGATATTAAAAATGGCAGCTTTCATCTTTGAACAACCAAAAGATATTATCTTCTTCTACATTCATACCTTCATGTTAAATTTATAGTGTTTAAATTCATAAATAATATGGAATTGTTGATCTATGGTTACCAGAATTTGTGAGTTTTTGGCATAGCTAGTCTCCCCTTCTCCTTTGTTCATGTGAAGAACGTTCATGATTAGAATTTTATATATTTGGGTACCTTTGTGTGTGTTTATGTTCGTATTTTAGATGATAGATGTGAAGGATAATGCTTTAAGTTAACGAAATTCATATGTAGGAACAATGGGTATATAAAGACTATGATAAGTGCTAACGTGTGGTTCTTATTCTCTGAAACTTGTATGATCTTTATTACATTATTGTAAATAGTATCTAATTCAGACGATTATATGTCTAAATTGGTGACTGATTTAATTATGACAATCGCATTTTATTGTCACATAATTTAAAACAATATAGGCTTAGTTACCCCTACATGTCATTCTAGCCATGTGGAATATATTCTTTTATATATTAAATAGGACGGATTTTGAAACAACTGTTTAGACTACTTTTTTTATATATGGGGGACAAAAAAAATTTCAAAGTTTGTTTTTACCGAACTTACTACAATCCAACATATTTTGTTTTAAAAAGAGTTATGTTTTAGATTATTAAGAAATTAAAAACTTTAAGTGTGATCTGTGATGACCTGAAGTTGTGAATTTTTGGCGTATCTAGTCTACCCTTCTCCTTTGTTCATGTGAAGAACAAGCATGATCAGAATCTATGTATGTTTATGTTCGTCCTTCAATATGGCAGCAATAAAGGATACTGTTTTAAGGTAATGAAAGCACATAGATGAAATAATACGTATATAAAGACCATGGGAATGTGTAGTCCAGATTGTTATGAACTTTGAGTTTTTTTTTTTTCTTATCACATTTTAGTATGTACCAAATTCAGCCGACTATATGTCCAAAGTCATGGCTATTAATTATTTTATTTAAGTTTAATTAATACCGACAACTACATGTAACATAGTTGAAGAGCTTTGTATTTATTGATTTACACCACAAGTGATATAAGCGATGTGGAATTTACTCGTATACATGTTGAAAAAAAAAGAAACTTGATGACAATTATCTTGTATGATTTTAAGAGTTTAAATAGATGCAACTCTTAAAAATACGGTACATTCGTTTAAAGCTAAATTATTAAAATAAAAAACTATATAGTTATCAACCAACTTTCAATTTTCATTATGATAAAAGAATGAATATAATGTTTTCATATGTTAATATCTCTTTAAAAACTTGCATAAAAATAATAAGCATTTTATTAATTTTAATTTGAGTTTGGTATTGCTATTGTTTTAATAACTTATATAGTTATTTTAACAACAGCATTTGAAAACTTTTTATATATGAAATCTATAAGGCAAGTTGTACTAAACGATGTGTTCTTGATTTGGAATTGTTGTTTTCAGTAACATCATTCTAATTGTTTTCTAATATATTTTTTTAGCAGGGTTTCATTATTATCATCTCACCGGGACATTTACGCAAGCGACTTTCTTCAACTCATTCTCATAACTCGGAATCGATCAACCTCGGTAAAAATCGGTCCAACTCGGAGCTAGGTGGCCCAACTCGGCCTTACTCGGAGCTAGGTGCCCAACTCGGCCCAATTCGGAAAACTAGGACTATGTTTTTTTTGGTCAATTTTCGCTTTTTTTCATTGAAATTGAAGTAAATTTGTAGCGAATAAATCGAAGAAAAATAGTTATTAAAGAATGTCTTTAGTTAACTAGAGACATAAACATTTTTTTAGCTCAGTGTAAATAAAATACTTTTCCTTAGGACTCTTGCAAATAGAATTAAAGAACGAAGTAGCTAGAAAGATTGTTAGACTCATTTTCTTCTAGAGGAATCATCTAGAAAACCTTGTTGGATTTTTTTTTTTTGTTTTTCATACATAGAAAAAATGCTAATTTTTAAATTATTTTAGTATTTGAACATGTATCCTTTTAATATATATTGATATTCATATTTATTGCTATAAATATTAGGGGCTGTTTGGCAATATTTGAATGATTAAGTGTTGAACCAATAAGAGTTCTGAACCATTAAGTGCTGAACCATTAAGAGGTCTGAACCATTAATAGCTAGTATATCGCTTAACTATTCAAAGACAAATGTCTGACCAATTCGGATAAGAGTTCTTAACCATTCAGCATTAGACCTCTTAACCATTCAGCATTAGTATAATGCTTAACCATTCAGAGGCAAATGCATGAACCATTCAGACATTTGCGCGCGAAACAGACAGTCTGAACCATATAGTTTTGAATCATTCAGACATCTGAACCATTAAGAGATTGATTAAGAGGCTGTCAAACAGTCCCTTAATGTATGTTGTATGGAAATTGTTATAATGAGAACTTATAAAGTGTACATGTAATTCAACTTGAAAGGGCTAACATATTACTTTTCTATGTTTTAAAACACTTTCCGGTTTCATGTATTAGAAGCTTGTAACTTGTGTATTATCACTTACAAGTTTGGGCTTTAATAGTAACTAGATGGTCACACTGCGCGCGTTACCGAGGGAGCATGTTGTTGTAGAAACTCCATATGTGCGACTGGATAAATATTGAAAAAAACCATTATATCATGAAATAGTTACCATTTCCATCGAAACCATTAAGATTTTTTTTTAAGTAGTTACACCTCTGTATGATTAAAAAAAGCATGTTTACTACTTATAATATAACATGGTAGCTTTTTATTGGCCCCTTAAAACATTGTACCCAAGAGTTACTTTATAATAAAATGACTAATTTTGTTTAAAATTTACCCTGATAGGTTAAATTGTATTCAGTTTCAGGTTATGTTCACAATAAGATGTATTATTTTAAAGTATAGGTGGTAACAAAACCAAAAACTAATAAATAATGCATAAAAAAATATTACATGGAGGAAATAATTAACTGTAGCCTATAGTTTTGAAAGAAAAGACAGAAAACAAAAAAGTTCAATCTAAAAGATGTGTTTACTTCTTCACCTACTCATCTTCTTTTTCCTTTGAAACTTGCATTAATTGTATAATCTTTGTTTCCACTATTGTCTCTTTCTTATGCGTGATTACGATCAAAAGCAGTCGAAATAATCGACTAATAGAGCCTGGGTGGTGGAAGAAGCGTTGTTTTTGTATAGATTCACCACCATCTAATGTGGCTATGAGCAGTGAAATGGTGATGGTGATGAAGAGGGGTAGCCATCCAATTGAAGCTCGTACTTTGTTTTTTATATTTTACATAAAGGATCTTTTTCCCTTTTATAATTTAGTTTAATCAACGTATCATAATATTTTTTTTCTACTCTTCGTAATTAACTGTTTATAGTATATTTTTAACTTTTTAGCTAGCTAATTATATTCCTTTTCTTTCTACTAGAGAAAATTGAAAGCATGGTCCCCTTTCTTTGATTAGATTTCAAGTTTTTATCCTCAAATTTTAAAAATTACAAATTTAGTTCAAATATTTAAGAGGTTGTTGAAAATTTTGACACTACGGTTACTATAAGTTAGTTTTTAACGACCTAGAGACAAGATTTACAATATGATCAAACCACAAGTACCAGTCGTGCATTTTTCTCTAAAAATTAAAAAAAATATAAAAAATAAATTAAATTAAAAAATAAAATTTGATTTATGAAATTCAAATAAATGTTAATAATAAAATTTAATAATTGTTAAAAATTAAAATAAAGCATAAAAACTAATTCAAATTTAAAAAGTAAATACAAGTATAAATAAAAAGAGTTTTGCCCGAAAACTACATCATGGATGGCTTCATCTTCATCGCTTTTAGAAGAAGTTTTTGACTTTTTCTACACTTATCCTTTCCCTATTCTCAAAAACCTACACAGTAAAAATGCAAAAAATCATTATTAAAAACTTTAAGGGAGTTTGGTTTGGTTTGAAATTGCAATTGCCATTGAAATTTAAATTGAAATTGAAATTTTAAAGATCGTTTTAAAATTTTAAAATGTATTTGGTTATTAAGTTTGTTATAAAATTGAAATGTAAATTTATATAAACAAAAAAAATTACCCATAAACTTAACAAATATAAAATTAAAATTTTATATTCAAGTATATATACATTTGTTCTAGTGACCCCCACCCCTACCCAAACACCAACCCCGCCCCCGCACCCACCCACCCTACCAACCCCACCCATTTGGTTATGAACGAAGATTCAAACGTACCTTTATTTACAAAGTTAATAAAAATGAATTTAATGAAATATGAAAATAAGTAAATATATCACCCAAGTCTCTCTTTCTTCTTCATCCAAGCTCCAAAAGCTTCAAAAAAGTCATCACTTAGTTTTGATCGTCTTTTATTTGTTCAATTGTTCTAAATCTTTCCAATTGAGTCAAATATCTTATTTTTACACGCTTCGAAGGGATCATCAAAGTTTTCTTTTTTATGTCATGTTCAAACTTTATATATTCACTTAGTTCAACCCAAGTTTTATTTAAAATCAGTTAATAGAAAAACTATCTTGATATGTTATTAAAAATAATGTCTGGAGGTAGGGCTCTGCTAGGCACAGAAAAATCAAGGTGGGGTAGATACTTGTGTTCTTGAACCTATTCACATTAGTCAAAACAAGAACCATAAATCATTAACATATAGTATGTCCATGTGTGTATTTGTGTGCAAGTTCATGTGTGTGTGTTGGCATGTTAATTGTTATAAGTTGTAGAAACAACTATACATTGCACTTGTTCATCCATCATTTGCTTCATAAAACACGCAGGAAATAAGCCAAACATTTACAATCAAGATTAACACTTTCTATGTATTTAACCATAATCAACCATTTTAAAATTGAATTTCAAGACAAATAAATATGATAACATGAACATAATTTGCAAAAATTAGACACTATTTGCACAGTCTAAAAATTTAAAACCATCAACCCAAAAAGGCTAACCCAAAGCATGAATTAAGTCAAATACGTACAACAGTACCCATGAAATTGTATTCGTATTGCTTTAAATCGGCTTTAAAAACAGATTTCACGGATGATTCCAACTTATCGATGTTCAATTCGAAGAATTTGTTCAAATGTAAAAAAAAAAAAAAAAAAAAAAAAAAAAAAGCGCATGGATAAGGACAAAAAAAGAACATTTACCGTGGAGATGATCGGCAGAGGCGGAGGATGATCTCCGTAGACGATGATCGCCGGAACATGATCGACGGCGAATCATCACAGGAGGTGTGCCGATCATGCGAACTTTCTCTAAATCGGAGGTGTGCGAATCGAATGTATGTTTTGAACGTGCCCAAAGTAGGGCTGTTCACGAGCCGAGCCGAACCGAACGGACGTTTGCTCGTGATCGGCTCGTTTCCAAACCGAACCGAGCCGATCGGCTCATTTACAACCGAGCGGAAAATCGAACGAGCACTTTTCGAGGATTAATTTTTCGAGCGAGCACAAACGAGCAACAAAAAAATTGCACAACCGAGCTATCTTGTGTGTCATACGATTTATTATATTGCAGTGAACATGTGTTAATGACTTAAAAAACATCATATTTCATAACATAGCATTTTATTGGATAACCATAAATGGTTGATGATGAGGCTAAGATTATAGCCGATGAGCATATTATAGAGAGCGATGACGGCGAGAGTGGGAGATGATCGACAGAACTTGCATCTTAGAGGCTTAGGATTTTAATTTTATGTTTAGTTTACAATTCTTTATTAGGTTGATTAATCAAGTATGCGTAAATATAATTATATATTTATATATAGTGGGCCAAATCTACTAGAGTGCTATGTGTGTGTGTGTATATATATATATATATATATATATATATATATATATATATATATATATATATATATATGGGAAGGATCAAATGAGAACTTCATTTTTTTACGACAACTCTAGAAACCAATGTGATGCATTAGTTTTCAATGACAAAATAGTAAATAATATAAACATAATATAAAAAATTATAAAACAAAAAATAAGATGAAAATAAAAAAAATAAATACATAAAAATATTTCTCTCGTTTTCCTCTTTAATAAAAAAAATAAATTTAAAAAAAAAAATAAAAAAACGCTTTTTTTTACGAAATTCGTTTTACACAAACCAGATTTATACATGTGTCAAACCAGATTTACATATGTGTATAACAGGATTTACACATATGTAAATAACAGGTAGATGATTTTTTTTAAAAAAATATATCAATATGGTAGGCGTTGGAAGGATAAAAATATAGTAAATTTTATAGTGCAATTTTTTTAAAAAAATAATATCGTGAAAAAAAGTTATGAACGTTTTAAAAAAAGGTGAAAATGATATGTGAGTTGCATGTAACTTAATTTGTGTGGCTGAGATTGGTTCCTAAAGTTCTCACAAAATAGGGTGGTTCTCAGAATAACCCTACCCTATATATATATACACATACATATATATAAATTCGAACCGAAACGAACCGAGCGGACCTTTGCTCGTGCTTGGCTCGTTTATAAACCGATCCGAGCCGATCAGCCCGTTTACAACCGAGCAAAAATTCGAACGAGCATTTTTCGAGCAAAAATCCGAACGAACATCGAGCGAGCGTCGAGCGGTTTGAACAATCCTAGCCCAAAGGAAGGAGCCTTAGTAGGGTTGTTTAGTTAATTTTGAAAATTCCAATGATTTCCTCTTCAACATGAAAGGATTTTAAATTCCATTAGTTATAGGATTTTAATGGAGTTTTATCCAATTTCAATTCTCTCACCTAACTAACCAATCACCTTACTCAATCGAATTCAAATTTTAATTCCATCAAATTCTGTTAAAATCCTGCGTAACATACGCCCCCCTTATATTAATCAAACACAAATATACAACACATTTAACTTACATCCGCCATGCTACAAGAACATTTCCTTGAACTTGCAGACAAATTATTATCTTCCGTCGTTTGAGACACCAATATTTCACTGAATTCAAAAAAATTATAGTCTCGTGAAAGACAATTGTAGGTTGCTTTTAGTGTTATCCGACAAATAGACCGAAGTTTCATGAACTTAATTAAGGTTTTTGGTTTGCTTTTGATGTTGCCAAAATGTAGAAGGATTTGTTGAATCATTTGGGAGAGAAATAGTATCAAGCAACTATACGTCTATGACATAAATTGTCTTTTTTAGAAACATTTTGATTCATTTTGTTGCGTATTTATTTTATTTTTAACTATTATTAAGTTGTATATATGTTTTGATGATTGGTTCCTACGATTTAATCATATTACAAATTTGATCCCTATGTCGGTAAAAAGCTATCTGACACTAGAAATCAAACACAAATATACAACACATTTAACTTGCATCCGTTACGCTACAAGAACATTTCCTTGAACTTGCAGACAAATTATTATCTTCTGTCGGTTGTGACACCAATAGATTTTTTTTATAAAAACACATGGATTTCACTTGTGAAATGTGATTTTTTTTCATTTTTTATTTTTTTGTCTTTTTCTTTGAATATTTTAGAATTTCAATGTGTGGCTATTGGAAAAGGTTTCTGAGAAAATCAAAAGTTATGGGAAAACCAAAGAAAATTATAGAAATCACTAGCATAATTTATAAACTTATTGTTCTTTTAAATTTTATATGGGTATATAAATGTCTATTATAATTTATAAATTTTTTATAGTGGCCTAACTCTAGACAAAATGAAAATAACCTTTAAAGATGCAAACCTAAGACAACCAATGCAGGCTCCAAGAAGAATGAACAAAGTGAAGACTGCAGGTAGGGAACAACCTGCCATAAAATGAACCAGGTACGCCCCAAATATAGCAACCCCTAATGCCATGATTTTTCTTTATGTTCTTGTAAAGATCTTGCAACGACATAAAAACACTGTTAAAGTTGTTGCTAGGGGGATCGTTTAGTGACACCATTAGTTCAGGCACGGGTAGACCCTTATGCTGACAAGCAACATCCACCATGTGGATTATTTGAGACACGACTGTCAACGAGTTGGGTCCAAAAGAGCACCCCAGGTCCGCAATCCCCATGCTCTCGGGTTGCACCTCCAACAAGATATTTAGGCCTGTAAATGAACCAAACGTTCAAAACGTTCATGAACTGTTCATGAACTGTTCGGCGGGAAGTTCGTTTATTTAGGAAATAAACGAACATGAACAAAAAAATTGTGTTCGTTTAATTAAACAAACAAACATAAACACATGCTTTGTTCGTTCGTTTACGATCATGAACGTTCGTTTATGTTCGTTCATATATGTCCGTTTATTTATGTTTGTTTATGTTTGTTCATTTATGTTCGTTTATTTATATATATTAATATATTAATAAAAGAGTATTATGTGTTAATATATAAAAAATAAGTGTATAAAGTTATACTGAAAACTTATAAATTTAGTGAGTTTCAATTTCCACTAATACACCAAAAATCCAAAATGGTAATTTCATATTTTTTTTCCCAAATTTGTTTGTTTATTATGGTTCATTTATTTTTGTTTATTATTGTTTATTTGTGTTCGTTTATGTTCGTGAAGTGTTCATTTAGCTTTTTAACGAACAAACATGAAAAAACACGAACATTTTTATTTTCTTAATAAACGAACATGAACACAAAATAGTGTTCGATAATGTGTTCTTGTTCAAGTTCGGTAAAAGTTAAATGAACAAACACGAACATGCTGATGTTCGTGTTCGTTCGGTTCATTTACAGGCATAAAGATATTAAAAATGGCAGCTTTCATCTTCGAACAACCAAAAGATATTATCTTCTTCTACATTCAAACCTTCATGTTAAATTTATATGGTTTAAATTCATAAATAATATGGAATTGTTGATCTATGGTTACCCGAATTTGTGAGTTTTTGGCATAGCTAGTCTCCCCTTCTCCTTTGTTCATGTGAAGAACGTTCATGATTAGAATTTTATATATTTGGGTACCTTTGTGTGTGTTTATGTTCGTATTTTAGATGATAGATGTAAAGGATAATGCTTTAAGTTAATGAAATTCATATGTAGGAACAATGGGTATATAAAGACTATGATAGGTGCTAACGTGTGGTTCTGATTCTCTCAAACTTGTATGATCTTTATTACATTATTGTAAATAGTATCTAATTCAGATGATTATATGTCTAAATTGGTGACTGATTTAATTATGACAATCACATTTTATTGTCACATAATTTAAAACAATATAGGCTTAGTTTCCCCTACATGTCATTCTAGCCATGTGGAATATATTCTTTTATATATTAAATAGGACGGATTTTGAAACAACTGTTTAGACTACTTTTTTTATATATGGTGGACAAAAAAAATTTCAAAGTTTGTTTTTACCAAACATACTACAATCCAACATATTTTGTTTTAAAAAGTGTTATGTTTTAGATTATCAAGAAATTAAAAACTTTAAGTGTTATCTGTGATGACCTGAAGTTGTGAATTTTTGGCGTATCTAGTCTACCCTTCTCCTTTGTTCATGTGAAGAACAAGCATGATCAGAATCTATGTATGTTTATGTTCGTCCTTCAATATGGCAGCAATAAAGGATACTGTTTTAAGGTAATGAAAGCACATAGATGAAATAATAGGTATATAAAGACCATGGGAATGTGTAGTCCAGATTGTTATGAACTTTGAGTTTTTTTTTTTTTCTTATCACATTTTAGTATGTACCAAGTTCAGCCGACTATATGTCCAAAGTCATGGCCATTAATTATTTTATTTAAGTTTAATTAATACCGACAACTACATGTAACATAGTTGAAGAGCTTTGTATTTATTGATTTACACCACAAGTGATATAAGCGATGTGGAATTTACTCGTATACATGTTGAAAAAAAAAAGAAACTTGATGACAATTATCTTGTATGATTTTAAGAGTTTAAATAGATGCAACTCTTAAAAATACGGTGCATTCGTTTAAAGCTAAATTATTAAAATAAAAAACTATATAGTTATCAACCAACTTTCAATTTTCATTATGATAAAAGAATGAATATAATGTTTTCATATGTTAATATCTCTTTAAAAACTTGCATAAAAATAATAAGCATTTTATTAATTTTAATTTGAGTTTGGTATTGCTATTGTTTTAATAACTTAATATAGTTATTTTAACAACAGCACTTGAAAACTTTTTATATATGAAATCTATAAGGCAAGTTGTACTAAACGATGTGTTCTTGATTTGGAATTGTTGTTTTCAGTAACATCATTCTACTTGTTTTCTAATATCTTTTTTTAGCAGGGTTTCATTATTATCATCTCACCGGGACATTTACTCAAGCGACTTTCTTCAACTCATTCTCATAACTCGGAATCGATCAACCTCGGTCAAAATCGGTCCAACTCGGAGCTAGGTGGCCCAACTCGGCCTTACTCGGAGCTAGGTGCCCAACTCGGCCCAATTCGAAAAACTAGGATTATGTTTTTTTTCGTCAATTTTCGCTTTTTTTCATTGAAATTGAAGTAAATTTGTAGCGAATAAATCGAAGAAAAATAGTTATTAAAGAATGTCTTTAGTTAACTAGAGACATTAACATTTTTTTAGCTCAGTGTAAATAAAATACTCTTCCTTAGGACTCTTGCAAATAGAATTAAAAAACGAAGTAGCTAGAAAGATTGTTAGACTCATTTTCTTCTAGAGGGATCATCTAGAAAGCCTTGTTGGATTTTTTTTTTTTTTTTTTTTTTTTTTGTTTTTTCTTTGTTTTTCATACATAGAAAAAATGCTAATTTTTAAATTATTTTAGTATTTGAACATGTATCCTTTTAATATATATTGATATTCATATTTATTGCTATAAATATTAGGGACTGTTTGGCAATATTTGAATGATTAAGTGTTGAACCAATAAGAGGTCTGAACCATTAAGTGCTGAACCATTAAGAGTTCTGAACCATTAATAGCTAGTATATCGCTTAACTATTCAAAGGCAAATGTCTGACCAATTCAGATAAGAGTTCTTAACCATTCAGCATTAGACCTCTTAACCATTCAGCATTAGTATAATGCTTAACCATTCAGATGCAAATGTATAAACCATTCAGACATTTGCTCGCGAAACAGACAGTCTGAACCATATAGTTTTGAATCATTCAGACATCTGAACCATTAAGAGATTGATTAAGAGGCTGCCAAACAGTCCCTTAATGTATGTTGCATGGAAATTGTTATAATGAGAACTTATAAAGTGTACATGTAATTCAACTTGAAAGGGCTAACATATTACTTTTCTATGTTTTAAAACACTTTCCGGTTTCATGTATTAGAAGCTTGTAACTTGTGTATTATCACTTACAAGTTTGGGCTTTAATAGTAACTAGATGGTCACACTGCGCGCGTTACCGAGGGAGCATGTTGTTGTAGAAACTCCATATGTGCGACTGGATAAATATTGAAAAAAACCATTATATCATGAAATAGTTACCATTTCCATCGAAACCATTAAGATTTTTTTTTAAGTAGTTACACCTCTGTATGATTAAAAAAAGCATGTTTACTACTTATAATATAACATGGTAGCTTTTTATTGGCCCCTTAAAACATTGTACCCAAGAGTTACTTTATAATAAAATGACTAATTTTGTTTAAAATTTACCCTGATAGGTTAAATTGTATTCAGTTTCAGGTTATGTTCACAATAAGATGCATTATTTTAAAGTATTGGTGGTAACAAAACCAAAAACTAATAAATAATGCATAAAAAAATATTACATGGAGGAAATAATTAACTGTAGCCTATAGTTTTGAAAGAAAAGACAGAAAACAAAAAAGTTCAATCTAAAAGATGTGTTTACTTCTTCACCTACTCATCTTCTTTTTCCTTTGAAACTTGCATTATATAATCTTTGTTTCCACTAATGTCTCTTTCTTATGCGTGATTACGATCAAAAGCAGTCGAAATAATCGACTAATAGAGCCTGGGTGGTGGAAGAAGCGTTGTTTTTGTATAGATTCACCACCATCTAATGTGGCTATGAGCAGTGAAATGGTGATGGTGATGACGAGGGGTAGCCATGCAATTGAAGCTTGTACTTTGTTTTTTATATTTTACATAAAGGATCTTTTTCCCTCTTATAATTTAGTTTAAACAACGTATCATAATATGTTTTTCTACTCTTCGTAATTAACTGTTTATAGTATATTTTTAACTTTTTAGCTAGCTAATTATATTCCTTTTCTTTCTACTAGAGAAAATTGAAAACATGGTCCCTTTTCTTTGATTAGATTTATCCGACAAATAGATCGAAGTTTCATGAACTTAGTTAAGGTTTTTGGTTTGCTTTTGATGTTGCCAAAATGTAGAAGGATTTGTTGAATCATTTGGGAGAGAAATAGTATCAAGCAACTAGACGTCTATGTCATAAATTGTCTTTTTTAGAAACATTTTGATTCATTTTGTTGCGTATTTATTTTATTTTTAACTATTATTAAGTTGCATATATGTTTTGATGATTGGTTCTTACGATTTAATCATATTACAAATTTGATCCCTAGGTTGGTAAAAAGCTAACTGACACTAACGCTTTGGACTAAATTTGCAACCAAATCTCGAATATTTGGACTGAATTTACAATTTTAAAAATCTGAGAACCAAATTTACAATCTGGTTAAACCGCAAGTACTAACTTTTCCCTTTTATATTTAAATTTTATCAACGTATCACATTATTTTTTTATATTTTTTTTCCATTAACTGTTAATAGTTTATTTTTCATCTTTTTAACTAACTTGTTATATTTCTATTGTTTTTATTATTTAATCAAAACCATGTTAATAAGTAATTACTGAAATTGTAAAATAAAATAAGAATAATTATTTGATGTAACCATTATGTAATATAACAATTAATGCCAAATGCAACATACTTTGATATAAAAATAAACATATGTTACATTAAAAATACATGTATATCAATAGAAAAATTATGCCATTTTTACTTCAATTTACTTTTTGGGATTTATTTTTTACTTATAAGAAACTATGTTATTGTCGATATGAAATGAATATATTGAAATTTGGGATTTTTTATATTAAAATGTCAGAATTTATATAATATGCATGTGAATGAATTTTAAAAGTTTATTTATATTTTGTGTTATACATGCCTAGATTTTTAGCCCGACAGACTTACATTATTCCTTTTTGTTTTTATTATGCTTAATAATCATTCAAATATAGTTGAACTGATAATTATACTTCTTATTTCATTTTTTAAGGTTATTTAAATGATCATTAAAATGGTTTGATTAAAAAAAAGGAACAAAAAGTTGCTATAATAGTTAAAATGAAAAATGTGTTTAATCTTTATTTGCACATAATCGATCCACATGTGATAGATGGACCATAGCATCGAGGCCGGCTCAACCATTTTAGTGGCCTAAGGCGGGCTTAATTTTGGAGACCTTTTTCTTAAGTATTTAATAAAAATCATCCTCCTTTATCCGGGATTGGTATCGGCAAAAATAAACTAAATAGCTTATATTTAGCGGAGTTAAAAAAAATTTTTAATCTACTTTTTATATATTTAAAAAACATACGAAACATTTATATAAAGCTTATTTTTCTAGCTTTTTTTGAAGTAAAAACTCTTTAATCAAATCTTCATACTCAATCTAATAAGATAAATCTTTTTCAATTGACAAAATAGCTAACCCGTTTAATTTTTTTCTAGTAGGCCCAAGTTTTAAAAACTAAAATTAATACCAAGCCTAGTATAGCCCAAAACAAAACAGTAAGCCCAAAACGTATTAGTTAACCCAAAACTGTAATTACCCTAGCCTAAACATTTAAAAACTTGAGGCCCTCAACATGTGGAGGCCTTAGGCCACCGCCTGACCCAATAACCTTATTGGGCCGGCCCTGCATAGCATATATCATGTGCTTTTTTTTTTATACGTAACTTATCACTTCTTGTCTTGTTCTGTATAGCAAAAATTTACATGTGTTAGAAGGACCACATTTGAAACAATATCATTAAACTTGTACGATAATTATTGTGTTGAAATGCGTGCACCACCCTTAAGTAGTTATGACCAATTTTTTCTTACGATCTATGAGCGCGACCCAATTGTTGTAATCAATCCCGAACACTTTTGAAGGTGATATTATATTATATATTAAAAAGCAACTTCACTGCGACAGTGAAGTTTGCTTTTTAATATTTTGACCACACATTTTGTAAAATATATTTAGAAGTTTGATTTTTAATATATTGGTCACATATTTTTGTAAAATGTATTTAAAACCCAAATTGTAATTAGGATTAACAACAAAGTTTTATATATTTGCTTTATGACCACAAAAGTTTATTTTTTTGTGTTTTTGGGTTCAAACATTAGTATCGGTATTCGATATTTCGGAACCGGTATCCGTATACGCTTTTGTGGTTTTCGATAAGCCGACCCGACAACGAAGAAAGTCACGGTAGCGTGACACAAAGAAAAACAACCAAACTTCCGTACGCGTAACGTAGGTGAAGTTTGTTTTTTTACCACAAACGTTTATTTTTTTGTGTTTTTGACCTCAAACATTAGTATCGGTATTCGGTATTTAATCGAATTGGTGTATACGCTTTTGTGGTTTCCGATGAGCCAACCCGACAACGAAGAAAGTCACGATCACGTAAGACAGAGAAAAGCAACCAAACTCTCGCGCGCGTAGCGCGGGTTAAAACACTAGTTATAACAAAACATAAAGCAATTCGTTTTACAAAAAATAAAATAATACATGCACTATAGACGAGTGAATATTAAAAGAAAACTCTTTATTGGAAGTTCTTTTTTTTTTTCTTTAAACAATAATAACTTTTTAATACAATCTTGTTCTAAGTCCACCATACAATTAAGAAATTTAATATTTAATATGAGTATAATAATTTTATTTTAAAATCAAAATGATACTATAGCACTGCATGCATGTGGTATGTTGATACTGCATGTAATATGACGATACTATATATATTTTGTATGAAAAATCTGTTTTTTATAAGAACTATTGTTTACATATGTGTTAAAAAATTATCTTCTTTTACACATGTGTAAAAAAAGTTTATTGGGGTATAAAAGTAAATAATAACTTTATAGTATGTTAGAACTATGAAATATTTTACAAATGCATGTGTAAAATATCTTTTTGGACCTATTTATGTATGTGTATAAATTTTCTTAAAGTTCTCATAAAAAATATAAGTTTTCATTTGATTTTTCCCTTGTATTATGTATAGTATTATCATAGTACATATATGCATACGTCATTCAAATTTCATCCTTGAACAAACATTACAAGATCAAATTTTGGTTGCATATATGCTATGATTTCTACTCAGGTAATTGGATCTCCAATTAACTAAGCTATTTTACCTCAATGAATAATCACTTTGAAGACGGTAAAAAATAATTTACATTTAAAATAAACTAGTTCTTTTTACCCACCGCACATTGCGACGGCATCATACGCAGCATAATAAAATATAGACTACGATTGGACCGATTTGTTTCTGATTGAATTTACGTTAAAACATAAGTAACTCAAATTTATATCATTGTATGACAACATCTTATATTTGACCCGATTTTTTTCCAAACAAAATTTATGTTGAAACATAAACAAAGTCAAACGTACATTAAATAAAGCACGTGTAGCAGCACCATATGCGACATGATAAAGTATGGATTACAACAGCGCCGATTGGTTTCCGAACTAAATATACGTAAAAACGGATAGTAACTCGGATTTATATCGTCGAATAAAAACATATTATATCTGGCATGGCGTCCTTCCAAACAAAACTTACGTCGAAACGTAAATCAACTCATAATGTACAAAAAATAAGCAAGGAAACGTTTTATATTTGATCCAAATCATTTTTGAATAAAATTTACCTCAAAACGTAGATGAACGTCGAAATATAGCATAAAAACCTTTTATATTTGACCAGACTCGTATAGTCGTATGAACATGTACTTAAAAATTCGAACGTAATAAATTAGTACTTTTATATTTGACCTAACTCGTATAGTCGTATTAACACGTACACAACAAAAACTTTTCGTAAACAAATTTGTTATAGCTAGTACATTTACAATACTTGAAAGTCTAGATACTAAAATAAAAGTGACATATGAAAAAAAGAAGTTAGAATTAGAAAAACTAAAATAAGTAAAATAAAAAACGAAATCAAAAGCATAAATTTAAAACAAAATATAGAAAAGAAAAGAATTAGAAAAAAGGAAAAAAAAAAGAAAAAACACAAGCCGCAAGGATCGATCACAGGCCTTTTATGTTGGGTAGAAAACATAACACCACTACACCAACAACAACTTACGTGTCAAAGCTTAGCTCAAAGTTCTATATAACAAATACAGATAACGTGTGGTGGTCTGTGATTGATCACCGACCTTAGCTTTTAAATATAAGTATAATGATACATTATGATTTTCTCCCAAAGTACTCATTGGTTACACATTATATGGCGATTTTTTTATGTTAAACAGTAATTTTTCAAATCATATAATGAATCATATACTATATATATACAATATATGATACTACATATATGAAGTTAGATAAATGATACATTATGATTTTCTCCCAAAATACTCATTGGTTACACATTATATGATGATTTTTTATGTTAACAGTAATTTTTCAAATCATATAATAAATTATATACTATATATATGCAATATATGATTCTACATATACGAAGCATACCGCAAAACATTATGATTCAATCATCAATATATGCATAACAAATCCAACATACATTTTTTAATAGTCAATTACATGAATGGTCCTATAGAATTCCCATATAACAAGTTTGGTACTAGACGTTGAAAAATTACACCCATGATTCGAACTATTTGCGAAATTACAACACCAATGGTATTTAGAATAGATAAATATTAACTTTTTTCTAATTAAGAGTGAGTAAAATATATTTTCTATCTTTGTATTAAAAGAAAAAAATAAGAAAATAACACAAAAAAGATTGTAGGACCCACTTTTCTAATTGATTATTATATATTAAGTTATTTATTTGACTCTTATAATTGTATATTAATAATACATATTATAAAATTGTAATTATGAATTACATCCTTATCGTTACTACCACCACCGTTAGCCACCCCCACAACCTATATCTCCCACGGCCATCACAACTACTGATCTAAACACCACCAAAGCACCATAATCTTTATAGTTTCCAATCACCATGGGCAAACACCACTGTCAGGCTGTCAGCCGCCACCATAATCGAAAGCCATCATCGTCTTCAACCACCACCATGAACCCTAATCAAAGGTCACTACCAAATCGTCACAAAATCTCCATCATCACCGTAACCATCAAGTCTTTGCAAGAGAATGGTAAGGGAGGTAAAAAGAGGGGTGGGGCGGGTCGGGTAGAAGTGCGATCCATTATTGTCATATTTTTATATATTGGTTAAGAAGTTATTATTATTCTTTTAAATATTTGGGGTATATAGTCATTTTACACCCACTTAACTTGAAAATTTAGCGTCTATCCAGGACCTCATATATTATATTTTGATATACAATTGGGATCAATGATATAACTGTTTAATGATTGGGACCAAACCAGTAAAAAGATATCCTAAAAAGACCATCGTTGTATTTAAATCATTTTAAACTATAACTTGTTTTGAAAAACTAAAATCTAGCAATTAGCTAGAGAGAATAACCAGAAACAAACAGCCTAAGAACTAAAGTTAAATAATCATAGGCTAACAACAGAAAAGAAAACATCAATATAGTTCCTAATTGAAGCACGATGCACAAATTGAGTTTTCTTCTTTCCCTATTTTCAATACCCTAAATTAGTTGTTACAAAACGTTCAACTATAGAAGTTGTGAAGAACTTCGATTTAATGTCACATCATATATCGCAATCGTTTTAAGAAACGCGACATAAATGTGAAGAATACCAGCTTCATGGATAAGTACCATGTGTCGCCTATAGAAGACGATTGCATGATCTCATGACGGTTGTTGATCCATCGTTAGTAAGATCTTTTTCGGCTCATGGTATTAGCTGGAAGAATGACAATGTAGCCAAGAAGGCGGAGTCGATGGAGAAGCTTTTGAAAATGTCCTCTTGGTGTCATTGTAGTTTAGAAGCCATGAACCATTGGAATCACTTTGTGCTTGTTAATGATGGGAATCATTAGAGTCGTTTGTGGAGCTTTTCTAATAGTGAATATAAAGCCTTGACAAATTGACATTGACATCGTTTGCATATTTTAGAATATGAAAGCCTTGAATTCTCTGAATGGAGATAGGCGCTTGTGTTTTTATTTTACGATGATGAAGTGAGATTATAAAATTAAAGGAAAATGTCACAGAATAGTAACCAAGTTTTAAAAGTGTTCTAATTTTGTCACTCATGCATATTTTTCTCAAATTGGAGTGTTAAACGATCAAATCGAGTCATCATTAAATTTTCTTATGTCAAGAAAGTGACGGTTGAGAAGAAGTGGGGTCAGAATTTTCAGTATATAAAATTATATTAAAAAATAAAAAAACATGTTAATTATGAAAAAAATAAAAAAAATAGCTAAAGGTTATGTCAACGTCCAATATCAGCATCAAAAGATAGAAAAAATATTTTCTAATTGAAACAAAAAGTATAACATACTAAAAACCATGTTAAGACTTTTAATTTATATAAAATATAAAAACTGAGTGAAGTAATTGGAACACTTTTAAAACTTGAGTTACCTAATTGGAACACTTTTGATAGTTGGTTACTATTTTATAAAGTTACCCCTAAAATTAAAAGGGAAAATAGGATTTATATTATTATTATTTTTAGAGTAAATTACACGGACGTCCATGTGGTTTGGTTAAAATTTTGTATTTGGTCCTTAAAATTTTAAAATTGCAAATATAGTCCCTAATGTTACAGTTATCTTTAATCAATGGTCCCTACTCTGTTAATTCACTCAGTGATGTTAAATTTATCAAAATAACTATCTTACTTGTAGTGATCTTTCACTTAGTGATGTTAAATTTATCAAAATAACTATCTTACTTGTAGTGATCATCAATGTAATTTATATTTTATTTTATTATAAATATTTTTATTATTTAATACACAAATAAAAAATATTTTAAAAAATGTCTTCTTTGAAATGCTTGGTTTATAAATTTTTTTAAACCAATATGCGGGTATAAAAATGTCTTCTTTATAAAAACGTTTAAAACTGAATTGTTTTTAAAAAAACTAATAATTAGTTTAAGAAATGATGTTTTAAAAAATAAATATTTAAAAAAAAATAACTTTAGAAAACCAACCAGTTAAAAAAAGTTTAAATAATCAGATAGTTTTAGAATGACGCATAGAAAACGAACGGTTTAAAAACCAAACATTTAGAAAACATGTTTTAAAAAGTCTTTTATTTGTGTATTTAAAACTTATTTTATTAAATAATAATCTTATTAATTAAGAAACTATAAAAATAATATAAAAAAATAAAAAATTTTGAAAAACAAAATTATAAAATTTTTTTTAATAAAAATAATGCTATAGTTTAAAAGGTAAATTAAATACATGGCTAATGCGAGTAAAATTGTAATTTTTACGACATTTAACATTATTAACTGTTAACTAACAAAACTAGAGACCATATATGAAAAACAAAAAAATGTTAACGACTATATTTAAAGATTTTAAACTTTAAGAAACGAATCCAAAATTTCAGCATAACTACAGGGACCATCCATATAATTTACTCTTATTTTTAATTTATTGTGTATTAGAGACTTTTTTTAACGGCAGTGAAGGGGAAAGAAAGGCAAAAGAGTGAGATGGTAATGATTAGCCGCAAGATGTGAGAAAACAGAAGTACGATGTTGCAAAAACACATTTTCAAATCAAGAGCACACCACTTAGATATTTAATATATAGACAAAATATATCGCACATGGTTAGAATTCAATGTAGGGTAACCGAAGCCCATATTGTTTTGAATTATGTGACTGTAACATGCGATTGTCATTATTAAGTCAGTCATCAATTTGGACATATAGTCTTCTGAATTAGGTACTATTTACAAAAATGTGATAAAGACCATACAAGTTTCAAAATTCAGACAATCAGAACCACACACGTTACCACCTATCATGGCCTTTGTATACCCATTGTTCCTACATATGAATTTCATCAACTTAAATCATTATCTTTCACTTCTGCCATCTAAAATACGAACATAAACACACACAGAGGTAAACAAATAAATAGAATTCTAATCATGAACGTTCTTCACATGAACAAAGGAGAAGGGGAGACTAGCTATGCCAAAAATTCACAACTTCAGGTAATCATAGATCAAACTTGAAGTTTTTAATTTCTAGATGATCTAGTGAAAATATATATAACACGTTTTAGGACAAACATGTTGGTTTTTAGGAAGTTCACTCCGTGAGTAACAAACTGTAAAAATAATCTAACACCCCAATTCAAATGCCACCTTAGCGATTTCAAACATTCGTTGTCATATGTTTTTAGAGTTTGCCAACTAAATATTATGTTTTCTCTAGACCTATTAGCAACCGAAAAAAACATGGACTCTTCCATAAGTTTTTTGAACGTAAATCATAGGTAATTAACATGAAGGTTTGTGTGTGCAGAAGAAGATAATATCCATTGGTAGTTCAATGATGGAAGTTGCCATTTTTAACATCTTGTTAGAGATGCAACCCAAGAGCATGGGGATTGCGGACCTGGGGTGCTCTTCTGGACCTAACGCATTGATAGTAGTGTCTCGGATAATCAACATGGTGGATGCTGCTAGCCAGCAGATGGGTCTACCCATGCCTGAGCTAAGTGTGTCGCTGAACGATCTCCCTGAAAACGACTTTAACGAGGTGTTTAAGTCGTTGCCAGAGGTTTACAAGAACTTGAAGAACGAATATGGTATTAATGAAGGTTGTTATGTTTGGGGATTGCCTGGTTCGTTTTATGGAAGGTTGTTCCCTGCCCATAATCTTCACTTTGTTCATTCTTCTTCAAGCCTTCATTGGCTATCTCAGGTTTGTATATTTATATATTATTTAGTTGATATAAATTATGGTCCAGCTAAAACAAAACGATATTGTCAGCCTACATTACAAGTGCATAACAAAATACAAATTTTAGAGGTCAAAATTGTAACCACGTTATATGATTGGGGACCATAATTGCAATAATTAATCTTATTACGGTAATTTTTGAAGGTACCATTGGGCTTGGAACCTAGGATTGGAACTAATTTGAACAAAGAGAAGCTATACATATCGAAGAGTAGCCCAATGACCGTCATAAAAGCTTACCAGCAGCAGTTCCACAAGGATTTCTCGTTGTTTTTGAAGTCTCGTGCCAAGGAATTGGTTAACAACGGTAGAATGGTTTTGTCATTTATGGGTCGGTGGTCGCAAGATCCTTGTGCCGATGAGGCTTGTTACCAATGGGAGCTTTTAGCCCGTGCCTTAATGAGCCTTGCTTTAGACGTATGCCTCTTCTTTCTCTATATTATGACAATTTTTGGAACAATATTATGAAAAGAACCATAATATCTACACAAACACCTAAAAATAAAAGTAATGTTTACACATACTGATAAGTTGGTACATATGCTGTTGTAGGGACTTGTTGAGAAGGAAAAGATTGATTCATTTAATGCACCTTATTATGCACCAAGCCCGGAAGAAGTGAAACATGAAGTTGAGAATGACGGTTCCTTTCTCGTTGATGGTGTTAAGACATTTGAGATAGAATGGGATGATGGTTACTCGGGTGATCTCAACATATCAAGTGGTAATCGAGTGGCTAAAACCATTCGAGCTGTGGTTGAGCCAATGCTGGAGAGTCATTTTTGCCTTGGATGTGAACTGATGGAAGAGTTGTTCCTAAGATATGCTAAAATAATCGACGACTGCTTCTCTGAAAAGAAATTTAAGTATGTTAATTTAGTTGTTTCTTTCATAAGAAAGTACTAATGTATTGCTTCAAAGTTCGTGTTATATCCTTACAATTATTATTGTTGAATTTATATATTTTATTATCTTAACTATTGTAATCTAGTTATTTTGATTTCACATAGTTAGAGGTTTGTTTACCTAGAGTCGTCTATTATCATCATGTCATGACCTACTATTATTATTAGTAGATTGATCATACATATACACATTGGCGATTTCTATTAAGAACCAACTTATAATTGAAAACCTTGAAAACCATTTTTCCAACTTTAATCTTTTTGATCTATAGTTGAGAACGAGTCTAATGTACTACACTCTAATCAAACACACATTAAATCAACTTTCAAGTCAAAGTCCATATTTATACCAAGTTAAAGTCAAATAGTCAAAGTCAACGGTGAACAGACATGTTTTGGTGATGGATGTCACAGTATCCCCAAGTTGAGAGAATTTAAAGTTGAGAGAATTTCATCTCGAAATTCAGCCTTAGTTATCAACTATACCTTCTGCGAGTAGGTGAGAATACTCTGTCCTTAGTTGATCTTCCTGTGTATTGGTAAAGTTCAGGTACTCGCTTTGAGTTCCATCTCACCTTTACAATGGGGATTCTACTACTCCTTAAAGTTCTAATTACTTTATTCATAATCTATACCAGCACTTCAACAAATTTAAATTTACCGTCCACTCAGATTCCTTCGATTGGGACATATATGATCACATTTGCAAGAACTAATTAAGTATCGGCATATGAAGCATGTCATGCACCCTACTCAGTTCTTGCGGTAATCACATCCGATAAATCACAGGACCAAACCTGCTCGGTAGTTTTAACTAGTTTTAACTATACTTACAAATCTATGTGTCAATTTGCTTCGTTTGTCACATAAAACAATATCTTTCCAATGCAACACCTCGTATATAGCCCATAGAACAAGGTTTCTTGAGATAGCCTTTTAGGTCTATAACCTATTTGTTGATATCCCTAGAGTATGGTTGTTTTTCATTACCAAAAGTTAGCTCCCGTTCCGGGTCCGATTTCACATTCATGGTATCATTAGTGTTTATATATAGCGTGTATCGCAGCTAACCCACCACACTACAAACACTTTGATGCTGTACTCGTCACCAAACCATAACTAATTATCATTTCAACTAACATTTGAGAGCATGTGCCTAATGCAAGGTTTCCTTGATTGTTAATGGAAATTTCAAACGATCTTGATCCGCCTTTAATCAATCCTTGATTTGATACATCTAATCATTCATCTCTTGAATGATTTACAGTCCAGTCCTCTAACTTTAGCTGACTTCTATCCATTACATCGGCGATCAACACTTATATATGTATAGTGCCTCGAACGGTGGTCCTATAATAGTCCCATGGTAGCTATTATTATAAGGAAACTAACCCAATGGTTAGTGAGTCTCCTAGCTACCTCCAAAGTCAATGATAAAATACATTAACAATTCCTCCAATGTCTTAATAGATAGCTCACTCATACCATCGGTGTGATGATGGTAAGTCGTACTCATGTCAAGACGTGTTCCTAGTGCCTTCTATAAACTCTGCTAGAATCGTTGCATGAAACAACTGGCTCGATTAGAGATAATCGACATAGATACTCCATATCTATCCACAAATTCACTAAAATAAATCCTTGCTAGCTTTTCCATCTTGTAGTCCTCCCGCATTGTTAGGAGATGGCCAGATTTAGTCATGATATCCACAATGACCCAAATCAAATCATGCTCACTACTAATTTTTATTAGTTTCATGATTGCAGGACCGTTGGAGGGGTTCAATGCAACAGTTTCACAATGAAGAGAAACTTAGAACACTTAACAGATCAAATTGTGAACAGGGTTTATATTGATGATACTAGGAACACAAGGAAATATGAGACAGAACAAGATAATATTGATTTTCAGGAATGATGTATATTGCTCTCAAATTTTTTTAAACAAGATAATATTGGTTTTCAAGATAATATTGTTTTTCAAATTGAATTAAAGAAAAAAAGAGTATAAAACAAACAAAACACAAAACAAAATAAAACAAAAAACAAAAACAAATAAAAAATAACAAAGACCAAAAGATTTTTAAAAAAGATAGAAGGTATTGTTGCAAGAAAGAAACCACTGATTGTCAAGTGTATAAAAAGCGAAAACAACTTTGTTAATGTAGTTGTATTTTGTAAATTATATTGGTAAATTCACCACGCGAAGCAGCTGGTTTAATCTAAACATGTATCCGTGTATCTAAAAGGTATAGATGTCTTTAAATTATATAAAACAACGTGTAAAATTTCTTTGAATATCAGATATTAAGAATTCTTTTAAAGTTAAATTAAATTATAAGTAAAACTAAAAGAAAACAACTTCTAAATTTTTTTTAAATCTTTAATTGGTTTAAAATATGTATGTTTATTTGAGATGAAATTAGAATTTAAGGTTTCTCAAGTTAAATAAATTAAAAGAGTTAAACATTCAACAAAATCTTTTTTTAGCCCCTTCATATCTTCTTTCTTTTAAGAAGAAAATAATCAAGCACATCTGGGTTTAATTCTTTGTTTCAACTAGGATTTAAACATCTCATCATATATTGAACAACGATTCATCGTGGAACAAGCAACTAGAAATCATAGTAGGTGATTTTTGCTTTTTTTTTTCTGCTATATCTGCTTCGATTTACTAAGGCTCTTTAGCAATGAACGTTGAAGCCCACCCTAGCTTCCCATTAGTGTAAACTTTGCAGGTGTTCTCATCACACACGATGAGTAATCAAACCAATCCCAAAACCCAGATGTTTGTACTAAGAAATCCAACAAATCTCAAGCACTAAAAATCCAAATGCAAAAGAGTGAAACCAAAACATGGTTACTAAAATCGATTGCTTCACCAACACTTGTTTCGATTTCCATTTCTTTCATCGACATTGGTCGATCTCGATATGGGTTTGAAACTAGTCAATTGATTAGCAAATGATCAAGATGAAGACGACCATGGTTGCCAAATTCCGTTGTATCCTCAGTAAAGACGATCAAATTAGTTTGTTTATTCTATCATTTATTAGAATATGTAAACAATGAAGGGTGCATGAAACGTGTTGAGAAGGGAGAAAAGGATGCAATGAAGACTTGTATAGTGCAGCTAGAAAGTTGCACAAGCTTCATGAACATGTACAGACTGCTTCAACATCAGTAAATTACTGTACATCTAGTTGATAAATGTTAAGTATATAATTCTTTATTTTCTCATTATTATTATATCTACCAAGGCCTACTTCCATGCATACAAATTTTGTTTTCCGATGGTTTGTTTATGGACATTTTCTCATTAATAAGCTTTCGGATTCTATTTTTAATGGTTTAGTTTTGTTTTCAATCAGCAAAACTATTACAAGAGGTTTAACTTACCATTTGATCGAAAAACTGTTCAAATCAAAACCTAAACACCCTTAAATAATATACACATGATGGTGAGTGATAGAATTATCATAATATACAGGAGAAGGTTTAAAGGAAAGTTATGTTGGGTGAAATTAATTGGCTGGCTAAAGGTAAATTAAATGAAAAGATAAAATGGTTAATTGGATGGGACTTGAGAAGCTGGATTGGAAGACATAACTAATTGATTTTGTGTGCTTTAGTTGGTTGGGGGTCACACATCATAGCCTATTGAAAATAATCGAGAAGCCCAAAACAAAATGGAATTAAATGAAAAAAAAGAAAGCAGTTAAAAAAGTAGAATATTGATTGAGAGGGTAGTGATAAGAAAACATCCTGGATGATTTCGAACTCTGACATTTGGACGTGAGGGAAAAGAGTAACGCGCATACCAGCGCAATAAAAAGTTAATTCTTATTAAATTCAGTCTAGTTAGTTTTAAGAGTCATCGTACAAAAACCGAAAGAAAGAAAAAACTTGCAGGATTATCATTATTTCAGTTATACATGCTTGATAAAAAAAAGAAAAAATAGAAATTATATCTGGTCATTTGATTCATACCATAAAGAATAGTTCCACCCCTTAGTTACCTTTATCGTTGAGAGGATGAGATTGAGGGTAAATCAATTGGAGGTTGTGAACTACTCAACCAATTGTAGAGGTGTTAGGATCTAATAGTTCAAGGTTAAAATTGTAAATGTTACATACTGAAGGATGATATTGTAATTGTTTGATTGTTCGTTATTCTCAACGGATTAGTCGTTGAGAGTTGTTAAATACCGTTAACTCAATAAGAGAATTAGCTTGAATTATGAATATCTCTCACTCTCTAGATTCTTACTCGATTTGAGCTAACAGTGGTATCAGAGCTTGTTCCGTCCTCTGAATTAAGTTCCGCCGGCACTCCGTCGACCACAACCACTACTCCGGTGACACGATGACGACGACTCGCAATCGCGATTTCGAGAAAACAATCAAAGAACACGAGAAATCACTTCTAAGGCTAGAATTGGCTGCTGAGAAGCATGAGAAATCGTTTGAAGAATTAAGTGTAGCTGCGGAACGAAATGCAGCGGCGACAGAGAAAAATGGTGAAAAATGGCTGGATTGAAAGCTTCTCTGGATAATGTGATTCGATCATTGCAAGCACTTAATGAGGGTGATGTTAATCGCAACAAATAGGAAAGTAATCGAAGGAATGAAATGCACGATGAGGAGTATATCGATTCGGCGATTGAAGCTTGGAATCATAAGAACAACAACAGATTTACCAAAATTGAATTTCCTAAATTCAATGCTAATGATGTTGAAGGATGGATGTACATGTGCACTCATTTCTTCTCTATTGATGAGACACCAGAGCATTTGAAGGTCAGATATGCGGCCGCTCACGTTGAAGGTGGAGCACAGCAGTGGCATCAAGGCTTCGTTCAATCGGAGAATCTTTCGATGTCGCAGATTAAATGGGATGATTATAGTCGATCGATTACAGAGCAATTCGCAAGAACTATGGTGGAGGATGCGATGGAAGCTCTTAAAGCACAAACTCAAACATGTACGTTGGAGGAGTATTGTGATGCTTTTGATGCATTATTGAATAAGGTTACATTGTGTGAAGAATATACCATGAGCCTATTTGTACAAGGTCTCAGTAAAGAATTGATTGGTCCAGTGCGAATGTTTAATCCAAAACTCTCTATGATGCTTAAGTGTATGCTAGGATGCAAGATCAGCATAACAAAAATTTACAGCCAATGAGTAAACCAGCCTTTACCTCCACCTCTAAGCCCACTTCCACATCAAAACCATTTTCCACATCTTATTCGTTATCCAATGCACCAAAAACTTCCCTTCTGCCTACACCTATTACCTCTCAAGGGACCAACAATTCTACCAAACAATTATCCAGCTGATAATTCGATGAAAAATGATCCAAGGGGGAATGTTTCTCGTGTCTTCACTCCAGGACATAAGTGTACTTCAAACTAATTATATTTGTTTGAAGTAGTGGAAGATGAAGGAGGTGGTACAGTTACGATAATTTTGATTAGAAGGATAAGTAGAACCAAAAAATCGATTTAGATGATTGATGGTATGCGAGGTCTTCGGTTAATAAAGTCACAATGTCACAAGGAACAGAACAAAGAATGAACATGGATTAACGGGTCAACTTTTTAATAAATTTATGCCTTTTTAGTTTGGTTAATTTGATTTTAAAAATTTCAACTTTCATTTATTAGATGGGATTAATCCCAACTCCAAAAAAATTTACAAGCACTCCCAACTATGAGCGTATTTTCCTTCAACGATATCTTACTAACTAATAGTTAACACATATAGTTTTTCAATGACGTGTATTGTTCATATGGACAAAACAATACGTAAAAAGTTGAAATCAACCATCTGGTCCGTTAATTTTTAACTTCTCCACCCTAAAATCCGTCAATTTTCACCATTTGATCTAAACCATTTAACTTATTGGAGGTAGATTTCAGGTGCCGTCGGCGGCTAGACACCGAAAAACAGACTTGATGGAGGCTCCGCGGCAGCGTAGTTGAAAAATAACTCAGTGTTGGCCTCATTTCATCAAAAAAAACAATGAAGATTAACTCTCAGTTAATAAGTGATTGTTGTAGGAAAATAAGTTTAAAGTTGAGAGTGGCTGCAAATATTTTCTGATTTGGGATTACTACCGGCCACTAAATGAAAGTTGATATTTTCAAAATCCAATAATACTTTTAGTTTTTATATACTTACTCATTTACTCCTATGAATCTATGAATCTGGTCAACTCCATATTCCGGTTTTCCTTTTTTTAGTATTTATATATTTAGTTATTTATTTGTTAACAACTATTTCTTTTATCATATCCCTATAGGTTATAGGGATTGGTTGAAAACTATCCTTAAAATATTCACGGTAGATTCTCTGTAAATGTGTGAGTGTATTTCTTATATTATAAAAAATAGTTGTAAGTGAATAAGAAAGAAAATATTATTATTCATCTTTATATTTGAGAAAACATTGTTTAACTCTAATAATTTTTTTTAATATTTTTTCCGAAAATGATTGTAAGTGGAAGAAAAAGAAAATGTAATGATAGATATATAAAAAATTATTTAACTAAAAATAAATGAAAAAAATAATAAATTTTAATAAAACTATAAGAGTAGAGATAAAAAAATCTACTATAAATGTTTTTAAAATAACATAATCAAGTAATTGTAACTTTTAGGTATATTCGGCAAAAATTTCATAAAAGTTAGAAAGATAGTTAAATAGTAGATATTTTTCTGGTATAAAGATTAAATTATATGCCCATCAAGTCTTTTTGTTTAAATATAAATTTAATTGTCTAAATCAAAAGTAATGTCCCACGAAAATGAATTAAATAATTAATTTTTATAATAGTTATATTTAATTTCCACTTTAAATAATACGAATAAGATGAAGGGTATAAATTTCTTTGGAATGGGTGGGTTCCTAAAAACGTAAACATATTCAATTGGCTGGCCGAGTTAATCCGACTTCCTACTTTTGATGCGCTTGCTAAGAGAAACATACCTCTTCAATCCAATATATGTACGGTTTGTAGTTTGGCTGAAGAATCGGTGGACCATTTATTTATTTCGTGCAAGCTATCAATGCAAGTTTGGTCAAAAATAAGTTCGTTGTGCAACATAAATCCGGTGTTTGCGTTTTCATATAGAGATCTAATGGATAGTCCTTACTTACTAAGAGGCAACGATGAATTCAAAAAGACGGTACATGCTATCTTCATCATAACAACTTGGAGCATATGGAAGCATAGGAATGAAATTATTTTTGAGCAAGCAAACCCTTCGATCAATAAAGTCTTATGTCAAATAAAGATGGCAGTCTCACTCTGGATCAAGGCAAGAAGCAAAAGTAAGATGTCCCCTGCACTATTCAATTTTCCTTTTGAACCGGGTTGATGTGCTTGTTTGTTTGTGATTTTGTCTTTTTGTTATTGTCATATCTATGTTTATTTTGTTGTTTGTACCTTGAGGATTTTAGTTTCTTGCTAGCCCTTTTTTTTATATAATTCTTATTTGCCCATTCGAAAAAAAAAAAGTTAATAGATTTAAATACTCACAACTATTGGGAATTGGCCGCTGCCACTCCCAAGTATCATTTTGGCGAATATAACTCCCAAGTAAACACTTTGGTGTCTGTATCACCCGCCGGTTGTAAAAACCCTAACATATGAGCTGATTTATTTAGGTCATTGTGTCAAATAAATCAGCTTATTGAATCATATACGTTCATTGTGTCATATATTTTATATCATTTGCTAGGGTTTTGACAAACGACGGGTGATACAGACACTGAAGTGTTTACTTGGGAGTTATATTCGTCAAAATGATACTTGGGGGTGGCAGCGGCCAATTTCTAATAGTTGAGAGTATTTAAATCAATTAACCCAAAAAAAAAAATAATACGAATAAGGAGGTTTTAACTTTTATAGCATGAAATTTCATGTCACCAACTCTAAATAATGGCACAATGCCCCTAATTTCATGTCACCTGCTCTAAATCCAAGAATAATTGGGTTATACAAACATCAATTTTTGTTATTTTGACATCATCTTGTCTATATCTTGCTTCATGTATCTATATGTATATATTGAGAAAGATAAAAATAATAAAAATAAATTGAATGTACCAAAACAAACCTTATTCAAAATAAGACTAATCAAAAGAAAGAAATTTTAAAAGTATACTAATAAAAAATAAAAATTAAGTTAATGGTTAACCGGCAATTTTCCTCTCTAATACTTTTTCAGTTTACAAATGGATAAGCGCATCAATCATTTACTGGAATTATTCTTTATCTTTATTTATAGGGTAGTTTTATAGTTAAAAAAATATTTAATCTAAAATGTCTACAAAATATTGTGGTCTTTAGACATGTCCTTTTATTATTTTTGCCATTTTGGTTATTGTTACAATTAACTTATCTCATTTTGTCTTATACGTTTATTGTGTTTATTTTTTCATAAATTTTGTATAATTTGTTATATGTATTTATCATTGTTTTTAAGTTTTAGATTATTTTTTGTTATTTTTGTTATTATTTTAATAAATTATATAAACTTTTTATCTATCATTATCTTTTACATTTAAAAGTACAGAATAATATATTTTCATCAATATATTTTTCAAAACTTATAGTGTTGAATATAATCCAATGTGTTATTTTTATCATTGTTTTTTACAGATTATATAAAATTATTATATTTTACAGTTTTTATAATTAAAAGTGCGTAATGATGTTATTTCACTGATATATTTCTCAAAATATTTTTAATGTATTAGATTAATTAATTGTTAATTTATTATTGTGTTTTGCATATTAAAAATACATAAAAATATTATTCCATCATTATGTTTTTTTTGTTTTATAATTTTAGAAAAACACAATAGTATTCAAAAAATATATTAAAAAGACAAAATGATGGGATATGAGATTAAAAACGTGAAAAGTTTATTATTTTTTTATGGAATAATATTGTACTCATTTTATATATAAAAAAGCTTGTTTTTATAATGAAATTTTTATAAAAAAAATTATGTCATACATAAAATGCATAGAACATTTAAAAAAATATAAAAAAAAACTTACAAAAAGTAAACAAAAATAGCTATTACTAAAATACATCTCTAACAAATTTTTTGCTACAACTTGATTTTAACCATAGATTAAGGAGATTTATAGTTGAGATTACTTTACTTGAGGGATATTCAAATGAGAATCAAAAATTTATAAAGAACCATAAGGAACCACTTTAATTGTTGTACTATTTCTTAAAAAAACATATCAAAATGGTTGTAATTTTATTATTTTTAAGATAAATTTTAAAAAAATACGATATCTATAATCTTTTGAAAATATGCATATATGCACCCACATTGTATTGCATATATGAACACTTTATAGTTTTTTTAAAAAAATTATGGAGAGAGGTGATAAATTATTAAAACAATGAAAATATAGAATCAAACCGTTATCTTTTAGTATTATCATTTTTATTGAAGTGTTATAGGCATTGCTTATGCAGTTCTTAGTAGTTTTTTACATATTTATGGTTCTCAATAGAATGCATTCCTACTTTACTTTTTAATTTTAAGGGTGTTTTATTTGAACCTTTTCTTTATTTATATATTTGTTTTATGGTTTTTTTTTTCTTATATTAGCTTCTAATCAGCTTTTATTAACACTCATAATTGTACTCGTAGTATTCAAACAATCAACCTCTTTATCGTTAATTTAGGTCAAATTTAAGAAATAAAATGTAAAATATAAAGTTTGGTCCTTTTTAAATTAATTGAATAAAATCACAATCTAAGTTTCATTCTTAACTTTATTATAGAATTAGTTTTAATCTGAATTTCAACAATACATTCTAATTTGAAAATACGAAACAAAAATTGATATCTCCAGCTCTTTCATCACAGGTGATACCATCATAGTCATCTCTTATGTCAACCTCGCCACCACCGCCATCACCACTCTTACAGCCGCTTCAAAGTAGACTTATAACCATTGTTTCAGTTTCTAAATTCTCAAACTCGTTCTGTTTGAATAATTAGTAGGTCGGTTAGTGAAAGAAATAGTTTGATTAATTTGGTTAACCGAGGTATTTGAAGGTACGTAAGTGGATCCAAACTAATTTTGATTAATAAGTTTAATTATATCTTTGGTTAAATAAAACGTTAGGAATAAGGATATGTAAATTGGAATATAATAATTCAAATTATTATCTCTGTTGATAATAGTACAAACTAACAATTTTAATAGTGTTACTCTCAACTTTTACTTTTGTTACTAACAATAATCCCGATATCATAATCCCCATATATTAATACTTTAATTTCACCGATATTTGTTTACAATATTGATTTACTAATGAAATGAAAAAAAAACATACAATTGAAATTGAGTAAAAAATAAATACAAATCAAATGTCAATATATGATAATTATGCTATTAGGATTGTTACTAGGAACAAAAGTTAGAGTTAGGAGTATTACTAGTTAAACTAATAGTATGAATTATTATTGCTTAATAGCAATAATTTAGATTATTAAAATTCAATTATTCATAAAAATAAGATGAAATTAATATTTGTTTTGAAAAAAAAATGGCTAAACAAAAATATTTTGACATATAACATATTATTTATTTGTTTAACGCATTTCAGTTGGATAAGTTCAGTTATTAATATAAAGAGTTAAGTGCCTTTTCATCCATATAGATTAATAAAAATTTGCATTTGAATCCAAAATCTAAATGTTTAACAAACATTACAATTTGAATCCATTTAACTATACCTAGTTAATACCTATAACATTTTCCACTAAAAATTTCCACATAAGAATGAATCTGGCGAACATGAGATATTTTATGTCTTCAGTCTCTTTATGTAATAACAAAAGACGAAACCTCACCCTAAAAATCAATTTCTATCGTACCCATAATCCCAATAGCAAAAATAGTAATCATAATCATAATTTCACCCCAAAACCAATTGCATAATGTTTGAAGAACTCTAGTTTTTTCGTTTCCCTACTACTGACTTCGATTCATATGAGTTTTATGGTAAGATTGTTCGTCGCCACCATAAGAATCAACATTTCATTATCGAATGAAATTAAGCCTACTGTTTGATTTGGTGCTTTGCCTTTTTATGTATTGTTCTTGATTTGGTGATTTGCCTTACTGTTTGGGCGAAATTATGTAACCATTACAAAATTTGCTCACACAGAACATTACTTCTAGTTAGTAGTCATGGTAATTTTTGCCAATTTTCATACATTATAGAAATATTTGGTTTATAGTTTATGCTTATGATGATGATTGGTGTTTATGATAATGATTCATGGATTGTTGATATCATATTATTTATTTATTTTTTACTTTGATGATTGATGTTTTATGATTATAATTTAAATAGTTGGTGCCATATAGCTTGCTTATTTATTTTATAATTTTTAATTTTTTGTGAGTTATGTTTAAAGGAGTCACTTATAGACAGTTATCTTTAAATTTTATTTTATTTAATGGATTGAGTTAGATCACAATGATGATTACCTAAAAAGAGTGAAGACAATAAATTTATCACACGAGACACTTTTTTTATTTTGTAACTGTTTTTACTAAAATACCCCTCAAGTGGCAAAAGATTAACGAAAAATGTTAACAGCGTTAACTAAGGGTAATCATATACTTTCAAATGATAATTTTATAAAAGCATTGACTGCAAATGAAAGGATTTAAACATTTGAATTTAAATAATAATTTTTATAAACTCACAAGAATGAAAGAAGCATTTAACTCTAATATAAACTAGAAGGCTACCAGTTGTCGTGGGTAAGGCTACACGTCATGATCGTTAATGTGTATATGTGTGCTTTTTTGGTGTTTATGCTTCCCGAGCGGGTTCGAAAAATAGATACATGATAGGTAAATGTTACATGGTTAATAATAATATCGCCATAATATATATATATATATATATATATATATATATATATATATATATAGGAAGGATCCTAAGAAAACCATCATCTTTTGAAAAAACCAAGAAAACCAAGTTCTACCAATCATGGAATTTTAAAATTATTATATTTTTATTTATTTAAAAGGTTAGTTTAATAATTTTAACACTATTTAATGTTGACAGTTATCTATTTTTTTAAAATCCCTTAAATCTCTCTATCATTTAATTATATTTTTCTTATTCTCTCTCTAAATCAATTGAATCTAAGATTCATTAGACAAATTTTTTTCATGTCTTACTTTGATTCATATTCACGTTCATCAAAGAAGGCTTTATTAACGATGGTGATTATGCTAAAGAACAAACGATAATGAAAAATATCAAAGATAGTTTTGATTTTTTGAAGCAACAGATTTGATGGTGATGAAAAACAAGCAATAGTGGAAGAAAAATAACCGATGGATTTGATTTTTTTTGAAGATACAATGAAGAAAGGAAGATGACGAATAACTACAGAAACAATTACAAATATGTAGCTTAGGTTACGTATATGTAAGTTACATATAACCATGGTGAAGATGATGACATAATGCTAAGAGTGATAACGGTGTAGCTTTTTCAATATGAATATTGTATTTGGCAAGATCTGAGTATAGTTATAAAGCTTTTTCAATATGAATTTTGTATACCATTTAGAATTTATCATAATTCTTCCAAAATGATCACTGCAAATGATATTGAAATCAATCAATTTGTTGACATAAGTCCTAACACGAATCAATCAAAAGGATGTTGTTGACATCGGAGATCATTTACAAGTAGGCAATTTCACAATATTGATCCCATCCAAATATGAATCAAGCAACTTGAGTTATATATCTTGCAGGTGTTGAAAATCAAGGTATTCGTTAATGTGTATTTAGTAATTTATTTTGAACTTGAACAAATTATTCCATTTAAATGAGTGTCTACATATACGTAAGTTCCATCATTTAGTACAACAACAATCATGTTGCCTTTTCTATTTATTTTCTGATTGCTTACATATATGTAAGTTTTACCATTTTAATGTAAAAGTATGCATATTGTTTGTTTTTTCTTTGTTTACATATATGTAAGTTTTGCCATTTAATGTAACAATAGGCATATTGTCTGTTTTTTCTTTCTTTCCTTACATATGTGTAAGCAGGTTTACATATGATGCATCAGTTAACCGTTGAATTATTTAAGAAAATACAAAGATGAAGGCATTTGTTGATTAATATAAATATGATGAATACAAAGTCAATAGCTAGATTTTTTTAATATAATTTATAAGGGAGGAGAGAGAAGAGTGAATGTAGGAATTTTATTAGTGGTTTTCAAAACTAACATTTTTTTTTGTTCCAAATTTGCCCTTGTATCATTAATATAATCTATTTAAATTTTGGATTATTTACAAAAATACCATTGTGTATATCAACTATTGATCAAATAGATCAATGGTTTAGTAAAAAGTTTAGTTAGATATTAAATGAAATGAAAAAGAAACTAATATATAAAATATTTAACTTTTATTTACATAATAAATAAATGTAAAAACACAAAAAAAAAATATATAAATAAAACTGTAAAAAAATAAATAAAAGAAAACAACACTATTAATCAAAAGAATGAATTGTTGTTTTTCTTTCTATGCTTTAGTCATACTTATCATTTTCATCTAAAAAGATTTTTTTTTTATTTTTTTATTTTTTTTATTTTTTTTTATACATTTGACTCCTTAAGATTTAAAAAATTACCATTTTCATATGAAAACCAAAATCAAACCTTATTGTTACCTAATCTGTTTGGTTCTTAACCGCGTTAATCAGTTTCGTTTTGTTGAAAAACTGATAAGGAATGAGTTTTGTTGAAAAAAAAGTAATGACTTGATGTATTAGAAAAAACAAAACAAAAAATTCCTTGCTACCATTGCGTTTTCATGGTTGTTTTGTCAGTGAGCGTTATTCTTCAACTTTTGTTTGGCCGGGATTGTTTATTCTTATTTGTGAAGGTTTTAGAAATCAAAGTTGAATTATAGTTTAATTAGAAGATACGATCAGATTTCTTTTAGATTAACGATTTGTAAATCTTGGTCCAAAATTAAATTAGTATTTTATTAGTATTTAAAGTTCTCACACGCTATTTGTTTTTAAGTACATACCCGGGTTCGGGACCAAAACCGAATCAAGAACTGTATATACATTATTATAGGAACCAGGAACCGAACCTATATTAGAATAACCGGTTCTAAACAGTTCGGTCCAACCTTTTTTTTCGGTTTCGATAAAAAATAACTGGCTCTTGCTCACCCCAATCGTCACAGTCCCACCACGCTTAAATTTGTTTAACCAATCTATACATTAAGCATGATTATTTTATGTATCAAACACATTAAAAATTCAAAATATAATTATATATATAATATTAACTTAATTGTAATCTTCATGCTAATACTTTACAAAGGAGATACTTGCTTCCAATCCTTAAAAGTTGGAGATAGAATCCTTAAACAACACTTTTGTCATCAACCACAACCCAAAAAATGACCCAAAATCATGCAACCACTGCCATTCAACATTTCAAGATTCAACCATCACCACCTCCGGCTCCCTTACCGTTTCAACAACTAATTGTGACAAACAATTGTGGGTTGCTGTAGGGTTGTCCAACAAATAAAACGAAGTTTCATCAACTTCATTAAGGTTTTTGGTTTACTTTTGATGTTGTCAAAATGCAGAAGGATTTGTTGAACCATTTGGAGAGAAATAGTATCAAGCAACTATACATCTATGACATAAAATTGTAGAAACATTTTGATTGATTTTGTTGAGTATTTATTTTATTTTTAACTATTATTAAGTTGCATATATGTTTTGATGATTGGTTCCTACGGTTTGATCATATTACAAATTTGATCCCTAGGTCGTTAAAAAGCTAACTGACACTAACGCTATGAACTAAATTTACAACTAACTCTCAAATATTTGGACCAAATTTATAATTTTTAAAATCTAAGAACCCAATTTGCAATCTGGTTAAACCACAAGTACTAACTTTTCCCTTATATATTTTAATTTTATAAACGTATCATAGTATTTTTTTTATTTTTTTCTCAATTAACTGTTTATCGTTTTTTTCATCTTTTTAACAAACTTATTTAGTAGGACCGGTTAGGGGATGTCAATGCAATAGTTTTACAGATTGTTTGAATAGTGAACTTTAACAAATACTTACAGTAATAAATAGGGAACTGGCTATTTTGGAAACTCAGAACTTAAAGTAAAGAATACAAGAACAACAAAGATGGTTTTCAAGAAAATAATGTATATTTTTCTCAAGTTCTTTTTACAAAAGTTACAAAACATACATAAGAATACAAGAACTGAGATATTTTATACTACATCTTACAGCTGGCCATACTTTAAAAGCCAACTAGATAAACTAATCTAGACAACAAAATCAATGTATAATCAAAAGGCAGATTGTCTTTTGACCTGTGACTATGACATGACATAGCTCACATCCTAATATATTACAAAAAGAATAAAAGATACAAAGTGAAAAGTTACAGGCTCCAGACCATAATCTACAGTTTACAAAAGCATAAAACTTTTCATCAACTTGTATAAGTTGGTGAGTCTTTAGAGTGTAAGCGGAAAGTTGCTCAGTTTTCTGAAAAAGTTGATCGGAGAAAGCATGTAATCTCTGTCTTCGGAAGAAATCAGTCTTTAGTCTCTTGGCTTCGGAAGACTTTGTCTTCTAAGCTAAGTAATACTTCATATTTGGCTTCGGAAGATTTTGGTCTTGGCTTCGGAAGATTTTGGTCTTGGATTCGGAAGATTTTACACTTTGAATATTTTCCTTGAGAAGTGTTAAACTTCCAAAGTAACTTCTGCTAAGTACATACATGCAAGCAGAAAGCTTTTTGGTTATATTGATTGCATCAGCATTTCAAATATAGCCTTACATATTTTTATTATATAATCAAAACCATGTTAATAAGTAATTAACTGAAATTGTATAATAAAATAAGAATAATTATTTGATGTAACCATTATGTAATATAAGAATTAATGCAAAATGCTACGTTGATATAAAAATAAATATATGTTACGTTAAATAGATAAAAATAAAAATACATGTATATCAATAGAAAAATTATGACATTTTTACTTCAATTTACATTATTCCTTTTTGTTTTTATTTTGCTTAGTAATCATTCAAAATATAGTTGAATTGATAATTATACTTCTTGTTTCATTTTTTAAGGTTATTTAGATGATCATTAATATAGTTTGATTAAACAAAAGGAACAAAAAGTTGCTATACTAACAGTTAAAATGCAAAATGTGTTTAATGTTTATTTACACATAATCCACATGTGATAGATGGACCATAGCATGTATCATGTGCTTTTTTGTATATGTAACTTATAACTTCTTGTCTTGTATAGAAATAAGTTGCATGCGTGAGAAGGACCACATTTGAAACAAGATCACTAAACTTGTACGATACTTATTGTGTGGAAATGCATGCACCGCCCTTACCTAGTTACGATACTTATTGTGTGGAAACGCATGCACAGTCCTTACCTAGTTACGATACTTATTGTGTGGAAACGCATGCACCGCCCTTACCTAGTTACGACCAATTTTTTCTTACGATCTATGTGCGTGACCCAATAGTTGTAATCGATCCCAAACACTTCTGAAGGTGATATAAAAATAGAACATAAAGCAACTCGCTTTACAAAAAATAAAATAATTCATGCATTATAGTTGAGTGAATATTAAAAGAAAACTTTGTATTGGAAGTTCTTTTTTTCTTTAAGCATTAATAACTTTTTAATAAAATGTTTTTTTAGGTCCATACAATTTAGAAATTTAACATTAATATGAGTATAATAATTTTATATTAAAATCAAAGTAATACTATAGTACTACTGATGTAGTATTTTGATACTACATGTATGTAATATGACGATGCTACATACATTTTGTATGAAAATTATGTTTTTTATAAGAACTATTGTATACACATGAGTAAAAAATTATCTTCTTTTACACATGTGTAAAAAAAAGTTTATTGGAGTATAAAAGTAAATAATAACTTTATAGTATGTGAGAATTGTGAAAATTTTTACAAGTACATGTGTAAAATAACTTTTTGCACATATTTACTTATGTGTATAAATTTTCTTAAAGTTCTCATAATAAATTAAAGTTTTCATTTGATCTTTCCCTTGTATTATGTATAATATTATCATAGTACATATATGCATACATCATTCAAATTTCAACCTTGAACAAACATTACAATATCAAATTTTGGTTGCATGCTATGAATTCTACTTAGGTAATTGCATCTCCAATTATCTAAGCTATTTTATCTCAATGAATCATCACTTTGAAGACGGTAACAAATAATTTACTTTTAAGATAAATGATACATTATGATTTTCCCCCAAAATACTCATTGGTTACACATTATATGACGATTTTCTATAATAACACTAATTTTTCAAATCATATAATGAATCATATACTATGTATGTGCAATATATGATTCTTAATCATATGAAGCATACCGCAAAATATTATGATTCAATCATCAAAACATGCATAAAAAATCCAACATACATTTTTTAATAGTCAACTACATGAATGGTCCTATAGAATTCCCATATAGCAAGTTTGGTACTAAACGTTGAAAAATTACAGCCATGATTTGAACTATTTGCGAAATTATAACACTCATGGTATTTAGAATAGATAACTATTAACTTTTTTTTTTAATTAAGTGCTAGAAAAATATCTTTTCTATCTTTGTACTAAAAGAAAAAAAATAAGAAAATAACACAAAAAAGGTGGGCGATTATTATATATTAATTAATTTATTTGACTCTTATAATTGTATATTAATAATACATATTATAAAATTATAATTATGAATTATACCCTTCTCGTTACTACCACCACCATTAACCACCCCCACAAACTACATCTCCCACTGCCATCACAACTACCGATCTAAACACCATCAAAGCACCATAATCTTTATTGTTTTCAATCACCATGAGCAAACACAATTGTCAGCCACCACCATAATCGAAAGCCACCATCGTCTTCAACCACCACCATGAACCCTAATCAAAGGTCACTACCAAATCGTCACAAAATCACCATCATCATAACCATCTAATTTAATCTATAAAACTTGTTCTTATAGCTGATCTACGTCACCATCATTTTTTCCATAACCACAGAAGTTGCTCGTGAACCTGATCTGCATCATTATCATTGCCATAATCACCAAAGCTATTCTTTAACTAGATCCTACAATCACAACATACATAATCTGTAATTGATTTTTAAAGGTGATGATCGAGGGTCCCCAAATCGTGAGGCGGTGGTGGAATTTCAAGTCTTTGCAAGAGAATGGTAAGGGAGGGTAAAAAGAGGGGTGGGGCGGGTTGGGTAGAAGTGCGATCCATTATTGTCATATTTTTATATATTGGTTAAGAAGTTATTATTATTTTTTAAATATTTGTAGTATATAGTTATTTCATACCCACTTAACTTTTAGAATATGAAAACCTTGAATTCTCTGAATGGAGATAGGCGCTTGTGTTTCTATTTGACGATGATGAAGTGAGATCATAATATTAAAAGATAAATTAGGATTTGTATTATTATTATTATTTTTAATTTCTTGTGTAGTAGAGAGTTCTTAACTTCAATATTAGGCTTTTTTAACGATAGTGAAGGGGAAAGAAAGGCAAGAGAGTGAGATGGTAATGATTAGCCTTAAGATATGAGAAAACAGAAGTACGATGTTGCAAAAAAAAAAATTTAAATCAAGAGCACACCACTTAGAACTTTAATATATAGACAAAATATATTTCACATGGCTAGAATGACATATAGGGTAACCGAAGCCTACATTGTTTTGAATTATGTGACGGTAACATGCGATTGTCATTATTAAGTCGGTCACCAATTTGGACATATAGTCTTCTGAATTAGGTACTATTTACAAAAATGTGATAAAGACCATTAAAGTTTCAGAATTCAAACAATTAGAACCACAAATGTTACCACCTATCATGGCCTTTATATACCCATCGTTCTTACATATGAATTTCATCAACTTAAAGCATTATCCTTCACTTCTATCATCTTAAATACAAAAATAAACGCACACAAAGGTACACAAATATATAGAATTCTAATCATGCACGTCTTTCACATGAACAAAGGAGAAGGGCAGACTAGCTATGCCAAAAATTCACAACTTCAGGTAATCACATATCAAACTTAAAGTTTTTAATTTCTTGATAATCTAAAATATAAAACTTTTCACAACAAATATGTTGGATTTTAGGAATTTCGCTCGCTGAACTACAAACTCATGAAAACAAAAATTCTTTCACCACATATGAGACATTCATTGTCATATTTTTTAGGGTAATGGATTTAAATACTCCCAACTATTAGGAATTGGCTGCTGCCATCCCCAAGTATCATTCTAGCGAATATAACTCCCAAGTAAACACTTTGGTGTCTGTATCACACGCCGTTTGTCAAAACCCTAACAAATGATATAAAATATATGACACAATGAACGTATATGACACAATGAGCTGATTTATTTAACATAATGACCAAAATAAATCAGCTCATTTGTTAGGGTTTTGACAAATGGCCGGTGATACAGACACCGAAGTGTTTACTTGGAAGTTATATTTACCAAAATGATACTTGGGGGTGGCAGCGGCCAGTTCCCGATAGTTGGGAGTATTTAAATCCATTAACCCTATTTTTTAGTGTTTGTCAACTAAGGTCGTGTGCTTTGTAGAATTCAAAATTTTCAAAACTTCTAACAAACTATTATATTTCCTCTAGACCAATTAGAAATCAAAAAAATCATGAACACTTCCATAAACTTAAATCTTAGATAGTTAACATGAAGGTTTGTGTGTGTAGAAGAAGATAATATCCATTGGTAGTTCAATGATGGAAGTTGCCATTTTTAACATCTTGTTAGAGATGCGACCCAAGAGCATGGGGCTTGCCGACTTGGGGTGCTCTTCTGGACCAAACACATTGATGGCAATGTTTCAGATAATTCACATGGTGGATGCTGCTAGCCAGCAGATGGGTCTACCCATGCCTGAGCTAAGTGTGTCGCTGAACGATCTCCTTGAAAACGACTTCAACGAGGTGTTTAAGTCATTGCCAGAGGTTTACAAGAACTTGAAGAACGAATATGGTATTAATGAAGGTTGCTATGTTTGGGGATTGCCTGGTTCGTTTTATGGAAGGTTGTTCCCTGCCCATAGTCTTCATTTTGTTCATTCTTCTTCAAGCCTCCACTGGCTGTCTGAGGTTTGTATATTTATATATTATTTAGTTGATATAAATTGTTCCTTTTCCTTCCATTTTATTAAAAAAAATAATAAAACTATATATGAACATTGTTATATGTTTGTATGAAAGAGAGGGATGTCATCAATCGCGGTCTCTTTTTGTGTCATGTCCCACTTATGTGTGTTAGAGATGCTCTAGGTATATCAATATTAAAAAAACATAGGCCATTAAACTTATGTTACGATTTAAATATGACACTTTATTGATCAATTGCAAAAGAAAGATTTGCCACTAAGGTGACCATCAACTTAAAGACCTCCACTACTTTATACTCAACAATTTTCTTCAAACCTTCTTCAATAAAGTCAAGTATGTGGTGTTGAGGTCGTTGTTGAGGTGACCCAATTATGGTCCAGCTAAAACAAAACGATATTGTCAACCTACATTACAAGTGTATAACACAATACAAACTTTAGAGGTCATAATTGTAACCACCTTATATGCATGGGGACCATAATTGCAATAATTAATCTTATTACGGTAATCTTCGAATAGGTACCATTGGGCTTGGAACCTAGGATTGGAACTCATATGAACGAAGAGAAGCTATACATATCCAAGAGTAGCCCAATGAGCGTCGTAAAAGCTTACCAGCAGCAGTTTCATGAGGATTTCTTGTTGTTTTTGAAGTCTCGAGCCAAGGAATTGGTTAACAACGGTCGAATGGTTTTGTCATTCATGGGCCGGCGGTCGCAAGAACCTTGTGCTGATGAGGCTTGTTATCAATGGGAGCTTTTAGCACGTGCCTTAATAAGCCTTGCTTTAGATGTATGCCTCTTAATTCTCTATATTATGACATTATTTAAAACAGTATTATGAAAAGAACCATAATATATACATAAACACATAAAAATAAAAGTAATGTTTTCATGTACTGATAAGTTTGTACATATGTTGTTGTAGGGACTTGTTGAAAAGGAAAAGATTGATTCATTTAATGCACCTTATTATGCACCAAGCCCGGAAGAAGTGAAACATGAAGTTGAGAATGAAGGTTCCTTTCTCGTTGATGGTATTAAGACATTTGAGATAGAATGGGATGATGGTGACTCGGGTGATCTCAACATATCAAGTGGTAATCGAGTGGCTAAAACCATTCGAGCTGTGGTTGAGCCAATGCTAGAGAGTCATTTTTGCCTTGGATGTGAACTGATGGAAGAGTTGTTCCTAAGATATGCTAAAATAATCGACGACTGCTTCTTTGAAAAGAAATTTAAGTACGTTAATTTAGTTGTTTCTTTCATAAGACAGTACTAATGTATTGCTTCTAAGTTCATGTTATATCCTTACAATTATTAATGTTGAATTTATAAATTTCATTATCTTTATTATTGTAATCTAGTTATTTTGATTTCACATAGTTAGAGATTTGTTTACCTAGAGTCGTCTATTATCATCATGTCATGACCTACTATTATTATTAGTAGAGTGATCATACATATACACATTAGTGATTTCTATTAAGAACCAACTTATAATTGAAAACCTAGAAAACCATTTTTCCAACTTTAATTTTTTTGATCTGTAGTTGAGAACGAGTATAATGTTCTACACTCTAATCAAGCACACATTAGATCAACTTTCAAGTCAAAGTCTATATTTAGAACAAGTTAAAGCCAAATAGTCAAACTCAATGGTTAACGGACATGTTTTGGTGACGGATGTCATAGTATCCCCAAGTTGAGAGAATTTCGTCTTGAAATTCAGCCGTAGTTATCAACTATGCTTTCCGTGAGTAGGTGAGGGTATTCTGTCCTTAGTTGATCTTCTTGTGTATAGGTAAAGTTCAGGTACTTGCTTTGAGTTCCATTTAACCTTTACAATGGGGTATCTACTACTCCTTAAAGTTCTAATTTCCTTATCCATAATCTATGCCAGCACTTCAACAAATTTAAATTTACCGTCCACTCTGATTCCTTCAATTGGCACTAATATGATCTCATCAACAAGACACTACTTGAGTATCGACATATGAAACATGTCATGCACTCTACTTAGTTCTTGCGGTAATCACATCCAATAAATCACAGGACCAAAATTGCTCGGTGCATCCGATAACACTATTGGCTAAGCGTTCTAATTGCTTGAAATTGAAACACAAAAGACATGGTGTCAAATTCGGATGGTGAAAAATACACTTTGTACACTCCAAATAGTCACCAGCATAGTCCTTCATTGCCAACATGGCTGCCACATGTCCTTTAAGGACTTTGTCCTTCTTGTCCACTTTAACACTAGCTAGATTAATTGTTTCCTTAACATCCTTCTACGCCTCACTAGCTTTCTCGAAGCTTTAATACAAACCATGTCATCAGCTAAAGCACCTGTCTTTAGTATTGCACTCTTAAATTGTTGGGGTGCGGTGGTGGCCACCATTCCATGAACTGTGGAACCCAGGTGTACTCTTAATCCTATTTGATTTATGTGTCATAATTATGGCACCAACTTTTCCATCTTATGAAATTAGTAGGTATGGGCGGCACGACCAGGTCCTACCAATGCCTGATTCCAAGACTCAAGATCTAACTTTTTCATTGAGTCCATAAGGCAGTACTCCTTAGTTGTCGATTCTTTAAGATCGTCCAAAGTCATGGCCATTGCAACCTCCATACTTTGGGCTAGTGTTTGCGCATTCCATTAGATTAGGACTTTGCCCACAAGTGACCGGGCAACACAGTTCACCTTTTTGATTCTCAACTCGAATCTTGATATCCACATCCGTTCCTATATTCTTTGTGCAACGGGTGAGGACTATAGCTTTAACTCTTTCGATAGAAGGTTAGTGAATATTAGAAGGTTAAGGATCAAATGATCATAACTAAAAAACTAAAAAGTGATTTAGTAGAAGAAAGAATAAAATTAAAAAAATAAAGTCATGAGTACAATAGGTGAAACAAATCATTGATGGACTTGTTTATCATTTATATTCCTTACATACATCATACAACAATATAGAGTAAGCTTGGATGTTAGGATGGTTCTTTAAAATAAAATAAAAGAAATTAAAACAACATAAAAAATGCATAGTATAAAAACAATATAAGATTACTTTAGCATTAGAAAATTCTTAAAATTACTTGTAAAATAAATTGATCAAAACCAAAAGGCAAAATAAAAGTTTGTGAGTGAAATTTTTAGAAAAATCAACAAATAAAAAATAAGTCATAAAGCTTGTTTTTATAATTAATGTTTAGGAGGGGCTTATAAATTGTGTTAATAGTGAGCTAAAAGTCTTTCAAAAGTGGGTTAATTGCAACCAAAATTTAGCGACCGAAAACAATGGTCGCAAAATTTGCCACTGAAATCAAAATAGTCCCAAAATAAGCGACCGAAATCAAAACGGTCACAAGATTAAAGACTGGTCAAGATTTGGTGGCAAAAAGATTGCATAATTACCGACCTAACAAGATCTGGTAGCAAAACGGTCGTAACATTTGCTACCGACCAAGTGTAGTCGCAAAACAAACACAAATAAATGAAAAAGAATGTAATAATAAAATAGTATAATTAAATACGGGTAGCAAAACGGTCTCAATTCAAGACGAGTGTACGTATATCTTGTTGCCTGGTTCGATTGTAGGTCACATGTACGTGTTCATCTTTAGCTACTAATTTGTTTATACTTTGCTTTCATGATCTGGTGAGTTGTGATGGATTTTGGTGGATTTGTAGCATATACAAGCACAATGGAAGAAGATGTATGATTCAAGCTTCTTACTATACCAAGATTTCTAATTTTTGTCACTATCACAAAGAGGCTGTGGTACAAATCATGATATATTTTCATGTGATTTCTATTATTTTGGTCGTTTGATTGTTTCTATTTCGTAGATCTATGTCATAACTGTGAGCTGACATAAGTTATGGTTTAATAACTGTTAGTTGCCGATTTGGATTAATTAGAAATTAATTCAGTCTCGCATTTGTTCTCTGATATTCTCTGTTATCATTTCACAGTATGTGTTGAGAAATAACAATCATTGAACAATTAGTGAATTAACCAGAACTCCAAACTCTTATTATCAAGTGAATTACAAAGTTGTTTTAGAAAGATGAAGACCAGAAAGAAATTGGATGATCTCTAATCAATCTATCCTTCCGGCCTTTAAATCAGTTGTTTAACGAACAATTAACAACCTAACAAACATTGTCACGTTCTATCCCTGAACTAATAGAGAAAGACAATTAATCCCCTGCACTTATCTATTTGACTTTATTATATAAAAATCTCCACCTTAAATTCAATATAGACTTTAACCAACACCTAAAGCTTCCACACAAAACTTAAACTTGGAACCTAGAAGTGACTTGGTAAACATATCAGCAGGATTAACACTAGTATCAATTCCCACAACTCCAACTACACCAAAAATTTACTATATCTTGAATAAAATGAAGCTTGACATTAATATGCTTTGTTCTTTCATGAAACATATTATTCTTAGAAAGCTATACCGCCTCTTGATTATCACAGAACATCACAGACTTTACTAACTTCAAACCCATCTCACCAGCCAAGCCTTGCAACCACACAGCCTCTTTCACTACTTCAGTCAGTGCTATATACTCAACTTTAGTAGTAGATAATGTGAGCCTCTTTCACTACTTTAGTCAGTGCTATATACTCAGCTTTAGCAGTAGATAATGCTACAACTGGCTGCAACTTTGCTTTTCCAACTCACCACATTACCAAGGACTGTAAATGTATAACTAATGACTGACCTGTCTCTGTCTTAGTCCTTAGCAAAATCAGCATAAACAAAACCTTCTACACACAACCTGTCATGAGAAGTATCACCAAATGACAAGCCCCATTCCTTAGCACCACTAAGATACCGCATAATCCACTTGACTGCAACCCAATGAGACTTACCAGGAGAAGCCAAGTATCTGCTTACTAAACTAATAGCATACCCCAAATCTGGCCTCGTACAGACCATTAGATACATCAAACTCCCCACTACATTAGCATATGAAACCACCCTTTCCATGTATCTAAATTCTTCTTCTGATTTTGGGCATCCTTGACTTGACAACTTAAAATGGGAAGCCAAAGGAGTCTTAACCGACTTACATCCGCTCATGCCATTTCGGTATATCTCCATCACCGATATCTTTTTAGCAACACCCAACACTTTCATCTCAAACTCTATCATGAGTAAGCTCTTGACAGCTGCAACCTCTTGCATATCCTTTGCAACCACCAGCAAATCATCAACATACATAGAATAGCAAATACACATACTTTCCTACACCATATTCTCTAAAATACACGTAACTATCATAAGAACTTCTATAGAAACCATGAGTGACCATAAACTCATCAAACCATTTATACCACTGTATTGGACACTTCTTTAGCTCATACAAGGAATTCCATAACAAGCACACTTTGTGTTCCATCCCAGGCTATACCAATCCACAAGGTTGTGACATGTATATCTGCTCATCTAAGTAAGCATGTAGGAAGGCAATTTTTACATCTAATTGTTCTAATTCCAAATCAAAAGAAGAAACCATAGACAACAGAACTCTAATAGAGGTATGATTTACCACTAGTGAGAATATCTTAGTATAATCCACTCTAGCCTTCTATGTAAACCCCTTTGCTACCAACCTAGCTTTATATCTAGGACCTGTGATACCTAGCACACCTTCTTTGAGTTTATACAACCACTCACAAGCTACCAGCTTTTGACCCTTCGGCCTATCTACTAGTTCCCAAGTGACATTCTTTTCTAATGAGGCCATCTCCTCTTTCATTGCTTCACACCACTTGTCATTTTCCTTTGAACTTATGGCATCTGAGTAAGTCAGTGGTTCATACATAGAGTCTTGTTCAGCAATAATAAATGCAACAGCTAAGATATCTTCATTGTCTCTAACTCTTAGAGGAGGTACTACTTTTCTTCTTGGCCTGTCTTTTGCAAGACTGTACTCAGGCCCACCTGATTCTTCCAAACTTTCAACTTGAACAGGCTTATCTTCATGTGTCTCAAGCTCCACTTCAAGCTAAATATCATCACTCCTCATCTTACTAGAACTAGGCTTCTCATTCATATTACCCACTACATCTCTATACACCATGCTTTCTTGAAACACTACATCTCTGCTAGTTATCACCTTAGGGTTACCCTTAATCTTCCATAATATGTAACCTTTTACTCCCTTAGGGTAACCTAGAAGAACACACTTGCATGCCCTAGCCTCCAGTTTCCCCTGAATCACATGAGCATATGCCACTGAACCAAACACCCTCAGCCCACTATAATCTGCCTTACACCCGGTCCACACTTCAATTGGACACCTAGTATCCAAGGCCCTAGATGTTGACCTATTAATGAGGTATGTTGTAGTAGTTACAGCTTTTGCCAAAAATTGTTTTGGCAGCCCTAAACTTGTCAGCATACATCTCACTCTTTTCAAAAGAGTTCTATTCATACGTTCTGCCAGTCCATTTTGCTGGGGAGTTCCTGGCACAGTCGGCACAGTCAGGTGCCTAGCTATCCTATTCTCTTTACAAAATTTGTTAAACTCAGCCCCATATAACTCAAGGCCATTATTAGTTCTCAACTTCTTCACCTTTTTTTCTGTTTGAGTTTCAACCAAAACTTTTCATTCTTTGAATGCTTTTAAGGCATCACTCTTGGCTTTTAGGATAAACACCCACACTCTTCTTGAGAAGTCATCAATTATAAACATGAAATAGCATGCCTTCCCTGGAGAATGGACTCTAGCAGGACCCCACAAATCTGAGTGCACATAGTCCAGTATTCTTTTGGTAATATGTTTCCCTTTGTTGAACTTAACCCTCCTGTGCTTTTCCCATTACACAGGTTTCACAAAACCTATAGTTGCTTTGGGATCGCTTACCCAAAACCTATTGACTCACAACTCACCAAGGCCTTGTTGGCTGATATGGCCCATTCGCTTATGCCATAACAAAGCCGCATCACGCTGATATTTAAAAGTTGCCACTGAGGCTCCCCCTGATCAACATGACCATCCATAACATATGTATTATTGCATTGCTTGGATCCAGATATAAGCACCAGTGCTCCTTGGCAGACCACGCCTTTCCATCTTTTAGGCTAACATGATAACCCCCTTCTCAAAGGTTCCAAGTGACATTAGACTTCTTTCAAGACTGGAAATTTATCTTACATCTTTAAGTGATAGTTCACTCCTATTCTTTAACTTTAGCCTAACTATGCCAGTACCAAGAATTTCACATGGCTTGTTGTCACCTAGCTTAACAGTTCCAAGGTCATGTATCTTTAGTTTAGAAAAATACTCTATAATTGGGGTCATGTGAAAAGAGCATCCTGAGTCCATAACCCATCCTCGCATGACTTCATCATTAGTCACACTCAGGACATCTGAACTTTCATACCCTTCGAAAGAGTCATCTTGAGCTGCATTGTTGACATGTCCCTTATGACTTCCACCAGCATCCTTCCTTTTCTTCTTCCATTCAGGACAGTCTCTTTCGAAATGCTTGTCAGAATTACATACAGAGTACCTCTTCTTGGTCTTCGACTTAGATCTGAATTGGCCCCTTTAGGTGAAGCCCTTTTGTTCAGACCTAACCCTCACCATCAGCCCTTCTCCACATACAGAGTACCTCTTCTTGGTCTTCAATTCCTTGGAAAAAGATGATCGCTTGGTATTCCTCGTCTAATTCAACCTCTATGTTCTCAAGATCCAAGATGAGCTTATTGAACTCATGTGTGTGATTTTCTATTGACTTTCTTGGATTCATCTGAAACGTATACAATCTCTTCTTGAGATATAGCCTATTAGCTAGTGATTTCGTCATGTATAGAGATTCCAACTTCGACCAAATCCAGCCGCCGTGGTTTCCTTTGAGACTTCTGTAAACACTTGGTCACCAAGGCTGAGTATGATTAAACTGTGTGCCTTCTCCATGATCTCCTTCTTCTCTTTTGCTATGAGGTTCACTGGCAGGCATTCTTCTCCGTTCAGTGCATCTACCACTCCGTTATGCACCAACAACGCTCGCACTTTACCCTCCACAATCCAAAATCGTTCTTCCCATGGAATTTATCCGGCCAATTCGAATTTTGTTGAAACTATCTTATTCTTCCGTCCATCAATCGTTCACCGATTCAAGCCCTTAACAAGGCTCTGATACCAGTTGTTGAAAAATAACAATCAATGAACAATTAGTGAATTAACAAGAACTCCAAACTTTTATTATCAAGTGAATTACAAAGTTGTTTCAGAAAGATGAAGACCAGAAAGAAATTGGATGATCTCTAATCGATCTATCCTTCCCCCCTTTAAACCAGCTGTTAACGAACAATTAACAACCTAACAAACATTGTCACATTCTATCCTCGAACTAATAGAGAAAGACAATTAAGCCCCTGCACTTATCTATTTGACTTTACTGTATAACAGTATGTTGAAACCTTTGTATTATCGGTGTGAACTAATCGATTTGGAGTGATGCAAATATGTTAATCTTTACGAGTAAGTGGATATATGTGTTTGTTGCAGTTGATTACTTAATTTTGTGACATAGAAAAATCAGTATATTCCATTGATTTGATTTAAAATGATTCCATTGCTTATATTTTTAAATTTTTTATCTGCAATTTAGATTTCTGTAATAGGTGTTGACTTGTTCATCAACATCATCATGTAACAGGTGTTGTTCAACATTTGGATGTTAACCATTATCATTCAGTTTTCAATTTGAATTTGGTGGATTTTATCTGCGATCTATTTTCTAGTCGTCGATATCGGGATCTAGGGCAAACGCAGAGTGTTGAAAATCATTTTAGCCTGTTTAAAAGCCACTGTAAGTCTTTTTGTCATTCTTATTTGATCAATATCTCATTCTTAAACAATGACATTAAAATAGGTATTCATAAACTTCTAATGCCTTTGACTCTTTGATATTTCTTAGGTATTCATCCTTTTAGTTTTTTATTTTGCTAGAATGCGACCCATCATTATATTAGAATGTAATTTTGATTTTCTTATTGGAATTTTACCCATGGCAGGAACAATGGCAGCATATGAATTTACAAATCTTGTTCTTCATACAAATGTTGTTCTAAATAAGGTAAAATTCATTATCTCTCATTCAATAACTCATTTTGTGGTCGTTGATAATTGCTATAGGTAAAACATGTAATATGTTTGCATTTTTACAAGTATTTGGCACCACTTTTTTTATATCACATGAATATGTGTTCTATTCCAGAACTCACCATGAGTATCTTGTCTAATGGACCTTGATAGTTGCATCTATTATATATATTTTTAACTACAATTAAAACAAAATCAATAGTATTATTAAAAGCACTTGCAGTAGAAGATAACCTTGCTAGTCGAAATATATATTATTTTTTGACATTATGTGTTGTTTTGCAGATAGAAGATTATCAAGAAATTCATTAAAGGAAAAAAAAAAAAAAAGAGAGAGAGAGAGAGAGAGAGAGAGAGAGAGAGAAAGAAAGGTTGATTGAATTATCAAATAATTGATGGCTGAAATGGAAAAAGATACGATGAAGAAATGCTAAATAGGATGGGAAAAAAATTAAGGTTGTGGTAAAAACTACGACTCAAAACGAGCAATCATTGAGTTAATTTATTTTAAATATTTGTATGATTATTAGTTTTAAGGGGATTGTTTTATATGGTATTGGTTCTTTTCAATATGTTTTAATAATAAAAATATGAGCATTATTAGTAGGTTACAAATAAAAACGGGCTAAACCAGAACAAAAAAAAAATGATGCAAAAAGCAATAAATGGTCACAAAAGACCAGCAGTCGCAAATCGGTTGTAAATTAGGGGTCGCAAGTTAGGGGTCGCAAGTTAGCGGTCACAAATCGGTCGGAAAAACTGATGGTCGCAAATAGGTCGGGAAAACTGATTGTCGCAAATCGGTTGGAAAAAGTGACGGTCGCAAATCGGTTGGAAAAAGTGACAGTCGCAAATCAGTCGGAAGAAGTGACAGTCGCAAATCGGTTGGAAGAAGTGACGGTGGGCAAATTGGTCGGAAGAAGTGACAGTCGCAAAAAGGAGGATTGCAAAAGCGGTCACAAATCAAGTGGTAGCAAATCAGTTGCAAGATTTGCGACGGCATTGGTGGTCGCAAACGTAATAATAGTCGCAAAACGATTGCATTAGACCATTTGAGACGTGGAATTTTCCAATAGCATTTTCAGTTGCAAAACGGTTGCAAAAGCTCTATTGCGACCGTTTTGCGATCGAAAATGCCGTTGCAAATGACCAATTTTCTAGTAGAGTATACAATTTAAACTTTGAATTATTAAAACTCTATTATTAATTTAATCCAGTTATTCTTTTTATAGAATCTTTATAAACTTTATAAATCTTACAAAAACTTTGCAATTTGATTATTTATTTTAATTGAATATTTAAAATCTTATAAATATTAATAACCTTATAGAATTTATAAAATTTATTTTATAAATTATAAAATTAAATTAAATTGATTAAATGACACATTTATTGTATTTGAAACACAAAAATAAATAAAATGCCTAATTAATGAATTTGGTTTACAAGATTGACTCAAACGAGTTCGGGTTTGGGCTTATAATCTGAAAGCGGGTCAAATGTTACATAAACCAACTGCGTATTCTTCCCCCTATTTGAAATATGATAACTTCACATTTTCAAAGTTCGAATACCAAATAACCTTGATTTTTCACTTAATTCAAACCGTTAGCTTATTGTCCCCATCTTAAGATAAGCCCATATTGTTCAGTTTCAATTCATGAACAACCCGAATCAAATGTTGTAAACTTAGAATTTGTACTTGATCAAACATGACAAAAACCCTGTATAAGCTCAAAATTAATTTGTCATAGAAACGAAAACTTTGAAAACTTTTACTCTTTTTATTTTTAGGTTTTCACTTCTATGAATAGTTCTTGTAAACAATCTATGTGAAAACTATTTCTCAACCCGGTGTTTTGTGAAATTTACGAAAACTTTTCATAGTTCTTGCATATCTATGTAAAGCCTCAAAAGATTTCCACAAATGTTGAGTTCTCGCATACTATTACAATATCTATTATTTTTGTGAAATTTGCGAAGCTTCATCCTCATCATCTTTTTCAATTTTGATTCACTCCTACAATCTAAATTCTTCGTTTTTCACCATCCAAACACGAAGAACTTGAGCACAAACATGCAGATCATAATCGAACATGTAACATAGCCGATTACACCAGTTTCGACTCCCAGTTTCACCTTCCAACCTTCAAACAAATCTCTAATACCAATTGTAAGGTCCGATAACCGTTTGATCTCAAATTACTTTTATAAACTTAAGATAGATGTATGCGTATGTATTCGACCACAAGTAATAACTCAATTCTATTATTATTCAAGTCGAATGATTATAATATCAAAAGAGTTTATGTTATTTATGCTCAATCCACCTGAGGTGAGCTTCTCCCGGGTGGCCTATTTGTGCTCTCCCCAAGAGCACTATCTCTAAACACTCTCTCCTAACCACCTACACACACACAAATACAAAGCAGAGAAATAACGTATCATCTTGTGTATAGAAAGGCTCCTTCAGGCATGTTTGGTTTTATGTAGAAAAACAAGGATGTTAATGGTTATGTCAAAGATAGAAGGCAAAGGTGAATCCACACTTCAAGTTGTGGAATATCATACGAGACTGGGTTTTCAATTTGTTAAGATAAATAACGTTAGACAAAATAGTGGATAAACATTAGAAAAATCTCAATTATAACAATCTAAGTTACCTTGTAAAAAAGACTCTTTCGTTTTATCATGTAAAGTTCATCATACATGTGAGTTCAGGGAAAAAGTGATGACTTTTATGACATTCTCAAGACTTGAGGACGAGTCTTTTGGAAAGAAAAAAAGTAGGCAAAGAGAAAGAGATCTAGAAATTAACTCAATAAACACATGTTGTATGGGTCTAGAGATGACCCATGATGTTGAAATGTTTATGCCATGATGGTAATGAATAAGAAACATGTTGATGTTTCTTTAAATTCAGGTCGCCTTGGTATTGGTTCATGTTGTCAAGCATACATAGACCTCTAGGATGAGCTTCCTATAACCTACGGAGTATGATGCAAAAGCATCTACAAAGATTTGCACTGAAATGAAACTCTTGTATAGGATGAGAATAATGTCTAAAAGTTTGAATTTCAATTATGTTTTTTAATATTCATCTTTGTTTAGTTTTCTAGAGTTTTGACATTGTTGTTGTATTTCGTGAAACATTTATGTGAGATTTTTTAAAAATAAACAAAGTTTTCTTTTGGATATCTCACATTTTATTTTCTTAGCTCCTTTTTAAACTTTTGATTACCATTTGTTTATTGAGCCTTGGTCGCTCCCATAACTACATCATATACCTCATGATCACCATAAAATTGCTAAAGACAAGTATTGATGTTCCTTGAAAGCATTATCAAAATCACTATCGTCCCCCTTCTTAGTTTATATGTGACTGGTGTTTATTTTTGTGCCGCTAGACAACTTCAACACCATCAAGTGAAGCACTATGCATGCAATTTTTAGGCTTAGGGCCTTAGGCATAGGAATGTAGGACTGCAAAATTAATAGGGTTCTCAGTTCTTGTTAAATAAAAAATGATAATTCAAGTTCAATGTAAGTTCAATGTTTAGTCTACTGTTTAATAAAAATCAGGCCTAAATTTTATTTTCATATACATAGTTCAATCCTACTTTAACAAACATATTTTCACTCAATTCACAAAATTACATTGCTTATAACGATTATAGGTGAAAAAGAAGCCCCTGGTTTATTTATTCTTAGGAACCAATGGTTGAGTCGTCCCTGATAACCATGCACCGCCAACGCTAATTATCATCGATGCACCCTTGTGAAGCCCCATAAGCACCTACCTCCCCTGTCACAAGGATAATGATGGTAGCAATCTTATGCTGCTGATAGTAAATTATACATATTCACGAGAAGGATTTGCATAATTTACTGTGAGTACATTACTATCACCTTCCACCCAAGTCCTACCGTCATAATGTTGTCGTGACCCATTATCAACCGCGCATAACCCACCCTTTTTCGTCGGTGTCATTAATAGCTTGTCTTGCTCCCATTTTAGAGTGTGATGCGATGCCTTTAACTATCACTTTTAGACTCATTTTTAGGCAAAACTCTCTATCCATGGTGTGCTCGTTCTTGTTCACCTAGTTTTTATTTGTTCTTAACTAATATGACACCCGTGCTTCGTGGCAGTGTCGTTATCCTCAATGATACATCTTGAAACCATAACACTGATAAGGTGTGGGTGTTAAAATTTGTAAAAATTAATATAATCGGTGGGTGAATCGATTAACGTAAAGTCTAAACTTAATTAAAAGAAAACACAAAAAGCAAAAAAAAAATTTAAAAATATTCATGTTAGCTTTTTTCCTAACCATGGTTGTGTAATTCGTCACGTGCATTTAAATTGAATTAATGAAAAAAAGAGTATAAAACAAAAAAAAAAACACAAAACAAAATAATATAAAAAACAAAAACAAATAAAAAATAATAAAGGCCAAAAGATTTTTAAAAAAGATAGATGGTATTGTTACAAGAAAGAAACCACTAATTGTCAATATATAAAAGTGTTATTGGAATTTAATAATCCCAAGTTTCATTTATTAGCCGGGATTAATCTCAACTCAGAAAATATTTGCAGACAGTCTGAATTTTAAATTTATTTTCCTCCAACGATCCCTTACTAACTGAGAGTTAACTGCCGTTAGTTTTTTTGATAAAATAGGGCCAACATTGATCCATTTTTCAACTACACCGCCGCCCAACCTTTATCAAGTCCTTTTTTTGGTGTCTAGCCTCCAACGTCACCTGAAATATATCTCAAATGAGTTAAGTTGTTCAGATCAGAAGGTGGAGATTGACGGGTTTTACCGTGCGAAAGCATCAGATTGACGGACCAGATGGTTGATTTTAACTTTCTACTTAGTATTTTGGGCATAAAAATAGTCAATGTCATCGAAAAAATAATGGTGTTAACTTTTAGTTAGTTAGGGATCGTTGAAAGAAAATAAGCTCAAACTTGAGAGTGTCTGTAAACATTTCTTGAGTTGCGATTAATCCCGGCCAATAAATGAAAGTTGAGATTATTAAAATCCAATAACTCTATATAAAAAGCAAAAACAACTTTGTTATTGTAGTTGTATTTTGTAAATTATATTGGTAATTTCATCACGCGATGCAACGGGTTTGATTTAAACATGTCTTTGTGTAACTAAAAGGTGTAGATGTCTTTAAATTATATAAAACAACGTGTAAAAAATTCCTTTGAATATCAGGTATTAAGAATACTTTAAAAAGTTAAATTAAATTATAAGTAAAACTAAAAGGAAACAGCATGCAAAAAAAAATTTAAATCTTTAATTGGTTTAAAATATGTATGTTTATTTTAGATGAAATTAAAATTTAAGGTTTTCTCAAGTTAAATAAATTAAAAGAGTTAAACATTCAACAAAATCTTTTTTTAGCCCCTTCATATCTTCTTTCTTTTAAGAAGAAAATAATCAAGCACCTTTGGGTTTGATTCTTTGTTTCATCTAGGATTTAAACATCTCATCATATATTGAACAACGATTCATCGTAGAACAACCAACTAGAAATTATAGTAGGTAATTTCTTCATTTGCTTTTTTTTTCTGCTACATCTGCTAAGATTTTCTAAGGCTCTTTAGCAATGAGCATTGAAGCCCACCCTACCTTCCCATTAGTGTAAACTTTGTAGGTGTTCTCATCACACAAGATGAGTAATCAAACCAATCCCAAAACCCAAATGTTCGTACTAAGAAATCCAACAAATCTCAAAAACACTAGAAATCCAAATGCAAAAGATTGAAACCAAAACATGGTTACTAAAATCTTTGTGTCACCGACACCTGTTTCGATTTCCATTTCTTTCATCGAAACCGATTGATCTCGATCTTGGTTTGAAACTAATTAATTAGCAGACAATCAAGACGAAGACGACCAGGGTTGCCAAATTCGTTGTATCCTCGATAAAAACGATCAAAATTTTTTGTTTCCTCCATCATTAGAATATGCAAACAATGAAGGGTGCATGAAACGTGTTGAGAAGGAAGAAAAGAATGCAATGAAGACTTGTACAGTGCTGCTGGAAAGTTGCACAAGCTTCATGAACATGTACAGACTGCTTCAACACCAGTAAATTAATGTACATCGAGTTGATATATGTAGAGTATATAATTCTTTGTTTTCTCATTATTATTATATCTACCAAGGGGTAAATTTTGTTTTGTGATGGTTCGTTTATGGACATTTTCTTGTTAATAACCTTTCGGATTCTCTTTTTAATGGTTTAGTTTTTGTTTTCATTCAGCAAAACCATTACTAAAGGATTAACTTACGATTTGACCCAAAAACCCTTAAATTGCGTGTAACATATACATGATGGTGAGTGATAGAATTATCAAATTATACAGGAGAAGGTTTAAAAGAAAGTTATGTTGGGTGAAATTAATTGGCTGGCTAAAGGTAAATTAAATGAAAAGATAAAATGGTTAATTGGATGGGACTTGGGAAGCTGGATTGGAAGACATAACTAATTGATTTCGTGTGCTTTAGTAAGCCCAAAACAGAATTGAATTAAAAGAAGGTAAAAAGGAAAGCAGTTAAAAAAGTAGAATATTGATTGAGAGGGTAGTGATAAGAAAACATCCTGGATAGTATTCAAACTCTGACATTTGGACGTGAGGGAAAAGAGTAACGCGCATACCAGTGCAATAAAAAGTCAATTCTTATTAAATTTAGTCTAATTAGTTTTAAGAGCATCGTAAAAAAAAAAGAAAGAAAACGAAAGAAAGAAACAACTTACAGGGTTAACGTTATTTCAGTTATACATGTTTGATAAAAAAAAGAAAAAATAGAAATTATATCGGGTTAACGCTATTTTAGTTATACATGCTTGATAAAAAAAAGGGAAAAAATAGAAATTATATCGGGTCACTTGATCCATACCATAAAGAATAGTTCCGCCACTTAGTTACCTTTATCGTTGAGAGGATCAGATTGAGAATAAATCAATTGGAGGTTGTGAACTACTCAATCAACTGTAGAAGTGTTAGGATCTAATAGTTCAGGGGTTAAAATTGTAAATGTTACAAACTAAAGGATGATATTGTAATTGTTTGATTGTTCATTATTCTCATCGGATTAGTTGCTCAGAGTTGTTAAATACCGTTAACACAATAAGAGAAGTAGCTTGAATTGTGAATATCTCTATCTCTCTCTCTCTAGATTCTTACTCAATTTGAGCTGACAGTGGTATCAGAGCTTGTTCCGTCCTCGGAATTAAGCTCCGCCGGCACTCCACTACTCCGGTGACACGATGACGACGAATCGCAATCAAGATTTTGAGAAAACAATCAAAGAACACGAGAAATCACTTCTACGGCTAGAATCGGCTGCTGAGAAGCATGAGAAATCATTTGAAGAATTAAGAGTAGCTGCGGAACGAAATGCAGCAGCGACGGAGAAATTGGTAAGGAAATGGCTGGATTGAAGCTTCTTTGGATAATGTGATTCGATCATTGCAAGCTCGGAATCACAAGAACAACAACAGATTTACCAAAACTGAAATTCCTAAATTCAATGGTGATGATGTTGAAGGATGGATGTACATGTGCACTCATTTCTTTTCTATTTATGAGACACCAGAGCATTTGAAGGTCTGATATGCGAGCATTTGAAGGTCAGATATGCGGCCGCTCACGTTGAAGGTAGGGCACAACACTGGCATCAAGGCTTCATTAAATCGAAGAATCTTCCGATGTCGGAGATTAAATGGGACGTTTATAGTCGATCGATTACAGCGATTCGTTAGAACTATGGTGGAGGATGCGATGGGAGCTCTTACAGTACTAACTCAAACAGGTACATAGGAGTAGTATTGTGATGCTTTTGATGCATTATTGAATAAGGTTACATTATGTGAAGAATATACCCTGAGCTGTTTGTACAAGGTCTTAGTAAAGAATTGATTGGTCTAGTGGGAATGTTTAAGCCCAAAACTCTCTATGATGCTTATGTGTATGCTAAGATGCAAGATCAGCATAACAAGAATTTACAGCCAACGAGTAAACCAGCCTTTACCTCCACCTCTAAGCCCACTTCCACAACAAAACCATTTTCCCCATCTTATTCGTTATCCAATGCACCAAAAACTTCCCTTCAGCCTACCCCCTATTACCTCTCAAAGGACCAACAATTCCACCAAACGATTATCCAGTCAAGAATTCAATGAAAAACGATCCAAGGGGGAATGTTTCTGGTGTCCTGAGAAGTTCACTCCAGGACATAAGTTTACTTCAAAACAATTATATTTGTTTAAAGTAGTGGAAGATGAAAGAGGTGGTATAGTTACGATAATTGCGATTAGAAGGATAAGCAGAAGCAAAAAATCGATTTAGATGATTGATGGTGTGCGAGGACTTCGGTTAATAAAGTCACAAGGAACAGAACAAAGAATGAACATGGATTAATAGGTCAACTTTTAAATAAATTTATGCATTTTTAGTTTGGTTCATTGGATTTTAATAATCTCAACTTTCATTTATTGGCCCGGATTAATCCCAACTCAAAAATTTTTTACAAACACTCCCAACTTTGAGCTTATTTTCCATTAACGATCTCTTACTAACTGAGAGTTAACACTATTAGTTTTTCAATGAGTGGACTGTTTATATGGCCAAAACACTACGTAAAAAGTTGAAATCAATCATCTGGTCCGTCAATTTTTAACTTCTCCACCCTAAAACCCGTCAATCTTCACCTTCTGATCTAAATACTTAACTCATTAGAGGTAGATTTCAGGTGGCGTTGGTGGCTAGACAATGAAAAACGGACTTTATGGAGGCTCGGCGGCGTAATTGAAAAATGGCACAGTGTTGGTCTCATTTCATAAAAAAAAAAAAACAACGAATGTTAACTCTTAGTTAGTAAGGAATTGTTGGATGAAAATTAGTTCAAAGTTGGGAGTGCCTATAAACATTTTCTGAGTTGGGATTAATACCGGCCACTAAATGAAAGTTGATATTATTAAAATCCAATAACTTTTTAGTTTTTATATACTTACTCATTTACTTTATGAATCTCATCAACTCCATATTCTGGTTTTCCTTTTTTTTAATATTTACATATTTAGTTTATTTATTTGTTAACAACTATTTCTATTATCATATCCCTATAGGTTATAGGGATTTGTTGAAAACTATGCTTAAAATATTCACGGTAGATTCTCTATAAATGTGTGAGTGTATTTATTAATAATTTTTTTAAATATTTTCGAAAATGATTGTGAGTGAAAGAAAAAGAAAATGTAATGATAAATATATAAAAAATTATTTAACTGAAAATAAAAGAGAAAAAAATAATAAATTTTAATATAACTATAAGAGTAGAGATAGGAAAAATCTACTATAAATTTTTAAAAATAACATAATAAAGTAATTGTAACTTTTAGGTGTATTTAGTAAAAATTTCATAAAAGTTAGAAAGATAGTTAAACAGTAGATTTTTTTTCTGGTATAAAGATTAAATTATATGCCCATCAAGTCTTTTTGTTTAAATATAAATTTAATTGTCTAAATCAAAAGTAATGTCCCACGAACATGAATTAAATAATTAATTTTTATAATAGTTATATTTAATTTCCACTTTAAATAATACGAATAAGGAGGTTTTAACTTTTATAGCATGAAATTTCATGTCATCAACTCTAAATAATGGCACGATGCCCCTAATTTTATGTCACCTGCTCTAAATCTAAGAATAATTGGGTTATACAAATATTAATTTTTGTTATTTAGATATCATCTTGTATATATCTCGCTTCATGTATCTATATGCATGCATATATAGATAAAGATAAAAATTATAAAAATAAATTGAATGTATATAAACAAACCTTATTCAAAATAAGACTAATCAAAAGAAAGAAATTTAAAAAGTACACTAATAAAAAATAAAAATTAAGTTAATGGTTAACCGGTAGTTTTCCTCTAATACTTTTTCAGTTTACAAATGGATAAGCGCATCAACCATTTACTCGAATTATTCTTTATCTGTAGTTTTATAGTTACAAAAATATTTAATCTAATGTCTAAAAATTATTGTGGCCTTTAGACATGTCCTTTTATTATTTTTGCCATTTTGGTTATTGTTTTAAATAACTTAGCTTATTGTGTCTTAAACGTTTATTTTTTCATAAAATTTATATCATTTGCTATATGTATTCATCATTGCTTTTAAGTTTTAGATTATTTTATGTTATTTTTGTTATTATTTTTATAAATTATATAAACTTTTTATCGATCGTTGTCTTTTACATTTAAAAGTACGCAATAATATATTTTCATCAATATATTTTTTAAAACTTATAGTGTTGAATATAACCCAATGTGTTATTTTTATCATTGTTTTTTATAGATTATATAAAATTATTATCTATTACTGTGCTTTATAATTAAAAGTGCGTAATGATATTATTTCACCAATATATTTTTTAAAATGTTTTTAGTGTAGTAGATTACTTAATTGTTTATTTATTATTGTGTTTTACATATTAAAAATACATAACAATATTATTCCATCATTATGTGTTTTTTAATTTATATTTTAGAAAAACACAATAGTAATCAAAAAATATATTAAAAAGACAAAATGATGGGATATGAGATTAAAAAAGTAAAAAAAATTTATTATCTTTTTATATAATAATATTGTACTCATTTTATATATAAAAATGCTTGTTTTTATGATGAAATTTTTATAAAAAAAATTATGTTATACATAAAAGTAATGAACATTTAAAAAATATAAAAAAAACTTACGAAAAGTCAACAAAAATGACTATTACTAAAATACCTGTCTAACAAATTTATTGCTACAACTTGATTTTAACCATAGATTAAGGAGATTTATAGTTGAGATTATTTTACTTTTTAATTTTAAGAACTTAAATTTGAACCTTTTCTTTATTTATATATTTGTTTTATGGCTTTTTTTTCTTATTTAAGCTTCTAACCAACTTTTATAAACACTCATAATTGTACTCGTGTTATTCAAACAATCAACCTCTTTAGCGTTAATTAAGGTCAAATTTAAGAAATAAAATGTAAAATATAAAGTTTGGTCCTTTTTGAATTAATTGAATAAAATCAAAATCTAAGTTTCATTCTTAACTTTATTGTAGAATTAGTTTTAATCTGAATTTCAACAATCCATTGTAATTATGAAAGGGAAAAATTGATAAAATAGTAAACAAGTTTTAGCATTGTTCTAATTAGGTAATTCATATTTTTATTTGTTTCAATTAGGTCACTAAAGTTTTAAAAGTGCTTCATTAGGTCACTAGTATTTTTATTTGTTCCAATCAGTTCATTATAGTTTTAGAAGTATTTCAATTAAGTCACTCATGTTTTTATAATTTTTTTAAATAATTCATAAAATTTTTAAAATAATATATTTTTTTATAGATATTGTTAATATTTTTAAACATTTCAAAATTTTTAAAACTTTTTACAACTTATAATTGACCTAATTAGAACAATTTTAAAACTTTAGGGATCTCATTGGAACAAAAAAGTTTATGAATGACCTGATTGGAACAAAAAACTTTATTAGTGACCTAATTAAAACAATATTGAAACTTGATTACTATTTTATAAAGTTACCTTATTATGAAAATATGAAACAAAAATTGATATCTCCAGCTCTTTCATCATAGTTGATACCATCACAGTCATCGCTTTTGTCAACCTCGCCACCACCGCCATCACCACTTTTACAGCCGCTTCAAAGTAGACTTATAACCATTGTTTCAATTTCTAAATTCTCAAACTCGTTTTAATTAATTAGCAGGTCAGTTAGTGAAAGAAATAGTTCGATTAATTTGGTTAACCAAGGTATTTGAAAGTAAGCGGATTCTAATAGATAAATTAGATTATAATAATTTAAACTATTAGCTATTAGTTGATAATAATACAAACTAACAATTTTAACAATGTTACTATCAACTTTTACTTTTGTTACTAACAATAATACCGATAATATAATCTCTATATATTCATACATGAATTTCACCAATATTTGTTTACAATATGGTTTACAAAAGAAATGAAAAAAACATACAATCAAAATTGAGCTAAAAGCAAATACAAATCAATTGTGAATATAATATTAATTACACTATCGAATAAAATTAACCCTACTGTTTGATTTGGCATTTTGCCCTATTATGTATTGTTTTTGATTTGGTGATTTGCCTTAGTTACTATTTAGGTGAAATTATGTAACTACGAGAAATCAGCTCATACAGAACATTGCTACTAGTTTGAGTTATGGTAAATTTTACCAATTTTCTTACATTATAGAAATAATTGGTTTAAAGTATATACGTATAGTGATTAATGTTTTATGATTATGATTCATGGATTGTTGATATCATATAGTTTATTTTTTTTACTTTGATGATTGATGTTTTATGATTATAATTTAAATGGTTGGTGCCATATAGCTTGTTTATTTATTTTTTATTTTTTATTTTTTGTGGGGTATGTTTAAAGGAGTCACTTATAGATAGTAATCTTTAAATTTTGTTTTATCTAACGGATGCAGTCATATCGTAATGGTAATTACCTATAAAGTTTGAACACATTAAACCCATCATAGAAGACTGGATATTTATTTTGTAACTGTTTTGATTAAAATACCCCTCAAGTGGCTAAAGTTTAATGGAAAATATAAACAGTGTTAACTAAGGGTAATCAAATACATTCAAATGATAATTTTATAATACTATTGAATGCAAATGATAGGATTTAAACATTTGAATTCAAATGATAATTTTTATAAACCCACAAGAATGAAAGAAGTGCTTAACTCAATTTTAAACTAGGAGGCTATCACACACGTTGCCGTGGGTAAGGCTACACGTCACGATCGATATATGTGTATATGTGTGCTTTTCCAGTGTTTACGATTCTCATGCAGGTTCGAAAAATAGATACATGGTAGGTCAATGCTACATGGTTTATAAAAATATCGCAATAGTATATTTAATCTTTAAAAAAAAGTAACGCTAGTGAAGGTAAAATCAATAAATTATTGAATTGATTTTAAAATTTTAGCTAAATATTAAACAAAATAAAAAAACTTAAATATAAAATATTTAATTTTTATTTACATAATAAATAAATGTAAAAACACAAAACGAATAAAATAAAACTGTGAAAAAATAAATAAAACAAAAAAACACTATTAATCAAAAGAATGAATTGTTGTTTTCATACGTGTACTTTGGTTATGTTTATCATTTTCATACAAAAGATAATTTTTTACATTTTGCTCCCTAAGGTTTTAAAAAGTCGTCATTTTTATCCAAAAACATGAATTTTGTGAAAAAAAATTTATCAGTAACATGGAAACATAAATTATGATTTTGCTTTTATATAAAAATTTACATAAGTAGCTTTTTAATGATGAATATTTAACATTTTAAAATAATAGAGTTAATATTTTTGGATGAAAATAACAACGCTTTTTCCAAACCTTAAGAAGCAAATACAAGAAAAAATTAATTTTGAATTAAAATAACAAATGTAACCAGTAGAAAACGATAATTCACTCTAATCTCAAAATATAGTGCACATGGTTTGAAATTAAGTTGATAGTGAAGTAGACGCAATGCACCACCACTACGCCACAACACCCATCTTTTTTATGGATTTTTAGAAGATTTATTTATAACATGTAAATACTTCGATGTAAAACAAAAATAAATAAATAAATAAATTACACGGGAACCAATGAAATTACGTTACCGTAGATGGTCACTTTGTAAATGTTATTATTTAAATACAATCATAACCGACTCATAAAAGCCGGTTATCAAAAAATCATAATTAAAACCTTGGATTTAGTTAATTTGGTTATGATTTAGATAATCAATTTTATACTTCTCTAGCCACCACTGCTCTCATAACCATTGCACCACAACTATGATGACCATCGTTGTCACTAGGGGGTGTGCAACCTGTTCGAAGCGGTTTGAACCGAACCAAAAACCAGTTAGAACCGGGAACCGGATAGCCTAAATTTAAAAACCAAAACCGAATCTTTTGGTTACCTAATTGGTTCGATTCCTAACTGGGTAAACCGGTTCCGTTTAGTTGACGAACCGATAAGAAACTAGTTTTATTGAAAAACCAAAAATAACAACTTGATGTATTAGAAAAAATAAATCAATATTCAAATTAAACAATAATTTAGATACAAAAATCATAAAATTCCATGCTACCATTGATTTTTCATGGTTGTTTCGTTAGTGAACGTTGTTCTTCAACTTTTTTTTTTGGTCCAAATTGTTTATTCTGATTTATTAAAGTTTGAAAGTCAATATTGTATTGTATTTTAAGTAGAAGATACGATCAGATGTCTTTTAGATTAACGATTTGTAAATCTTGGTTTAAAAATAAATTAATATTTTATTAGAATTCAAATAAGCTATTCGTTTTAATGTACATACCCGGGTTCGGGACCGGAACCGAACCAGAAACCGTATATACATATTATAAGAACTAGGAACCGAACCTATATTTGTATAACAAGTTCTAAAAGTTCGGTCCAACCGGTTTTATCGGTTCCAGTAAAAAATAACCGGTTCTTGCTCACCCCTATCGTTACCATCTCCACCACCCTTAAATTTGTTTAACCAATCTATAGATCAAACATGATTATTTTATGTATCAAATACATTACAAATTCAAAAGATAATTATATATTATATTAACTTAATTGTATTCTAAATGCTAATACTTTACAAAATTACAAAGGAGATACTTGCTTCCAATCCTTAAAACTTGGAGATAGAATCCTTAAACGCCACTTTTGTCATCAACCACAACCCAAAAAATGACCCAAAATCATGCATCCAAATATCCAATGCCATTCAAGATTTCAAGATTTCAAGATTCAACCATCCTCTGTTGCTTAAGAAACATCTGCTGCTTCATAATAAACTTCTCAACTGCAACCCTAAACTCTTCATTGCTCAGCTCATCCACCGCCGGAGATGACCTCACCGTCGCATCTCCATCGCACGACGTAACCGACCGCCGCAGTTCCCGGTGACAATTCACCGATATCTCCCTCTTCAACTCCGATTGAGTCCTCCGAAACCTCTCGATTCGCTTCGCCGCCTCCTTGATCGCCGTTACCACCACCACCTCCGGCTCCCTCACCATTTCAACACCTGTTTTCTCATGTAAACTCATCAGATTCTGACTTTCCAAAGGCGTTTCAGCCAACACCAACGGTTGAAGATTCGAAGAATCAGTAACAGTTTTCCGGTGAGTTGAATCGGACTCATTACCGGAGTCGGTATAACGAGAAAGGAAGTAACAAACGACGACGATGACGTTTCCGACTAGAAAGACAACGTGTTGATTCATCATGTAAGAGGTGAACATGAGCAAATAGTCGCCGGAGAGTTTGAAAACCACCGGAAGGCGGATTGACGACCACGAAAGCAACGCAATAGCGACGAAAACCTCCATCAACTGAAGCGTTTTGGTGATGTTTGTAAATGATATGTGTCGAGTAAGCGCATCGGACTTAAGTGATTTGATACTGTGAGTGAAATCATATGACTCCATAGCTATAAATCTCGGGTGACTGTAAAGAAGATGTGAGTGATGATGAAAGAACAAACTGCAAGAGGATATATATAGAACTATAGAAGAGTGTGTGTGTGTGTGTGTGTGTGTGTGTGTGTGTTTTTGAGAGTGGGAGTGAGAAGATTGAAGAATTCAAAGTGGAGGTGGGGTATATAAAGGGGAGAAAGATGAAGTGATGAATTATGGAACTAAAGTACGGACGTAAGATGAAGACCAATTAAGCCACAAATCCACGCGTGTGGGAGTAGGGGTGGTTACTATTTTATACAACTAAGCAAGTGATTGGTTAAACTTTTTCTTGCCATATATGAGAGTTTAATGCGTAGTTAAAAAAAAAAGGACGTATTGGTATTTGATGTACCTCATGTTTTGCATACGGTCCTTTTTATTCTTTCTTTAAACAGCAATGATATTATAATTTTACTTTTAAATTATTATAAATAATTTTAATTTAAACATAAGACTTCAATGTTACAGAGTTACAATCTCATCGGATACTCTAAGGTTCGATTGGAGTTTAATACGTAATTGTCATATCTATACTACTATAATAAGCATGAAACAATAATAAGATGGAAATTTGCTCATATTTTAAGACACTCATATCAAGTTTCAAGCTAAATTTTACATGCGATATAGGTATTACGAGTTTCTTCTGAAGTTGTTTGGTCTTACAAATGCTTTTATAGCATTTATGGACTTGATGAATAAAGTATGTCAAACCGATGTATGACAGATCAATGATAGTACTAGTAGGTGACATTTTGATCAATTCAAAGAACGAAGGTGATCATGCCTGGCACATTTATGAAGTGTTGGACACACTAAGATAGGAAAAGTTATATGCAAGTTTTCAAAGTGCGTCTCTACTTGCGGGAACTATAGTCCTTAGGTCATGTTTTTGATCCAAAATGGAATTGTGATAAACCCTGCTAAAATGGATCTATACAAAGAAGTTCTTCAAGAACACCATTAGACCTAGGATTGGTAGAATTATAGGAGATTTATCCAAAACTTATTAAGGATTCCTAGCCATTGATTAAGTTAATAAAAGAAGAGGTAAAGTTTGAATGGGGTAGTAGTCCAAAAAACACATTTCAAGAATTAAAGATAAAGGTTAACACTCAAGCTCTGATGTTAATTTGTTAGATGGTAATAAGGATTTGGTAGTCTAATTTGGTGTTTGTTGTCGAGGGTTGGGATGCACATTAATGCAACATAAAAATCTGATAGCTTAAGCTTCATGATTGTGAAAGATACATGAAGTCAATTATCCCACTCATGTTCATTTGGAGTTGGCAAAGCCATATTTTCACTGAAAGAATTGAAGACATTACTTATAAGGTGTCAAGTGCATGATCTACGCAAACCAAAAAAGCCAAAAATAGTTCTTCTAGTAGAAGTATCATAATATCAAACAACGATAATAGTTAGAGTTAATAAAGGATTATGATTGTGAGATTCGCTACCGCCCAGATAAAGCTAATGTTGTAATCGATACCCTGAGCTACAAAGAAACACATAAACTTATTCGGTTGAGATCTAAGAAGTTGATTGTAACTCTAGATTTATAAAGCTGATATATGAAACTCAAACTAAAGTAGTAAAGGTAAACCATGACAACAAAAAGAGGATGACTAGACAGGTTGCGAATCTCGAAGAAAATGCGTACTCATGGTGTCAAAACCATATTTAGATGCAAGTAGATCCTTTGCTATGGTGATCTAATAATAAAGATTTTAGATGAAGCTCATAAGACATAAGATCCTATTTATCTAGGAGCCATGAAGATATACCATGACTTGAAGAAAAAATATTGGTGGCAAAGAATGATGTACGATGAAACTCAATGCATACATAAATGTCTAACATTCTTGCAAGTTAATGCCAAACATCAAAAGGCCTATGAAAATATTGTATACACAGGAACGGAAATGAAAACCTATTACGATTAATTTTATAACAAAGTTACCGCACACGGCTTATCCATGAGTTCCCTTACTAATTTGGATACTTTTCTATGGATTTGGTTAAAAAATAAGATAGATGTCGGTCATTAAGTTGATGTCATTTGGGTACGTTGGATTCAGTTATGCCCCTAGTACCCTAACATCATACTATATATTAAATACGTGTAAATCTTTAAAATTATTCTAATTAGATCACTTATAAATCTTTTTGTCTCAATCAGGTTACTCGTAAATTCTTTTGTTTCAATCAAATCACTAATGTTTTAAAAATGTTTTAATTAGATTATTTATAAATTGTAAAAGTTTCAAAAAAATTGAAATATTTAAAAAACTAACAATATTTATAAAAAACTAATTTACTTTAAAAAATTTGTAAATTAAAAAGAAATTTTAAAAAATATGAGTGACGTAATTGAAACACTTCTAAAACTTTAATGAACTGATTGAAACAAATAAAAATATTAGTGACCTAATTGGAGCACTGATAAAACTTTAGTAACTTGATTAAAACAAATAAAAATATGAGTGAACTAATTATAATATTATTAAAACTTGCTTATTATTTTATGAAGTTTTTTCTTTTGATTTATGTGGCTTTTTTATTTCTTAAATATATTTCTCTTGATTCTGTAATTGTTAAATCATTTTATAAACAAATGTTTGATTGGTACAATGATTGCAAGATTTATATGAAACTACTCCATCTTTAGATATGGAGAATGATCTTTTTTTCTTCTAGATATTATATTTTTGATTAATATAATACTCGCTTCATATATCCTCTTTTGTTATTTCGTTTTGTTGTATTAATATTGATTAATATAATACTCGCTTCATATATCCTCTTTTGTTATTTCGTTTTGTTGTATTAATATTAATATCTTATTTTACTTTTATGTTTTAGGTTTCATATATTATCTAGTTTTTAAATACCAAGAAAAGTTTTAGACACGCTTCGATGTAACTTTTATTTGAAACAATATAGTGAAAGTCATCGAAACAGCCTTACTAATTTCACCACCCGTACATAGCACGCTGAAAAGTTTTACAATATAGAGCTTAGTACACTTCAAATATGCCATCACGATGTGTAATTTCCTATCTACGTTTCAATTGCAAAAGCCATGTTGCTGCAGCTTTACATGTTTTTCTAACGTACTCAACAACATATTTTCTATGTTTTTCTAATGTGACTGTTGCAGTCCGCGAACACCATCTCATATTATTATCAGAGTAATGAAGTACGCAAATATCACATAAATCATTTCACATCCTTGTGTTTTTGTGGTATCTTTCTCACCCTAATGTATTTAAATATTATCTTACAACCTAAAAGATTATTAAAACTATTATATTTTAACATGCAAATATTCTTTGATTGTGATGATTGAATAAAAAGTAACGTAATATTCAGTTCTTAGGTGGTTATAGTCTCCACACAAACACATATAAAAGATTTTTTTTTCAAAACATTCGCTATGGGATTTTATCCTCTATTAGTTGTTAGACGTACTTTAAGTTATTGTGTCATGTCAAGTAATAATTATGTACTGTCGATTGATCACAATGTCTAACTAGAAAAAGATATACAGTAAAAAAGATATGACAATTTAATACACGACAATACAGGATCCAATATTGACATGTCTTTTGTGTATTGCTTAACTTATTAATTCTTAGATTTTGTAGTTGTTTACACTTCCTTTCTTTGCTTTTTATCTTTTTTTTTAACGGCAAATGTGCAACCCTGATTCCAATAATAGTTGTTATCTTAATCGGGCCCGCCTATTCGTTTCCCAGCCAAGACCACACCCCCAACCCCTTTAGTAGAAAATCTATTGCTGAGAAAACCCCCTGGCTCAACACTGAGCACTTTTCTCAAAATGAGACTTGAACCCATGACCTTACAATATTTACATATAATGAGTAGCTCACCTTAACCAGTTGGGATAAGGATCATTGGTGTTTGCTTTTTATCTATCTTCAAAGATTACGTTGTGTAATACTTTATGTAATGTAACGTACAACTAGAGTTGTTGATCACTAACTTAATTAGTCGATAAAAGCAAATATTTAAATTAACTTTTATGAAGTACTTATTAAACATCATGCAACTTCCTTTCTAATGATATTTAAGTATAAGCCAGTAATTAGCAAGGAAAGATGGAGTGGAAAGGTAAAAAATGATTCTTGTATAGTTAGAAGGTTAATATCACATACCAAGTCTAGGGGCGAAGATTCAATAGGGTCTGATTTTGAAGTCTGTGTTGTTTTTCGATCAGCCAAATTTTCTATACTAATATAATCTAAAAAAAAAACTCATATATTGTATCCAAAGTCCTTTATTCAGGAATAAAATGATACAAGTCAATAAAATTATTTACATCCATATAAAAAGTTACATGCAATTACTTTTTAATCTGGACAATATAAGACTTAAGCTTGTAACCATTTAGTTAATTTGAAAGTATACTACTTACCATTAAACCATCTATACGTACATATGTAAATACTTATACAAAATATTCAAATGAAGACAAAAGTTATAAAAGACTATATATTGTTTCTTATTAATCATTTCAACCATGGGGCACATGGACCTAGCTAGTGCCCTACAAAATGGTGGAACGCCTTTGCTAATTCCCTCATATATCTCAATCTAGTATGATTTGGTGCATGTCATGCATAAAAATCCATTACAGATTCAACCAAATGAACATGAATAATAACAAATCTAGAACTTATTATGCTTTTGTGCATGGACACGTCTTGGCCTCCATTTCTGGACTAAATCATTTTTCAGTGTAATAGAAGTTTGAATAAATGACCACAACAATAATTGCCCCATTATTGATATGCTTTGAAACCACAAATTTGGCCACCTTGATTACTCATCATTGTAGAATTGGACTTTACTTCCATCTTTACCACCTAGCAAGAAAGCCACATAATATGTGTGAGGTGGTCGATAAGCGCTCGAAGAAAGTTCTTGAAGATCACGATGCTAGCCACCCTTGCCGATTAACTTAGCCCATTACACTCTAATGCTATTTTTGTTTAGAGAACTATGTAGATTAAACCCTTAACGGTTCACTACATATCCATGCATTAATACAGAGCAAAGGATGATAATGATCTTTTCCCCTAATCCATGCGAATGCTTATGTTTAAAAAAAAAAAACAAAGTATATCCACATCATGGACACATAGCTTCATTTGCATAATATCACTTATTTTTCCTTGAACAACAATTCATAAATATTTAAGGATATATAAAATTAGAACTTGTATTTTATAGGATTTAAATCTAATCTTTTTGATTGTGACATACGGCACTTAACCAATAAGATCTTCCCCTGAGAACAGATAATATCACTTATTGGGCAAGTCTTTTAGGGACTATGTGCCCATATTTGCTTACAAAGTCCCTTTGAGTTCCATTGCATAATGTAATGATCCAAAGGGTCGAGTCATTGGTTACTATTATGTTAGATTTTTGTTTGTTAAACTTATCCAAACCACTAGTGTGAATTCCCCTTTCAACCTAATTTTAAATCATAGAAATGATACACTTAAAAAGAGCCTTTACAAACTTTGGTTTTAGGTACACTACGGACCAATCAATTAACCTTCGTCTTTATGTCCCTTCTCGCTTCATTTGATTAGCCCACTTATATTGTTTCTAAAATAGGGTTTGTAAACAGCTTTTTAAAAGGGTAAAATTTCTCTTTAGGGTGGATAGGGTTGACATCGAGTTCGGGTTTAGGTTCACAGGAACACCACACAATCCCATCAGGTAGAGGCTTCGGGTTGAAATTCCAGGTTCACGAACAAAAGGAAACAGTGAGCATTTTTTACTACTGAAACGCTACAAGCCTAAATGCCGTTAAATTTTCATGTTGGCCAAATTTTTCTAAAAGAATGCTTTTTTAATCACTATAAATACAACTTTAATCTACCATTTTTCACACCTAAAAATATATCTTGCTTCTACTATACTAATACTTTATATTTTTGTTATACTCAATTGGATCTAAGGAAAATATTTATTCTACACCTGAAAATCAAATAAACCGAGAAACAACAAAAGTCAAGGATAAAATCATCCTCCATCCTTTATACACTTCTTCAGACCACAAAGCCACTTTGAACTTTATCCACCATCAAGTTCATCATCTTTTTTAAACAGTTGACAAAGGTTGTGGTGATTACTTTATAAATATGGTAACTTTGCAAAATAGTAATTTTAGTTTATTGATCAATAATCAGAGAATTAAATGAGATCAATGCTTTTGGGAATTAAAGTTATAAAGGGAGCATTTGAACCCAACTAATTTGAACCAAAGAATGAAATTATGATAATACCATGAAAAAGTATATAGAGATAATATTATAAAAGGTTTTAATGATCTTGAAAGTGAATCAATCTACCCAGGGGACTTATCACTTCCACAGTCCCATACGGTCTTATTTAACTTCTACCATCATGAATGGTGTCTACCTCCACCAAGAAAAGCTTTTTGAACCTGCAATTCAAGAACTTAAGATGAACCGAAATGGTTCGTCAAATTTATTAGTGAAATAAGTTCTAGCTTCCTCCTTAAGAAGAATCGGGTCTAAGATCCAAACACCATTACAAGATATGCCATTAATCCTCCTTTTTAGAAAAATTGCTTATAATAGACCCATGAAAGACTTTGTGTTTTGTCACCGGCCATACATTGATCATTTCGTTTTGTTTTAATTCAAGTTCAAGGTGTAAACTTCATTCAGCATATAATTGTGCATAATAATGCACAAATCATTGAAGCACAAATATACAAGATATCAAAACGGCTTTAATTTTATGTTTTTTTTTGTTTAACACCTTATAAAATATTAAGTGTTTTTAAAAATTTGAGTTGTATTTACAAATTTTTTCCTTTTACAACTTCTAAAGTATGATGCTTTATAAAATATGAAATACTATAATGATGTGTTTGTTTTTATCAATGTCTCAACATTAATTTTTCAAGTACCATTCTTATATATAAATTAGTTCTAAACATTACTAAGGCATCTAGTTCCAAGCGAAGATTTACGTTAAAATTTCCTTTTTTATTGAAAGTTCCGAATATTATCCACGTATATGGAGTCACCACCTGCTCGTTTAATATATAAAAGTAAGAAATTAATAAACATATACCTAACGTATAAAACAAACATGCACGTATAAAGACATAAAACGTATAGCACACACACATAATTACAAAACTTAATGTTATTCATGTTAAAAACCACCAGTGTTACAAGTATAAAAGTAGTTGAAATAACAACTGTAATTTTCTTAAAATTTGGACCACGGATGGAAAACAACATTTCATAGGGACCATCATGTAATTAGCTCTAAGAAAAACACACATATTAAAAAAAAACTAACAAATATTATATCTTTTTATTCTCATAGGGACCATCATGTAGTTAGCTCTAAAAAAACGCACATACTAAAAAAAATAAAAAATATTACATCTTTTTATTTTAATAAAAATTTAACTCTGAGAGACACGTGGTGGTACCAAGTTTCTTCTCACCAAAGTTTTACGCTTCTTTTTTCTATTAAATAATTATATTAATTACTATTAATATTATTTATTTATTTTTTTATTACAATTAGATCTTTAATAAATTAAAAATTATATTTTTATTGATTTATATTTATAGAAACAAATTTCTTATAAAACAAATTTTTTTTAAGTATCAAACTTTTTAAAAATACAAAATATTTTAAAATTAATTTTTAAAAAAATTAAATTTTTATAATAAAAACTAAGAGTGATATCAAGGAAAATTGTAAAAATAAACAGTTTGTTTTGAAACAAAATGCTTACTTTTTTTAAAAGAAAGAAATCATTGTTTTATTACTTATATTATATGCTTAATAATACGTAAGTTTAAATATATATTATTTTATAATATCGTTTTATAATTGATAAAATTTTATTTTATTGATTTAGCACGTGTTATACTAGTTGTAAATGAATCTTTTTTATGTAATATAATTTTAATTAACTTTTCCAAAGTGGTATTAAACAATGATCGTAACAATAATAATTTACTATGTTAAAACATTAAACTAACATTAAGAAGTTAATACCATGATAAAACTGTACGACTAAAATGTTGAGTTAAACCAAATCGAAAAAGGCTAAACCATGAAGGATTTTTTTTTTTATGTTAATACATTAATCGTAAAAATGTTTAAGATAAAATACCAAAAACTAGTAAAAATTTGAGACCAAAGTAATTAACTAGCCAAAAATAACTTATTAGTTACTATCAAAATATCTTCATAAAAGTTAGGCTGCGTTTGGTTGGAAGGAATGGAATGAAATGGAATGGAATGGAATGGAATTAAGAAACTAGTATAATTTTTATGTAAATTATGTTTGAGTGGGTAATGAAATGTAAAACCCAAGGAAATGCTTCACCCCAAATTTTCTTGGTTGTGGGATTTCAAATTCCCTCTCTAGGTGGAAGGATTTTGAAATCCCACAACCAAGGGAATTTGAGGTGAAACATTCCCTTGGATTTACTTTTAATTACTCACTCAAACACAATTTTACTTGAAAATTATACTAGTTTCTCATTTTCATTCCATTCCTTCCAACCAAACGCAGCCTTATATTAAGAACGTAACTAAAGGACGCTCTTAGAAAGCTTTTGAGTCTAGGTAGAGGAAATAGGCGGAGCTTCATTAGGTCCGCGAGAAGCTACTGCCCTTTTTTTGTTAGTAGTGTTAATTTTTAGTCCGTTAGTTTAAAATTTTTATATATCATAAGTTCACTTCCCTAAACTAAATATTTTCGCCCCTCCCCTTGATAAATTAGTTCAAGCTCTGGCATTATTAGAGGAGGAAAGAGGATATTTCATAGACATAACGAAGAGAGACTAGAGACACATTATAGTGGAAGGAGAGTATGTAAGCAGTCGGGGAGAGAGAAATGAACAATGTTATCACGACCTGATCGGACCGGCCGGTCCGACCGGTTCGAACGGGGATCGGCCACCTAGCAGGTCCGGTTCGGTGCGATTCGTTTTGGACTGGTCGAACCAGCCAGTTCGTCCCGAACCGCTGGTCGGACCAGGGAACCCGACCAGTTCGGACCGGTTTTTGTATTTTTTTTATTTTTTTTATTTTTTTGATTTTAATAGGTAAAAACGGGGTGTTGAACCATAAATTAGTGTGTTGGATATAAAAATGTAGTTAAGTTTTATATATAACTATAAAATACGTATATAAATTACTTATATTTAATCATATATATAACTATATATATAATATAGTATATATATATAATTATGATGTCATCCGGTCCGACCGGTCCGTCCACCAAACCAGTAAAGCGTCAGGTTCGACGTCCGATCCGGTTCTGAAAACATTGGAAATGAAGGATGTTCATGATGAGGGTTGACTGTTGAAATATATGGCCGTTCTAACGAACAATGTAAACGTGAATTGAACACATCCGTATCCCCCTTTGGATATCAACTTCAATTTGGGTGATGGATAGGATGTTGGCGACAAACATTTTGAAGAATTAGGCGCCAAAACAAACGTTAGTGCATTTGGTCGGTGGATAGATCATATATTTAATCAAATCATCGGGGGGGTTGCTCCGTTAACGTTGGAACACCATGAACATCGTATGACATTAATAGTAATCTAATTAGTTATTTTAATAGGATTAAGTTACTTATATACCAACAATATATTTTGCATTGATAATCAACATATATACCGACACAATTTTCTCATGAGTTTTTGGACAATTGTTTAGAAATGCTATGTTCAAATTTAATATTAGTTAGGGGAGAGGGAGGCGTTCCGGGGTCCCCGGTTTCTTCGGTTGTCATGAGATTTTTTTATTTTATCAGTTTTAATCATTTTTGCAAAGTATTGTCACATTTTTTCCGTTTTTTCTCATATTTTTCTTATGTGTTATACGGGTGATACAATAGAACTTCCAGCCCACAAAAAGAGATGAGTGGGCACGATGGGTCGTGGGGATTAATCACCTGCTCGGGGGTTGGGAAAACACATGACCAGGATCAGGAGGTGCTCCCGCCCTGAAATCAGACTCAAGTAAGGTTACACACAGTCGTGACCAGGGAGGGTTGGGAAAACATACCGGGCTTAGGAGCGTTCCCACCCAAGGCTGGGTTACCCTCAACCCTCCCCGGTCACGACTACTTGCAACCCTACTTGACTGATCGATTATGTTAAGAAAAGATAACGGAAATCTAAATTCAAAATTCAAAACATTGATTTAATTCTGTCATTTTCTTTTTGCAAAACAAAATTTTAATTAAGATAGAAATTTAATCCCAAAATTGATTCAACTATCAACTTCTTTTCAGCAAGTGCTTTCACCAAGTGCGTAGGAGAAGGTAGCTTCGGCACGGGAGAGTTAATTTTGATCAGCCACGTATCACTAATACATCTTTGATAATCTGAATGCAATGTATTTAATTCAATTTTGGGTCATAAATAGTATATTCTTACATAGATTTCCCATTAGATAATATGTTAAAATATTATAAGCATTTGAATACATTTTATATAACTTTGTCACATATCTAATAATTTAGAATAAAATATTCCTTAGTTTGTTTTGTTTATAACAGATAAGTTAATTTATATCATCTTCATATTTTTGGAGAAAAAGAGAAAGATAGAAGGTGAATAATATAAATGGACTAAAAGAAAGAAAATAATTCAAGACAAAAGGTTAACCCATGCTTGCATGATTACCAAGTGATTGAGGGGATCATTTACAAACCAAACCCTAGGGTTCATTTTGGATGGGGTCATGAAGTTGAAAAGCAAATCAATGGAAGATATGTAGGGGTTTTGTTTAATAAAGATTGAAATTATGGTAACTTTTCACTATATTTCTACACACTTTAACCTTTAATCATTTCTTATAGTCATCATTTTGTTCCCCGCTTTTCAACTTTCCTTTTGTAATTTTTTAGGTTATTGTGTAAACCTACTTTCTTATATTATGGAATTCCAAATCTTATCTCAGTTCTGTCTCTACTTATAATAACAATATAAAATGCTTAAAGAGTTAAAGAATAATAACAATAACAATATTGATAACTTTAAGTTCAGTCTAGGATAATGTATTTAATTTTTTGCTTATATAAATAAGAAATTTATGATCGAGTTGGTGATGCCTAAACAATCTATTTTGCCACATATGGTTTAATGACCCCGTGATGTAGTTGATATTCAAAATAATTAGAAAAAAATTATTATTCTTCCATTCATGATATTATCAAATTTCCAACATGTGATCTAAGGAAATTAGATTGACTTGATTTGCTAAATCATGTAGCAATGGCTAGAGTCGTCTACAGTACCCCTTGAAAGTCTATTAAGAAAACACACAAGAACTAATTTTATTGACACTAGAAAGGAAGCAAAAAAGAAAGGGAAAATCAAGAATTACCAAAAAAGAACGACAAAATTTTTTACAACATGATGTTTCCTGTTCCTCCAAGCTCTATAATTCTTAAATGAGAATAATCTATAGCAATCAAGCTCAAAATCCATTCATTAGTTGTGCTATGATGTTTAACACATTGGAGGTTGTTATCGAAAAAAAATGATGAGCAAGATATTAGACTATATTCAACTTATAAACGTAAAATTCTTAGCGAGTCCATTACTTATAAAAAATGTACAGAATAAGTAATGCAAGATATTTTTTTAAAGGGCTGAAAAACATAGTTGAAGAGAATATTCGAGATGAATAAATAATACTTAATACGTGAATCTCTCCAAGTAACTACAAAATGGTATTATGATCCATGATGTGATGAAGTAGTAATTGAAAGAGGAGATCTACTAGAAGTAATACTTTCAGAATATTTAGGTCAGAAGAAGTTCAATAAGAAGAATTACAACTACTTAATTCAATAGACTTCGAGTGTTTAGTGAAAAAACAGATCCAAGGAAACCTTATTTCTTTGGGAATTGAAAAACTACATGACAAGAATTAGAAGCTTTGATAGCATAAGCCTAGAGGGAGATTATTGAATTATATAAAGGTTAATATTGGTCATCAAAAGTTTGATTAAATAAGTTTAAAAATACTAAGTGTACGTTAATCACTACGAACTAATGTTGGCTAAGAATTCTAAGTACCGAGACCACCAATGATAAAAGGATAATTGTGGAGACTATGAACAAGTAAAAGTTTCACTACTAACAAAGGCTCATTATGAATTAAGCGTTCAGTATGCAAGAGATGTCAACACGAAAGTAATGATGACTACGTATAAAGTGTTGTTCATTACGAACCAAAACTTGGTGACTACAAAACAATACGGGTCTTGAAGGTGCTTTGGGAATAAATAAACAGATACTGCAACATAATAATGGTACGTATCGTAATGCAACATAATAATGGTTAAAGAAACATATATCAATCTTTAGACATGTAGAAGCTCACGATACTAAATCTCTATTTATATCTAGCCTAATTAATTGAGTGATTTTTAAAATTATAAAATTAAATAAAAACTAAGTTACAAATGAATCAACAAAAAAGTATACGAAAAGAGTGTCGTTTGAAATCAGATATTTGAATGGAACCACCTTGATGTCGAATCCTTTTAATAATGTAATAACTTAACGTAGGAGACTCCCCTCGAAACCAACTTTGATAATTAAATAGAACTAGGTCTTTGACCACCACGCGTTGCGGCGGTATCGTACGCGGCATAATAAAGTATAAACTACAGTTGATAAGACTCGTTATCGAACTAAATTTACGTCAAAACGTATAATAACTCAGATCTATACCGTTGAATGAAATCGCATTATATTTGACTCGGCACTTTCCAAACAAATTTGTCAAGAAAATGTATATAAAAAGCCACGTGCGGTGGCAGCATATGCGGCGCGATAAAGTATAAATTACAATTTCCCCAGCTCGTTTCCGAACTATATTTACATCGAAACATATAGTAACTCAAATTTATATAGTCTTATGAAAGCGTATTATATTTGACTCGGCTCGTTTCCGAATAAAATTTACTTCAAAACGTAGACAAACTAAAAAAAAAGCAAATTTATGGAATACATGATGCATATTTATGGCATGAATAAAATGAAGTTTTTTAAAAAAAGGTTACCCAGTGGTGTAGAACCCGAGCCGTTTGATTGAGCTTAGACCATAAAACCAACAAACCAAAATTATATTTGTGTTTGTAAAGGCAAACTAAAAGGTATTATTAAAACACAAAGTGGGAAAAGCTTCGTCAGTGGTTGTCACCGACATTGCTAATTGAGTTATAGTAAATACAAGAAAAAAAGACACATCCAGTATATTTTTAAAATAAACCTATGCTGAAGTGCTAGAATGGATCAATATACCTATAACCTATCTAAACCTATACTGGTTTGGTGGTCGTACCGGATTTAAGAACTGGATAACGTCATAATTATATATATATATATATAAAATATATATTATATATATGGTTATACAAATAATTCAATATAAGTAATTTATGTGTGTATTTTATAATTATATATAAAACTTAACAATAATCTTATGTCCAGCATACTAATTTATTGTTTAACCTCTCGTTTTTACTCATTAAAATAAAAAAAAATTTCAAAATCCAGTCCGGTTCCCTGTCCAACCACCGGTTCAGGACGAACCGCCCGGTCCAACCCTTCCAAAACGAACTGGCCTGAACCGGTTCGGCCCACCCTTCGATTCACGGTCAGACTAGTTCGACCGGCCAGTCCGATCCGGTTTCGAAATCATTTGAAACTTCAATCACAAATAAGTTGAAATACACACATGTCGTCCATGTCTAATGGATTGTCCTGGTTTGATTAATCAATATTAAACAACCTAGAAGTAACTATATTGATACACCAGAGTATCTAACATGACATGACCAATATAACCACATAAACAAATGATAAGGATCAATCATAACAAGTACATATGTTCATCAAAAGCAATTGAATTAAAATTCTATGAAAATCATGCACAGTTAATGTGAAAAGTCAAACCAGATAATCAAGGCGTGTTAAATTTCATCTAAACTAGATGATTATAAACATCTTTGAAATCAAAAGAAAACAAAATAACTGGAAATCAAGTATATTAACACGAGCACATGTTAATCATATCGAAGCCTAGGTCTGATCATAGTGACGAATGTAAGAATTTAGTTTTATGGACTTACTAATTTTACATGCTCTAATTTTATAAAGTGAACACAAAAACTTCCAGGTTGAACCTAGTTGGACAAATGATATAAATATGATATAAAAGTTTGCAAAAACATTTGTCATTGTAGCCGGTAAAAATAATAATAACTTTAATAAATGATAAAAATGTTTAATCAGTATGCTTTTTATCGTTTCCACCATTGTTTTGAGATCACTTACCATATTCATGTCGGCAAACATTTAATCTTCTTTCCCATAATAATGTAGTAAGTGTGAACCAAAAACTTTTAAATCGAGCATCATAATAATATATAAAAGATTGATAATAAGTTAACTATTTGAAGCTAAATTAAAAAAATAAAAAAACCTAATTAAATAAAGGTCATACGCTAACTAAATAAAATAAAAATGTAAAACAATAAATTTTTAAGCTTTCAATAAACAAACAAAATGAAGATAAATAAAAAATAAAATAAAAAAAATAAAAAAAAAATAAAAAAAACCCTCACTTAAAACATTTATTATTATTCACATACTAAAAGAAAAGCAAGTTTGAGTAGAAACGATAAAGTTATACATTTAGACTATTGGTAGATGGTAAATTAAAAAAAATAAATTAATATAGAGATAAAGTATTAAATATGCCATTACCTTCTTCCAGTAAGTCCATCCATTTTTACTCCAATATTTTTGATGTAAATTTTATGGTATTCGTAGAAAATAAAAAGAAAGGTAAACACTTTCATTTCTTTTTTTTCTTTTAACTTATTTTAACTTAAATTTGTTTATTTATTAAAACGAGAATCATGAATTGAAGTCACTATTCATAAAAAAAAAAACATTGTTGTTATTCATAAAATCTATACATACATCTTTATATACTCATAAAATTTTATCGTATGTTATAGACCCCAGTGTCGCCTATATAAGTTCTTCTTTGTTTGGATTCGGTCTTCAAGATATTTTCTTTTCAGCTATATTTCAAAGTCACCTGTGATCCCTTATGCTCCAAATCCTTGAAGCTACCATCAGTGGCGTAACCAGGGTTTTTCTCCACTGGGGTCCTTTTTTGTGGGTGCTTCAACATCTAGCCAATCGATAATAGAACTTTTTGGACAGGTCGGGCCGGATCGGGTCATATCAGGGTAGGTTATCACTAAAGTTTCAACTAAAAACAATAAAACAACTCATTTCAATCAAGTTTTATGTTTCAATATAGGAATCAAGTTTCACATATATCTTAACATTATTGAAGTAATGAAAGTTAAACATTGAAAAAGGAAAAGATGCTAACGCGAAGACCCGATTACCAACACAAATGCTTGACATCTTCAACATTACATGTCAAAAACATCAAAGATTTTAAGGCACTTTGGTAATGTTTAACCTAGTTATCATTATAAAGTTGCAAGAAGAACAAACTCATTTTGACTAGAAAAGAAAAACTAAAAAACTATAAATTAGATAGTGTATAAAAACACAATTTTTCTACTATAATAAAAAGATATCCATGAGCACATATGACAGCACCACATTAATTCTAATCAAAATTTTTCCGCTTCTCTTTCCTATTAAATATTTACATTAATTACTAATAATATTATTTATTTATTTTTAGTTCTAAAATAGTTTTGTATGTAATTTAAGAAATAAATCTTTTTATTAGTGTTATTTCTAAATAAACAATTTTTATAATATAAGAAACTTTTTAACAAAATCAAACTTTTTTAAATATATTTTTTATAACGGTTTGTTTTGAAACAAAATGTCTAATTTATTTTTGGAAAAAAAAATAAAAGTTTAAAATAAAAGTTTAAAAAGTTAATATAATTTTTTATTACTTATAGTCTTTAATCATATATTATATTAGAATATAATTTTATAATTAATACATTTTTATTCTATTAAATATATTATTTAATCAACCCGTGTAATACACGGGTTTACTAAAACTAGTTAAATATTCTCTTGAACGTGTAAACCCAACACACTTAATAACCGGAAGCCATGAACTGATGAACCCAACCACATCGCCTTTGTCATATGCATTCCTATGAATATTCCTATGAAAAAGTGAAATAACTTATCTTATTACTTTGCTAATGGGACTTTAATTTAACTTTTGAAAATGGGCTTTGTATTTTAATAGCTATAATTCACATTTGCGATGATTCTAATTCAAAGGGGTGTTTAAATTCGGATATCCGAATTTTGGATATTCAAAAATTTCGAATAGTGGATTTCATTATTCGAATCCGAATCCGAAATTTTAAATATAGAAAATTTTGGATTTGGTTACAGATATCCATTCGGATATTCGAAGCAAGGTCGTGTATTTACCGTTAAAAAAAAGTTAAACAATCTAAATTCATATTCATGAACTCATTTTCACCATTTTGATATTTAACTCATTTATTTATTTACAAGGTTAAATCCTCATCATGTATTGTATGAAATACATAAATAGAAGGTTATATATTTAGTAATAAAGATTACATATTATATATTTATGTTTATGATATATTATATAAGTTTCCAATGCAAATTCTAGTCATGTTATATAGTTTTTTTAAATGTTTTATGAAAAAGAGTGAAATAAAAGTTCAATTTATAAAAATATTTTATAAACAAATCTAACTTTTTTAAGTATAAAATGTGTAAAGTTAGTTATAAATTTTTTAACTTAATAGGAAAGTGAGACAAAAACAAATATTTATAAAAAAAATTAAAAGAAATTAATATATTTAATAGGATAAAGGCGGAAAAAAGGCTTAGAAGACACGAAAGTCAGATTTGTCCCTTATGATTTTTACTATTTCAGGTTTAGAGATTTTTAATATGGTAATGGTTAAAAAAAATAGGTTTCTAATATAAAAAGTTTAAAAAGTAATGTTAACAAACAATCTTTTTAATTAATAGTTGAAATGAAATTGTTAAAAAAAAAAATTTGTTAGAAAGATATTTTACACATACTTTTGTTGATTTTTTTTAAGATCTCTAATTTTTTTAACGTTCATAACTTTTATATGTCACATTATTTTTCTTATAAACATTACACAATAAAAATAAGTGTTGTTTTATCTTTTAAAGGAGAACAAATTTATTATATACAAAATTAAAAAAAAAAATTACTTTTTTCAACTCATATGATTTGTATCCGTCATTGCCTCCTTCCTATAATTTGTTGTGTCTTTCTGTTTGTTATTATGCTTTTTCTAAACACCATTGTGTTCTACATGTATGTTTTTAAAAAATAATGATTCTAAAATATATAATAGTAAACAATAAAATCTATGTTCGGTTTGGGTCGAAAATCATATGACCCGTAAATTTTTTCCTAATGCTATGTTTCGGGTTATATGTTCGGTTTGGGTCGGATCAAACAATAAAATCTATAAATATCTAATATTATTTTTTAATTCAAAGGACCGTTCTTACATATAAAAAACCAAATATATAATAAACAAAGGCCTACAACATTTATGATGATGCGATAAAAGGGTGAGTACGTGAAAAAATAATCACAACTCAGACGGTCTTTAAGATCTTTAAAAATTAAAATCATCCATTATCGAATCAAACCTTTCAGCAATTTTTGTTTTCATCAACAACCTTTGTTTTTTTGAAAAATAGAATCAGTAGTTTTTTATTTTCTACATGATATATCAACCTAAATTTACCATAACATCAACATCCAATCAAACATTCTAGATTTGCATAATCAGTTTCTTCATCATTCATCAACCTTTAAATTCAATATTCACTCAATCATACAAACTTAAACAATAAAAACCCAATGTCCTACCTAAAAACCCTAGATTCAATTGAACAATTAAAATTTTGACCTTAGTTATAGTGGCTTTGTGAGCAAAACAATCAGTAGAAAACTCATACTCAGAACTCGAACTCACGGAACAAGCGAACAGCAGCAGCTTCTAGCCTTCAATCGCGCAAACAGCAGCACGGCAGCAGTCTGGCCGGAGGCCGGCGGCGTCACGGTGGCGATGTGGTCGGTCAGTCGGTGACTTGGTGGTCGCAATTCAACAGCTCAGCAGGTGAGCAACTTGAAATCCCTTGGAGAGTTGGAGGTCAACTGTCCCTTTGTTGCTTTGTGCCATTTTGGGTTTAATTTACCACTAGCCCACTATATAGTTTGATGGAGCCATTAGCCAACTAGTGACTACTGACTAGCCTATTAATCCGTGAGCCCATTAAATCATTTGATGTAGCCCAAACTAAATAGAGTCCCTAGTTTTTATTATTTTTATAATTTTAATACAAAGTTTTTAGTATTGTACATATTTTTAACATATGTAAAACTTTTTAACATTGTTGAGTATTTTTATTAAGCAGAACACATTGAAATATTGAATCATTTCGACTACCGGTTCTTCCATCTTGACTTTATTTTTTGTTCATTCTAAATTCAATTTATCAAAGTGGTCCCACATTACCCTTGTTTCATCCATATGATCAACATCTTTCCATTTTGCATTTACAATAGTTTCTTTTCCTTGATTCACAAATTCTTGGTTATCATCTTCAACCATCCGAATCCGATCACTTTTGTCTTTAAAGGTTTTTGTGATATAACACAAGGTTCTTTCAAATGTAACTTTGAATCATTGTTGTGTTAATTTTTTAGGCTTGGAACATTCCCTTTAACAGTCGGAATGTCATAAACTGATTCAATAATTCATGATTTGCCATTTGAATTCAAATCAACTTGCCCTTTACCCCGAAAGTAAGCTTTAGTGAAATTGGGAAAGTGTGTTTTGATTCCAAATGATTTTCTTAAGTTTCTTAAGAGTCTCTTTATACCTGGTAGAATGTTTCTTACAATGCAAATCAACATACCATATGTCATTCCAATTCCTTCTTCCGTTCCTTTTACCAAGAACTTAGAAAATTGCATTCTATTTTTGTATACTTCCTTAAACTTACCGGGTTGATTACAGTAGGGGCACATGACTCTTGAACGATCTTCTTGCACATCTCCTGTTCGCCATGCTTCTGAATTGTCTTGTTGTCAAACTGATTTTTTTATTACATGTGATCCGAATGATCAATAGTGAAATCAATCACTTTGATACGGATCTCCATACTCGAATAGTAATGGAAGTACATCAAGTATGTGGCATAGAAGGATGGGGCACATTAGCACATAGAGTTTAATTGAATTGACCAAGGAACAAGTAATTAGTCCTTTAGTTAATTGTGATGTTGTTTTTTTATGAGCACTGCATGTTAGGAGAAAGGTTCATAAATGCGATTTAGTAAAGTAGTTCATAAATTTAGAACTTTTTATTACATACACTTTGATTTGTGGGGACCTATTGAGTCTTTAGGTGGCACCTGATATTTCTTGTCATTAATTTATAATTTCTCAATGAGAGTAAGGGTTTATGTGTTAAGAAACAAAGATGATACATGTAAAAGGTATAAGGAATGAAAGATTTTAGTGGAGACTCAAGTTGAGAAGAAGATTAAAAAAATTAGAATTAATGATGGCTTGGAGTTCTACAATGGACTATTCATTCAGTTTTGTAAGAATAATGGTATTGCAAGACACTGTGGTAGAAAATCTTACAAAAATGGTATGGTTGAAATGATGAATAGGACCTTATTTAATAAAGTCAAATGCCTACTTTTTAGCTCTAGGTTACCTAAGCAATTTTAGGCAGAAGCTTTGCCAACTATTGCTTATCTTGTAAACAAGTCCCCTTCGGATGCCATTAAAAAGAGTACACTTATAGAAAAATGGGTCATAAGGCAGATTATAAGCATTTGAAAGTGTTTGTTTGTTTAGCTTTTAAACATGAAAATCAAGGAAAACTTGATCCAAGGGCTCAAAAATGTATTTTCTATGGTATCCTTAAGGTGTCAAGGGATTTAGATTGTGGAAGTTAGATGATGTTAGTCCAAAGGTGTTATAAGCAGAGTTGTAGTGTTTTAAGAGAATTTGACGTATAAAGATGTTATTGATCCTAGAAAAGATCCTGTTGCTATGAATTATTAAGGTGCTCATGAAAATCATATTGAGGTTGAGTTATTTTTAGAGATTTAGGTGGTCACTTCAACTGGTCAACAAGATGTTGGGTCTTCAAATGAAGAAATTACTAGTGTTCATGATCCTAGTTACAACATTTCCAGAGAACAACCAAGTAGACATGCAATTCCACCTGCCAGGTTTAGGCCAAGTGATGATTTTTCAGCATATGTGTTCAGTATTGCTAAGTTTGAAAACATATATGAGCCGTTTACTTATGAAGAGGTGGTTACTATAAATCAAAAGGATCATTAGATACACGCAATGACTGATGAGATGGATTATTTGTATAAGAATAAAACTTGGGTTCCGGTAGATAAACCAAAAGATCAGAAGTTGGTAAAGTGTAAAAGGATCTATAAGGTAAAAGAAGTTATAGCTAGTGTAGAAACTCCTTGGTTCAAGACATGATTGGTAGCCAAAGGATTTACTCAAAGGGAAGGAATATATTATCATAAAATTTATTCTCCTGTGGTGAAGCATACTTCTATTAAAGTAATGTTGACCTTGGTTGCAATCTTTCATCTAAAGTTTGAGTAGTTAGATGTTAAGACTTCATTTCTACATGGGAATCTAAAAGAAAGTATTTACATATATCAACGTGTTGGTTTTAAGGAAGAGGGCAGTGAATACAAGGTATGTCTACTGAATAGATCATTGTATGGCTTGAAGCAATCCTCTAGACAATGGTATATCTGGTTTGATGATTACATCGGTAATCAAGGCTTTGTGAAAAGTGGTTTTGATAGTTATGTGTATGTGTATCACAAGAGGTGTAGTTCTAGGGTAATTATGTGTTTGTTGCTATATATTAGTGATACGTAGGTGACTTGTAAAGACAAGTCTATGATTGATGCAACCAAGAGGTTTCTTATGAAAGAATTCTAGTATGAAGGAACTGGCTGAATCCAAGAAGATTCTGCTTGTGGTGATAAATAGAGATACCAAGTCAAGTTTATTAAAACTTTCTAAATGTTCTTTCTTGAAAAAGGTGTTAGACATTTTTTATACGAGTCATAGCAAGCCAGTGGTGATTCTTTCAGGACAACAATTTAAATTGTCTGAACTAAATTATCCTCAAACAGAGTAAGAAGTATAGCTTATGGATAATATTCCTTAATGTCCTGGTGATAACCTTATGTAGCTTATGGTCTGCACAAGACTTGATATACTTTATGTAGTGAGATTGGTGAGCAGATTTCTAAGTAATCTAAGAAGGCTGCATTGGGAGACTATTAAGTGGATATGAATATATTTTAATGGTACTAGAGAAGTTGGTTTGGTGTTTGGAAACAGTTACTATGCGAAAAAATAGTCGACAGTTATGGGGATTCAGATTTTGCCAAAGACATTGACAAGGGCAGATCAATCACTACTGATTTGTTTAAAGTGCGTGGTAGTCTAGTAAGTTGGAAAGCTACTTTGCAACATGTAGTAGCAATATCAACTACTTTAGTTGAGTATATAGCCTTAACTAAAGCAGTCAAAAAGATTATGTGGTTAAATGGCTTTGTTTTTTATTTGGGTTTGGATGTGCAGAGTGATTTAGTTTCTTATGATAATCAAGGTGTTATACACTTGTCTAAACACCAAGTATTTCATGAACGAAACAAGCATATAAATGTAAAGTTGCATTTTACAAGAGATGTGATTGACTCCAATGAGGTAAAAGTTGAGTATATAGATGCAATGGAGACAATGGTTCAAAGTTTGATTACAACTGTGGTTTGTTGAGAATTACTTGATGTTAATCTAACTTTGAATAAAGGTGTAGATTGTTGAAATTGAGTTATTCTGTAATTAAAGTCTGAGTTAAGTCTTTCAACTATTAATGGTTTTAGGACTTATTGTGTCAACTTTAAATATTTGTTGTTAATAAATTGTTAAGAGTTAGTTGTATGCCTAATAGAACTAGTAAGGACAGAGAAAAATTAGTGTCTTCTTAGTAACTTTTTCTCTCCTGGTCATCTTGTATTCTTTCGACTATATTCAATCAATCAAGTTTCTTGTATGAATCGATAGTATCTCGATTGCTTTAATCAATTATTTGGTGTTGATCTTTTATTCCACAAGTTTAATTCAACAAAACTCTTTGATTTTTCAAAACCAAACAATCAAATCAAATCTTTGTTTTGCATTCGCAAGTATTCATTACACTCAGATTCAAAATTCATAATTGAAATAAAGTTAGAATCAACCTATACATGTGATATCCGCAAACCAAGATCAAGAACATCATCAGTGATTACAAATTAATTCAGAAGAGGCGAATTTGAAAATTTCCAATCAAAGACAGAAAGGAAAAGAGGCTGAGAGAAATTAAGTTTTGTGGTGTAAAAATCAAAATGAGAAACCACAACAAAATCAGTTTTCAAGTTATTATAAATCGCATTAGAAGAAAGATAGAATCCTTCAAACAGACTCAAACCATCTTGATGGAATCAAAAATTGTAAACAAGTTTTGAAGAAATTGAGTCGAAGTTGAGTTACCACAAGGAAAACACAAATTGAAAATGGAGTCAGATTTGCTTGTCAAGGTTTAAAAACTTTTTCTAGAATTTCCTTATCGATAACCAAGAAAAGTTCTATTTTGTTTTATCTAAAATAACTTTTTAAATTTTTAAACACAATTTAATTAAAACTATTTTAAACAATTTGATGTAAAACAAAATTAAATAAATCCAACATAAACTAGCAAGTCAAAATTATTCAAGTTTTCAATGATTAGCAAGTCAAAATGAAATCCTAATCGATTCGTATAACAAGTTAAAAGATCATGTATGGTTCACCTAGCAAATCAAAACCTGTGTTGGTTGACATTGCAAGTCAATGAATTTCAACAATTTGTATAACAAGTTTGAACTATTTGGTTCAAATAGCAAGTCGAATCATTTTTTTTTTTTGTTCAAATAACAAGTAGTTCAACTTATTTATTCAAGTAGCAAGAATCTGATCTCTAAGTCGTTGAGAAGCAAGTTCATTAAATATGAATGAAATTCTCATTAGCAAATTGGGCAGGACTAAGAAAATATTGTTAGCAAGTTGGCTAGAAGCAAACGATCATACTTCAAGTGAGAAGTTAGACGTGTGTGGCAAGTTAGTCTTATATGACAAGCTATACCTATGTGGTAAACAAGCAAGTCAAAACTTGCATGATACAAAGAAGACATGTGTGGCAAAACAACAAACAAGAATTAACAAACAAGAAAGTAAGTCGGATTCATTATTGAATCAATTCGCAAGAGCAACAAAAGGCAAGCAAGTACCAAGCCAGAAGTTTTGATCTTTGTGATCAACAGTAAGAGCATGATTTCTGATTATTCAATCAAAAGCAAAAAAATCAAAAGTTATTGTGATTGCTGATGAGCAAGAAAATAGGCAAGTACAATCTCAGAAAGAAAGGAGAAACCCCAACAAGTTTAAAGACAAGATAAGAAAGAAAAGATCCAAGAAAATAAAGCAAGAAAATATAATAGAAAAATCTAGAAACACATCAACACCAACAGATGAACAAGAGAATATATCACATCAATGCCTCAAACTAACTGAGTTAAACTCTCATGGGCATTAAAAATGGAGACAATCTTGACAGCTTATGTCTTTAGGAAACAAATGATGCAAAAGAAGATGTATAAAAAAAAACAAAAATTCATACAACAAAATCAATACTTTTTAAACACTACTAGAAGATATCTTAATGAAAGTAGCACGATGTAAAAATGAAAAAGAAGTTTTGGTATTAATTTATTTAAGATGCCTTGAAGCATATATGTTTCAAAAAGCACGTCTACAGACCTCAAGGACTGAACTAGAGACATTAAATACGAAAAAAATCAAAAGTAAGTAACTTTACAAGCAAGTTAAGTATCAAACGAGCAAAATAAAAGTCTGAGTACAACCCTTAAAGATAAAGCAATTGTAAGAAAGTTAGTTAACACGGTTCCAAAGAAATTTCTACCAAATATGCCAACAATCAAGCAATATTTCGAAATAGACAACATGCCATTTGAAGTAGTGGGTAGCATAATAACATTTGAAGAATACCTCAAAAGTCAAAATGAACCGGTGAACAATTATTTAAATAAGCTCCTAATGACAAGTGCAAGTAATCACATTGAAAGTTGGCATGGAAATGGATGTGCTAATCAAATTCATGGAATGAACTTCAATACAGGACGTTTAAGGACGTACAAGTGAAAAAAACAAAGACAAAAGTAACTTCAGGTGTTATGAATTTGATAAACTCGATAACCTCACGAATGAATGCACAAAATAGAAAGACAAGAAGAAGAAAGTGAATGAACAAGAATTTAGTCTCGTTTGGAATGAAGAACCAACTATGAAGGCGTAAAATGATAAATCAAAATAGGGGTGAGAATGTTAGTTTAATATTTGCTTTATCCTAAATTAGAGTTTATCTTAGTATTTTAAATTGTATTATGATTAATTTAGCCTAAGTTTAACCTATGATCCTTAGCTCAAATGATTAAGGTGAGGTATCCAACACAATTATAACTAGTAGGTCTTGGGTTCAAGTCTTACTTAAAGCAAAAATAATAAAGGTTTTCAATTATGAGTTTCCTCCTAGGAGGATTTGAGGTGTTGTCATAGCTAGAAATGAATATGTAGGCCCGATTAAAATAACACATATCCTTTGAAACATGGTAATACATTTGTCATTCAAAATAAAATTTTAGCCAGAGTATGATTACCATCATAACATCATCAAAGCGATGCCTCCAAGTGAACATACCCTTGTGTTTAGTATAAATAGGCCTCAAGTTCTCATCATAAACTCTCGATGACCAATGTATGAATGAAAGTGCAACTTTAGTACATTCTATTTCAAAATTCAATGCAAGTTTAGTGAATATGAACCAATCAAAATAAACTAGTTTATAAGTGGGGATGATTAGAAATATTTATGTGACCTTTTGACAATTTAATATTTATTTGGATTATGTGTGTGGTCTTAATACCTATGATATCTAATTTGATGGAGGTCGATATCTTAAGAGGCTAATGTGTAAATATTGTGGTTTCAATTGATTTGAGAGTTTGTATGCCGGTTATCATTCTCATGTTTTATTCTTCCACGAGGAACCCTTATACCATAAGAATTCAATCTATTAAAATTAATGGCCAACAAGACTCTTAATCAGATTGATCATCATTACTTATATATTCATCACATACTCATAAGATCGAATCATCTTTTTCAAGTAAATTCTATTGAATACACTCCATTGATTAACTTAATTCTTGTATAATTGATATCATATGTAGAAATTAATTCTACATATTATGCTTGAACATGTTCAATTAAAATTCCCCTATACAAGTCATTCCAAACAAACCAAAAACCACTAAACAATGCCTCAAATGCACTCGGTAGTTACATAAAAGAACATATGTGTTACTTGAATCATTAAACTAAAAACCCTAAACCCTAAACTAGTTTTAACAGTACACCTTTTTGGATTTTTGAAAAATTCTCAAATTCTCATTGCTTCTTATATATTTATTTCATTGTCATATCATGTCCTTGGCGTTTTCATAGCAATAAATCTAAGCGATGTGTTTAAGAGCTAAGGACACGCATCAAATATTGTACGTTAATTAACCCACTTATGTGCTTGCTACTTGCTAGTTTGGTGTTTAATAAAAGTAATTTGCTGTTTAAAAAAAATTAACCCACTTATCATCAACCACCTTAAAAGGTTATATATGTTTGAGGCATAATAATTAATCTGTGCCTTTTGCTAGAAACCACAACCATTTGGCTATTGTAATCAAATTCATTTATCTTTTATCCCTACTTCTCTGGGCTCCATGTTTAGTATTTCTTTATTTACGTATATGATGTTCTTGTGAATTGAAATACTATATATGCATTTGTAAACAATGTTACTCTTTTTTCTCATTTTGTTTTTTAATGAAACTAGTTAATCACCAGCCGCGCTTCGCGGCGGCGATCCCGGTCACCAAAACCAGCAAATCCACTGACAAATTGTCATACAAGAAACTCACAACCAAAAGAAACAAAAAAAAAATGCAAAGTAATTTAAATCTGTTCATCACCATTGATATAAACAAATAAAAATCCAGACTCAGATCCACAATCATCATCGTCATTCTGTAGAGAAAAGAAAGAAAGCACAACTCAGATCAACATTCAGCATCATTGCTGCAGAAATAAGAGGCTCAGAGGCAGCTACGGCTGCAACCGGAGTTACCACGCCAAATAGCGCCGTACCATCATCGCCATAGCACACTAGAAAGGGAAAACCCTAAACCAACCATCGTCGGAGACATGCAAGAGCCGAGGACTTCTCGACACGACCGTTTCCATCTCCAATTGACCCAGATCTACCATCATCATCATCGTTGCAAAATAAAGACACCTCTGATGCCTCCACGGCTGCAACCGGAGTTGCCTCGCCTAGTGGATGGCCATCATCATCGGGTCTCAAAACGAAAACCCTAGGAAACATGGAGAAGGCGAAGGGGCACGGCAGAGAAGCGAAACCCCCTATGAGGAGTGGGTTTAAGAGGAGAAACCGAGAGAAATCATCTCGGTATTGCGGGATCCCAAGATCCAACTCCGATATACAACCTTCGACCCTCCTGAGGTAGAAGAAGAGAGAGACCTGACGGAAGGGTGGCGGCGCGACGGCAGTGGCATGCCGAAGGCCACCCAAACCGACCATCTGTTCCCCCAACCCATCATCTCGCTCTCTATCAAAACCACCGGCGGTGGTTGGGTTTAAGTAGTGGGAAACCCAAAAAGACGAAAACACCCGTCGCAGACAAAGCAAAACGACGAAAAGACCCCCTGTTACTGTTCATCACCTTTCTCTTTTCATATATAGGGTAATAAGGGTGGCGGCGATGCTGCCGCGGTGCGGCGGTCGTGCCTTGCCGGAGACAACCGAAACAGAGCATCGATCCCCCCAAAAGCCGCCCTCTCTCTCTCTATCAAAACCACCGGCGGTGGTTTGCTTTTAATAGTGAGAAACGCAAAAAGACGAAAACACCCCTGACAGGCAAAGCAAAAAGACGAAAACACCCCTGTTACTGTTCATCGCCTTTCTCTTTTTATATATAGGGTAATATTGTTCCAGAAAGAATGGATATATTGCTATTGATTGAAACCGAGAAACAATTATGAAAACTAATGTAAAATCTTTGAATCAAATGATAAAATCAAAGTTAAATATAAGAAGAGAGAAATGGGCCAATTCATTTGTAAAAGTATAAAACGATTAGATTGATTTTTACGTTGAAATAAGCCTTAAAGTCATTTTTCATTCAAATTTTCACTCATCAAACCTAATGATTTGCACTATGATTCTCCATGATAGTGAGACTATATTTAGTGACCAAGACGTTACGGGGAGCTGAGGTGGCTGAGGTACGTGTTCGTGGATACACCGCTACGCTTGGGCTCGGCCCTTGCCAAAACCCTTTTGAATTTTATGACCTTTTTTTTTTTCTTTTTAACTGTTGTTTTGATGTTAATTAAAAAAAAAGTTAAACTTAAATTTATATTCAACACATATATAAACCACGCAATTTACATCTTTTTTACATCGTGAACATTCTCATACGCATTGCCAAATGCTATATGTAGTTTCTATAGTTATTCTTTTTTTATTATTCAGATATATTTTGTTTAGGATGTAATGTTTTCTTAATTAATGAATGCTACTTTTTATTTTTATCTCTTTTTAGTGTTTAACTAAGAATTTAAAATAGTTAAAAAAAGAAAAAGAAATTGAAAAAAGATAGTAAAAGGTGACAGCGCCTTGATGAAACGACTTTGATGGTTGAAAGATTGTGACGATATGTTGTAGATATAAAATATGATGTAATATGACATGATAAAACCATTAAAATTTGATGACAACATGCCAACTACCTAGGGATCTCCATGCTCAATGCCATGTCTAAGTTGACATTTCTTTTAGCAAACATAGAATATTAGCAATTTGATAATAATCTTCTTATTCTAAACATTGTATTGCCAACCATTCCCTTCAAATAAAGCATTTCTAGCAAATATTTCAATATGTCTATTCTGTTTGTAGGGTGTCTACTCGTTCTCCCACCATTTAAACGCAAAATACTCAAGCTTTACCTTGACATACACTTTTACTAGAAATGGTGGCAAGAACCTATCTTGTTATACTATTCTTTTGGGCGGTTCTCACCATCGTTACGCCTATCCTCATTCGCATGTCCTCTCATGAAAGTCTCTGGGATTGTTACGGTATGTTTTTCTAAGATGTTGGCAAGTCAACCCTCTATTTACTTATAAATGGATCAAACACGTCTTCAAAACTTGTAATTAAAAGTAAAAACATGTTAAATAGGTGAACAAGTTGAGAGTGGCCCAAAGTATAGTTTTAATGCACACGGTTTCCTTAATGGTTTTATCATCAGAAGTTATGTTTTTATTGATATTATTTCAATTCATTTTTAACAGATATGATGAATCACTTATAAAAATATTGGCAGCTTTAACAGAAGGTGTATCGGTTAAAACCAATTTCAGGAACTATAACACTTACTAGTTTTGATCTATATTCAAAGTCGTAAAATTAGTTAATTATGCCACCGCTAATAATTTTTGCTATTATTTTTCTAGATGAACAGGAGCCGGTGGGCCTTCAAAGTTTTAGAGGGATGAGTTTCTGGTGGAGAAAAAAATGTGAATGTATTGAAAGTTTAGTTGGACCAGTATCCACACCAGCACCGACACCAACATCGACACCTTACGATCCTCGTAGACCTCAACTTTTTGTGATGCGAGTAAACTGTAGCGGTTTGTCTAAAGAATTTGTAGTGATAAATCAGTTGCAATAAGTTTGCATACTCGTGCTATGGTTTTATGTGGAACTCTTTATAAAGCAATTGATAGCTCAATGTATATTATTTTTTCCAAAATAAAACAAAAAAATTTATAGCAATAGTTATTAGGGGAAGTTATCAAAATAAACATTTGACCGATCACAAATTCTAAAATAACTTTATGACTTTTAGCACTAATCTATTCACTTTCAACCAACGAGAGAGTACCAAATAACCCCATGCCTGCTAAGTCGGCTACCTTTTAGCAAACCCAATATTGTCTTGAACCCACATGAAGTGGAACGAGGAATTAACATGTTTTTGGCTACACCAGAGCCAACTTGTGTGCGTCTCTACTAGCCTTACTTGACGTGACACGTGAAATGAATGTTCGGTTTATAAAAAAAAGAATTACACATTACCAAAGTTTGATGCGTAGATGATTCACCGTAAAGAATGTATACATCTTTAGTTGCACAACTACTAGGAATTGTTTGGGAGTACAATTTTTTAATGAGAATATAAAGCATCTTCCATCTTTATTATGGTTATACTTTTCCTATTAAACTCATTTCATCTAAAAACCTTCTAGGTTAATCAAGAGTCAACAAAGCTTGTGATTTTAGGATATGTCTACTTTAAGCTAATTGAGAAATCTTAGCAAATGGTTGAGATATCAGTATGATAAGCTAGAGACTCTCGGATCCATGGTATCCACTAACCATAGCGACAATCAAATCCGTATCTTGATGGACTAATATAATGGTTCTCAAAGGAGAATAGTGCTCGAACTACAGAAACATCATAAAGAAAAAATCAAATGGAGCCTTATTACCGAAAGCAGCCTGCAATAATGATCATCTAAGAGGATGCCCAGATGCCCATTTACTTTCACCAGATGGACTCGTGTGTGTCAGTGAATGGTTTTAGTGGAATGTCAAACGTCCTATAAACCAAACGATCATTTGGTGCATTGTCTCACGGAGTTTAGCTATGGTACGCATGTGCTATATAGGAATTGATACGTGTCATTCCCTTAAACACAAATAAACGGACGTTTAATCCTTAGGACAAACGACTATTTATTCTCTATTGTGATGTTGGACCTTGAACCTTTTCTCTGTAGTTGAACTTCAAATGACAGTTTACTACAGGGGAAATTGTCATTTTCTCTCAAAAAAATTATAGAATAATAAAAATTATTAAAAAGTTAGTACCTAATAGTTTTGAAAAGTAGTGGTTGTGATAAATTTTTTTGTTTAAGTTCCTCTACATTTGCTAAGTTATCTCAAAAAGTTTTTTTTTGGACTATGCATTTAATAATTCAAGTTATTTTTTGGACTATGCAAATTATTATAGAAAAAGTTGTTTTATAGCAATGAATTCCTCTACATTTGCAAAGTTATCTCAAAAAGTTTTTTTTTCATTTAAATATATATATATAAGGGAGGGTTTCTCTAAGAAAACCAATAGTTATGTGAAAACTAAATAAAACCACAGAAACCAATTACATAATTTATAACTTTTTTAATATTTTAATTGTTAAAATGTTATTTTAGTATGTGATACATATATGTTGAACATGCATACAAGAATGAAGAGTTTTACGTATATGTAACACTATGTCGAATGAAAAATGGTTACGTATACGTAACCTATGTGTGACGTATATGAAAAACCATGCTACGTTTTTCATTTGATCCATAATTTATTTATATATACTTACACACATATATAAAGGGTAGTGATAAAAAATTTATAAATTATATGATCGGCATACATACAAGAATGAAGAGTTTTACGTATATATAACATTATGTCGAATGAAAAATTGTTGTGTATACGTAACCTATGTGTGACGTATATGAAAAACCATGCTACGGTTTTTCATTTGATCTATACATTTAGTTATATATACTTACACATATATATAAAGGGTAGTGATAAACAAAATTATAAATTATATGTTCGGTTTCATTGGTTTTCTCTAGTTTTGTCATAACATTGTGGTTTTCTTAGGATCCCTCCTATATATATATATATATAGGGGAGGGATCAAATGAAAACCATGTTTATAATTAAAAACCGTTTTACCACCACTATCCAATTACATAATTTATAATTGATTTAACTTTTAAATTATTTAAAGTATATTTGAGTAAATTTCAATCTTATGTTTTAAGATCATTATATGTTTTTCAATATAAACTCCAATGAACGTTGATAATGATGAAACACTTACATATACGTACCTGTAGGAGCTATATGCACGTAACTTTTAGTTGTACACTTGGTAACACGTATTTACATATACATAACCCACACATGTACGTAACTCTTACTTGTACACTTTTCAACACGTACTTACATATATGTAACCCCTGGTTTTCACTGTTTTTAATTATAAACATGGTTTTCATTTGATCTCTCCCCTATATATATATATATATATATATATATCATATTTATAATTAAAAACCGTGAAAACCACCACTACCCAGTTACATAGTTTATAATTGATTTAACTTTTAAATTGTTTAAAGTATATTTGAGTAAACTTCAACATTATGTTTCAAGTTCATTATATGTTTTTTAATATAAACTCCAAAGAATGATAATAATTATGAAAGACTTACATATACGTAACTTGTAGAAGGTATATGTTCGTAACTCTTAATTGTACACTTGGTTGCACTTATTTACATATACATAACCCATACATGTACGTAACTCTTACTTGTATACTTTGCAACACGTAGTTACATATATGCAACCCTTGGTTTTTGTGGTTTTTAATTATAAACATGGTTTTCATTTGATCCCTCCCCCATATATATACATATACATATATATACATATACATATACATATATATACATATACATATATATATATATGTATATATATGTATGTATATATATATGTATGTATATATATGAGTCGGTGTGTGGTGTCCCTTATAGGATAATTAGGAGTCAACAAAGTATGAGATTTTTAGGATAAATATACTTAAAGTTAATAGATAAATCTTAGCAAATGCATAGTAGAGGAATTCATTGCTATAAGATAACTTGAATTAACTTGATATAAGTATGTATACACTATCGATTATTATGGTGTTCAATTGTAACAATGCATTTGTAAACCTTACAAACCCATGAAACATGTGTGGATCTAAATTATAAGAATAAACATAATGAATCCAACAACTATGACATCATGTTAAAAGTTCCTCAGGCTCGCGACAATAGCACTGACAGCAAACCGATGTTGACGTGCAACAATGCATTTGTGAACTTCACAACGTCCGAAGAAGCTTGGAAGTTTCATACATTTATTGTAGGAAAAACATTAGAATTTAAATCAGAGTTAAATAAAAGATAAGGTGAAAATAGAAACGTGGGACTCTTCATGTTCGCACATTTTATGAAAATACCAACAACCACATTTATACAAACTAATGTTTATGTAGTAATATGTGTGTAACAATAATAACATTAGAACCTTGTGGAGTTTGGCATGTGTATCGCCATTGAAGATCCTTGCATTGGTCACAAACCCATGGAATTTGTTATGATGCATTTATGAATCTTACAACTATGACCTCTTATTAGCAGCCTCAGGTTTGCAACAATAGCACTAGTAGCAAACCAGTGTTATGTTAATTTGTTATGATGCATTTATGAACTTCACAACATCCGAAAAAGCTTTAAAATTTCATACATCTGTTAAAGTTAGGGCACTAGGATTCAAGTCAAAGTTTAAACCGGAGTGAAGGTGAAACTATAGAAGTTAGACTCTTCAAGTATGCACATTTTATGATGAAAGTAAAAAAAAAATAATTGGTTAAAAGTCAAATGGCCATTTAAGGGGAAATTCAAACGGTTGTTTAGGTTAGACGGTCATTTGGAGAGCTTCCTAAATGATCGTTTGCTTCGCTTAGGTTGTTTATGTCGTAATGTTAAGTGTTTAGCTTGTTTATGTCATAATGTTACAAAAATATAAAAAAGTAATAAAAAGTTGATTGAGACATGGCATTGAAATCCAGATCGATTAACCTCCATCTGTATGACAATACATATTTTAATGATATGTTTATTGGTGATAAAAAATAGAGGGTTTTTTTTTATAAGATAATCTAGCAAGTTGCTTAGCAGAGGCGTCTGTACAGTATACCTTACCGAATTTCGAAACGGCTCAGATAATTTCACTATCAAATGATGACATTCAAAGTAAAAACAAGAGACAAAATGAAACCATTAATCCCCTTAGAGACAATAATTCCATAACTCTAAAATAAAGTTAATTCAAATGCTTGTAGACATCAAGTAAGAAAAAATACAGTTTCGCGCAAGTGTGAGTGTGTATTCTTTATTTATGTGAATGTTAGCAAGTATTTGTTTTTGAACTTGTATTAATTATGTATATATATAAACTGTCATTTGATATTTGTCCATCACACAATCGTTTAGGTGTGCACTTAGCTAGGTATGGTGTGTGTTTAGTAGGACCTTTTCTATCTACTTATTATCCAAAATTAAGTTTTGTGGTCATTCTCATTTTTGTTTTTATGCACAAAAGTATAGCATCACCTGCCAGAAAAGTCTAGGAAAAAAAAGAGAGAAAATATCCAAAACTTATTCTTTAAAGCTCACAATGTCATTGACGTTCCAATATTGTATAAAGCACACCATACAGTATTATATTATCAAACAAAGAACATATAGGACTATGATCATATCATAAAGGTTAACAACACATTCACTCAAACAAATCGGTCAAGGTATTCCTCAACAGTAGTGTATTTAATATCCGGATAGAGCTCAGAAGCCTCAACGCCAAACGAGGGTTCGATCTCAAAGTTGGTAAGATCTCCATTAACGAAAATCGAGTGATTGATCGCTAGTATAAGAGTGATTGGAAATTCAGACTCTGAAACAATCAAAGAATTAGAATGTAAAACCTAAGAATAAATAATTAAGAAAATAAAATAATTCTGGATTTTGTGGAATTTGTATGTAATTTCCGATTGATTTCTGTGGAAATTTCTGTAGACAATTAAAAAAAAATCTAGGATGTCGTTATATGTGTCGGTTAAATTTTCCAACAAGAATTAAAATTATAATTTTTTATTTTTTGCATTTTGCAAATTCTGTTAGAAGTTTGTAGATGAAAATTAAAAGTTACTCTTCGTTTTCTTTTTGGATTTTGTGTTGTTTGTCCTAAATCCGTCAGTAATTAGCGAATTTTTCCTTTGAGAATTACAAATTGATATTTTTGTTGGTGATTTTCGTTAATGATACTCTTTTATAAAGTAGTATGAAATACCTTGAATAAGCTTGAGAACTTGTTCTTCAGGAACATAAGTTTTCTCTAGGGTTTTCCCAATCTTCTTCTCCCAAAGGGATACAAGTTCATTGAAGGAGCAAGTGTTTTTAGGGGGTTTGATGTAAAGAATCTTGTTTAATGTTCTTGGGTCATCCACAGCTTTGATTGTGTAAGACCGATATCATGTTCTTCATTGAAAACAACTAAAATTACATACAAACAAACATTAATCATGGTGACTACTAATTATAAGATGCCAAAGCGTTGATATATGTTCATTTGAATACGATTGGGAGTGTCAGCTTCAACTCATGTTATCAATGAGTTTAATTGGGTTGTATTACGTATTGACATGTGAAACGTATCAAATAAAACATTTAGCAGGAGAAATGTAACATGATTTAAGTCGTCCAATCACATATAATTACTCTCTTGTATTGTTTAAACAAATAGTTACAATCCATCTACTTTGACATGTTAAAACACGTACCCCATATCGATCTCCATCTTGCTGACATCAACTTTTACGGTTATCCATAGTAAAGATGTATGCATAGGGGTGCAATGAACCGATTTGAAACCCAAAAGCTTGCAAAATTGATCATCGGGTTGGTTTTATGATAGGTTTCTCAAAAAGTTTTGTCTATCCATATATATGCAAATTGATCATCTGGTTGGTTTTATGATAGGTTTTTCAAAAAGATTGATCATCAGGTTGGTTTTATGATAGGTTTTTCAAAAAGTTTTGTTTATCCATATATAACTTTCAAACTGTATCGAATGGTTTGGTTTAAGATGTATACTTGAAACCTATCAGAAAAACCAACCAGACCACAAAATTATAAATGTTAATAACTTTTTTTATATTTTACGTGGGGTTTTAATTATTTTAAGTTATGTAATGCGCATAATTTGACTTTGCTAGCAACAGAATACAATACAATATCAGAGTTGGTCTTTTCTTAAATTTAACTATTATTTAATAAAAGAGAAAAGCAAAAAAAATATGATGAGAAGGAATGTAATGTTTCGTTTCATGTTAATATGTTATTAGAGTATGAAGATTTGTTTTTTCATTTATTTTGGCATTAATATTAGTGGTTTGGGTTTAGCTTACAATTTCACTCAAAAACCGTGAAAACCGGAACATGAACACTCTTAGTAAAAAGTTAATTTCCTACCTTTAGGATTTCCATCACCCAATATGGTTACTTTATCTCTAGGAGGAGCAGTGGCTCCAGCCTGAACAAATGTGGGCAGAAAGTAGCCCGCAAAGCAGTTACAAGCCACATACGTGAATGGAATCCCCTCGGCCTCTATCGCTCTACGGATCTGCTTTTTCCCAGCAAAGGCCGAACTCGCAGGCTCAACTGCGCGTTGATGATCCACGTCCGTACCAAACTCAGATGGGAAAAACCTCTAAACAAAAACACGCGTAATCATAAAGATGTTAATATTAGGTTTTGGCAACGAATTGATGAACAAGATTTATGAATGCGTGACGTAGCAAACCTTAACATTTCCAGCTTCTTTAATGGCAGCAATGATTTTGGTTTGATCTGGTATTTGCAGATTACCCACTGTTGAAATCACCACATCAACTTGCTTAATCGCCTTCATTAAACTTTGATGATCATTCAGATCACCCTGCACATCATCAAACATCCATTAAATCATTAATACACACTCCAAAAAGGTGTACCCTTGCTTGACTTTTACTTCCGCTACGTGTAGGGTCAATGAGGGGCTGGATCGCTATTATACTTTGTGCTGGAGGTTGTTTTCATGGTTTCAACCCATGATTTTTTTTGTTTGAAACTGAAATGGTTAACGGTTATTGGGTATAGAATGAAATGTTTTTTTAGTTTAAAAGGGTTCCATAAATGCAATATACGGAACTGGATGGTACGTAAATGTCATTTACGAAAGTGTTTTTGTGCCACAACCTAGTAGGATTTTTTATATTAAAGTCGTATCTTTTAGTATTGACACATAAACACTTCCGTAAATGACATTTATGGAACCACCGACTTCCATAAATGATATTTACGGAACACCCAAAACACAAACGAACCATGATACAATGTCAAAAATCCTTAGTTGAAAAAAAAAATCAACACATGACCGGTCATAAATTAATAGACTTACCGGTTGCTATAAGATTTGCCCTCTTAAACCAGACTTTATAAACTCGAAACCCGAAATTATTATGTTTATAAGTTTGAGAGTAGATATGAAACATACATGAACAAGAATGACACCGGAGTTCTTGAAGCTTTCAACAAGCTGACCCTTCACAGGGTCTGCGACAGTGGACTCTCGAACCAGAGCGAAGGTCGGGTGGCCGGCTTTCGCGCTGGCTTCAACGATAAACTTTCCGATGTAGCCGGTTCCTCCGATGACCAGAATCTTGCTCTTTTCTGCTGCCATTTATTGTTTCTCCGGTGAAGAGGAGGTTTAATTGGTCGGAGATGGTGGTGAACTCTTGTAGGTGAAACACCACAATTTATGCTTGTTGCGGATGAAAAGACATGATAAAAGGGCCCGATATTGGTGGCATTTCCATGTTCAATAAGCAGATTATGATTATTGCTCTGACTTTTTTTTTTTACATTTAATTGAATTTTATGAAATCTTTGTTTTATTACGGTTAATTCAAACACTTTCTAAACCTACTTTTATATCTATATTATATTATAATATATTAACTATAACAAAATTAACACACTTTCTAAACTAACTTCGATCACAATTTTTAAATAACTATAACTTTTTCATACTAACATATTTCTTTTAAATTATAGCATAAAAATAAACATTTTATTGTATTATTATAGATTTGACTAGCTTGTTTATTACGCACTTATATGATTACAATTATTTACTTTTAAACTAACTTCGATCACAATTTTTAAATAACTATAACTTTTTGTACTAACATATTTCTTTTAAATTATACCATAAAAATAAACATTTTATACTCTTTCATTTACGTATGATATTAATGCAGTTTTTTTTTTAATTTAAGAAATTTTACATGTTGTATTTATCACCGCCACTACAAGAATTAAGACCTATCGCCGTAGATGGCGACGACGTCGTCGCTATAGGTCTAGTAGTCATACAATCGTCGCAATAGGTCAAAATCAAGTCGTCGCGATAGCTATTGTCGCCATAACTCCCTATCGCGACGACATGTCGTCGCTAAAAAAATGTCGGCATTTTTTTAATTGTAATTTTTTTAATTCAAAATTAAAAAATAAATATACCCTGTGGCGACGACATGTCGTCGCCATAGGGTTTTTTATATAATATATAATAAAAATAAAAAATATTTTAAATTAATAAATTAATTTTTAAATTGACCTATGTGTCATCGCCATAGAGTTTTTTAATATAATATATAATAAAAATAAAAAATATTTTATATTAATAAATTAATTTTTAAATTGACCTATGGCGACGTCGTCGCCATAGGGTCTCTGATTAAAAAAAAAATTTTTAATTTTTATTTTTCTCCAGGTTTTTTTACCTAAATTTTAATATTTTGAACACAAATCAGATACACAGAAATAAAAACTAAATATTACCTAAAAGAAGATTAAACAATTCTAGGTAATTACATAAAAAATAAAACGATAGTAACAAAGTAAACATATGTCAAGTTTTTACAACCCAAACAAAATAACTCCCTAATTGTCGTCCTCTTCATCATCTTCATCGTTATTGGGATTATGTTTTCTTCTTTCATATTCATTCATCCTTTCTTGCATTTCACGCATTTGTTGCTTTAATGCTACTATTTCTTCGTCCCGATGTGATGATGACCCTCTTGATGGCTCATAACGAGTGATATTTTTAACTTTTCGTCCAACACCTCTCGTGTGACCTCGCCTTTGTCCTAGCGCAAGCTCTAAACAATCCATCTCATTGACGGGTGAGTCTCCCGCCTCCATTTGCATTTGGGCGTATTGATTTTCAATTTTTGCCTGCAATTTTAAAGAATCAAAATGAAAATGTATTAAGATTTTTATAAAATTTCGGCAGCATAACTGTTATAAAATGAAAAAAAACCATGTTTAATCATAAGCACATATAACATAAAATTCCCAAGTTTTAACATATAAACTAACAACTTATCAAAACCAGCAATTATCAAATTATCCATATAGACCATATTGTTTATATAAGCACATATAATATAAAATTCCCAAGTTTCAACATATAAACTAACAACTTATCAAAACCAACAATTCTCAAATTATCCATATAGATCATATTGTTTATATAAGCACATATAACATAAAATTCCCAAGTTTCAACATATAAATTAACAACTTATCAAAACCAACAATTCTTAAATATATATAGCATATAGAACATATGAACACATTATAATAGCATTCTTAACATATTAAACTTGCCCAATCTTCTTCTGCCCTTTGATTGACCCATCCTGACCCTTCTCTGTCAATTGTCATAACTGTTTCATACACGTACATAAACATGAACATGAAATAAACATAAATACATTGTACATTATAAACATAATCCAGCTCATTCAACATTATCATTCTATCAAAACAAAACAATTAAACATTATACATTATAATTCTGTAACATTATATCTTAAACTATAACATTATCATTCAACCAAAACAATTCAATTAAACTTTGTATTTTAACCTATAACATTATCATTCAACCAAAACAATCCACTTATACTTTATCCCATATAAATCTAACAACCTACAATTATATTGTATCAAAATAATACATTTAAACATTATATCCTTTAACATTATATATTAAACTATAACATTATCATTCAACAAAAAAAAATTCAATTAAACTTTACATCTTAACCTATAACATTATAATTCAACAAAAAACAATTCAATTAAACTTCATATCTTAACCTATAACATTAACATTCAACAAAAAACAATCTAATTAAACTTCATATCTTAAACTATAACATTAACATTCAACAAAAACAATTCAATTAAACTTTATATCTTAACCTACAACATCATCATTCAACCAAAAACAATCCAATAAAACTTTATATCTTAACCTATAACATTAACATTTAACCAAAACAATTCAATTAAACTTTATATCTTAACCTATAACATTATCATTCAACCAAAACAATCCAAATATACTTTATGTCTTAACCTATAACATTATCATTCAACCAAAACAATCCAAATATACTTTATATCATATAAATCTAACAACCTACAACTACATTCTACCAAAACAATACAATTAAACTTTTATCTTATAAATCTAACATCCAACAACATCATCAAAAGTATAAAACCGAAAATGTTAACTACTTTAGAAAATTATGTATACTAACCTTCAATTTAATGTTCTGAACACAAACTTCAACAATGATGGTGGCTGGAACCCTAACACGTCTTGTACGATGGCAAACGGTGGCTAACTTGAAGTCTTGGTGGCTGATTTGGCGGTGGTGGTGGCTGATTTGGCGGTGGTGGTGGCTGATTTGGTGGATGACGGGGATGAAGGTCACGCTGGTGGTGCGATTGAAAGGTGGGTGGGTGAAAGAGGACTTCAATTTTGTGATTTGGAGAGGTTGTGGAGGCTTGCAATGGTGTTAGAGGGCTTCAATTATGCGTTTTTGGGTGAAGGAGACGAAGTGGTGCAATTTGGATAGGGTAAAAGGGAAGCAGAATTCGATCTGTGGTTTATATCTGTCTGCAGCCTATCGCGACGACATGTCGTCGCGATATGTCAACTTTAATTTTTTTTTTTTTTGGCAAATAATAAGGCGGGTGTTGGCGGGATATGAAAACCCTATGGCAATGACATATCGTCGCTATAGGTCTATTATTATATTATTATATTATTATTATTATTATTATTATTATTATTATTATTATTATTATTATTATTATTATTATTATTATTATTATTATTATTATATTATTATTATATTATTATAATTATTATTATAATTATTATTATAATTATTATTATATTATTATTATATAATAATAATAATAATAATAATATTATTAATAATAAAATTATTATTATTATTATATTATTATTATTTTATTATTATTATTATTATTATTTTATTATTATTATTATTATTATTATTATTATTATTATTATATTATATCTTTAATCGAATCTATGGCTACAATTGTAATTCGATTAAAGCTAACTTTTGACCTATGTAAACAACCCTAATCGTTATAAGAGAACCTTTGAGTTTGTTTGATACTCATTAATGATAATTGAACATAAACAAACTTAATTTACATTAACGTGTATAATTCAACAATGATCTTTATAACTAGATCATAGGTAAACTTTAACATATGTAATCACCCTAACCATCGTATTCGAACATATTTAACATTGTTTAACTCTCACTGATAATAATTAAATATAAACAAACTTAACTTACTGTTAATAAAAGATAATTTCTTGTAATTATCATCATATATAATGTATAATTGAATACAAATGATCATAATTGGTTCATAACTAACATTTGACGAATATAATTGATGCTAATCATTGTAACCAAACATATTTAGCATTGTTTGATATTTATTGTTGAAAGTTAAACATAAATAAACTTATCATACAGTTAATAAACATAATATTCCCATAAAATATTATCAATGTATATAATTTACATCCATAATCATAGATGAAGTTAACCTTTAATGCATGTAATCGAAAGTAGCTATCATAACCGAATATATTTGATTCTAACTGACACAAATTATCTATAATTATAATTAATTAATATAATATTTGTTAATATTATTATTATGACTTATAATTATAATAATACCTATAATAATAACAATAATACTTTTAATAATAGCAAATATACATAAATTTTTATTAATAATGATATTAATAATTAAAATTATTATTTTTATAAATATTTAATTCTTAAAAAATTTTGCACCTTGTCGTCGCCATAGATATTTCATAAAAGGCGGGCATATTTCCCTCCAACTTATTTAGATGAAAAAAAAAATTTGTTTTAACCCTATGGCATGTCGTCGCCACAGGGTGCACCAGAACTTTTTCTTGTCTCGCGTGTTTTAAAATAAATCAGAATTAAAATAAAACGACATATGGCGACCAAATTTGACGACGACTTTTTGTCGTCGCGATAGGGTGCCCCTAAGGCGACAACTTGTCGTCGCCATAGGGCTGTTGTACCAAAAATCAAACTGACCCTATGGCGATGACATGTCGTCGCGATAGGGTGACCTATAGCGACTACACTATGTCGTCGCCATATGTCTAGTCGCCATAGACTCTTTTTCTTGTAGTGCGCATCACGCATGTGCACGTCCGATTTATATCAATCCGCATCATGCCAGAACCTCAACTTGAAAAGAAACACATTTACCACACCTACAAGCACTTTGATAAGAAATCTTGGTTAAATTTTGAATTAAACGCTGTAATAATTATTATTTTTTAACTTTAAAGTTTCAATAAACATTTTTCTATTTTGTGATCGTAGAAAGTCGAGAATATTAATATGTATTTTTATCATAAAATATTTTTGCCTTGTTGTGCACTCGATCATGAAGGAAGGTTGTTCCCCACAATAACTTATATCATAGTCCATCGAGTTTGGTTGCATGATTGCAACAACTAGATTCAGAATAAATAAATTATGGCCGCATTTAAAAGAAATTGCTTCTTTTCAAAGATATAATTATATGATTCTAGAAAATAATAATTACTATATATTTGTCGTTTTCATGTTTTCAGGTTGATAAAGAGTTTCCAGTAGACATCAAAGGTTGGTTCAATCGGTGATATTAATGTTTGTTATGGATTAGGCTTGTTAATTACACTTAGCAAACTGATCATAAACCAATTTACCATAATTTAACCTATTTATACTTTATGTTAAAGTAATATTTATATTTATCTTCATACTTCCTCTACTAAAAAATTAACTATGATAATACAGGATAACATCACATTCATTCTTATTAATTTTTTTTTTATTTCTTTCTCATATTAAATAGTTACATTAATTACTAATAATATTGTTTAATTTTTTTTAGATTCGAAAGAGTTTTTTAATAAGATCTTTAATAAATTAAGAAAAATATTTTTTTATTAATCCTATTTCTAAAGAAATAAATTGTTATTAAATTTTTTTTTCCAAAACATCATACGTTTTTTAAAATATGAAATATTTAAATTTGGTGTTTTTAAAAAGTAATATTTTTATAAACCAAAAATAATTACAATTGTGAGTTATAATAAGGAAAATTTTAAAAATGATATTAGTTAAAAATAACTTTTTAAACGAAATATTTAATTTACTTTTGAAAAAAACAAAAAAAAAAAAAGTTTAAAAACAAAAGTTCAAAAAGTTGATATCATTGTTTTATTACTTATAATATTTACTTATACGTTTTAATCATATCTTATCTTGAAATATCATTTTATAATAAATAAATTTATATTCTATTTAATATCTAATTTATTCAACCCGTGTATTACACGGGTTAATAAAACTAGTTATAGATATATCATATATAGGAAAAGTTTATGGCAAAAAGTGAATGTTTGTGCAAAGTATACAAAGCCATAGTAGCGTGTTGCGTGACAGTTTCATATTTTGGATGAGAGGATATGATGATAATTATGCCTGGAAGGAAAACGGTTATTGCAAGAAGTAGGACCACTGGAGACAGCTGGTAAGCATGATGAAGGTATGAAATAATTAACCAATAGAAGGAGAGATGTCAATATCAGATTGTTAGATTAAAGTTTCCCAAAAAAAGATATCTTGATTAACTATAAATAAAAGATAAAAAATGATATCAAATGTAGCACATTCATTTATACTTAGTACTAAGCAATATTACTCCATTAAAATCTCTAAATATAAAACTCTTTGATCACATGTGAGAGTTTCTGAACTCTTTATTAATAAGCAAGTATTTGTTAGCCCAGTGGTTTATTTGCTTAGTTGTTTTTGAGGGCTCATGGGTTCGATTAAGGCCATGTTTGGGATTGCTTATTTTGATTGAAAATGATTTTTGATAAAAGGACTTATTAACTTATGATTTTTCAGAAGGAGTTTTTAAAAAGTGTTTGGATTACCTTATAAACTAAAATGTTGTAAAATGACCAAAAAAGACATGATTTTACAAAAAAGACATGATTTTAATAACAATAGGAGTTACTAAGAGATAGTAAAGGGGTATAATAGAAAATTTGATCAAAAGAAGTTTTCAAAAATCAATAAGTAACTCCCTCCTTACTTCTCAAAACCTACTTTTTACCCTATATGAAAAATCAATTTGAAAAGTACTTTTGGGTTTGTCAAATATTTTTTTTAACTTATTAACTTCTGAGAAGTTAATAAGTCAAAAGTTGAGATAAAATAAGCAATCCCAAACATGCACTAAAAATGTATGTTCATCAATTCTTTTGTTTCCTTTAATTTTTTCCCTGTCCTATAAATTGCATTTTCTTTCTTTTCTCACGTGTATGATGCGGGCCAGGTCCTACAGAACTTCTTTTACAAAATTGAGTTTTAAAACTCAACCACTAAACGAAGGTTCAAGTAAAAAGAGCTTATAGTCTAAAAACTATACAAAAGAAATCTTAACTAATAATATTCTTAATCAATTGTTAAAATCAAATTATAGGAAGAAAATTTGTTAAAATAGTATTTTAGATATGATCACTCTTATTGATTTTCTTTTCAAATTCCCTTACTTTTCATTAACATTATAACATTTATATACGACGTTGTATTTTTATAAATTTTATACCATAAAAACAAGCGATTTGTTATCTTCGTAATGAGTATAGTATCATTTGTATAAGGATAGAAAATATAAGTTTTTTAGCTCATATGATTTCTACTCGTAGTTTTTCCCATGATTCATTGTGTCTTTTCGTTTGTTATTGTATTTTCCTGAACACCATTATGTTCTTTTAAAATGATGAATTTGGAAATACATAATATTGAAATAATATTGTTGTGTACTTGTACTATGATAAACACAATGATATAATAACAACTATTTTATCTAATACATTAAAAACAAGAAAAATTGAATTCTAACATCTAAACTATTATTATTAGCAAATATTAATCCCAATAAACTATTTGACCAGTATCAATCCCAACTTTCGATTTTCTTATCATTAGCAGACCAAGACTAATTGTTCATTAACTCTGTTAGTTTTGGTGATGTGGCACGTGACGCGTGATGTGACATGTGACATAGCGTATTACATAACTAAAATAAAAAATATAAGTATATCACTTAATTTTCGGTGATTGGATTTTAATAATCTTAACTTTCATATATATATGTCGGGATTAATCCCAACTCATGAAATGTATATAAACACTAGGGATGAGCTCGGTACCGTACCTGTACCGAACCGGTACCGTTACCGAAAGTACCCGGTCCCGAATTTTATAAAAAACGAGTACCGGTACCAGTACCGAATTTGGTATATGGGTACAGGTACCGGTATTTCGGTACCCAGTACCTCTTTGGTACCCGTTTTCTACACAACACTATTTTTTAGGTTTACTACATGGTGTATATTTGGTACCCGATACCTCAAAAAATTTATAATAACTAAACAAAGTAAACTATCAAAAAAGTATTCAAATAAAATAATAGTTTATTTACTTTTCTCATTTTCTTCTAACTCAATTCACACACCAGTCCACCATTCATTTCTATTAAAATCATAAATAATATATCTCTTGACATTGTAGTGAAGTAAAAAGAATAATATTAAAAAAATAATAATAATTACCTTCAAAAGTCAAAATAGAATACTAATTGACGGGGTGAAAAATATTACAAAACAAAATATTTCAAAATAATATATTCGTATTCGGGTACTAGCGGGACTATACGTGACTTTTGGGTAAAATACCGGTACCGGTACCGGTGGGTACCGATCCCGAAATATAAGAAAATCAAGTACCGGTACCGGTACCTTATACATATTTTCGGTACCAATTGAGTACCGGTACCGGTACGGTACGGGTACCGGTACGGGTACCGGTACGGGTACTGGGTACCAAATGCTCATCCCTAATAAACACTCCCAACTTTGACCTTATTTTCTTCTCACGATCCCCTACTAACTGAGAGTTAACCCCGTTAGTTTTTTTTTCATGGAATGAGGTCAACTTTGAGTCATTTTTTAATTCCACCGCCGCCCAGCCTCTATCAGGCTTATTTTCCATTATCTAGTCTCCATTATCATCTGAAATCTACCTTTAACGAGTCAATTGGTTTAGATTAGAAAGTAGAGATTGACGGGTTTCAAGGAGCAGAAGTTTTGGATTGATGGACCTGAATCCTAATGGTAAATTTCAACTGTTTTTAGTGTTTGGTCACATAAGTAGTCCATGACATCAAAAAACTAACGGGGTTAACTCTTAATTAGTAAGAGATGGTTGTAGGGAAAAAAACTTAAAGATGGGAGTATGTATAAATATTTACCGAGTTAGGTATAATCCAGCCAATAACTGAAAGTTAGGATTATTAAAATCCAATAACCCTCAATTTTTATGTCTCTTTGTCTCCAAGCTACTAAACCAGGGACTAGTGTTATGTTGAGTAACTTCAAAAAATAATCTTTTATAAAAAAAATTTGAGTAACATATTTATATTTCTAATTATAACTATGTTATACATCACATCACGAGCCACGCATATATATGAAAAACTAAAGGAGTTAACGAAAATTAAAACCGGGACTATTATTAGTAACAAAATCAAAAGTTGGAATTACTACTAGTCAAACTGTTAGTTTGGATTATATTAGACAATAGTCAATAGTTTAATTATTAAAATCCAATTTTCCTAAAAACAATAACAAAGTAACACAAAGTAAAACTAGGACTATTATTAGTTGGGATTAATATTAGACAACAGTCAAATTGTTCGTTCTCCATCACGTTCGTTCATTAAGGAAATGAACATATTCATGAACTATTCAACAACACTTACCGAACATAAACAAACACAAACAAAGACAAACAAATGTTCATGAACGAAAACAAACACAAATGAAAGTTATTGAATACAAACAAATACAAACGATAATATATTCATTTTAGAATAAAATCTGCAATCCTATCAGAAACGTTACGTAGAATCCACTAAAGATAAATAAGTACTTAACATAATTATCTCAAACAAAACCTTTAAATGAAAGAAGACAAACTAAATAAACGAACATATTATTGAACGTAACATAAAATGATCGAACGAGTCATATGTTCATTTTCATTCCTTTAATTAAACGAACTCACTTTTTTTTGTTCGTATTCGTTTATTTCTTTAACAAACGAGCATAAACGAACACTCCTGTTTACGAATTGTTGGCTAAACGCGATCACCGGCGATGTAATCCGTGACTGGTGGCCGTGATCCGTGCTATCACCGGTGATGTAATCTGTCAATAGACGGTGGCCAATACGTACCACCATATCAATACAAACCATGCGTCTCGGAACAATCAACACTCGAAAACGAAGAATAAAAGGTAAAGCAAAGGGGGAAATCAAGATTTCAATTCACTGTAATTTATCTTCCCTATGAAATTACCATCGAAACTTGCCCCATTACTCCAATTTGTTGCGCTATCGGAGACATCAAAACGTGAACAAATTTACTGCACACTTGTTCAACTTCTATAAGATCATCTTCACGTATCTTTTGGATCCATACCCAACTGCAATGAACAGGTAAAGTTGAAGCTTTTGATACTTTAATCACTGATCTTTACGTTTTTCCCTATAATTTATTCAAAATGGAAATGGGTTTGCTTCCTTTTTGTTCTTTTTATTTAATTTCTTGTTGAATCATTGTGTTTGTTCCATCATGTTATGTAATCATGTAGAGTTAATGCATGAGTTCAAATTGCATAAAAGAATATATTCGCTGCTTTTTCATCATCGTGATATCTTGAACAAGATCTTTTTCATCATATGCCCACATTGTGTTTGTTAAAATGCCTGAACCATTATATGCTCATGTTGCAGAAGTGCTTTTGCTGTTTGCATAGGTTCATTGTAGAAGAGGCATCAATTGTGCCTATACACTGAGGTAGTGTATCAAGTTAGCAATTTAATGTTTGTGTTTCTATCTTTTTGTGATTGAGATGGTGAACAAAGAATGTTTACCATATGGGGTTTGATTTACTTTATCCCTTTTGAAATCAGAAGGGGGGATTATCTAAACATGCCAATCAAATGTCTAGTTGGAGGGGATACAGAAGAGGGTAGAACCGAAAACCAGTTGATAAAGAGAATTCAGAAGAAAAACATGCTTTCGCGCGGTAGATCACATATTGCTCCTGTTAACTATGATTCATCAGCATCACCACCGCCTATAATCAACAATGGCAGATGGGAGAATCTGCCACCTGAGTTGCTTCTTGATATAATTCGGCGAGTGGAAGCTGGCAAGACCACCTGGCCCTCTAGAAGAGATGTGGTTGCTTGTGCTGCGGTTTGCAGATTATGGCGTAATGCGATAAAACAAGTTGTTAAAACACCTGAGCAGTGTGGATTGCTCACTTTCCCTGTCTCATTAAAACAGGTATATCATATTTAATCACCTTAAAGCCTCTGCAAAATAGTTAATTATTCTAGTCAGCTACAAATTTGATTGTTTTCGGTTTCACTTGATGCTTGAACTTCAGCCTGGACCAAGAGATGAACCCATACAATGCTTTATAAGGAGGGATAGGGCTGCTTCAACATATAGATTGTATCTAGGCTTGAGCCCAGGTAATATTTAGAGTCGCCAGTTTCGACCCGTTTACTTATGAATGGGTGGATTTTGTTATATTGAATCTTCAGTAGGTAAATAAAAGGATAGCTAAAAAAGGAAAGGGTTGAAATTTGCGCAAAGAGTATTTTTAATGCATACATATATACAAGCTCTTAAATCAACTTTTTAAAGATTTAGATTACCATTGTAATAATATCGTTGTTTTCATGATATTTAGCGCATTCATTATCAAACAACCCAACTGACCCGTTACCAGGCGTAGTTATCATGCCACCTCTAGTGATATTGATGGTTTATGATGATTACAGCACTGGCTGGAGATGCAAGCAAGCTGCTGCTGGCAGCAAGGAAGGTGAGAAAGGCCACTGGGACAGATTTTCTGATATCTTTAGCTGCTGATGAATTTTCTAGATCTAGCAATACCTACGTTGGAAGATTAAGGTTATTTTTTTTATAATATCTTTATCATTATTTCTCCTTTTAGAATTGAGGTGGGGATTTCAACCCAATTACCTAGAAAAGGTTCATTCAGCCAATTTTGGTTATATTCTACCATTTGGGTTGAAGGTCAAATGGGTTGTATTTAATATTTATGACCTCGTAAATTGTTTTATTCAAATAATAATTATGTGGTGTACTTCCCAACCAAATGGTCGTGGGTTTCCTGTAGAGTGAAGGTGGTGATTTTCATGGTATAGTAAGTGTAGAGTAAAGAGCGTATGTGTGTGTTAGACGGTCAAAATGAATAACAATTACGCTAGTTTTTAAATAATCTAGTTTTTGTAGTTGTGTTTTGTATGTTAGTTAATTCAAGGGCCAATATGGAGCTAGCCCACTTGGTAGAGGCTTTGCCTCTTAGAGGGGAGGTCCTGGGTTCAAACCCATGCATGGTGTAATATGGAGTAATTTAGGAGTAGAAGTATGATAGATTTGCCATTCAAAAAAAAAAAGTTAGTTAATTCAAGGAACGAGTACAAAAATGCCCTTTTAGACCCCTTTAGAAAAGCTACGTTTGCTGACCCAGACCCGTTTCACCCTCTTTTTCCACCTCTACTTTAAAACTTTCTTTGTTTTTCGCATACCTACTGATGTTATTTGTGTACAGTTCCAATTTTCTTGGCACCAAGTTTGTCATTTATGATGATCCACCTCCTTATGACCCTCTAATCCATTCAAATCCGAGATTTGGTATAAAGGTGGTGTCTTGTGGGGTATTACCATCGGTCAACTCCAAAGTGGTCAACATAACTTATGAGCTTAATTTTCTACGAACTAAAGGACCAAGAAGGATGCACTGCACCATGAACACGATCCCTTCCTCTGCAGTTCAAAAAGACGGGACGACCCCTACCCAACCAACATTTTCAGATGATGAATTTTCACACTTTTTCCCAGCTCCAAACAAGAAAGAAGCATTAATTTTGAAAAACAAAGCGCCTAGGTGGCACGAGCAACTGCAGTGTTGGTGTTTGAATTTCAAAGGGCGTGTTACTGTAGCATCCGTCAAGAATTTCCAGCTGGCTGTTGACCCGCCCCAAAATGATCAAAGTACAGGTCAACAAGATGATGTGATACTACAGTTTGGAAAAATTGGAAAAGATATATTTACAATGGATTATCGCTACCCGTTATCTACTTTTCAGGCATTTGCAATATGCTTAAGCAGTTTCGACACTAAACCAGCATGTGAATAAAAGAACTTAGCTTGCTGCTATTGTGACCCGTGTTATCTTGATCTTCAAATGCTTTTAAACAGTCATAAATAGCTTCTTTGAAGACAACTCTTTCATATTGTATTCTCAATTTAAAGAATGGTTGTATGCAAGGAAACACAAGAGTACATGGAAATCATCCTTATTTTTTACAGCTTTTTGCAAATTAAATTAAATCAAACATCCATTTTGTCATCTTTGTTATTTTTATCCCCATAAATAACACGACAACCATGATGCCTAGGCTTCTGGGGATCACTTGTGTCAGATTCACCAGACTCCATGAAAAGACCTCTGAGACACCTTCTTCTAACTGTATGCTTCTTTGATGGAGTGCTGCTGACTTTGACTTTGTTCATATTGATTGACTTTATGTATTTCTTCTGTGGTTTCTTCACTTTATCTTGATTACAAGAGCCTAAATGAACTCCAGGACTCCTTTCAGTAATTGAGCAATTGAACACCATTGAGTTATTGATCCCCTGAATGTTGCAGTTGATATATGAAAATTTTTCTTCATTTTCATTGGCGTTTGAATCGTTCTCCTTTTCTTCTTCGTCAGTCATGGTGTCTGTGCTTTCATCAGGGTTGGCTTTATACCTTCTGTAAATATGGATCGGCTTTTCTCGTTTGGTTGCACCAGAACCTATATGCATGGATGTCCCTCTGTTGTCACCTGCAAGTGTAATAATCACAGGTTTTTCATTCAAGATTTGATTTGGTGTGTCTATACCAGTGGTTTCTTCACAACTAGGAGGCTGTGGCCCGTTTGATTTACGGTTTTCAGGAGATTCGGGTACTGGGATTTTGTCATCTGGGTGTGAAATCATTGTTTTGGTTTGTGGTGTGTTTGGAATGTTGCTGGTTGTACTAATGGCTTTTTGGTGTTCATTCTGATTTTGTGTTATATGTGATTCTGAACTTGATTGCTCACTTGATTGCTCCATGGATGTTATTCCTTCTTGTTCTTCGTTAGGTGTTGCATCAAGGGCATGATCATCACTCTTTTGACGGTTCTTTGAAGCTATTTTTGCTGACATTTTGACCTCAGGTGGTTGAGATGGGTGTGCATCCTCTGAAGATGAAGGTTGAGAGGTGGGTTGTAATCTTTTGGATGGGGATGGTGGTTTAGTTGAGACATGGGGTTGAGACGGTGAAGAAGGTGGTGCAGCTTGTATTGTTGTTGGTGCCGTTGAGGCTGGTTCATCTTGTCGTGGTGGCAATGGGTCAACTGGTGGCTCTCGTTGCGCTGGTGATGGGTCAACTGGTGGCTGTACTGGTTTAGCCGGTGTTAGTGGTGATGCAGGTGGTTCTTGTGGTAGTGGTGCCAGAGCTGGTGCTGGGGCTGGCGTTGACGCTGGTGCAATGGACAATGGTGGTGGTGTTGCAAGTGGTTCTTGTGGTAGTGGTGCTAGTGCGGGTGATGGCACAACGGGCAATGCTGATGTTGTTGCAGGTGGTTCTTGTGGTGCACGTGATGGTACAACGGGTAACAGTGGTGCTGGTGATGGAGCAGGGGTTGTACCCTGAGGTTGAGTTGATGGTGGTGAAGATGATGCAGGTTTTATTGTTGATGGTGCGGGTGGTGGCCGGGTGGGTGGCTTTCTTGCAGGGGTGGTGGTGGTGCGAGGAGGCAGGACGGGGGGTCTCAACCGAGGAACTCGCAAACCAAAAGCGGATCGTTGCTGGTCTGTCATGGTGTTTGAAAGAAAGAATGAAATGGCAAAAAGAGATGAAAGCTAGGGGTAAATTAATAAGTGTTTGTTCCATTGTGTTTGATACCTTAGAAAGGTTATTGAAGGCTTCTTAACCTCTATTGTGGGCAACTTTATGTTTCTATCTTTACAAGTATTCCATATCCATTCCACCATCTTTTTCAAATATTCTTGTTTAGTTAACTTCAATTGTATTTAAAGTATTATTTTTAACTTTAATTGTTATTAAATGTATGATGATTTATACCTATGTCCTTTATAGTTTATAAAATCAAGATCTTCCGTTCAAAAAAGAAAAAAAAAATGAAATCAAGATCCATATTCATTGCCATATTAAAATATAAATATTACTCTAACTATTTATAGTTGTGTTAATTCGATATTGATGTGGCTCTGACATTTAAATGAGGTTGCAAAATAGCAATTAAAAGGATCTTAAAATATACTTATCCTTGGGTATTGCTATTGTCTAGAAAAAGTATAAGTCTTGGATGATCAAAACATTCAAAAAAATAATACAGATGTTTTCAAACCAGAAACATGATTGCTTATAGTTATTTCTTATCTAAACAACTTTTAGAACAAATTTAATAAAAATAAGCATCTAGTTAAAGCGTTTCAAGAGGAATTTTAAAGGAATGTCGAGGCGACGATATTTGTTATCACTATTGACAATTGCTACCTTAGGTTGTTACTAATAGTACACGGATGTGGCGATGGAAAAGGATGCCTAGAGAAAAATGAACATCGCTTCCTTGTTATGCTCAGCTTGTGGTGACTCTGAATATTAAAAACAAATGGTTTTAAAAAGACATATTTATTTTTATATTTAAAATATGTAGTATTAAATAATAATAATAATAAATTATTACAAATAAATACTACAAGAATATACGAGAACAATTATTTTAATCATTTTCTGCAAAACTAATTATTAAATGATAATTTTTAAAATAAATACTACACGAATATACAAAAAACGTATATTTGCAAACGTTTTTAAAAAATATTTAATATACATACACACACATACACTAATAATAAAAGTAAAAATAAATATATTTTAACCATTTAAGTCCTGAGGGTATTTTAGTCATTTTAGAAAAAATTACTTGAAAACCTACCATCTGTTAGTTATATAGACTCAAATGGTTACAAAAATAAAAAGTCGGGGGCGCAAAAAGAGGTTTTAAAACATTAGGGATTCAAGTAATTAAAATATGCAAACATGAGGGATGCAAATAGTAATTTACTCTATATTTTATAACTTTATTTTTAATTAATCTACCTAACTTTATATATTTTGAAATTTTTATTTTTTTAATCAGCCTAACGTCTATACTTTATAATTGTTTATATTCATGAGCATTCTAATATGTTTGTTCATATTCATGTATATGATTATTGTGTCAAGCGCTGAACTTTAAATAGTATGTGGTCATTTGTGTCCGTGAACCGTTTAGTTTGGGTCTGTGAACCATTCGATTGTGTGTTAATGGGCAAGTTCAACTCCTTAATAAATGAACACGAATAAAAATTTTTGTTCAGTAAATGTTCATGAACCGTTGGTGAACATTTTCAACTCTTAATGAACGAACATCAACAAGGCTTTGTTTGGTTTGGTTTAGCTTGTTTATAGCCTTAATAGCAAGTGCACTAGTAGGCCTTGATAGGTCTTGTAATGTGTTAATTGGTTGGTTTCAATTACATAAAGTAACATTAGGTTACAATAACAGTTAGATTTAGCACGTTGCTCACAAATACATTATTTATTGAAGTCCTTAAAATTGCAAATTTATATTGAAAAATAAGAAATTTTCATATTTCATTTTGAATTATATACACACGTAAAGGTTTGTACGTGTATTAAAGCAAAATAAAGAATACAAATTGATTTTGGGTACAAAGTGTACAAAGTAAGGTGTAATTATTACGCAAAGAAAATTACACTTGGATGAATATATCATGCAAAGATAGGACTATTAAGCAAGAACATCTACTACATGATGATTTCACTATTACGTAATAATTCTATCTACACATAAATAATTACACAACTTGTGATATAATTTCATCCGTAATGTTTCTTCTTGCATATTAATTTTATACCCTTCACACCTAAAATTCACTATGTACAATATTTTTTCCTTATATTATAATCTGATAGTATTTATAACGTTTGGTTCTTAAATTTGATCTGACCCGAATAAATCTGATTATATGAGAGATTTGGTAATTTTTGGGTCAGATTAGGCTTAAGAAATGTATTATGATGTTTGGGCCGAAGTGTTATGACTTATGCTATCTATAGGGCTCAAACTAGAACTGATTGGACTGGGCCGCTAAGTCCATTTTCTAAGCCCAACGGGTAGGTTTCTTTTCTGGTGCTAATCTTGTCTTGGAAAGATATCTGGAGAAAGGCTAGACTGGCTAGTGGCCTCCGCCTCCGGCTCCGACTATGTATATTATTATTCCTATTATTAAAATTTGTTGAGACCTCTCTTTGCCAAAAAATAAAAAAAATAAAATAACATAAAAAAAAGATGACTCCCGATTGGTTCTAAGAAAATTGGTCATTGCTGTTATAAAAAAAACTGTTTTTTAATCGTTAACTGGTAAAAGTTGTAAGATATCTCTCCTTTTTTAAGAAAAGATGATAAAGAAACCCTCATTTATTAAAGACGAATTTCCGTTTGGAGCAAGTAGTGTATGATGAAAATAATATGTTTTTTTTTAATCTTTATTAGATCAAGTAGTGGATTAAGACGAATTTCCGTTTGGAGCAATTCAAATCATGATGTCATCTTACATTTTATATCGAAATCGACTTTAAATAGCAATAAGAAACCTATTTATCCACTTTAGTTTCAACAAATTTAGTGTAAGATATTCACCAACACATAATTAAATCCAATAAAATAAATTTTTAATAATTTAAAATGGAAATATATATTTCCTGTTTTCCACATAGCTCTGAACTGACAATTGATTTTTGTTATTATCTTGCCAACTGGTCGTGAGTATAAAATAGAATAAGTTTGGCCAAATATACTCATCAAAGCTAATCCATGGTAGATACGAATAAAAGGAACAAATATAAAAACCACTTAGGGAGGCAGAAAATTGACCAAAACATTACTATTTCATAGAAAATGTTATTTTAAATTCATGCATATCTTTTTTAATAAATAAAAAACCAAATAGGGAAAACAAGGCAATAATTAAAATACATGAGAAACCCACTATAAATATAATTATAAGGATTATTGAAGAGAAAGGAACAAAAATGAGGTGAAATTCATGACGAAATACCAACACAAGATAAAAGCAATAAATTTCATTGATATTGATATACACACTAAGTGTAACAATAAATCCAAAAAAAATGTAACTATACAGATGCCAAATAGAAACTTAAATCTTTGTACTTATTTAGTATATCATGTTTCTTTCCACTATCATCATCATCATTGAAAAGATTTGTTTCTTCAATCATCATTATCATCGTAAATTCGTAATATATCATACGAATTGTCTTTAGATTCCCAGGGCTGGAGAACTGAAAACACACAAATGTGAATTAATGGTTTTGTTTTTTTCAAGAACATTACTAAATCAATCAAAATAAAATCTATATTATTACCTTCACTGATGCTACAAAAACCATCGACGGAAAAGATTGATTCAGGGTCGAGTTTGTTTTGCGACAATAGAGCATTTGCCACGCGGTTTTCACTAGCCCATGAAGGGATAAATTTCTTCTTGGTGGCTTGGTGTTTATACGGAGAAATACTATATGAATTTTCATGTGTGTTCAAACTTCTATTTTTATACGTGATTTCCTGTGTATGCTTTTGCCTATGCAAAAATAAAAGTCGATAAAATCAGGTGTTCAATCTTTTAAAAATTATAAGAAAATAGAGGCAATAAAACACATACAACATTTATGTTTCCAATAGAAAGTTTTATGATGATTACATATATGAAAGAAAACAAATATAAATAATACCTTTTGTTTAAAAAATATTTTCATTTTGTTTGGAAGTGGAAGCATTTTGAAATTTTAGCTTCTGAGATTGTGTTGCTACAAGAAGCCTCCTTTCTTGTTTTCTCTTTAAAGCTTCCATGCTGTTTAGAAAATCGAGTTGCATCTTTTTTGCATTTTCATTCTTTCTTCTTGCTAATTCAAGCTTGAATGTTTCTCTTTTCAAATTTCTTTGGAATTCTTTCTCTTGTTCACGACGTTTTACAACCTCTGCAGCTTTGAGGGATTTCAACTGAATGTCTCTCTTGCGGTTCCCTTGAACAATAAACAAAAATAAAAAATTATTCGTTAGTTTATGTATATATTCGATTTATAATCTAGAGATTAAAACTGGATTCGGAGTAATTAATATTTGCAATGCTAGCTATATATGAATCATATGATATCAGTATCCTGATTGTTATTTCATACTACGAAATTAAATAAAAACCATTTGATATTTATTAATATTTTAATTAATAGAAAGTAAAGAAAGATTGAAAGAAAGAAAGAAAGAAATTTAATTACCTTTGCAAACTGCAGATGCTTGAATTATTGGTATCTCAGTTTTCATTTCTACCTTTGAAGTTATCTTTTCTGAATGAGTTTCAGTTTGCTCATTTGAACTTGTAAGATCATTCTTGTCCATTTCCATAACTGACATGTATCCGTGGTCGAAAAAGATACACACCCAACCACAAGGTTCAAGGCTAATCTTTTTACTATAGCCGTTGCAGCGAGAAAGAGAACCGTAATGATCCGGAAGCCAAGTGTAGTTTGATTTGTTGAAAATCCATTTTGTTGATGCTAATTTTATGCTTTTGATTTCCCTTGTGCTGCATCTTTCAACTGACCCATGGTTGGCAAAGATGAACACCCAATTACCACAAACTTCAAGCCCGATCTTCTTACAGCAAGGAGAAAGAGTGTTGGTACTTGCATCGTGTGATGATTTGAAAATCCAAGACTTTTCCATCAAACGCACAGGTTCCACGGAAAGATGATCAATAAGAGGTGGTTTCACATGTGAACGGGTGAAGAACGCTTTGAGATTCTTTTGATCATGATCGTAAGTGAAGGAAATGCCACTTGTTAAACCGATACGGGTCGAATTCTTGAACAAGAATCTTGTGGGCAATGAAGTTTGATGGTGATAAGAAACAATGGAGACGCAGATGCGGCCATCTATCCCCACTGCAGAGATAGAATTCATGACCATATGATTTTCACTCCCTTTGAACTTATTCACAAGAGCCAAGTTGTTGTTTTCCGGCGGATTGAGGCTGACGATGGAGTTGTCGAGTGGCGTGTTGCAGGCGACCGCGGTGCCGCAGGAGTGGAGGTTGGAACCAAGGTTAGTGGTGGTGGTTTGTAACATGGTGAAGATCATCAAGAAAAGTGCAGACATGATCAAGAAAGCCAATCTTGAAGTGGTGAGGATGATCAAGAAAATGAATCTTGAAGAGGTGGTGGTGGTGGTGGGTATGAAACTGACGATGAAGATCATCAAGAAAACTAGATGTTTGCTTGCGTTCATGATTGATTCTTTTCCTACTGCGTTCATGATTGTGTAAACGCACGCTGGATTGGTGATCACAAAGAGAGCGATGGTGTTTCGATTATGAATGGAATCTCACAAATTCAGATTAATTTGCATATAAATGAAATCCATCCGATTAAAACGCACATGTATACATAGATTCATTCATTTCATATACACGTGTAACCGCAAATAGATAATATGATTATATTATATAAATATAATAATTAGTTTTAATAACCTATGTATTACACGTGTTAAATAAATTAAACATTAAACAAAATAAAATTTATATATTATAAAATGATATTTTAATATAATATATGATTAAAATTACGTATGAATAAGGATTATAAGCAGCAGAAAAATGATAAAAAAATTTTACTTTTTAAAAACATCAATTTTAAAATAATTTGTATTTTAAAAAAATTTTGATATTTTAGAAAATTTTCTTATTTTATATAAATTTATTTATTTAAAAATAACATTAATAAAAAGATCTTTTTTTTAATTATTAAAAGCTATTTTTAATCTAAAAAAATTAAATAATATTATTAATAATTAATGTAATCATTTAATAAAAGAGAGAAGCGAGAAAATTTTTGTGAGAATAAATGTGGTATTGACATGTGTCCTCTCAAGTTACTCTTTTATTAGAATAAAAAGATATAATTTTCTTGAACCGCTACTTGGATAGTTCATTTTACTAAAGTAGAGAACCATCCTCTTAATGGTTGGTGATTTTCACTTTTAGTAAAAACTTTGTAAGCCTATAAAAGCTACAATTTTATTGTGACATCTTTTTATTTTAGTAAAATAGTAACTTGGGTGGACAAATATTAACAACATATTTCTTCTTACAAAAATTTCTAGCTTTTTTATCATATTAAATAATTACTTTAATTATTAATAATATTATTTGTTTTTTTAGATTAAAAATAGCTTTAATTAAATTAAAAAGAAGATCATTTTATTAATATTATTTTTAAATAAGTAATCTTTATATGAAATAAGAAAATTTTTTAAAACATAAAACTTTTATAAAAATACGAAATATTTTAAAACTAATGTTTCCAAAAAGTAAAATTTTTTATCATTTTTCTGTTACTTATAATCTTACTCGTACGTAAATTAAATCATAGATTATCTTAGAATATCGTTTTATAATAAATAAATTTAATTATATTTAATACTTAATTACTCAACCTATGTAGTACACTGGTTACTAAAACTAGTTGTTATTATTAAATAATGCATCCCCTTAGGGTCTTCATGCCAAACTTTTAGGCGCTACATTAACTTTATAATAGCATATTCCTATATGTGTTCAGTGTTCATTTTAGAACCAAATTTAGTTAAACAATTGTATAAAAATTAAAATCAAACTTGGATAATTTAAGATTCGTGAAACTCACTTTTAAATTGAAATTATTCGGTGGCTTACCCGAATAAATCAATCAGATATAACTCAGACGAGAAATCAAGAACTAGTACGCGTAATTATGTGATTTTCGTAAACTAGAAGAAGAACGAATGACCAATATTGTTATTGAATTCAACATTTATAGGGAGGGGGATGAAACTGCCTGAGGCAGTTTTGTGTATATAACTAAGCATTTTTGATAAGTTTTTGACCCTAGCCATGGGCTTTGCCCCTTGGACCTAGCTAGAGGCTGCCACCCCTTGGACCTTACTTTGGTGTAAACTTTTTATGTGTATAACCCAAGAAGATTATTTTGTCATTCTCGTAGTATTTTTATGAAAATCTATTATGATTTTAGCTGAAATTTAAAACACCAAACAGATGGGTTTTGCATGACTATTTGTATATTTACGCATTAACTTATTGCATCTCATAAAATAAGGTTGGTTTAGCAAAAAGTTTACACCAAAATGTTAAAAAAAACGTAGCTTACAATTGTAGTCTCAAAAAATTTTAAATGTGATAAATAAAAAGATATAGCTAAAATCTTAAAATAAATTTAATTTTCTTGGTTTATGTGTAGATAATGTAAACTTTTATGTAAATTTAGCAAGTATGGAGTCAATATGTAACTAATTGCAAGTGGTAATTTGTACATAATGTTAAAAGTACTACTTTACGCTCAAAAGTGGTTGTGTCTTTTGTATTAAATAAAATAATTGTTCTTAATTTTATTGTATCTTAAACTAGCCATCTCATATGCTTTATAAATAGTATACATGTACATATATGTTTCTTTGATTTTTTATTGTTACATAAATATTAAATATTAAATTATTTGGTTAAAAGTCTTATACTATAAAATTGAGAATCATCTTATCTTTTATTTGAGTATAATATTGACATTTAAAAAAAGAAAAACTTTAAGAAGAATTAAACTGTTAAGATCCTTACAGTACCAAACAAAATTGCAAAATTTTTTAAATTTTTCGTAGAGAAACTGCTATCATTTCTCTCTAATACCTCAACAATTTCTTGAAGAAAATCGCATCACAAGAGACGACTAAAATGCCGATTGTCTGGAATCTAAACTCTTCCTCTGCTTTCTCGAGCAACGACACGAAAACCACAGGGTCAGAAATTTAGAGTCGAAGTTGAAGGTTTCGATCATGGTGCAACGGCAACAACATCAAGGTGAAGGTTGGAAATAGAGGTTAAAAGAAGCGGTTACGCCTTCGTCACCTACCTGTCATAAGAAAGCATGTGCAACCCTTTTATACACTTGTACACAAATAATACATCCAAGTTTGATACAATGATCAGTCTAACTATTTTAACGATTCATTTAAAACTATTTAAAAATATCTTTGAGAAAAATAAATAAAAGCTAGAGTATATGAGTTTGTCCCATTGGCATTGATACATAAATCTTAACCAATAACAAAGCAAGAAAAATTAATAAAAACCAGAAATATAAGAATTTGTCCTATTGCATTAATATATAAATCTTAACCAATAACAAAACCATAAAGTATGATCCGAAACAATTAGGACCACTTTTGTTCCATTTGTCATTTTCTAAAAATGTTAATTTGGGCTATAAATCTTGTGGGAATAAATGATTTGAAGTTTTAAACCCAATCACACATGTTTGGCTGGAATTTTAGCTTCACTTTAAAATAATTATAAAAATCAATCACATAGGTTTCAACATGATCATTAAAAGCATGTAAATATCACATTGGAATGGCTCTAGACCATCCATTAAAGTAAGGTGAATCTAAAGATATATGACTTTACATCCAACTCAACTTCATTGTCATCTTTTGATTTAATTTTTGTTCCATATATTTATTACCTTTTTGTTCCGTAAATAATGACCATCTTTTCCTTGCGATTTCACCTTATGAAATATGATATTAATTAATAATACAAAAAATCATGAAATGATGACTCTTTATACGCTATACATATCTTTATCTTTATATTATAATAAAAGAGTAACTAATGGGGACACGTGGCAGCACCACATTCATCCTCACCATAATTTTTCCGCTTCTCTCTCCTATTTAATAGTTACTATACTTACTAATAATATTATTTAATTTATTTATAGACTAAAAATATTTTTTAATAAATTAAAAAAGGAATCTTTTAATCAATATTATTTATAAAAAAACAAATTTTTATAAAATAATCTTTATTTCAAAAACATCAAACTTTTTTAAAAATATAAAATATTTTAAAAATCAATATTTTTAAAAAGTAAAATTTTTATAAATAAAAAATAATTATAAATAAATTTTATAAAACTTTTTGTTTTGAAACAAAATATTTAGTTTTTTTAAACAAAAAAAAGTTTAAAAACTTGATATCATTATTTTGTTACCTATAGTCCTTATACATAATTTCAACCGTATTTTATCTTAAAATATCGTTTTATAATTAACAAAATTTTATTTTATTTAATATTTTATATATTAAACCCGTGTAATACACGGGTTATTAAGCTAGTGTAGTTATATTAGAGTCCAACATCTAATTTTACTTATGTTTCTCTCATTGGTAAATAATCTAAACTAATGATATGTGACATTATCCAAGTATCTCCCATATATATTTACATAATTATATACTATATTAAAAAGCAACTTTAGTGCTACAATGACTTTTATGGTTTTAGTTTTTGGCCATAAAGGTTTGTTTTTTTTTATTGGCATTTGATTTGTGGTGAAATGCTTTTTTGGTTTTGGTTTTTTTTTTCTTTTTTGCCATTTTATTTGTAAATCAAGTGAAGTGCTACAATGAATTTTTGTATTTTAGCCACAAAAGTTTAATTTTAGTGTTTTTGACATCAAACATTGGTGAATTGCTATTTTGGTGGTGTGAAGAGGTGTTACAACAAAGTTTTACGTTTTTGCTTTTTGACCACGATTTTTTTTTTTTTTTTGCATCAAACATTAATGGTGATTTTTTTTGAATCGTAGGTTATAGCGAGTATAGTTATTATTGCGATACAGCGACAAAGCAAATCGATTATGAGTGAACACCGTCGTTGCTGGTATAGATATTATCGGAACCGGCATCGGTATTTGTTTTTGTGATTTCTGATTAGCCGAGTCGACAACAAACAAAGTCACGTCCCTAAGACAATGGAAAGCAACCAAACTTCCGCGCGCGTAGCGCGGGAGATAACACTAGTTCACATAATAGATGAAAATATTCAATATCATGGCAAAAATAAGATAAACAACTAAGGATTCATGTATCTCATGGCTATGTATTCGAAAATTGATTCAACCTGATCACACACACATAAGAGGGGTGGGATTCGTCTCAGTTTTTCCGGTTTCCTGGGTTACCACGTCAACGTCACATCAGTTTTTTTTTTTTTCATTTTTCTTAGTTTTTCATTGTTTTGCAATTTGCATGGTGCCGTCCCAGTTTTTCTCACATTTCCTTAACGTGCATTATAAATGATACAGTACAAGCTACATTCCAACAAAATTAGTTACTGAATCCCAAAGAATCAATGTGTCAATTTTCTCACCGGAACCAAAAGATGGTGTTCTCACCCGCGGCTAGCTTCCGGCTTTCCCCAACCTTCCCCGGTCATGACCCCGTCCACTCTAACATATTAAAAAATTAGTTATTCTAGTGGTTATAATAACAAAAACAAAACAAGAAACATATAATAATTATAATAATAATCACTTGTTAAATTTCAAACTTATCCGATAATAATATTTCCTTTTAAAGGAGGGAGAAGAGAAAAACATAAGCCATAGTATCTAAACGTCACCCCTGACCCATCATCACCATCATCATCTTCTACATTTCCCCAGTCGCCTGTCACTAATATTCACAACTCCTGCCATCAATTACACTTCAATTCTTCCATCAAACAACCCACAAACTCATCTCACATGTGATTAACAGTTATATAATCTAATCAGTAATCACTCACCAAAGAGCTACAAACCATTGATCTAATCACAGAAAGTAACAATGAGTTTCAGAGACGAAAATGAAGATGGTAGGGATCTCCGAAAACCCTTTCTTCATACGGGCAGTTGGTACCGTATGGGGTCGAGACAATCTAGCATGATGACCTCTTCGCAGATGATCAGAGATCGATCTGTTTCGGTTCTTGCTTGTGTTCTTATCGTTGCTTTAGGCCCTATTCAGTTTGGTTTCACTGTAAGTGATCGATTTGTTGTTTTGTAAACTCGTTGTTTTCGATTTCGTTGCGGATTTGATGGTTATTGACTTCAATTTCATGTTGTTCGTTATAATCTATTAATCTTCATTCTAATCAGCGAAGTTGTAGCTGTATAGATTAAGATCTGTTTAGATTATGAAAGATGAAATTTTGACCTAATTTGACCTATTTCGACCTATTTCGTGTCATGAGATTAATGGGTGAAAAGTAGAATGATGCTATGTTTTGATTTTGTTTGATGGTTATTATTGTGCTTTCAGGGGGGTTATTCTTCACCTACACAGGCTGCTATTACTCGAGATCTTAATCTCACGGTATCTGAGGTATGATTGCTGGTCAGTTTATGTTAATAATGTGGAATTTGATGTATTGTGATGATGGGCATGAACTGATTTGAACTGTTTTTCAGTTTTCTTTGTTTGGTTCTTTATCGAATGTGGGGGCCATGGTTGGTGCAATAGCTAGTGGTCAAATCGCAGAGTATATTGGCCGAAAAGGGGTATGTATGCCTTTTCTTTTCGTTTCTTGATCTGCAATAATATGTATTTGCTTGTGCTGGATGTGAGTTATATGAATGCAATAGGTTAAAAACAATTAAGTTAGAAATTATTCTGATATGCATAAGTGACAGTTTTGAATTCTGTGGTCAAAATCACAGTCTTTGATGATTGCAGCTATTCCTAATATCATTGGATGGCTTTGTATCTCAATTGCCAAAGTAAGCTCCTAATAACCAGTTTTTAGTTGCTATATTTGATCTATAGTTTCTTCTAGTAATATTGGTTGTGGTTTTCATAGGATACATCGTTTCTCTACATGGGAAGATTGTTAGAAGGATTTGGTGTTGGAATTATATCATATACGGTAACTTTATTCATCTAAAATTTGTTTTAGAAAGGGATTAATTGTGAAAAACATCATGATGAGAATTATGTTTTTGGATCTATTGCAAAGGTTCCTGTGTATATAGCTGAAATAGCACCTCAAAACATGAGAGGGGGACTAGGTTCTGTCAATCAGGTAATTTTTTATTTAGAAAATCAGTTTTTAAATTTGTGGTGCTATGAGCTAAGATTTATGCTTTCTTGTGATTTCTTTTGTTGTGTTGGTAGCTATCTGTCACCATTGGGATAATGCTTGCTTATTTGCTGGGACTTTTTGCTAATTGGAGAATACTTGCAATTTTGGGTAAGTTTCAGCAATACCCTTTTCCTATTCAACTACCCAAAAGATATTCATCTTCATGAACTTCTCTTGCTATTATGGATCTTCAGGAGTTACTTCTAGACCCTAGTCAATGTTAAATAGTTAAGGTGCATGTTTGAGGCCCAAATTTCAAACCTTTGCACAAATCAAGCTAGATCAAAAGCTTTTTGGTGGCACACTTATAAATTGTAATCCAAATATAGTCAACTAGAGGAGGCAAGATGGGCGGGTCAGGTTGAACTAGTTTTTTAGTACAAGTAGAAATGGCTGGGTCGGGTTGATCAGCAAGCGCTAGACGTCCATTTTGTGTATCTATGTAAAAATAATTAGCGAATTACTAATGGTTGCGAAAAAATCATTACAATAATGATCAAATTCCTTAACTACATTGATTTTGGAGGCTGTATGTATTAAAAACAGACTTTGGGCCTTATTCAACCCTTTTGACCCATTCCCCTTCTATCTAAATATTTTGAATTAACCCCTGTGAGATGAAACACGACGCAAATTAATCCACTCATAAGTACATAGCTCAAAATTGTAACCTATATAGTCAAACCATAGTTGGAATTAAAAGGTGTAATGATTTCCATAATTGCTTTTCAGGAACTTTGCCCTGCTTAATATTGATTCCTGGTCTCTTTTTTATTCCTGAATCTCCTCGGTGGCTGGTAAGATAAACAAAGAATTTTTTTTCATTTTGTTGTTGTTAATATTGCTCTCAATAGTAGTAACTTTTGAGCAACATTACGACAAATATTTCAGGCAAAGATGGGTATGACCGATGATTTTGAATCCTCTTTACAAGTTCTTCGTGGGTTTGATACTGATATTACCGTTGAAGTTAATGAAATAAAGGTAAATCTTCATTGAATACGCCATTAGATGGTGAAAAATATTCTATGAACTATTCGTTTATCTTTTTACGACTGATCTTGCAATGATAGGCAAATACTTTACATTTTTCAGAGGTCTGTTGCATCATCACATAGAAGAACTGCAATTCGTTTTTCAGACCTTAAACAAAGAAGATATTGGTTCCCCTTGATGGTATATAATTGCACTATTCTTCTTCTTATTTTCATTATTCTTACACTGATGAAAAAGATCTTTTTGAAACTCCAATTTTTGTAGATAGGAATCGGATTACTTGTTCTTCAACAGTTAAGTGGAATCAATGGTGTTCTTTTCTATGCTAGTAACATCTTCCAGTCTGCAGGTTAGTATTCTTGTATATGTGAAATGCTAAAACCATTGAAGGCATAGTTGTTACATGGGTGTTTGGATGTGCACTTTGCCAGTGATTATATAATATTTAGAATCAGATAATCATTTAATATAAAACAAAACATAGGAAATGTTGTTTGGTTATGTTCGAGTGTTTGGTATTATATTTGCTTAAAAATTAAACCACTTAAAACCAAAATAAGATATTATTTTCAGGAAAAGGAGATGCAACGTGTATTCTTGTGATATTGGAGTATAAGTCTCTTAAACTAGGTTAAAAATGTGTAATGAGGTAATTTTATTTATCCTTAGATAATCTGTTTTGTTTGCAGCTATAGTGATGAAACTAGTTATCTAAAGTGTTTTATTAACCCCTAAATAATCGTATACGAAAGCAGAATATGGTCATCCAATCATTAAAAAGTGATTATGAGCTCCTCAAATATCAAATAAAGTTTATATGCTTGTATTTAATATAATTCCTCTTAATTGGACAGGAATTTCTAGCAGTGATGTTGCTACATTAGGACTTGGTGCTATCCAAGTAAGCATTGCTGCCTACTTCATTATGATATTATTTCTCCCTCCTACTTATATTTTGTTATTAAGATAACTATTTAACCAAGAATATATTGCACTGTTTAGGTCATTGCAACTGCAGTTTCTACATGGTTGGTTGATAAAACGGGCCGAAGGATTTTGCTAACTGTAAGGGAACCAATGTTATTACATATTGTCAGCATTTCTATTAGTGGTGGCAAAATTGGTGGGCCGCGTAACGGTCAAAGGGGTTTTGGGTGAAAAAGGGCAACTTTTAGTGTGGCTCAAAACGGGTTGACTTGAACCATGTTCCCCCAAAAAACTTTCAACGATTATTGGCGTGAAACGCAATTGTGCAGTTATATTATTTCTGTGTTTTTTTTTTGAAGAAAAATGGTTTAGGAGGTTTTAAGCTATAAAGTACACTTTGAACACCTTTTTAGCTATTTCTTCTTTATTTTTCTATTGATAATTATCTAGACCAACTTAGAAAGGGAAAATACTCCTTGCTTTAGGTTTCATCTGCTGGAATGACCATCAGTCTTGTAGTCGTTGCAGCTTCCTTCTTAACTAAGGTGATTGTTTATTTTATTTCTTTTATTCTTTTTACGATTTGGATAAAACCCACATCCATTGGGTTGATTATTATGTTGTTTATATGCATCAAATTTGTCGTAAAATTTGTGAAAAAACATCTCAGAGTTTTGTGGAAGAAAGTTCTTCATTGTATGCTGCAATGGGTATTATGTCCGTGGTTGGAGTAGTGGTATGTCTTAATTTTAAATTTATTTTACATTAAATTATTATGTTGTTTATCAGTATTTTTTTTGGCTGAAGTTCTTATCTTGTTTAACCACCTTCCTCAACAGGGTATGGTGATTGGGTTTTCTCTTGGAATGGGGCCCATCCCGTGGGTTATTATGTCTGAGGTAATCAACTAATAAGAATATCATGAAGTAGCCATTTTTCTAAGTTTTACCTCTATGGTAATGCCAGAATAACTTCACGCCTATAGCCATAAGATGCGCTAATCTTTGGTCGTGTATCTATTTTTACTAGCCTTAATTCATGTTTCTATTTTTATTTGTCTCAAACCTAAATATTTTCATTCTATACTTGAATATAACGACATAAATGCAAATCTATACATGAATAATAATATATACGCGATATGGTGTCACATATCGCACTAGTTTAAGTCTCTATTGATGTGAAAAAGTCTAGCACGTGAGTAAAAGCTTCTCATGGCTAAATAAGTGATTTTGTTTATACAGGTATAACACACCCATAAAAATGACTTTTTTCATGATTTTTTCTTTGCTAATAATATTATTCTACTGCATGATATTACAATTTTTTAATAAACAACAATCATATTAATAGTTATATCTACATTGTGTTACAGATTCTTCCTGTAAATATAAAAGGACTAGCTGGGAGTATAGCAACATTGGCCAATTGGTTTATTGCATGGTTAATTACAATGACTGCACCTTTGCTGTTAGCATGGAGCGGTGGAGGTTCGTTCACTCTCTTTCTCTACACGATCGAATCATCAGAATTACAAGATGTTATTGTTGATCACTTGTAGTTGTTTTCTTATGTGTTTATCGTTAATTAATTTGTATGTTTATTTTTACAGGAACATTCACTTTGTACATGCTTATGTGTGCTGCTACTGTTGTGTTTGCTGCAATTTTGGTGCCAGAAACAAAGGGAAAGACCTTGGAGGAGATTCAGTTTTCCCTAAGATGAGTTAATATGAATATGCTTTGCTGCTTTTTCTTCATCATTGTTTTTCTGCTGTTGGTGTTTAAATATTGTTATTTTTTTAAATATTTTTTGTTTTGTTTTCGTGGATTTTTCGATTCTTGTTTGCAAATACATAATGTTTACCGATCCCAAAAGAACATCATTTGTTGTAATAATTCTTTATGAAGAGAGAAAAAATGCATTCCAATAACCGAGTTTGAAACTACTTTCAATACCCAAGTGAGACTTCCTAAGACGGGTCTTTAACTGTCCATAATGATGTTGACGCTTCAAGCTTGACTTTCCTAAAACACAATCAAAAAAGAAACCCACAGTGGTGGAAAAACCCTCATGAGTCATGTTTTGTACCTAAGACCTAAAATATTTTAAGTTCAAATCATCATTCGCGTACTGTTTGACTGGAGGGTGTAAAAATGAATTACATAATTGAGGCCCTTTGGGCATAAAATGGAAAGAAAAAATCACAATAATATATATATTTTTTTTACTTCTATACCAAATTGTTACCTCTATAGTCATGAAACATGTGAATTTTTTCGTTTTCGTTTAATGTTTGCTTATCATCAGAAATGATCTGGGATGTACAAACATGACTTACTTTTTCTTGTTCTTTGTAACATTTTGGGTAGGTACCTATTTTTCTTGAAAGCTAGGTCTTGTTTACAAAAACAAAATATATGTAAAACAAAACAAAATATACACAGAGAAATTTGTTTTGCATCTCATGCCTTTTTATGAACCAAAAAAAAATTATTTTTTACCTACTATAAATCTATAAAAGGTGTAATTTATTTTACATGACCAAAAAATTATTTTGGAAACAATTTGACAAAAGTTGCATGTGTATTTTATGTAATTTTAAGTATGGGAAGGGGGATATATGTAATTCTCCCTTACTTTTTTTTGTCTTTGATTTTTTTTTTCTATGCACTGAATGTAAGTATTTGAGTAAATTATACTTCCGTCCTTTATATTTAAACAAGGATTGCAACTTTTCTCCCTTTAATTTCATTAATTACACTAATTATCTTTTACGTTTAAGATTTGTTACACTGATAATACCTACTTGTTTGCTTGAGCATGTGTGCTAATTATTAAAATATGTGACTTGAAAGATAATAGTGCTTTGAAGGTTAGAGACCTTAATACTATTCACAACCATCAACATGATTCACTAATCTAACCTTTGAACATCTATTAACTTTATAGTGAAGCACATAGCTTACCCAATTTCAGTTGTAATGATCTTTGCTTTTGAAACATTGCCCTTTAAAAACACACGATGATGGCTTGTAACTTTTAAGTTTTGAAGTTATTGTTTTGGACAAAGGCTTTGGGATCGACCATTGCTTCCATCATCATAATATTATTCTATACTGTCATCTTCACTTTTACCATTGTTTCCATCATCAAAATGTTCTTTGAGCTCATAACTTTCATGTCCTCTAGAGGAAAGTTTAACTCAGAAATAATATTATAAATATGCTTGTGGTTAACTATATTTGTGAAAAAGACTATACATAAAAACACCTAAGTTCTTTTAATTTTAGTTTGTTGGCCTTAAGCATCCCTAACGGTACGAAAAAAAGGCTGTGATGATATCATCGACATCCGTATCGCTCCTTGTAAAGTAGATCCCGTATCTAACCGAGGCTTTGAAGAGGGAAAATGATAATTCCTACTAATACTGGCAGTCTAGCACATGAGCTGGCTGGTTTGGCAGGGTAACATAACAGAAATCTATCGGATTGTAAATCCTTAAATGACAAAATACTCTAGGTTCATGATTCATTTATCTTTGTAACAACATAATTACTACAAACGTCATTTTTCTTTATTAACAAATAGTATACACAATTCACTATTAAGAACGATATTTAAAAAGAATGAAATATCATTGTCACCTTGATATATCAGTCGAATGAGTGTAGGCAGACATATAGATTTTGTAAGATAAATGTATAAGATCTAAAAAGCACATCACTATGAAACAACATTATCAATCCATGATAAGTAATATCCATACGTAAACATATAACATGTCTTAGACAATTGAAAGGGTAGATACTCAACACACCATTGACAAACTCTCATCTTACTCCGCTTCAAATTATAATATCAATTTAGGTACTAACTAGAGAGTGTTCATAAAGAGGGACGTATTTGGAGAAATTTGTTCGAAGTGAACCATATATATTGAGAAATAGCATTATGGTACCTAAAATATTGAAACAATGTATTAGATACTAAAAGAAAAAAAAAACCCTCACAAGTCGCGCATTGATTTGTGTTTTTTTAAGTATGTATGTGTAAAGATAAAAGTTGTTTAAATAATCTTAAATGTATTATTTTACAGAGAAATAGATGACATGCGCATTTTGATTAGTTGTTTTTTAAGTTGAAATATGTTTTTAGACGTGTATGCATGGATCCTGTAGGTCATCCACGTGTATGGATCTCATACGACATCCGACACACATCAAAGTATAAGACTGCCACTTAATATCGATATGAAAATGAAAAACTTTTTAGTCACGTAAACAAATCTTTTAGTCAAAATGATGAATTTTTTAATGAATACATCAAACACTAAATGATTCATCAAAAAGCATCAAGTTTCCTACACAACATAAAGTTGTATAGTACACAATCATTATCACCTGTGAGAATCTATAATAATTTAAAAGAAATAAAAACAAACTCTAATAAAAAGTTTAAGATAGATATGTTGCATGTTAAATTAAAGATTAAGATATATATTAATAAAAACAGAATAAACTCTACAAAGTGCTGCTAGTGGGTGGTGTTGATAGAAGAAAGGTGAAGGACTCTGAGATTTACAAAAACATCTCTGGCTGTTATGTGCAAAAACGCAACAAAAGAAACCAGGAAAAAGGTGTGTTGTCCATAGACGGCGGGGGGGGGGGGGGGGGATGACTAACCGGTGGTGGTGGCGGCCATGGCTGTTAGAGGTCGCGGCTGGTAGTGAGGCATTGTTGTTTAGCGTTGGTGGGGGTTAGAGAGAGAAAATTATACTTCCCAAAAATGTCACCCTTAGAATCTCTAATCTCAAACGCAAATGATTTTGTGCATCATGCTTGAGAGTAATATATATGTATGTTAAAGGTCCCCTATGATATCTTATATATATATATACATACATACATATATATACATACATATATATATATATATATATATAAAAGGTCCCCTATAATATATATATATATATATATATATATATATATATATATATATATAGGGGATGGATCAAACGAGAACTTATATTTTTATGAGAACTCTAGAAACCAATGTGATCCACTAGTCTTCAATAACAAAATGGTAATTATTAAAAACATATAAAAAAAATTATAAAATGAAAAATAACATAAAAATAAAAAAATAAAAACACAAAAATGTTTCTTTAGTTTCCTTCTTTCATAAAAAAAATATAAAAAATAAAAAAAAATCTTGTTTTTTACGAAATTCATTTTACACATGTGTAATACCGAATTTACACGTATGTAAATATGATATTACACATGTGTATAACCATATTTACACATATGTAAATATCGGGTGGATGATGAAAGATAAAAGAATACTGAATGTTATAGTGAAATTTTTAAAAAAAATAATATCGTGAAAAAAGTTATGAATGTTTTAAAAAAAAGATGGAAATGACATGTGATTTGCATGTGACTAAAAATATGTGACTCATATTGGTTCCTAAAGTTCTCACAATAAATAATAGTTCTCAAGATAACCATACTATATATATATATATATATATATATATATATATATAGAGAGAGAGAGAGAGAGAGAGAGCGCTTGGTTCCTATAAAAAGTTTATGTTGGCTAAAAAGTGTAAGAAGTAATCTTAACCCTCCATTTTATAAATCAATGGTTGAAATCAATTTTTGAGAAAGGATCCCAAGAGTATAATGGGTAAAACCATTTTTGTTGACTTTTTTCAAAATCCCTCATTTTATTTAAACGTTCATAACTTTTCTATACGACATTATATTTTAAAATAAATTGCACCATAAAATTGAGCGTCACATTCTCTTTAATTTGAGTATAGTATTGCTATATATTTTTTAAATAAAAAAACAATCCTGTTAAAAAATTATGTTGTTTTACAATTAAACATAACATTATGTGATGTTTTATGGTAAAACACGCTTTTGTGTAGTTTTACGGTAAGACAACGGGTTTTATGCTATTTTAGGGTAAAACAACACATTGTATGTTGTTATATATTAACACATCATATATTACTGTTATGAATTTGTGTTGTTTTACGATGTGACGGTGCTATTCTGTGTTGTTTACAAATAAGAAAACACTTTATTTGTTGTTTTACGGTAAGATATCACGTCCTGTGTTTTTGTTGTTCAGTTAGAACAAAATTTAAACAACATACATTTATGTGTTGTTATTGTATAATAAAAAGTTAAGATAATATATCATGCTATGTGTTGTTATACTCTAAAAACAACACTTTTTGTGATTATATAACATAAAAGGACACAATTTGTGCTGATTTAACTTAAAACAATTACTGTAAAACAACACGCTATGTGCTGATTCAACGTAAAACAGCACGCTCTGTGCTGATTCAACGTAAAACAGCACGCTTTGTGCTGATTCAACGTAAAACAGCAAACAAAATGACATCATGTAAGCTACTCATAAATGATTTTGATCAAACTCATGCATATATAATACTTATGATCTAATGATCTGAAAATATGAATCGATGATCTAGAATATATTGTGGGTACATTTGCTACACTGTACAAATCTTATAATAGAAACTTATAAAAATATGCTAAAATGTAGGAATAGAGGTGAAAAATAACAATGACTATAATGCCCTTCTTCAATTTTTCCTAAAATGCCACACGTCATCATCTCTTTACTTCTTATCCTTTTTAGGGAAAATAATTTTTTTATTTGAACCTTACCCTATATATATATATATATATATATATATATATATATATATATATATATATATATATATATATATATATATATATATATATATAGGGTAAGGTTCAAATAAAAAAAATCATATACCTAAAAAACCTAGAAAGCAATATGGGATTGACACATGACAAAATTTAAATAGAATAGAAAGGGTAATATTGTATTTAATAATCAGCAATATATAAACAGCATCAAAATTAGTTTCTTTTATTTTCTTCAATCTGTTCCTAATCTCAATTGATTTTATTCATCTCTTCTTTAGGTTTTTGTTTTCATTCAATCAAAACTCAATCCAATTTCAATATAAAATCAATTTCTTCTTCTAGATCTGTGTGTTCTTATCAAAAGTAAATCTAATTTTAATTTAAAATCAACTTAGAACAAAGTTAGTTTAATATTGCATTCATTTTTTTATTCGAAACCCACGCCAAACATCACAAAACTGTGTTGTTTGACGCGAAGCAGCACAGACTGTGCTTTTTAACGCGAAGCAGCACAAAACTGTGCTGTTCGACGCGAAACAGCATAGAACTGTGCCGTTTGACGTGAAGCAGCATAGAACTATGCCGTTTGACGCGAAGCAGCACACAACTGCGTTGTTTGACGCGAAGCAAAACACAACTGCGTTGTTTGACGCATGTTTTGACGAAATACAGCACAACAGTTCTATGTTATTTTACTGTAAACAACACATAAATTTATGTTGTTTAATATAATCTTTTTACACTAAACAAAACAAAGCATGATCTCTTATCATAAAATAATATATAACCTAAAACAATATATAAGGTGTTTTATTATCATGAAACAACACAGAATGCACCATCTTATCGTAAAATAATACAATTGTAGAATAATTTCAAGTGAAGTTTTAATATTAGACAACACAAAACATTATATTTTACCCTAAAGCAGAACATAACATGTTTTTTAACCCTAAAACAACACATAATGTGTTGTTTTACCCTACAACAACATATAATGTGTTGTTTTAACGTTAAACAACACAAAAGTGTTGTCTTACGATAAAACAGTACATGAGGTGTTGTTTTTATCATAAAACAGCACATTTTCGTAATAATGATTTTTTTATTTAAAAAATATTGCAATACTATACTCAAATTAAAGAGGATAAAACGCTTGATTTTATGGTGCGATTAATTTTAAAAAATAATATCGTATAAAAAAGTTACGAACGTTTAAATGAAATGGGAGAATTTGAAAAAAAGTCAACAAAATTGGCTTTCCATACTACACTTATGACCACTTTTATGCCTAAAAATTAATCTTAACCATTGATTAATTAAATAGAAGGCTAAGATCTTTACTTAGGCTTTTTAGTCAAATCTATTTTTTATTTTAACCAATCTCTGTCTCTCTCTCTCTCTCTCTCTCTCTCTCTCTCTATATATATATATATATATATATATATATATATATATATATATATATATATATATATAGAGGGAGGTTCCTCTAAAAAATAAATTTTTCTTAAGAATACTAAGAAGTAATCTTAGCTTTCTAATTATCTAATTAAGGGCTAAGATTAAAGTGTAGGAAAAATAAGCAAGCAAGAGTAGTTTGAGTATTTTATAATGTTACCCACAATTATTGAATTTTTAAAATTTCCCCTCATTTTTTTAAATGCTAATAAATTTTTCATACGACATTATTTTTTTAAATAAATTACACCATAAAATCAAGCATTTTTCCCTTTTTAAATTGAGTACAGTATTGCTATACTTTTTAACAAAAAAATCAAATTATGTGAAATTGTGCTGTATTTTTAATGTTTTTGTGCTGTATTTCATAAAACAGCACAAAATTGTGTTGTATTTCATAAAAACAGCACAGTTTTGTGTTGTTTTGCGTCAAACAGCACAGTTTTGTGCTATATTTCATCAAAACAGCACAAAATTGTGTTATATTTTATAAAAACATCATAGTTTTGTGCTGTTTTGCGTTAAACTGTGCTGTTTTTGTCAAACAACATAGTTTTGTGCGGTTTTGCATAACATGTTCTATGTTGTTTTACGTCAAAACAATAAGGTCTCGTGTATTGTTTTTGTGGTGCATTATGTCAAAATATCAAACAACATAGAAATAACACATCTTTTCTATTTTAATGTTCATTATTTTGCGTTAATATAACACGTTTTGTGTTGTTTTGCGTTAATACAACAATCTATGTGTTGTTTTGTTTCGTTTTTAACAAAAAAGACGTTGTGTGCTGTTTTAACTCAAATATTTTTGTTTACAAACGTGTTGTTTTATGACAAAACAACATGAATTCTGTTTATTTACCGCACATTCTAGCACTTTTAAAAAATTCAACACAATCTAATATTTTAAAATAACTCAGCACAATCTAGCTCGTTAAAAAATATAGCACAATCTAGTATATCAAAAAATCTAGTGCATTACATTCGAAATTGTGCTGCATTTTGATAAACTACAAAAGGGTGTTTAGGTAATTTTAGAAAACCACACTTTTAATTGAAAACCATAAAAACTACTATCAACCAATCATATGATTTAGATTTTTTTTATTTTATGTACTCTAAAGGGTGTTTAGGTAATTTTAAAACCCATTTAAATTTACGATAGATTGACAATTTCCTTCTCAGAAAAATTTATGGAGTATGATTATTCACATATTTTTTTCTATGATGATAACAATGAAGACCAGCTATGGAAAATCGCTCAACAAGATTTTTTAATTGCACATGATATTTGATTCGTTCAGGTTGCTACTTCGAAGATGATGATGATTTTGAAGATTATATATGTTGTTTAGTTGCTATTCAATCGCATCGGATGCATCTCGTCCCTTTATTTCGTAACAATTGCATCTGCTGTTTATGTTAATCTTCAATTGAATGAGGGTTGAAGATCATCTCTATTTTATCGTCTAGAGATGATCTAAAGTTATTCATCGTTATTAATAATTGCAACATGATTTCATCACTAGAAAAGACATATGATGATGATGAATTTAACCTAATCTCATCTTTAGAAAAGTCATATGGATAGGGTTAGATATGGATAGAACTGATAACATCAAGATGAAGAAAAAAATGATGATGATGAACTCGGTTACGTATATGTACCTCTAATGAAGATGGCAACGAATTGGATGGAAAATAGGTATCATGGTAAAATACATATATGTACCCACTCGTGACTTACGTATATGTACATATATCAGGTTGATGATGGATCAAGATGAAGACGATGAAGATTTAAAACAAAGATGTCACATTTGCGTAACACATAGCAGTGTTACGTATACGTAACACTGCTGTTCAAAAGACGAGGACCGGGGATGAACGACAGGCATTCAAATTTGATTGTACTATGGTTTGCACACGAAGAACATAATGATGTTACGTATACATAACATCTTGTTACCTGTACGTAACACCATTGTTACATATACGTACCACTACCGTTTCGAGGATTCTTATTAACATGGAGTTTATAGGTGCTAAATATAAACTTTCATCATTTGTTCTTATTCTCCATCTTTTACTATTTTTTGTTGATAAAATTTATGGTTAGCAATGTATATAGATTATTACACATATTAACCATCCATTGCATTAGCATGCATTACACTATTTACATATATGTAACATTGGGCCCTACTAAAATGTTTTACTAAATATCTGTACATTTATTTTAATAGTTGAGGTTTTTATGTAATTTAAGTTTCCATGCATATAGTAAGTGATGTGTTGGTGTTAGGTATGAGTTTTAGATATTTAAAACATCGTTTTTAACCTAACTTTGATATCTAATATAATCACTTTATTACATGTTTGGAATATAGGTTAAATGAAGCTTAACGAGCATTATTTGAGAAGGTTACAAAGGATAGCAAGACTATGGCTTGAAAGGTGCTGAAAATGAAAAAAAGTTGTGAAAAAATCAGGGAGGCCGTAAGCTACGGCCCTGTGCTGAGTTCGTCTGTGAAGCCCGTAAGATAGGGGGTTTGACCGTCTGATTGAAGGTAGTCCATAACCTACGGCCTATAGGCCGTAAGTTACGGTCTAACACGATATTTTGGGGATTGTTTCAAATTTCAAAACCTATTTAATCCCTAATATTAGGGTTTCGAATGGAGGCATTCCTAGAGCCAAAATAACGAAGTTTTGGATGAAATTCAGCCCTTAGAACCATCTTTAATCATCCACATACAAGATCCAATCAAGAATGGAAGATTCAAGCATGTCGGTTAGCGGCTAATTCGTTTGTAATCACTTTCGGGAGGAGAGTTCTTGTAAGTGAAGCACTAGGTTTGATTTTAATTGATGTTTTGGGTTATGTTCTTTTGACACAAGAATATAATTGTACGTTTGTTTAAAGTTAAAAGAGTTGTTTATGTTTAAGTATTTGTGTGCTTTCATTCGCACTCGGTTTCCTTGCATCGTGAGCAGTTTGCCATGTATGTGAATTCTTTGCCTAAATAAGTTGGTAATTGTGTGAACGAGCGAGTCTTAAAAGTTTGTTTCATAACTATCACGTTAATCTAACGATTATGCAAAATCATGTCTATGTGATTCCCAATCAATTCTTATAAAACCAAGTGTGAATCTTTGAACTTGAATCTTGAAAGTGGTTGTCTTTTCTCATAAGTTTCAAAACCCATCATTAAGTTTATTGCTTTCGTAATTATTTTCATTCAATTTACTTTTCCGCTTAAATAAAAACCCAAAAATATTTGCTTTTTAGTATTTTCGTTTCGTGTTTCAAGTTTTAGATATAAAGTTTTACACTTTCCACCAATTCCCTGTGGAGACGACCTTACTTACCCGTACTAGTTATAGGTAGTTAAGTCTTTAATATTAACTTGTTTTTGATCCAACCACGACAACACGATCAGTAAGCTAAGTAAAACCATGCAAAGATGGTGATACATATATGTATCAAAGCTACCAAGTTAATAAAACAATTGCGTCAAATATACGTTGAGGCTCATGTATAGCTTTTTTTCGATATATGCATCTGTGTAATTAAAATTTACATCTTGATATAATATTTAAAAATTGAAATAGAAGAGAGAGAGAGAGAGAGAGAGAGAGAGAGTGAAAGAAAGCATGATTTTAGGGATTTAACTAACTATAAATGAAGGTTTTCATATATTTATATATTTGTTTTGGCTATTATACCCCTATAACTTTATAATTTAATCCTTTAAATACTATTTATTTACCATCTTGGCATTAAACAATCTCAACCATTGATTAAACAAATCAATGGTGGATTAATGGCAAGAAAACCAAAAAAACCATTTATCCACCATTGATTTATGTAATCTATGCTTGAGATCATACAATGGCAAAATTGTAAATAAATGGTGTTTAGAGGATTTAATTATAAGCTTATAAGGGTATAATAGGTAAAACATGTTTATAAATTATATGGAAACTTCCATTTAGTTAATTAAAGCCCTAAAATCACTCACTCTCTCTCCTCTCTCTCTCTCTCTCAATTTAAACCAAAATTTTTTAACTCTATTCACCAACATATTATAATAATTTAAACACTAAATCATACTAATTTTTATATATTGGAAGAACCAGATATAAATCGAGTAAGAAAAAAAAACAAATAAACACCAGTTAAGTTACGTATATGTAATCACGTTATACAACAGTCATTTTTAATATGTAACATTGTGTTACGTATATGTAACACCATGTTACACTTATGAAACACTATGTTATGTAACCCATCAAGCTTTAAATTCACCAACAAATCGAATTTTAAATATTTTAACTTACTAATTTACATTGATAAATTATACTATATATACAACCATTTCCATTTTCGTATATTTAAGTATAACATATATAACAAGTGCAAAACATTTTATTAAACTTGGAAATTGACCCATTTATTGATATGATTACGTATATGTAACTTGATTTATATATATACTGCGTTATGTGTAACTTGATTAGCTACATATACGTAACACTAAAAAGTATACTGGAATCTAAAGAAAACTACAGTGAATAGATGTACAGCCATATATAAACCTGCTTACGTATATGTATCTCGAGGATGATGAAGATGAACAAAAGAAATTAAATATATATGAAACACCGCCTTTTCTATTTGCTTTTGTAAAACAATAGCTGTCATCATATTTAAGTGTTACGTATATGTAACTTACATATGTGTGTCGTTGACAAAGAAAATAAAGAGGAGATGGTGTACATATATGCAACTCAAATTACTAAAAATATATATGATTGTAAAAAATAAAAAAAACAAGAATGTCAAAGAGGAATATGTTCTCTTTCTGTGAAACCAAAGATGGATGAAAAGATGTTCTTTTTGGACCGATTTCTTCATTGTTCATCATCATCTTCATATTGTTCATCAAGTTCATAATCATCTTCATCTCAAACCGTTATCTTCATATCCAGATCATAATTATCTTCATCTCGAGTTCACTTCTTCTCAAATCATCATCTTCATCTCGAGTTTGTAATCATCTCCATCTGAAATCATCATCTTCATCTCGACTAGCATCTTCATCTTGATTCATCATCTTCATATGTGGATGTGAGCGATCAGGTTACTTTTAGGGTTTTTTAGATGGAAGTTGAAGAAGATAAATGAAAGAGAGAGAAAGAGAATCATGTAAATTATATTAAAAAGTTACCAAAAAAAATGGATTGATATTTTACTAAAGTACCCTTTAAATAAAAACAAAATAAAAATAGTTATAAATAATTTGATTGGTTGAATGTGGTTTTCTTAGTTTTCTCATAAATGTGTAGTATTCTTAGGATTTCTCCTCTACATATATATATATATATATATATATATATATATATATATATATATATATATATATATAATATAATGTTATATATGCTGACTATTTTTCACTTAATCTTTGATTACATCATTTAATCCTTTCTTGTTTTGCTTGCCGTATATGAGGATATGTTTGGGGTATTAAACATGTGTGCTAATTTTAAAATATGTAACTTGAAATATATTAGTTTTTAAAAAGTTAGACCCTTAATACATTTTTCAAAAGTTAAACCCTTAATACACCATTCACAACCATCAATAAGACATGATTCCCATCTATTAACTTTATTCTCAAATTATTTAGCATCGCATAGCTTGTCCAAATTTAGTTGTAACTGATCTTTACTTTTGAAGCAGCATTCCCCTTTTAAAAACACATGAAGATGAATTGTAACTTATAGGTTTTGAATTGAAGTTATTTTATTAGGCAATGGCTTGGGGATCAACCAAAATATATCAATTTGAACTTTATACTTAAATAGTTTTTTTCTTTTTAACTCCAAAATATCGCCATCGTCTATATTACCATCTTCCTTACTTTTATCATTTACTTCATCATCATAATATTCTTCTTTAAAGTCATAACAATTCACACCCTCTAGTGGAAAGTTCGAATAAGGAATAACTTTATCATGACGTTTGTGATCAATCTTATTTGTAGGAAAAGACTCACATAAAGACACCTAAGTTCTTTTCATCTTACTTTGTTGGCAAAAGTACCCTAGGTTCATTATTCATTAATATTTGGAATAGGACTATCATCTTTTTAAACTTCATACACATTTCTTTCCTTAGCTTTTAAATTTTGACTTGACTTAATTAAAACAGTTAAAAGTTGTTTCTTAAAAATATGGTCTAAACATGATTGGTGTAAGGGTGTTCACAGTTGGATATCCGAATTTCAGATATCCGAAAATTTAGGATAGTGAAAATCACTATCCGTATCCGTATCCGAAATTTCCGATATCCATGTCCAAACATGATTGGTGTAAGGGTGTTCAAAGTCGGATATCCGAAAATTTCGGATAGTGAAATCACTATCCGTATCCGTATCCGAAATTTCGGATATCCAAAATTTGGATTCGGGTATCCGAAATTTCGGATACGGATACGGATAGGGATTCGGATATCCGAAATTCATTTTTTATTTTTTAGTTTTTTTTACAATATATACCATTATAAAAATAATATAAAAAACCAACTTATATCATAAAAGTCCCAATATTCACTAAAAAATCTCAATCTAAAATAAAAATATGTTTAAAATTTAAAAAAATAAAAAAAAATATTTTTTAGTTTTCGGATAATCGGATATCAGAATATCCGAAAATTTTGAAAATCACCATCCGAATCCGAATCTGAATTTTCGGATATCTGAAATTCGGATATCCAAATTTTCCGATATTTCGGATTCGGATTTTTGGATATTCGGATCGGATTCTCGGATTCGGATATTTTTGAACACCCCTACCTAAAACTAACCCAAACACGTTTAGATCAAACTAAATCGGCATCATATCAAAGCTTCTCACACTTGGTACAATAAACACAAACACAAGATTAAAAATAGATTTAACTTCGATCATCAAAACAAGTACAATAAACACGAAACAAGAACTCGACTAACCAAACCATAACTATACATGGCTATCTCGACCGTAAACTTGTCATACAATTGGACCAAGGACTATGAACAGATGATTTTACATCCCTTCCCTTTTCCTTCAATATAAGCCAACTCATGTTGCATTTTAATTGGTTGGTTTTGAAGTTGAAATGCGTTCTTAGACGCATATGCATGGATTTTGTAGGCCATTCGTGTGTGTATGTATCTCATAAGCCATCCGACACACATATGAGTACAAGACCATGTCATTTATTATCGATTTTAAAATAAAAAGCTCCCTAGTCATGCATGAAAATCTTTTAGTCAACACTAGTAAATACCCTGCGCTTCATGACGGGTTTCAAGCGATGAGAATTGTTCATTCTAGTATAATTTTTAAATTTTGGCATGCTGATTCATAATGACCATTTGAGTACATACAAATCAATTAATATTTGTTTCATTCAATGACATACATAATCAAAAGTGATCCAAAACCCATAATATATGACCTGATATGGTAAAATGTTTTAAAACTTATCTGAACCGTCCTAATTTAAATAACAATATAAACTGGGTTACAATAATTATATAAGAATTAATATCATTCATTAAATAAAAAAATTATGTCAGAAAAACTAAAGTTATTAAACACCAAAAATACCCTTAGTAGGTGTTGTAATTTAACTATCTTACTAATTTAATAAAAGAGTATCAAGTGAACACTTGTCACAATTATAGAATATCAAAGTTTTTATTTTCCCGTCCAAATTTTTTTCATTCATTTTATGGCAATTGGTAATTAAGGTAATAAATCATTCACATTTTATTATCATCTTTTTAATTTTTATTTATTCAAATAAAAAATTAAATGTTTCCTAATTCATTTTTTATTTGTAAATGAAAAGATATCATATTTTCTCAAAATATATTATTTATACTAAGAATTTTCAGTAATTATAAATATATACAAATTTATAATTAATATTTTTTTTAATTATCCAACCCGTGTAATACACGAGTTTTTTAATGCTAGTATATTAATAAAGGAAATTAATGAACGGTAGCAGGGTTATTTTTGTAATTTCAGTTGTTTTTGCCGGGTTTTTCGAGGCGTCCTTTCAGACCAAGTATCTTTTCGAGGCTGCTTTTAGGCCAGGCGTCTCACTGGCTTGGTGAAACTTTTCAAATTATAACATCTAATCTCACTAGTTTGGCGAAACTTTTCAAATGGTGTATATGAAAGTAATCATTAAATATTTTTGTTTTATTACTTTCCAAAATTTTAATATGTTCTCTGTTTGCTGAATTGTAGATGTTGAGGGCCTTGATTAATGATTAATATGCTCTCTGTTTATTGAAGTTAACGTTGTTTGAAATTGGTCTCTAATATATCAAACTTTAAAACAACAAATAGAATGTAGTTGTTTTCTTTCTTGCTATTCTCTTCTCCAGCCCCATCACCAAAAGATTTCATTATCATTTCAAGTCACACCTTAATCAAGAAATTCAGTGGAGACTTGATGAAGATGGTAGGCAATCAGGCAATTTTGCTAATTTTGATCATTTTAGATTTAATAAGTTTAGAGTTTTTACTGTTAAAGATAAACCTATTTATTTATTTTTATTTTAGTTTTGGCTATATGCTATATAAGTTCTTTCCACATTTTTAAGCTACTGGTGAGTATAGAAAGTTTGATGAAAACCAACTTTAGGGTGGTGATGCATCATACATAATAGTATGTTTTTTAAACTTCTAAACTTTGAATTAAAATTCAAATAAAGTGTTTATAATAGAGTGACAGGTAAACAAGCAACAAGTTGTGCCGCGGCCACCTTTTGAATAGCAAACCAAATTCTACTAAAAACAAAGTTTTAAGACTTAAAAGCTGACAAATTATTATGCACGACCGGCTAAAACCAGTTTAAAAAGTCCCAGCCTACGGTGTAAGAAAACCAAACGTATCAAAAGCAAAAGAGATAAACATGTGTTGATTCTCTAAGTAATCTTTCTCGTGTTTAGTAATTTTGCCTGATTCTACTTTTAGCGTAGATTTCAAGATAATAAATTAAGAAAATTTAATCATATTCTTTCTTTACTGAGAGTGTGTGTCATTTCTGAACAATTAAGTCCAAGTTTAATTGTTTGCGGAGAAGAACTTATGTTTTAAATTGTTAGCTTCAAGCTTTTTAGCGGAAAGGCTTTTACCTGAAGAATTTCTATCGTTTCGTTGGTTTTTCATAAAGATAGCTTTTTGCTTTTCTTTTTGAAACATTTGTCTAGATCTTACTTTGTGTTTGTTGCTTTGCTTCTGATCCGTATACCGTTCCGATTTGCTGCTTCGCTTAGTTGGTTAGTTGGCTCATAGCCTTTACTAAGTTATTGGTTTTCTAAGCCTTGACAACATTTGCTACATTGTAAGATTTTTTGGTTAAATATGTCAATTCTCTTACAGGATTTTTTCTTGTGTGAACTATGTCGGTGCATTATGTTATATGTGTTAGGTTTGCAATGAAATCTTAGTTAATATTTCGCGTTGCAATGAATTAAGAGATTGTTTCTCTCATGTCTAATTTCACATTTATTATAGGACTGTGTAGATTAAAAAAATACGAATTGGATAGGATCATTAACCTTCATATCTATATTTTTCATTTGTTTTGATTTGTCGAAATATAGTTTTCCTGTAACTCTTATCTATTGCTTACACGATGTATTTTGTTATTAAATTGGTTTGAATCATATATATCCTAAATTCTTTGATTGTTATATTTAGGTGCTTTATATTGAATCTTGCATCTTCATTCTTATTTCTAGGCAAAACTAAGAGAAAATGAGGAGTGAACATAGCCAACAACTAATTGTTAAGTAAAACTACAATGCAAGCAATCTCTTTTTGCTGATCACTAGGGACAAGTAGTTTTGTTATTTTGTAAAGGCACATCAACAATGCTACTATTTTCTGAAACATCTTTTATATGTAAACGTTAGCTGGAAAGCGATCACTACACATTAACGCGTAAAATAAAGTTTTCTTCCTCGCTTAACGCACTAAGGGTGTAAATATAGTTTTGAGTGAAATAACAACTTTATAATTATGAAATCTTATATATAAGGTATGTTTGGGATTGCTTATTTTAGTTAAAAAAAAACTTTTGATAAAAAATTATTAACATATGACTTTTTAAAATGAGTTTTTAAAAAGACATAAAAAATAAAGACATCAAACACTAAATGTTCAATCAAAAAGCTGGAAGTTGCCGGCACAAAATAAAGTTGTAAAGTGCACAATCATTATCACCATTATGAGAATCTATAATAATTGAAGAGAAACAAAAATAAGAATTTAAAAATAAAAAGTTTAGATAGATATGTTGCATGTTAAATTAAAGAACTAGTTTATTATCACGTGTATTACACGGGTTGTATAAATAAATATTAAATAGTTAGTAAAAATTTTTTATTAAATTATAAAACAATATCTTGAGATATGATATTATTAAAATTACGTACGAATAACGACTTTAAATGATAAAACAACGATATCATTTTTTAAACTTTTATTTTTAATTTTTGAAAGTTTTCTTGTTTGAAAACAAAATGTTTTTAAAAATGCTATTTTTAAAATTTTTCTTATAAAAAGTTTGAATTGTAATAATTTTTGTTTCATAAAAAAATTTATTTTTTAAAGACACAAGTTTTAAAATGTTTCATATATTTAAAAAAGTTTAATCTTTTAGTAAAATTTCTTATTTGATAAAAAAATATTTATTTAGAAATTACATTTATAAAATTATCTCTTTTTTAATTTAAAAAAAATATATTTCATCTTAAATGAATTAAATAAAATTATTAGTAGTTCATGCAATTATTAATTAGAAAAGAGAAGTGGGAAAATAAGATTTACAAGTTTTATTATTGTGACATGTGTTATCAAAAAACTTTATTTTATTAGTATTGATAGATAAGATATATTTTAATAAAATGCAATACATTCATATTTAGCTGTTTAGTTATGATGTTAAATCACTAAATGGATCGTGTTTTATGGTCGACTTGAAAGACCAGACACTATTAGGAAACTGTATATAAATTTGAACAGAACATAAGCATAACAATTTATTAGACACAAATCTAAACACAAAACATGTATTTATAAGTTGATATGAACAATTTTAAAAATAAAAAAAAGTTATTTATTATTTTCCCCTACTAACACTAAAAATTTTAAAACACAAATAGAAATGAGTATAAAACTTCATACATCTAAACAATAATACTTCATATGCATTTTTTTCCTTAACTTTTAAATTTTGAAATTTAAAACACAAATAGAAATGATCAAATGAATATAAAACTTCATACATCTAAACAATAATACTTCATATGCATTTTTTTTCCTTAACTTTTATATTTTGAATTTTAAAACACAAATAGAAATGAAAATAAAACTTCATACATCTAAACAATATTACTTCATACACATCATTTTCCTTAACTTTTAAATTTGACATAACTTAGGGGCTGTTTGTTTGGGTTTGAACCGGCTGATCCGGCTGACTGGCTGACCGGGTCCGTGGGTTCTGACCCAGACCCTGATTTTAACCATTCTGACCAAGAAAAGGGGCGCTGACTGGCCCTCGCGACCCCCATCCCCTCTGGCAGCGACCCCCTCTCCGGCGGTCTCTCCACCGCGCGACCCCCTCTGCGAACCCCCATCCCCTCCGGCGCTCCTCCCTCCGGCTCTCTGCCCTCCCTCCTAGAGCCCTGTCCCTCCCTCCGCCGCTCCTGCCCTCCCTCCGTGGTGGTGATGATGGTGACGGTGGTGGTGGCTGTCCGTGATGGTGACGATGGTGACGGTGGTGACGGTGGATGTGGTTGTGGTGGTGGTAAGAGGATGTGAAGAGTGTATACAAAGGAGATGAGGATATAAGAAGGATGTAGGATGTGGATTTTGTTTTTTTGATGGTTTCTTTTGTGTGTTAAAATAATTTATGTAGCGAGTTTTACATAATTAACTAGTAAAATACAAGGGTAATATGGTTATTTTTATCATTCAGCAGAGTCAGTCAGATACTGAATCAAACAGCCAAGTTTCAGTCAGATGCAGACTCAGTCAGAACTTCTAACTGGGTTAGCTTCTGACTCAATCAGATCTTACTGAAATCAACGGTAATAAAACAACCACTTATTCGAAACAGTTGAAAATTATATCTTAAAATTCTATTCTAAACATGACTCGTTTAACTAAACATGTTTATACGTTCATCCTAAACTAACCCAAACACATTTAGATCAAACTAAAACTCAAAAGTTTCATGTTAAATCCCTCTCATATCAAAGCTTCTCACATTTGATACAACAAACACAAACAAAGATTAAAAATAGATTTAACTTCGATCATCAAAACCAGTACAACGAACACGAAACAAGAACTCAACTAACCAAACCATAATTCCTCTACATGACTAACTCGACTGGATACTTGTCGATACAATCAGACCAAGGACTATGAGCAGACGGTTTAACTGTCCTCAACGCCTTCCAAACAGCACTATTGCACTTGAAACCACTCCCGAATGCAATCTGCCAAACTCTATGACCCTTTCGAACCCTCCCTTTCCCTTCAATGTAAGCCAATTCATACCAAATCGAACTCGACGACGTGTTCCCAAATCGATGAAGTGTCATTCGCGATGCCTCAACATGCACTGGCGATAACTGGAGGTTCTTCTCAAGCTCATCGATCACAGCTCTACCACCAGCATGTATACAGAAATGATCAAATGCCAATTTGAAATCTGGGATGTAAGGTTTGATATCATTCTTGAAAAACTTCTTCGTGATCAAAGTGCAGAAGAACAGAAGCTGCTCACTGATCGGAAGAACCAGTGGTCCTAGCGTCGTGATGTTGGTCTTCAAAGCTCCACCTGCAATCGCCATCAAATCTTTCGACAACGAAACCCCTGTCTTCCCATTGTCATCCTGCTCCTGATACACACAGCGAAAGGCTTTCTCATCCGACCCACGATGGGTGCGCACCACATGAACCAGTTTGTACTTGGCGCGCGACCTGTCCACAGATTTGTTCGACAACAGAACCGCGGAACCACCAACTCTAAACAAACAATTGGGGATCAACATAGACTTCTTATTCCCAAAGTACCAATTCTGAGTGATATTCTCAGTGCTCACAACAACTGCATATGTGTTCCTATGCACCTGCAGCATATCTTTAGCAAGATCAACAGCAATCACACCTGCACTACAGCCCATTCCACCCAAATTGAAGCTCTTAACATTCCCTCTCAGCTTATACTTATTCACAATCATCGAAGACAACGAAGGCGTCGGATTAAACAAACTGCAATTCACCACCAGAATCCCAACGTCTTTCGGCTTGATTCCGGTGGTGGAGAACAGAGTATCCAAAGCCCCAAACATCACCTGCTCAGCTTCTTCTCTAGCTGCAGCCATAGACGGTTTCGGAGGTATTGAATGCATAGCCTCCGGCACATACGTTTCTTCACCGAGTCCAGATCGTTCCAGAATCTTCCTCTGAAACTCCAACGAAGATTCATCGAAATCACCGGTTAACCTAGAGTGTTTCATGAACCGTTCGTACGGAGCTTTGAGGTGATCCGGAGGACGATAACAGGCGTAATCGATAAGGTAAACTGGTTTAGGTCTGGTCATGATGTAGACGGTGGATCCGAATACTAACACAGTGGAACAGATGATTACACTAACGAGATTGTATTGCAGATGAATCCATAACTGACGGAGGTCGTTAGGGTTCATCTGAGATGCTTCGATCAAGATGACGATCATCGTAGGGATCAAACATAGGGTTAATAAGTGAGAGATTAGATAGTGGTAACCTAATTTCACGTACTTGAGATTCACGCTTTGGAGGAAGTCAGGCAGCCGGCGACGTTGATTGATCTGAACACCGACGGCAGCTCCGCCACCGCCATCGCCACCACCGCCGCCACCGCCGCCGCCGCCACCGTTGAGTTCTCCGGCCATGGGGTGGGGATTCAGGAGTACAGAGAAAAGTCAAAGATTTGGAAATAATAATAATTATAATACTAATAAGAATTGTTGTTATAGTGGAAAATGTGTGGATGATTGGGGGTGTGTTGTACGTAAGTGGAGGAAAGTATATAATAAAATATATGTTAAACAAGTGAGGTATGGCCCACTTTTTCTATTTTTGGCTTTGGATGCATTTTTGGGTTTTTTGAATATTGATGTGTGTGATGTATAATATTATTTGGTTTAAAGTTGTATAGAAAGTATTAATATGTAGAAATGAGTGAAGAGAAATAGATCTAGCAAGTGTGTGATGTCATAAAAACAAATGGAATATGGAATATGAAGATGAATATTCATAACCAGTAAGATTATTCAGGTTTTTTATTTTTATTTTTATAATTACATTAAAAATATTATTTTTTACTTTTCAATTAAAAAATATGTTTTATACTTTTATCATTATCTTTTTTCTCTCTTATACTCACAACCATTTTCAAACATACTAAAGATTTATAAATGTTGAACAGTGATTATCCAAATATACAAATTGAACAGTAATTTTTCTCTCTTCTCTACCCAAAACCATTTACAAATTTTCCTTAAAATATAAGAAACACACTCACATAAATATAAGAGATCTACTGTGAAATGCTCTAAGAATATTATTATCATATGTGTGTTATAGTGTATTACTGGTTTTAGTAAACCGTGTATTATACGGGTTGAATATATAAAATATTAAATAGAGTAAAATTTTAGTAGTTATAAAAAGATATTTTAATATAAGATATGATTTAAATTATGTATAAGTAATGATTATAAGTAATAAAATGATATCAACTTTAGAAACTAAATATTTTGTTTCAAAACAAAGCGTTTTAAAATTTGTTATTATAACTCTCAGTTATAATTAATTTTTATTTATAAGTATTTTACTTTTTAAAAACATCACTTTTTAAAATATTTTTTATTTTTTAAAAAAATTAATGTTTTAGAAAAATTTCTTGTTTCATAAAAGTTTATTTCTTTATAAATAACATTAATTAAAAAAATTCCTTTCTTGATTTATTAAAAAGTATTTTTAGTCTATAAAAAATTAAATAATATTATTAGTATTTATACTAACTACTAAGTAGGGGAGAGAAATAGGAAAATTTTGATGATAAGTAATGTTGTGTTGCGACGTGTCCCCTTAATTACTCTTTTATTATAATATAAAGATAAAAATTGTCGTGGTTTTTAGTACTATCATATTTATAACAATGTCAGTATATGTTATCACAAGGATCACCCGATGACTCGTTCCCTACCCTTACATAAATTCTAATTGTACTCTCAAAGTGAAAACCTTGGAATCATTTTTTGTGAATTGTTTGTGATTCAATAATTTGATATTTGGATGAACCTAGATTTTTTTTCCTTGTGTTTAAGAGTTCATTCCATGTCAAACGAAAGGGAATGTATAAGAATTTCGTTTATTATTATTATATGTTAGGGAATAATAATGAGGCTTTTGAAGGAAGTGTAGTAAGAAATTGATCTTGTTGGTCTTTATCAAATCTAAAGTAGGATTGTTATGTTAATGTAGTTGTTACTTAATGTGAGATGCCCAAGAATTTATTAAAATAAAGGGATGTATTAGATTCAAGTCCGACTTGTAATAGAAAAGGAGGGTTTTTAGTCGGGTCAAAGGGTTTTGTTACCTAAAGTGAAGTTTCTCCTGATGGTGGTCTCAGGTTTGGATTTATGAGCTTCTCGTTAGGAACGCTCCAGCTTAGTGTCCCAAGGTTTCGATTTGAGTGAACCGGTTAGCCGTTCAAAAAATATTACAACCGATATGAAGTTAAATATTAGGAAAGAATATGAGAATTCACATATGAGAGTCATGTGTAGGGACTTCATTTGAATTCTAAAAAGAAAATTAGTTCCCATCAATGATCTATCTATAATAACAAACTATTGACTAAATTAAACTTTGAGGTTTTAATGTTTTGATCATATGAGTTTAGTTTTTTATGTAATGACCCCTTAATTTCTTTTCTAAACCTATGTTAAATATTTTTTTATTTTTATTATCTATCTATATAATAACAAACTCTTAGCTACATTGAACTTTAAGGTTTTAATGTTTTGACAACATGAGTTTAATTTTTTATATAGTGACCCCTTATTTTCTCTTTTAAACTTATGTTAATTTTTTTTACCACATATTCTCATCTCCTTTCACGATGATCCCTACCGATCAAAAGAAGTAATCATCAACTTTGATTAACAAATAGAGTCTACGTAATGCGGGTTCAAGACCTAGCCTAACCATTTTTTTTTCCTTTTTTATCAAGAATCTTTTGGGTTTTTTTATTGTTTTGTTAATGTTATTTCTTTCTTTTATTTCTAATGCCTTTGAATTCAAAATCAGAATGATAGTCGTCATAATATGTTTTTATATTCGCGTTTTGACATTCACGTCTACGGCGTAATTTAAAATCTAAAATATATACATCTTTTGATATAATTTATTTTTTAATTATACCATCAAAATTAGAATATTATCTATACTACTATATAATAGAAAAAGCATAGCTAGATTTATAATTTTACATCAATTTTAAAATGTCATATGAAGAGTTGCAAGATTTAATTTGTAATGTCATAAAATTTATTCCTATTATACCCCTTTTAAGTTTTAAATACTTGTACTCTATTATTTTCTAATTAAATTTAAAGTAGAACTATTATATTTAAGTTTATCTTAATCTATTGATATCTATACTACTATATAATATAACTTTTTGGATAATATTGTAATTTTAATTCATTTTTAAGACACTTATTAATAATTTTGTTACATTTGGTACAAATGATTATGCGTAAACAATTTTTTATATACAAATTTGCTCATTCCTATAGTAATATAGATATGTTTGATGTCCCACATTAATCAAATAAAAAAACAAAATGAAAGTTAAAACAATAAGAGAGAATTAGTTAAATACACAGTACTACAAATATATATACCCCTACCGCACCGCGCGAGTTTCACCCACTAGTATTTTTTATATAACTTTTTTTAAAATAGCCAATGGTTTTAACATTAGAGGTTGCATTGTTGATTACTATGGTATGTCAACCCCTTTACAATCGTGCTTCTAGAGATCAATGCCCTTTGCGGAACATGTGTGTACAACGTCAAAACACATTATGCATATGTTTGTAAGGATTTGCCTGAAAACACTCAAAGTATAGCTCTCATATTCATTCTACAGGATTATGATACCTAGAAGATAAGAATGAAAGGATTCATTAAGTACCAAGACACAAATATGTGAATTTCTATCACTAATAGTCCTCAAATCCAATCAAGACACAAAGGATTCATTATGATACCTAAAATTTTTTTCAATGTTTTATACACGTGAAAATCCCGACCTTCCTCTTTAAAATTATGCAATCGTCTCACTTTCGCCCCCCATGAAAAAAATTCCTGGTCCACCACTGATTCCAATGGTAGGTCAATTGGAGAGAATGACGCTTTGATCCAAAAAGACCCAAGCAAATACTCATGGGAAGATCTTAAAAGGATTGACATTGATGAATAGGCTTCGTGGATACTCTAAATGATTTTTTTCCAACTACATCATCCATTGTTTCAAGAACTACAAGAGTACTAAGAGCTCGTTGGATGCTCTTAGGAATGGCAAAAAAACCCGAGACCGATAGGTATACCCAAAACTCGTAACATACGAGACAGGTATACCCAAAGCCCGACGGGTATTGGGCCAGGTATGAGATTAGTTTTAAATTTTTTCGCGGGTATAGGACGGGTATGGGATTAGGTGATACCCGGCCCAATTACCCGAAACCACATACCCGTTTACCTGAAAATAGATCCAATGTTATTAATTTTTTTGATATGAAAGCAATATGTATTGACTGTTTTGGATTAATAAATATATATTTTGAATGATATATTTTGAAAGCAAAATGTATTGCCGTAGTTTTTATTGTAAAAAAATTTATATAGATGGTCATATTTGATATTTAAAATGATATACTTGAAAATATAAAAATATAATCGTATAAATATCCGATGTATATTGGTCAACACCCACGAGAATGTCAGTCATCTGAGACTATGGGTATACCTGATACCCGTGGGTATGCCCGATACCCGATGGGTAATTACCCGACGGGTAATGTGCCGGGTATGGAACAAGATTTTAAAACCGGACATGGGCCTGAGATTACTAATATTCGGCCCGATCCCAGCCCATTGCCATCCCTATATGCTCTTAAAGGCATGTATGAATGAACTAAGGATATTAAATAAAACAAGTCGGATGTTCCAAAACAAAAGTTTAGGAAGTTTAGTTTCATTAAAGAAGAAGGCATGACAACAACATTTCTTTGATATGCCAAAACTAACTGTTGCTATATTAGAAGATGTAGAAAAAAATGGACAATAATGACACCATAAGGAAGTTTATGAGGTCATTGTCAAAGATATGGGCTGTCTATTTAGATTTTATGCTTAAGTTTTGATACTCTAACCTAGCTTCCTTTCCTTCATTTACATGGCATCTATGTACATAGCTTCCTAATCACAAAAATTCAACACAAAAGATGCTTCTTATTAGGAACTGATAAAATTCAACATAAAAGAACAATGTTTCGCCGTTTAACAATTCGTGCTATGGAGATCAAACGACTAAGTAGGCGAGCTGAACATGGTTCAAGTGGGAACCTCAAAACAAATTGATTCTAGGGTTAATTGTTCTTTTTGCGGATTATGGCTAGAAATGTAATCAAATTGATATTTAAAACCTTCTTAGTTTGTTTCCTTTATTTCTTTTTTTATCATTTTGCCTACACGTTGTCTAATTTTGCAAAGAACGTAATGTTCTTACAGTTTTCATGTTGTTCGTCGATTTGTAGCTCGTTTTAATGGTTTATGATCTAGTTTAAATTCTAATTAACACTGAATCATGATATTTTATTCAACATATTACCAAAACTTGCAACAAATTATCAAGATTTTGCATGTGAAGATCACTAGACCATAATTACAAATGTGGAGAAGTTGAATTAATACTAGTTTCACATACCTAATATGTTGGAGTTGTTGGAGTGAATGTGTAGTTGTAACATACAATCTCTAAAAGAGAATCAATATTTCCTTCAAATTTAAATAATGCATCATCTTAATTGATAACATACCTCTTAAAAGATGTTGACTTAAGGTGTTGTTTGTTTTTTCTGCAGTAAAATGTCGGCAGTTTGCGGATCACATCTGCAGACATCTGCAGCAGAAGAGGTGGACCAAACGTCTGCAGTCTGCAAGAAAAAGACTGTTTGTTTTTTAACATCTGCAGAATGCTAATATCACAAATCAAACAAAATCCTAAACCAAATCATACTACATAAACCACAAATCTACTAAAACCTTAAACCAAATCATAAATTATACTTAGGGTTTCAACATAGATGATGGTAGATTCAGCAGGTGGCGGCAGCTAAGGCGGTGGCGGTGGTTGAGGTGAAGCGAGGTGATAACCCGGCGGTGGTTGAGGTGGAAAGGGCGACCGCAGGCGGCGGCGACGGACCACTGTAGGCGGTGGGGAGGGCCGGCGCTGGCTGTGGCCGGTGGCGGGTCGGCCGGCGCTGGCTGTGGCCGGCAGCGGGTCGATCGGCGGTGGTGGGGGGAAGGAGTTGAGGAGGAGGTCGATGGTTTGGGGTAGGAGATGGGAGAGCAGGTCGATGCTTTTGGGGGAAGGAGGAGAAAACTTTTGTAAAGAGGGATTAAAAGATTGGAAGATGTTAGAATAGGTTGTGTCATGTCTTCTCTACGCAGACCTCAGGAAGATCTTTTTTAATGAAAAGTATTTCGAAAAACAAACAATCTGCAGAGCTCAATGTCTGCGCGTGGTATGCGCTATGCAAACAAAAAAGGTCAGGAAGTGCTTCTCAGAGAAAACAAACACCCTCCAGGTCTCTTACGTATGTTTTATGTTGCAGTCTTTTATTGTCTGATGTGTTAGAATTTGTTGTTTTGTGTTGTATTTATTTGTCTTGTTTTATAGAATGCGTGGTATTTTCTGCGTGTTGGATTTGAGAAAGAGAAAAGGGGTAATTCTGATTTTTCAGTGTTCGTTTTGAATGTGCTTGATTTTTATATGCTACTAGCTTTAGTAAACTCGTGTATTACACGAGTTTAATAAATAAAATATTAAATAGAATTAAAATTTATTAATATTAAAATGATATTTTTTATATAAGATATGATTGAAATCTTTCTTATTATAAATATAATAAAATATTTAGTTTTAATAAGAACATTTTAAAAAATGCAATTTATAAAAACTTTCTTATTATAACTCTTAATTTTAATTATTTTATAAAAATTGTACTTTTTAAAAAACACCAATTTTAAATATTTTGAATTGTTAAAAAAGTTTCTTATTTTATAAATATTTGTTTCTTTATAAATAACATTAATAAAGAGATTTTTTTCTGAATTTATTACAAATTATTTTTATATAAAAAAATTAAACAATATTAGTAATTAATATGATTATTTAATAGGAGAGAGAGGTGAGAAAAACTTGATGAGGATGAATGTGATGATGCAATGTGTCCTCTCTATTTATACTTTTATTAGAGTAGGAAGATGATTATGTAGAAATTTGACTCTTACATGCGTAGAATGTATTTTGCATTTATTGGTTGTGTTATATTTGATCAAAGAAAAATATGTGTTGGATTTGTCGTTTTTTTTTTTTTTTTTTGCTATGCTGGATTTTTTCAATGTTATTTTTAAATATGTTGGATTTTTTATGTGTTGGATTGTGCAGGTAAATCAGCACACATCGTGCTGTTTTATTGTAAAACAACACATAACATGTTATATGTCATGTTATGTGTTGTTTTATGATTATGCGTTGTGTTATCATAAAATAACATAATTTCACATGCGTTTTATGTGCTAGGTTTATTTATGTGTTGGACTGTAATACAACACAACAATGCCATGGATTTTTTATGTTAGTATTATTGTTTCTAAATGCAATGGATTTTCTATGACAACACAAAATTATGTTGGATTATAAACAACACTCTAATAGGCAGGATTCTAGAATAACCTAAAAATGACATCATGATGATTTTAATTCGTACAAAAAAATACAACACAGATGAAGTGCTAGGTTTTAATCAGCTCAAAAATACAACACAATTTTCATTTTCTATGACAACACAAAAATACTTTACTTATTTTAAAGAAAAGAAAAAACTTGATTTTATAATGTAATTTTCTTTAAAATATAACATTATATACAAATGTTATGAACGTTTAAGTATGGGGAAGATTAAGAAAACAATCAACAAAATGGGTTTTCTTATAGAATTTTTAACCTTTTTTCCCTAAACTTTGATCCTAAATAGATAATTGAAAATTCGAAATGCTAAAATTACTTCTTTAACTTTCCAAGACAAAACTTATTTCTTAGGAGAGGCACGCATTTTATTTGAATAATTATCTATTAAAGAATCTATTGAAACTAAAAAAATATTTGACAACACCCACATGCGACTAACATGGCAAATTTGTATCTGCCAACTCATATGACGCCTTATCTGACTAGTCCCATTTTATTATATAGAAGAGTATTGCATAGAAAACATATATCACGATAAACGCTGGAAGTACATTACACAAAATATGAAAGTTTCTTACACTTTCAGTTAACCCAAATACTAATTATACAAAAACATAATACTCTGTACAAAAAAATATAGCATATATTAATTAAACACGGTAAAAACTGAATAAAAATCAATGACATTGTGACAAGATATTTTATCATTGAACCATTAAAATTAGGTAAATTGATTATTTGCCAAATTATAGGATGCTCAGATATCAAACATTAGGTTGGTTTTAAGGTTTAAAATGTATACATTTCAGTTTTAATAGGTTTAAAATATATTTCTTTTTTATAATAAAAATGTAAAATTTTATGTGTAATATTCCTTAACCATTCTGATCACTCAAAAAAAAAAAAAAAAACTAATAATACAAACGCAAACTTTTGAAAAAAAATAGAAAAATGTTAGTTGATGGTCATCAAATCAGCAAGTCTGATCAACCAAACCAATCGAACTGGATCGGTTTGGTTTGTCATTTCTAAAACTGTAGTTGGTAGTTAGGCCTATAATTTTAATCAAAACTGGGCTGACCAACCATAAACACTCCTACCAGTATATTCCCATTGGTCATAGAAAGTAGTTAAGCTTTTCAAACCTTCAATTAAGATGTCTGACTGCTAAAGTGATTTGTGATTATGAATCTATGGGATTGTTTTCCCATATGCAAAAGAATGTTGATGGGAGATAGTGTTTAGATGCGATAAAAGTTTACTAGTAGCATAGTGCATCAATCATAGAGTCATAAACATATACAGCACACAACAAACAAAAAAACAAACAAGGCTGAGACCTATGGGTCAGGTTTAACTCAGCAAGTATTTGGACTGCAAAAGTATCAAAACAACATACTTTTTCTACCGAGTGAGAACATCCGACTCATGAGCCATGAAATCCTCACCTGGTCTGTAGTATTTTGCTGGAGAGTATAACCCCAAGTTGACAACTTGACTAGTGTAGAGACAAGCAAATCTCTCCACCTACATCATTCAAAGCAGCCGGTCAAAACAGAAGCATTTTGTTCTTGTCGAAACAGGTTGGGTTGGTTGGGTCTAACCATCAACACTTTTTGTCTTTATTTTTAACTTGGTAATAAATTATTAATGTATTAAAAGATTACAAAAACTGTATTACTAAACTACTAGAATAATCTGCCTACGGGCTAGTAGCCTAGTAAAACTGGTGATTGCCCGCCATAAAAGTGTTGTGGGTTTAAATCTTTACTAGTGCAGGTTAGGTGGTATATAGAAAATGTTGTTCAAAAATACTATTAATATAATATCTTTTAAATAATATGATTTAGGGCATAAGATAGAAATTACAAATCTTTGCCCATTTAACCTACTCAACAGGGTTTGACCCGTTTGCTTTCTAACCTAAATTAATCTTCTTTTAAACAGATTTACTGAAATTGCCACTACTTCTAAGGATAAAAGTGAAATTGTTGAAAACCTGGTGTGCGAAGCGAGAGTTCTGATACCCGGTTTTCATCAGCTGTCCCCACACAGGATGGAACTGTTGATAACAGAATAAGCGAGTCACAAGAAAAAAATGTACAAAAAAGTAATAGATTCAATGACATTCAGGGATACATATATATATAAACGAAGGGTTCTCATTTGAACCATTCCCTATTTATATATGTGCCTATAATTTTGTCCATTATGGAATTTTATTTATTTCTGAAAATAAAAAGAAACGCAAACACATACCCACAAAATATTAAAATATGAAATCCTCACAGAATTGATTACCTTCTGATGAAAATTTCTTTGAGATTCTTGATGTGCTGCACGAACACGAGCACCCTGAGACTATACAAATAATAAGAGTGAATCATGGTTCATACCCACTTGCAAAAATCCTAAATTATAAGGGTATAAAAAGGATATTCAAGAAAATATAAAACCATAGGCACATTATAAAATTTGTAGTGTACATATCTAGAGGTGGCAAAATGGGTGTGTGAAGTGAGTTGGGTAACGGGTAATAGCATGTAACCATTTCGTATGAGCCAGGTCAAGTTGGGTTGATCGAAAACTTATGTCCAAATCTTTGTATTTCTTAATTATCTAGTGTGCAAGATTACAAAAATTATCTTTTTACAGTAATTATTTAATTTTTATGATAAATTGAATTTAGGAGTGTCTATGAATTAGAAAATAAAATTCGGGCTAGATGCGTTTCATTTAAGCTACTTTTATTAATCTATTTTACATGTTTGAGATAAAACAAAACATGAATCGATCCATTTAATAAGTAAATGGGTCCAAATTGGCACATCTATGTGAAACCAAATCAAATTCTCTTCACTTTTGTATGTGAGATTATAAGGCATACGACTCTCTCAAAAGGATGAATCTCCCCCACACGAAAAGGCCTCAAGCCAATCACATGATAGACATATAGAGTCCCAAGCGACCTGCTTAGATGGTGGTCCAACCAAACTTATCCAGTAACTTCTTGGCAATGGTGCATATTGACCATAGCAAATCCCTCTCTAGAACCAAAGCAGCTACACACTTGAGGCACAATAACACAACTCCATGCCATGACAGGAAAATGTAACACCCAGCCTCTCGTACCACCAATATTGTCCGCTTTGCCCACGAGGAGCTCACGGATTTGCTTTTAGTTGCCTGGGTGAAAACTTCCCAGGGAGGTCACCCATCCCTGGATTGCTGCCACCTGAGCACGCTTAACTGTGGAGTTCTCCTCTCATCCACAGCCAATACACCCAAAACGCGTTGATGATATTAGAGACCAGATATTACTTATGAACCAGCAATCTCTCTTGTACACGGCTGATGTGGGAAAATATGTAGGGTGTCACAGAAAACATGGCCAACAATATTCTATTGTGTGTCCACCTGTATTATATGGCCTCACATTCTTTTATATATATGTTAATTATAAATATTTTATTTAGTTTGTTTTATTAGTTTATTGCTCATGGCCCGATCTAGCCTTCTCTAGGTTTGTTTTGATTGAGGGTTCCTCCTCTGCTATAATTTATTCAGATATTTATTATATATAGGGTGTTCCCCACTGTTTTAATTCTTTCATATATTTTTGTCGGGTATCAGAGCTAAGACTCTCGACACAAATCCTAGATTGTCATCTAGTTTCAGATTTCCACAGAGTTCTCTAGGGGTTTTTAATAAGAAATTGATGCGGTTATATAATGATAGTCAATCAACTATACATATACCCAAAAATTTAGTATTTCATGAATAAGTACTCAAACAGACCATCCATCCATTTAGAAATTCATGTGAAGATAGAATTTCAACTTGCAAAAATATCTTTACCAAAATTCTACGGAAACCACAGATAAATTTTATTTGTAGCAGGTTGGGCATGATAAGCATGTATGCTCCAACGTCAGGACGAGTGTTAATTGTAAATAGTGTATCTACTTTGTTTTATTAGTTTATGGCCTATGGGGCCTATATAGGCTTATGGTCGTGTGTGTGTGTGTATACATATTTAGGTTCCCCTTCGTTATAACTAATTTAGATATTTATTCCATTTATGTTTGTAGCATCCAAATTGTCTTTTCTCAACAAAAACACATTTCTGATATTAAAAAGCATCGACACCTACCTCAAGTACGTCAAGCTTTGAAGTGAGATTTTCCTTTTCAGCAGCATCCAGAGTTCCATGCCTGAAAGCAAAACCAACTTATTCAGAAAACCATAGTTAAACAAAAGATTCCAAAATTGCATGACAGGCATTTAATGTGGGTTTCTTTGGTGGGAAATGCTAAACAGGCCATATGGCTGTGTTTGGTCAAATGGTTGAATCCAAAAGATTATCTAATAAGGAAATGGGTCAAACATGCCAAAGATAGCCCAAAGAATTTATTTATGCATAACACCTCCCATATCATTTAGAATATATATATATATATATATATATATATATATTATTACTTCAAACAATATAGGTTTTTGTATTCATACTTGACACACCAATCTATCAATAAATATATTTGACAAGTGTTCTGCGTCAACACGACCTTTCGCATACTGACCAACAAAAAAATGCATTTTTCCCCTGTTACCCACCCTACCCATTTTCCAGCTCAAGGAAATACGTACTCAAGGGACCATTTCAAATGATGGGTTTGATCTTCAATCTGATCCCTCTCAATTCTTAGCAGTTGGAGTTTCTGCGCAAAAGAGAAGTTCAGTTATTTCTACAGCAACGAAAAGTAGAAGTTACAACAGTAAATGATCAGAGTTGCTACCTCTAGGATCACAAAATAACTTCTGGTATATATTTAAGATTCAAAAACCAAATCATAAAGTGAAACTTCGTTCATCAGTCTTTGAAATAAAAAAAAAAAACAAATATTACCTTTCGAATGTCCCATGAGGATGAGAGAACTCTAGCCTCCTTTTCAAGTTCTGGAACAATAAGCATCGTCCTCCAGCCTGTTTCGTTTAAATGTATTATAATGAGATTAGAACACAAATAAGTTATTTTGACAAAAATAATTGACTATTAACATAAATATTACGATAATGATATCAATAGCAGAATCCTAATTAAGCAATGTATCGTATGTTAGCTCATGACAATAAGCAAGTTCACCATTTAATGCCAGTTATAATAATAGACACTTCTAAAAGAACAAAATGAATTATAAATGAGCAAAAAAATTCATACCCAGAACTTTTTTGCTGCGTAAGATATCCCCATATATATGATCTCCCACATACAGCACCTAAAAGCAATTGAATAGCATACGTTAATTGTATGAAAAAAATGCTAAAGTGCAATAAAAGAAGGCAAAAATAAACAACAGAGTATAATTATTCTAGATTAATGAAAAAAGAGATAAGGCAACTATATAGGAAACAAATCTTTGTTAAAAAGGTACTGACAAGTTTAACAAGTAGTAGAAATAACATAAGGTCACAAAATCAAACCGGAAACAAAAAGTAAAAGTGCAATGAAGAACAAAGAATAAATACCTGTGAACTTGATCCCACATTAAGTAGTTTATGCAGATGGCCAACATTACCTCCCTGAAACAGCCAAGAAAAGACATATATGGTTTAACTATAAGACGCTAATATTTTCACCAACCCATATGACACTGATATTTTCACCAGCCCATGTACTCCGATATATAGATTATACGGTACCTGAAACACCTTGCAATGCTTATTTGGGATCTTATCGTGCAATTCTAATGCAGGGCCTCCAACCTGGTGGAAATTAAATTAATTTTTTTAAAATTATAAAGAAGTTTAGGGGGTATAAAAGAAGAACCAAAAAAATTTACTCACAGACCTGAGCAAGTGGAGTACCATTGTCAGTATTAACAAGCTTTCCTGAGTCCGTCTCAACCATAAAAATGTTAGCACGATTTTCATCATGGAAAAAGCCTGGCTTAGCGCTGCATAAGCAATTTTTTTCCTTTAAGATACGGTTTTATTATACATAAAATATATGCAAGATCCTTAAACAAAGTAAAAAAGCATAACCTGCCAGTGATGACAAAATCAAAGTGTTGGAGCCAATCAAGGCTCAAAGAGGAACTGCCATCCATTGTGCGTGCCCCAAACACAAAATTCATCACAACATTTGTGTAATCCCAAAGGCTGCATTTAATTAACACGTCTTAGATAGCATCGTAATATGTTGAACGGCAAATAAATGTGATTTTGTTCAATATTTTTTTTCTGTGCATTTATCAGCTGGTCTTTTTTTCTTTTGAACTTTTGTCAATTCAAATGATTAACACTAAATACATAGCACAATTCCAAATATAATTTTAGGTTGAATAACGAAGGCGTTGAAATTTTAGATAATTATTCACTAGAAAAATAAATAAAAGCACATTAAGAATACAGCATGAAATATCGAAAACAGTTGTTTAACTATTAAGAAGAATTGGATATGTTAATTTGTTTAAAATTTTAACTAATTTGTTTAAAATTTTAACTATATCAAACATTTTGCGTTAAGAAATTAAACAAGATGTGTACGTCTTTATGTTGAAATTACTAAAGTTAAACTTCAAAAGAAGAAAAAACTGTTTATAAAATATCTGACATTATTTATAAAAGTTGTTCAACTTAAGACCAAAATATTATACTAAAAATTATAATCAACAAAAATAATAATAGCGATCGTAATAAAAATTAAAGAAAAACCATAAATGGGATTCTCTTTAATTTCTGAAAAAGTTCACTTGAGAGTTAAAATATTTGTATCGCACAGATGTCGCTCATACCTGCCCATAGTTTTAATCATTTGATCATCGTTTAATGTGTGATACTCAACTGATAACCCTATTATACAACCCATCTTATATGACTAATAGGTCGAAATGTCGAATGAACCAATCATAACCAAATGGATTGCCTTTTGTGATAATTATACGTGTTACATATAAATTAAAGAATATAAAAAATACCTGTTTGTAACTATGAATACAGCACGGCCAGACATTTTCAGCATTTTAAGCATTGGCACTATAGAATTGTCCTCATTGATATACCTGATAATCGAGAATGTTAAGAAAAAACAAAATACATAAGAAGCCACTGAACTGCAAGAAAAGCATATATGTGTCTGTAGATGTATAAACACACACGTAGATATATATATGTCCAAAATAAACGCTTCAAAAAGGCAATAGTTTCTGGCCTTTCTGACTAGAAGGAACACACTGCAAAAACAAGTTATGTCACCATTAACTTATAAAAAAATTTAAGATCAGATTATTTTTCTATTGCCTAAATGTAATTATTCCTAGTTAGGCCTCAACATGTGTATAAAGCCGACTTATTGATATCATGTAACCTTTTTCACACAATTAATACTTTGATTCTGCATCCTCTGAACTGCATGCCAAATACCTTTCCTACCCTTGACATACGCACGCACATATGTATCTAAGTATCAAACATCATTACTAAGGTTCATGTGTATATACTATATAGAGCCGTCTTATCATTTTTTTTGTTCTTTTCTTTTGAAATTTAAAAGCTACCACTTAAGTTAATTCTCAGAACTAGAACTAGATTTAGGTATAGAGAGATTTGCATATTCATCTCGTAATAGTTTTGACTTAATTGAATTCCAAATCCTAAATTCCAATAATATCCAAAAACTTGAATTGGAATGTCAAGTTTTAACATCCATCAAGCTCAATTTAAACTCAAATACAGTTTTTCTGATTAAAATGGAAATTAGACACATCTATATAATACCAATTTAGCAATGCCATGAAAAGTCTACGTTGCCTAAGCAATGTCACAGGAAACCAAATTGATGCTCAATAACCCAAAGTGATCCAAATAGAAAAGCCATCTTAATATGGAAAAATATCACTAAAACAAAGAGACGTGAAATGAGAGCATGCTAAAAAGACAAAACAAGATTCCCTCGTCTATTTGCTTCTTCATTTTGTCACAGATCGGTGGGTATTCAATTAAATGCCAAATGCATCTTATATATCTATTCAACAAAGAAGCAGGTGATGTATGTGGTTAACTTAAGTCCAATTACCCTATAAAGCATTAAGGAAAACTTTCCAGTACGTAGTAATGAACCATCATATCTCAATTTTAGGCTGATTATTTTCTACTTGTGTAAATGCTTTTCCCATATAAATGTCATAACTTCTGATCTCTATCATCTTTGCAGTTTGGTATATTTTGTTATATGTGTTTTGTGGGAAAATGATGATTCAGTTCTCTATTTGCACAATCATCATGGTGATACAACTTGCCTTAAGTAGTAAATAACTACTATAATACTGGTCGTCACGTCACATGTACATTACAAGCGGTCGATATTGCCAGCTGGATATCCCAACAGCTTGTAAGGCAGCAATCAGCTTATCCACTCAAAAAAATATTTCCATCCCTCAACCTCTATTCTCCCCCAAAACACACACACACACAAAAATCGATCTGCACCGCTTTCTAAAAGCAAGATCCAATGTCAGGTGTAAGCTAAATTATATTTAGAATGGTTGGTTCTAATACGTAGGTAAGATCAACTAATATCAATGTGGTTACTTTAGTTACAAACACAATCATATCTGTTTTAGCATATCTCATATAATCAATACTTGCTCTTAGTAGATTTATTGTCATTCTACACTGGAACTTCTCCCCCCTGGTTTAGCATGTCTCAGGTGAAAATCTTTCGAGCTTAAAGGAATATATCATACCAATTACACTAAGAAATTAATTCAATATTATATCAGTTGAGATATAAAACAATCAGAAATGAGTAGAAATTTTAAGACGGTGCTCAAAAGTAGGGTGGAACAATTATTCTTGTGGTATGTATCAATAAATTATATTTTGAGAAACAAATGAAAAACTATTTATATTTTTATTACAGATGGAAAAATAAAAAAGCAGAAATATATCTTGAACATATATTTAGTTGAAAACACTTGAAGTAAATTTTTTAAAGCTCATATTTTCACATGATATAACCATTCTGCTTAGAAACTTAAATTGCTATTGTGGATGTAAGAATTTTCTCTATTCCCACAAAATTTCAAAAATGTTCACTTGACAATGCTTTCTTGCGTGTAAACTGTAATATTAAATTTGAAGAGAAATTATTTTGACTTTATCCTAAAATTTCAGTAATTATTTGGTCACTTCATAACTTATAAGTCACAAAAAGCTTATCACGAAAAAGTTAACACTACACTAGAACTCAGACATGATGTAATATATCAAGCTACTTAAAAGAAACTCTATTTAAAATTTCAAACAAATTAGTTGGTAAAGTATTTAGAAGTTGTTATATTCTATGTTGATTTATATATCTAGGTAGTACAAAAGCCTGGCCATTTTTTATAAATTTTTGAGTTCAAAAGAGTGTTATGGTTAACATAGAACCTGTTGAAATTGCTGAGAGTTTCATTTAGAAAAAAAATTATGACAAATGCAATAAATTATTATAATTCGTAAATTCAAGGGTCACGAATAACATGGCCCATAGTTCCACCCATGCTTAGAAGATGACTATAGTCTTGCAACAAAAAGTTACATATGTAAGCCAAATTTCACCTTTTTTTTGAGAGAGAGAGAGAGCATGTATTAATAATAAAAAGGCATACTTTTTTGGATCTTTCGCAACCATTTCCTTCAAAGTTCCGTCACGATGACACATATCAACAGCAGAGCGGACGTCAGAGTAGATACGAGAGTAACTGCAAGAAATTAATTATTAACATTAATATTTAATGAGAGACAATATCAAATAACAAAAAAGTATAAGCAAGACAATGTGTAAATAGTGAAAAATCTTGTAACCGTAAACAATCAAATCCCTGTCACGTTCCTTTTATGTGGCAAGATGGACGAGTCAGGTAACATGTCAAAATGCTATAAAACAGGTCGAAATTGGCTGGGTCAGTTTTGGCTGAACTACATTATGTGGCTTTTAAATGATATAACAATTTAATGCATAAATCATGATTACAGAAAAACAATATTACTGCAGTAACAATCTAAACCTTAGAATAGAATGATTTAAGAGGGGTATGTGCACTCAAGGAGTTCGGGTGACTATCACCCCTTTGACACAATCGGCCCATTTGACCCGTTGCCCTTACAGATTTTTTTTTTACCCCTTTGAAACAAATCACAGTCCCCTTATATGGCCCATTTGTAGCAAATGCGTCGAAGTTTCCAAGACATCCTATTAGAAGCTTTAAAACTCCTACCAAACTCAAATCTTACTAAGTTGGTCCGAAGTTGACCAACGACAACGAAGAAAATATGACCAGTTTACCATAAATAGGATGGATGATAAGAAAAACTCCTATCAAATCATTTTTTGACGTTAATGCTATTCCCTTCTTAATATACTAACAATTATCACCTTCAACCTTTTGATCATAAGCAACCACATACGTACCATCACCATGTAATATACTCTGAACACTTACTTTCCTCTATGAAACAACAAACAGAATCTTACTTTTATACCATTATTCACTACATACTTTACTGCTGTAAATGAAGGCCTTAACATTAGCAGTTAGATATATAGTTATGAAAAAGTTTCTTTCCAATCCTTCCTTAGGTTATCAATTTTATTAGTTACAAACATATCATTATTACTATTTTCTTTTTGATCGACAATACTCAAAAGTAAAATATAGAGTAGTCATGGCAATTTCCGCCCCCCTCAAATGTAAAGATGTTGATAGCAAACAAAATAAGTCTCTCAACATATTGAACAAGTGTTGATTCTATAAACAAAATCAGACCCGCGTTACATTAGCAGTTATACGTTAAATAAAAAGATAAATAAATAAAAAAACAGAAATCACTCGAGTTATCAGTTTCCCACTAGGGAAGCTCATTACAACTACAGCATCAATCAGAAATCGAAATATATTTATTTCACTATATTTTCAAGAATTTTAAAGGTTCAAAGTCATCATGCTTCCTTACTCTTTTACTTCTGAGATCTTCCCTGGGTTGCTATCTTTAAAATCAACTAGCTGAGCAAAAAGATATGCCTCAGCGAGTGAGAACAATGTATCGATATGGGCATAGTCTGGCCCGTCAAACGCATCTCTAGTAAAAGTATTGCCATAAGTGGCAACCTTTTCATTCTTGGATATTAATCGAAACCCATGGTACGCTACTTTTACGTATTTGTGCCTGTCCATCTAGGAGAGAAAGATACAAACAAAATAGAAAAGAAAAAGAATTTAGAGAATGAGGAAAAGGTACTTGGCTGAATATATGCTACCGTAAACAATTCAGTTTGTTATATCACAAATACAAACCTTCAGTATGTTTCCACGCTTCTTGTCAAGCACAAGTCCTCTGACCATGTATGTCCAATCAAAAGACCACTCTAGTAGCTGCATCAAAACAGAAAAGACACAAGAGTAGATATTACAGATATGAACACAAATTTATATTTAAATTGCTAATTTAATTTCTAAGATCTAAGAACTGAGATCATATGGTTTAACTATCACAAGTTCACCTGGTTATTGAAAATGCAATATGATCCAAAAAAACTTATCTAGAATTTAGAAAACCAAAAGCAAATAAGCTGAGTGGTCCTTGTCATCTATATTTAAAAGTTGGCAACTAATACCAAAAGAATTTTTAATGTGTTTTGCACAATTAATTTGTGATAACCACATTTTGTAATTTTGTATAAATTAACCTCTTTAGGATATCCCAGGTTGGTAACAAGCTTCTCAACTGTACCATCATACGCAAGTGATTCAAAAGTATCAGGTTTGTACTGTGCTAAAGTATAATCCATATCAAAGCCAACAGCAACTATATTTTTCATGTTCACTGCACTGTTGCAGAAAATCTGTTTTCCTATATCAATGTTTTGCCTTCCTTCAGAAGATGATTGTAAGCCCAAAACTTCACCATCTTCATAGCAACTAATGCTGTCCATTTTGCAACTTGATCTTAACTAATAAATGACATGTTAAATAAATATTAGTAAAATATCCTTCTGACAATTCATAAAGTGGAAGTATACAAAGTTATAATAAGATTAATTAAAGAGTCTAAAATGAACAAATTCACAAACAAGAATCAGAGTTGAAGATGATAAGACAACCTACATAAATGATGATCAAAGTTGCATGCAGCTGCAGATGCAATATACTTTCATCTAAAATCAGCTACTATTCAGTTTGCAACCATATAACAACATAAAATCATTATGAGATGAAAGGTGTATGACAACTAATGGGTAAAACTTTCTCTGGTGAAATATTTAAAAATTCTTGGTGGTTTACAAAATTATTCTAGCTTCCCTTGGGTGTGAGCTACAGTTCTCTAAGTTGATATACTGTTCTAGAAACCACATGAAAAGGCGAAATGCAAGAGAGCATTTCAAACAACCAAAATCACAAAATGTTTTGCAAAATCAGATACCAACTGCTAACTTTTGTGAGTGATTGGTAGTTGTTAAAGATTAACTATTACAAGTAATTATAAGTAGATGAATGTACAGATTCCAACAAGCCATAAAACTTTGTATTAGATGATAACCAAACTAAAATGTGTCATATTGGAGGAAAGCCACAAAAATAAACCCAAAAATAAAGATACGTCAAGACACTACATTGGCAGCTTTGTATATATTAATTAAAAGGGAAATAGTTTGACCTTTTAAAGAAGACTGTTAAAGAATGGTAGTGCCCCCCATCTAAAAGAGGATCCAAGTCAATAACAAAAAAATGCATGTTTATGGATTAACTAAATATTATAAAGAAATAGATTCAAGATCTGCTCTGAAAGAAAAAAAGACTAAGATCCTTGAAACATCTAAGTAAAGAGAAGGAAGTAACATGATGAGTTTGAAGGCGAATTCAACACCATACACATGCAAGCCCCTAAGGAAATCTCAAATCCATTCTCACACAGATCAAAAGTTCATACCATCATCTAATCTCAACGTGCACAAATTCAGCAGTAAATAAGTAGAATGAAATTGAAAAACTTCAAACAATTCAGACAATTCAGTTCAGCAACCATCAAAGTCCTTTCAGATTGATCAAAACAAACACAAAAACAGTACAATTCAAGTAATGTTACTAAAACAAGCACAAAACCTCAAATGATACAGCCGATCAACACCAAAAACACTTGCATGCAGATCAAAACTCATCACTGAACCGTACAGAAACAATCGAATCGCAAAATAATCAACTAACCAAACGTTTCCAAACGATAACAATAAAAAAGCAAACCATAACACCTTTTGAGAAGCAGAAAACCTAAATCAGCAACGGAAGAACCAATTTTGGGGAAACTAGAAGGCTAATGACACAAATTGAATCAGCGAAGAGTTTCAAACACGGCATGACATCACTTGTCTAATAAAAGCATTCTCCGTCGGTGGATCAACGCGACAAGTGGAATCCGAAATCTCACACACCGTCGTCGTCTCGATTCGTGCTGACGTCCGATTGCAACCTGGCAACAACAACAACAACACGTAGTCATCAAAATGCGCTTACGCACATCACTCCAATTCACTATTCACCGATCAATTGCATGATCTACAATCTCCACTCGATCGTTCATTTGTGTTATGAGAATGGCGGTTGGTGACACGTGGACGGGAGGTGCTCCGGTGGATGCTGCGGCGGAGGACGGTAATTTGACGGTCAACGGCGGTGATTCCTACCACCGATCGGAGATTGTAGAGGATGAAAAGTGGAGAATGCAGAGGGGATATTGTTTGATTGGGGGAACAAGTGTAGAAACTCACGGTGGTGGAGCGAAGCTGGGCGGGGGAATTGGGTTTATGGATGATATAAAGATTAAGCCCTTGTACTTTTTATGGTGTTTCATGTTGCTCCCTTGTGATTTGATTGTTTTGGCTTTTCTCGCCAATAGTATTGGCTCTGTGTTTAAAGGCGGAGGTCGGGTTGTGAATAATTTTATTAGCTCAAGTTCAGCTCGGGCTTTATTCATATATGTATGTTATGATATTATGCATTTGAGGAGGATGATGTTATTTTTTTACGTTAAATTTTACGAGCTTTAAAGAGTTAAAATTATCTTTTATTAATTTGATTATTTTAATTGTGTTTCACGTATGTTAATTATGTGATTACAATTTTTGAATTTTAAACTAACTTCGGTAATGATTTTTAAATGACTATAACTTTTTCATAGGTTAATATTTAAAAAATTACTATAAAAATGAATATTTGGTTCTATTTAATTTAAGTACGGTATTGCTATATTTTTTTTAATTTTAAAAGAAATTACATGTTGTGTTCTCTGTCGCATCAAGTGGGCGCCCCTATAATTATTTATTAATTATGTTAGTTAGTGTATATAACTATGGTTATATAATAGCATATAATTTTAGTTTAGTCCGAAATATATATATAGGACGAACTCTATGCTATAGGATCTCGCATGTGTAGGGTTTGACCGGGGGGGGGGGGGGGGGGGGGGCTTAATTATAGTACGTTACATTATATTATATGATATTGTATCATATTACATCATATTATATCATATAATAACATATTATATCTATTACATCATATTATATCATATCATATCATATTATATTAAAATTTTTAGAACCTTACATAACTAAATAATATTATGTCATATGATATTGTACCATATTACATCATATAATATCGTATAGCAACATTTTAAATCATATTACATTATATGATAATATATTATGTCATATGATAATGTATCATGTTACGACATATTATATCATATTACATCATATTATATAATATCACATCATATTATATTAAAAAAAATTATTCAAAAACAATGAATAATTAAATAATAAATGAATATATTAAATATATTTATTCAAAAACCTTAAATACTTAACTAATAAATGATATTATATTGTGTCATGTTATGTCATATGAAATTATACCATATTACATTATATTATATGATATTACATCATATTATATCATATAACTACATATTATATCACGGTACATTATATGATATCATATTATGTCATATGATATTATACCATATTATATCATATAACAAAATATTATAACACATTACATCATTTATATCATATCGTATTGGATTAAAAATATTTATTTAAGAACTTTAAATAATTAAATAATATAAGAAGATATCTTAACCATTGTTATGTTTAACATGATGAACGAAACTAAATCAATGTCTTATTAAGAGAGGGCATTAAGAAACGTACTTTCTTACCATGATTTCTTTAACATTGCCTAACCTGCATTGTTAAATTTTGTTTTCAACATAACCTAATCACATAGCATGAGATATGGCTAGAAGCCCAGCATCTAATGATCAAAATATCAGAATTCTTCTAAACGCTACTCGTTGTGACAAAAACACATGTATACTAACGATGTATCTATTAGAATTTACACATTTAGAGTAACTTGTGGAGAAAAAGTTTCAACAAAATTAAAGATATTAAAGTTTTTATAAAATTAAAGATATTGACATAAACATGTAATTCTCTACTTGCATATTTAAACATTAAAGTATAATTCAAGTTAAAATTGACTATTAACGCACCACATCGATTGCGATTCAAACAACTAAAAAGCCTAGCATTAATGTAAATCATCATACAAAATAAAAGCTTTTAAAAACATAAATGAGTATATTAATAAAATCGACATGTCTAAACCATATAAAAGTGTGAATTTCTGAACACCTGTAGTGTAGTGAACAAGGAACCAAAGTTGTCTTCAGAAGACGAAAGACGTTGAATTTGATTGTACGTCGATCGCGGAGAAGGATTTGGCAATGAAGTGTATATAAAGAGAAGGCAAAGAAAGCAGAGAATGATTACGTGCTTGAATGAAAACGCGAGAGAAAGAAATGAAATATAAGGGCAAAATATGAATTAATACTTGACCAGGTTTTGAATGACCGATAAAAAATTTAACAAGAATATGTCATGTGTGTCTATTTAATGAGAAAAAAACATTGCTTTTATTGTTTCATTTTTAAGCATGGTTAATATATCCAAATATAAAAATTTAAAGAATATTTGACTTTTATCATTAAGCTACCAATTGAGTTTTAATGCATTCTTCTTCTACAAAATAACTCACCCCTACATTTTATTTTAATATATTATATTGTATAATACATGATATAGTATTTTGTTATAACACAGTCTATTGCATCGAACATGATCGTACCGTATTGTATTATGTTATATTATATTATATTTTTATAAATAATACAATGGTCTACTTGTAAACAGAACTTGGTATATAAAGTTTGTGTTCAAGCTAGCTTCATCCTAATCTCATCTTTATTTAAACTCAACTATTTTTACGAGATGATGCAAGTAGGTCACTATCTACTAATTTATGCCCTACGGAAATATTTGATTCAAAGTATGAAACATCCATCAACAAAAACAATGTTAAAATGAAAACAAATTTATATAATATATAAAACAATAACACAAATGACACGAAATGATTTACAACGTAAGCATAATGATGAATAAGAATGATAAAAAATATTTGACACAATGACATGACATAATTAGCTTAATAATCTAATGTATTAAACACAATGGATCTGACGTATTAGGCACAATAATCAAAATTCATTTTCTTTAAAAAAAAATAAAAGAACACATGTTAATTATAAAGAGAGAGCCTTCCAAGTTGGATGAAAAGACATCCCTTTGTACAACGGAATATCCTTGACCCGCAGTACATACCGCAACATTAGATCCTTTAGACACCCTTTCATGTCTGAGACCACCTCTATCAGTCTATTCATATAAATACGACTACAAACAAACGAATAACACGAACTATGTCTTGTGTTTGTTCATTAAATAATGAACTTGTTCATGTTCATGAGTTGTGCGCAAACACCTGCTGAACGAGATTCTTGTTCTTGTTTGTTCACTAAGCAAATGACACATGTTCATGAACTATTTATGAATACTTACTATACGTAAACAAACACATACAAAAGTTTATAAACATTAACAAACACAAATTAACGTTCATGAACATAAAGGAATACAAACAATCGTATATTAATTTATTATAAAGTAAAATCTGTTTTTTTCATCGCAAACATTACATAGAATCAACAAGAAATAAATACCTAACATAATTATCTGAATATACTTGATAACATAATATTAAGAAATTTTTCAAGGTTTAACACAAATTGAAGTTGAAATTGTCAAATAATGAATGTTGGCACTAGAGTATAATATACTAGGATTTCATACTTAAAAAAATTATAAAATATAAATATATATTATAAAACCTTTAAATGAACAAATACAATTGTGCACAAACAAATATACATGAAGAAACATAAATGAATAAGCAAGACTGAATAATAACCGAATATAGTTTATCTTTTCATCGAAGGGTTCACAAAGCATATATATCAACATGTTGTTGGATTTTAAGCCCCAATGTTTTGGATAGAGATGAGACACCTTACTTTTAGTATGTCCCAATGGGGTCTTACTTTAAATATCTCTTTTAGGCTGGGTAAATTAAGGGAGTTTTGCATCACATTTTAGAAAAAAAAATATATATTTAATCACATAGTTGAAATTACTTAAACAATTAAAAATTTTGTTATGTAAACTATCTAAATGTAGTTATTTTAATTTTATCATATAACATGATGCTATATAAAATGCTTTAAAAATAGTTTAAGAAAATATGATTTCACCAACACGATTAATGTCTCATAAAAGTAATCATAAACACCCACTTATATGTTACTTTGCATTGTCTTCAATAACTTTCTGAATCAAGAATAGTCATTTAGTTAAAGGATTTTGTTAATATACAAAATCTTTAATCGAATAAGACAAAAAACATTTTCAAATAAGTAAGATGTCTTTCTATGAAAATTAGTGTGAACATACATCTAAAAATCAGTCCATATAATTTTTCTTGTATAGTGTTTGAACCATTGTAGCAAACCATCATAACTCTTTATGAAAAGACAATATGATAGGATGTTATAACTACCACATATGACGTTACATATTTGTCCTTCAATAGAAACTAGTTGATGTTGATCAATTGTATAAACTAACCAAGCTGCTATTGAGTTTGTATTATTACTTCACTTGTTGCCAATGCACAAGTTACTATCAATGGACTTGGTTACTACTAATATTATTGTCAAAGGACAAAGTTGTCATAGTTTACATTAATAATAAGTAGCAACTTACTACTAGTTTATTTATTATTTCTAATCATCAAATTCAAGCAACTACTAATACACGGTTATTTTTAATGAAGCATTTCCATCCAAGTAACTTTTTAATATTTTTGATCACCAAATTCATACAACTTTTAATAGTTTATGTTAATGACCAGGTAACCTACTCCAAGGCTCTGCCTCTTGACCCTCACAAGAGCGTTACCTCTTGACCCTCAAACAACCGAGCTTTCTTGGTTTTGAAAATTAGAATGTATTTAAATGAGTGTGCCTGAGCACTTTCAACTCATATCAATATTTGTTATAATTTTTAGTTTGGTCTTAAGTAAATCTAATTATACTAAAATGATCTTGATACCACTAAGTCACAAATATTAAAAGTGTCATACTTTGTTAATCTTAGTCTCATATAGTTATGGATGTGTTTAGCTAAGAAAATATTTTAATTATTGTCTTGATTTTTCAATATAACTTGTTTTATAAAGATATAAAAAAAATAAAATCTATGTTATATAAATGAAAAAAACTAAAATTATATTATGGTAGCGCTACATGATAATAAAGTGAGTGGTAAGTGGTGAGTAGTTGTGGACATAGGCGATGGGTGATTGTGAGAGCCAGTGACAAACAATGGTAGTTGACAGAGGTAGGAGGTCAAGATCAAAGGTGGGTGACGAAAACCGATAGATTATAAAGGTGGGTTGTTGTAGCCCTTAATTAGGAACAACATGAAGGCTACGAATGGGGAATGCAAAAAAAAAAGGTGACGACGAGTAGAGGTGAACTATCCATGACAATGGCAACTAAATGGTTGAAAATAATGGCAGTTGATCTCACGTGAAGGTTTGAATACTTTAAAAGATTAACAAAATTTAAAAAGCAAAAGCATAGAAAATAAATAACGTTCTTGCTGGTGCACATGGTGAGCGTGGGGAAAGATACAAACATAACTCTTCTTACAGCATATCAGTTAAGAATACATGACAAAGTTGTAAATTCTGAAACCACCAATTCTAACTAACTCGCTAACAATGATATTCAATATTAACTTATTTACGTGTCCTTTGAAGATTATGTACATTTCATGCCTAAAACAACAATCTTTTTCATATTTTAAAACACCAAGATCCTGCTGTTTATAGATTTGAGAGATGAGTCGTTTATAGCACATGCTATTGTTTAAAATTTAATAGATGTTTGTGTTTGATATATTTATAAACAAACTTAGATTGGTATATATATATATATACTAGCTTTAGTAAACCCGTGTATTACACGGTTTGAATAAATAAAATATTTAACAAAATAAAAATTTAATAGTTTATAAAATGATATTATAAGATAAATTTTGATTAAAACTATGTATAAGTAAAGACTATAAATAATAAAACAATCATATTAATTTTTTAATCTTCTATTTTTAAACTGTTTTTTTATTTTTTTCATAAAAAGTTAAAAATTTTGTTTTAAAACAAACGTTTTAAAAAATATAATTTTAAAAACATTTTTATTATAACTCCTAATTTTAATTAATTTTTGTTTATAAAAATTTAACTTTAAAACATCAATTTTAGAACATTTAATAATTTTAAAAAAGTTTGATGTTTTAAAAAAATTTCCTATATATAAATATTAATTTATTTAAAAACAATATTAATATAAAGATATGTTTCTTAATTTAGTATTAGTAATTAATGTGATATTAATAAAAGAGAGAAGCGGGAAAATTTTGATGCGATGAAATGTGATAATGCCATGTGTCCATTATAGTTACTCTTTTATTAGGGTAGTAAGATATAGAGAGAATATTACTAACAGACTTCCATCAGATATTTTAACCAGACAAATTAAGAAACATTTATGTTAAATCATGTTTATAAGGAATTGTTTTTCTTTCTCTTTTTAAAGTACACATTTTCCAATGGATTAGCCGTAAAAAACATCAACCTACAAATCACCAAAAATCAAACCTAGAAAGGTTATGTGATGGTAACATCATCACCGACAGATCGCTACATTATGTCATCGTAAATTTGCAAAGAATTGCTAACGGGTCCTTAAATTGCTTAATAAATTATTAAAATCCCTTTTGACAGGTTCTGTCGGTAATAATTCGATGGATGCTTTTATCGGAAAAGTTCTGTTAATGAAAGTGTAGTTTTCTAGCATTTAACTACACTTTCTATATTCCATGGTTTTTCTCTAAAATAACTTATTTATATATGTTGTCTAATTTTTTTTTAACTTTTAAAAACATCGCTCAAATTTCTATTTGTAAAACACACTTATAACTTTCTGTTCTTTCTTGATTAATATTATAATAGTGATACTTATAATTTTTTTAGAACATGTTGAACACAAAACTTTTTAGTTTTATTACAAACCTCTCACCACTGGACCCAACTCCCACCTTAGTTCTTTCTTGATCAACACATTTTAGTGATATTCTATCCTTGGTCCAACTTATTATTAATAAGCAATATCGTAATATTAGTTTGTTTCCTACGTAACTTATGATTTATCTATACTACAATATAAACCATTTGAGGAAGACATCATTATAATTTTTCTAAAAGCTTAAGCCGTTTAAGACAAATTTTGTTGCTTATGGTCTAAGTGTTCTATATAATAGTTTCTAATTTGCATTTATTTAATATAATCTCCTAGTAATATATTATTTAATGCATATAAAGTTATTTAATTTACTACATTAAGTATTATCTTATTTATAATACTTTAATTTAACATTTACTATTTATATTTTTATAACTAAATACTATAAAATATGTTTTATCTTATATAAACACTTAAGTATATAATTACTAAATATTTATATAGTCATAGTTATAATAATAACAACAACAACAACAATAATATCTAAATATAATCAATATTTAAGACATGTTAGGTTAAATTACACTCTCTAATAAAAACTCGGTGTCACCTGCCACATCACGGAGACCAGCACACTAGTTTACATAAAACCACTTCATTACAAAAACAATGTGTGTATAAATAACCTTTTTAAGTTTTATTATAAAGAATAAAGCTTTTTCAAAAATATTAAAAGGGCCATGATTGTTTCCTTTTTATATTTTCAAATTTAAACAAGGAAAACTTAAATTCATTTTTGTCTTGTCATCATCTTGATGTGTAATTATATTATTTTGTTTCGTAAGTAATTTATTATTAACTTGCAATAAAAACATTCTTCGTCAAAAATTCTTTCCATTGAAATAACGAGGCGTGTATCAAAAATGTCTTTAAGTGTTTTATTCACGAATAAAGCTTTTTAACAAAAAAAAAAGTCCAAGATTGCTTTCATCATGGTATTTAGTGTTTCCAAGCTAATATGTAATGAGTAATGTTAAACGTATCCAATTTCTCATGAAATTTGTCATATTATCTATCTGCTTCCTCACTTGATAAGTCGTTTCATTATTAAATTAGTCACATTTTATCGATACTTTACTCATCACATTGTATGTTATACTTACTAGAAAAAAAACACATTTGTCAAAAGTCTTTTCAGCTAGAATAATAATGCATCTATAAGCAATGATCTCTTTCACAAGTATAATGAAGTTCAATATATAAAACTTGTTTCTTGCCATTTTATTAAATGTACTTTAATTTAGTTTCTAACTCGTTTAATTTTGTTTTAATTCAAGCTTTTAACAAGTCTATATAAGTAATTCACGATCTACTAAATATACTGACTTGTTAAAAACTTAAATCAAAGATATATGAAACTCGCTTGCACCCATATCGCAAGCAACTCGTTAGCCCACATTAACTTAGCCGGACAATCAAAATTATGAGGACTATACACATAATATTATGAGGACTATACACATAATATTTGGACTTGGAAGGGGTTTTACTGCAAAACCTTCCAAAGAAGAAGGGGTCAAGTGCAATAAAAGCAAAATATTTTGGAGGGTAGCAAGGTTGTTAACTGAAATACTGACAGGCTGTAAAGGGGTTAGAATCAGAATATACTTAGATCCTTTTTCCATAAAATAATACTTTATCCGCAATGGAAAATTGACCACCCTATTTAGTTTTTTTAATTTAGGATCGAGTTAATTGTGTTTTTTATATATAGTATATTAAAAGTTATAAATTTTGTATTATAATATATTGTAAGGGAATAAAAAACTCAATAGTAATTAAACTTTTCAACATTCCACTAAAGTCACTGATTTTGATTTTTTTATAACAGCAATATCTCTCAAGTTACAATATCGTTTTTATATTGTGAATTGTTTTGTAAATGCTAAATTTTTCAAAAAAGTAGATGACTTATATGAAAGATATATGAAGCTTGCTTACATTTTTAATGATAAATTTAATTTCAACTAGAAAGTATGTAGAAAGATAATTCACCAAATAATAATAAAATTTAATAGTCGTTTCATTTATATTAATTTGGAAATATAAATAAGAGATAGTAATAAAGTTTCATAAATCTTCCATTTATCTCGTTTAATTATTATAACACAATTTAACATAAAACTAATACCATATTAAGACTTAAATGGTGTTGTTATGAAAAAGGTGAGAATCTTTATTAAAGCACATTATATACTATTAAATTTTACAATAGGATTAACAATGATTTATCTTTGTTAAAGCTTATGATACAATATCTTATGCATAGATTATTGTTACACTTTGGTGACTCTAAATAGATGACGGTCACTTTTTGAACTTCAAAAGCATACTGTACAACTGAGTTATAGCTTATGTTACCGTTGACACCACAAGTTTTCAAAGATTTAACATTTATCTAGCACATGGTACAAGAGTTTATGCCTTTACCTATTGTCCTTTGCAATGGTATAGGCGATGGAGATGGCGTACGATGGCGACTAGGAAGAACTCGAGTTTCAAATTGGTATTAAATTCATGCGTATATGGCCTTTGATCCAATTAAGCCATCTTAAAATTGGCTTCTATTGTAAGCTAGCAATCAAAATCAAATTTGTTTCAATCCTGATTGGTTGCTAATATGATGGATTATTCGAAGAAATCAATCAAACAAAGAGCTCTCGATTCTTTGGGTTTAGGATTTGATTTCACAAGTCGTGCTGGCTGTCGGTGGATCCGGATGAATATAGAAAGTGGGTCATAGTTCTACCCGGTCATGGTTCAACATTTTTTTATTTTAGCCAATCGTTTTTTATTTGGTTCAAGTGAATCATATTTGTGCTCTGATTTTTTATCAATTGTTCATCATTTTTTTAAGTATATATTTGTTAATAATAAGCTAGAACTCAAAGACAAACTATAGCTACATGTTGTCTTTCTTTCTTTTCAAAAGTAAATTATTACTTTACATGCAAATTCACTACCCAGTTTTATTCTTATGGCCTTTTATTTCTTCAATCATGGAAGAATCTATTCAAAGTTGGTGTTCATTTTTTCACTGAATTTCTAACAACGAGCTTTAGCATTTATTTGTTGTTATTTACATGTTGATTCTAAATGTGTTTTTCTTCTTCGTTTTTGTGTTTCAAAGAGGAATTTTGGTGATCGGAGGCATATACAGCTTTAGCTCATTTGATTTTTCAGTCCAAGTAAGATGATCTCTCTTCTAAGCATGCCTCCACATGCATAAAAATGCACTCTTTATCTCCACACATTTAATCAATTAGAAATTAACAAAGAAAAATGCTTCACATTGTGTAGGTTTGTGATTTTATATTAATATAGGTTTACTATTACTACAACTTAATGCATCAACACCACATCCAAAGCAATGTTTTTAACTTTATGTTTCATTGCAAACTATTATCAATGATTTTTCTTACACATGTTGACGTAGATGAAAAGGGTATAAAATATCTAGCTTTGAAGAAGAACACAAATCGATCGATTTAAAATGTGACAGTGTCACCCCAGTACCGTTACAAACTAAATTGAATCTGACCTGGTATTATCAAAACCAAATTAGTATTTGTAGTGATCCCAACCGAAATTGAGAGGCGAAATAGATTTTGGGAAACAATGTTGAAAATGGAGTTGCAATTAAAATAGAACTTTTTTGTATAGCAGGCTATAGATAGTGAGTGCCACACATACACTGCCATCACAAATTGAACAATTTCCAACAGAACAACATGGTTACTGTTTAACACTGCCATTATAGTGATCCCAACCAAATTAGTATTTGTAGTGATCCCAACCGAAATTGAGAGGCGAAATAGATTTTGGGAAACAATGTTGAAAATGGAGTTGCAATTAAAATAGAACTTTTTTGTATAGCAGGCTATAGATAGTGAGTGCCACACATACACTGCCATCACAAATTGAACATTTTCCAACCGAACAACATGGTTACTGTTTAACACTGTCATTATATCAATTGCTTATCGCCACGCTTTTTCAAACATTTGTTGTGTAAAATATTAACCTCACACACATGTTTAACAAGTATTTCTTGTCTATGCAACCATTAAAGCTATCAAAGACAAACGTGTAACACCCTAAATTTTGGGTTAAAAACCCGGTCAAGGAAAACAAGAAGGGGATGTTTAAAGCCTTAAATGAATGTAGGAACTAAAGATGAACAATTAAAGGTTCTACACCCTAATTTCCATATAAATGGAAATAGGAGCCACCCCATGCATGCTCTGGCAAACATTGCATTTTAGAGAGAGAGAAAGCTACATTCTAGATAGAAAAAGTCAAAGATTTCAAGTAAAGGTAATGACTTTTATGTGTTTTATGATAGATCTAAGATAGATTAATGATTATTAGGAAATTATATGCCAATTTGATAGATAAAATTGACACCTTTACTTGTGAATATGTAGATCTCGGTTGTTTCTCTTCGAGTTAGGGTATCATCGAGGTGAACATGAAAGCGGTGAGTTCTAGATCCTTATTTCTTATTATTTTATATATGTTAAGGCCAGTATGCATACCATGTACACTTTGATATAGAGGATTTCATAGTGTTAAAGTCCACATTTTTACCCGTTTTGTTCAAGTTGACATGATGAACCATGTCCACCCCAACCAATGGCGGAATCACCGTGGCAGACAGATGTGAATTCATTTCTCATAGCACATGGTAATTAAAGCATTGAAATAATATTAAAAGCATATTTCATTACATTAGCATTTCAATAATTGTTTAACAAAACATCCATAAATCAAATAAAACTTAAAACTAATTTTTTTATTATCTTGGTTTAGATCCTAGATGTGAGCATGTATGAATCCATTTGAATTGCATTTTCTGAAATCATATAAAATATAATAAGTCAGCTAAAGAATTAGCTAATAACTTATCACATGTTTTCACACATAGATATATTGCATAAATTGATTGAAATATTTCAATTCTCATGGCATGTCAAGACTTATAATGCAATAGCGAAACATAAAAGACAAACTAAACACAATCAAACCTAATAACTGAATTGACTCGATCTGCAGACAAACTCTTATGATTAAAGCACTGTTGGGTGTCGAATCCAGCAAATAAAATATATAAATGTGAACATACTGTCACAAACACTAAGAATAGTATGAGTGGAAGTAAGGTTCGTGTCCTCAGAGATACGGGTTAACTATTTTACATCAAAAACGTTTCAGTACAGTTACTTTGATGGGTTATGGTTAAGGAAAGTGGGAGTTTTAATTAAAAACTAAAACTGAAAGTAAATTGCAAAAAGTAGAAAAATTCCAGTAGGTTGACACGGCCGTGTCAGAACTGTAGGCGGCCGTGTTAAGATTCTGCCGGAAAAACGAAAATTGTCATTTTTTTTGTATTTTTTTATTCTGAAAAGAAATTAATAAAAACTCTAATTAAATTGTAAAATAAATTAATATATGAAAGCTAATTCCAACACTAAGGTAATTTCTTGATTCGATTTGGCTTACGATCATTAACGATTATGGTGCAATGACTATTTTTAATTAATGATTTGTATCGATACTAGACATCGCGCCGTTCGGATATCCACTCTATCTAATATCTAATCAAGCGCAGTTCGTTGATTAGAGCCAACCCGCTACTCTAAGCTCACGCCGTTCGGATCTTAGCGTGCGGGTTGCAACGATAGAAGTATCAATTATAATTAAACACACACGCCGTTCGGTATGCTTAACTAGATTGTATGATTCTATAACGAGAATGAATTCATAGACAAACTCAAACCGTTAATTGTTCCTTATATCAAAAATCAAAACTTTATTAGAGTTTTAAAATTTGAAGAACTTTATTAGAAAAATTAATAAGTTGATCAGGTTTATTAACAATCTAATATATACAAAGTAGATCCGGGTTTAAGATCAAGAATTAAACAAACAAACCATTAAAATAAATAGATCTCATAAACGGTTCACATAAGTTCAAACCAAATCAAAGAAATTAAACCTTAATGTTGAAACTAAAATTGTTCTAGCCGGACATGACGGCTTTATCAATCAAAACTAAAATAAAATAAAAACTTACGAAACGAAACATGAATAATTAAGTATCTTGATAATAAAGATGCTTTGTTGAACTTGATTCTTCAAAATAAAGTCTTAATATGCTCCAAGATGCCTCAAGATGCCCCCTTTGATCATCCTCTTCTATTATATTTATAATAAAACTTAGATTTTCAGATTCTCTTTTTTAGGATTTTAGTTTCTATCTTTTATTTAAAAGATTATGATGATAAACATTACTTAAATCAAGATTCCTAAAAAATAGAAAAATTCCTGCACTCTTTTAAATTCAAGATATCTTTAATATCCTTTTTCAAAATTTTCATAAGTCTTTATCTTCTCTCCCAATAAACCTATAAAACCAACCAAAACACACTAAAGTAGATTCTATCCCAAAAAAACTACAATTATATAAAATAAACGAAAATTACATGAAAGTAATACAAAACATATGCAATATATACTCTAAAATTACTATAATTATTGATTAAAAATATAACTAACAAGCACATGTATGAATTCGGTTTCAATCACCCTCCAATAGGGTGAGTTCGTCAAGCCAATAAAACTATCATTGTTGTCGTGGTTTGTATAAATTAATGATTATGCTAGCATCAAAGTTTATCTAACGATGTACACATAATTGGAAGTAATAATATATTATGATTTGAATTGAATTTGAATAAAATGAATAATGAATATGAATGGACTGAATATTGTCACGTGATTTTTCAACATATATAACACATAAAAAATAAGCTATGAATACTCACATGATAATTGTATGTGATTTGAATAATAAAATGCTAGAATAAGCATCGAGATTTCTCATGGGTTAACCTAAGTAACAATGCCTTAAGTAAATTTAATAGCATATTTAAAGACTAAATATTGACTTAGAAAACTAAGGATTCAATTTGAAATTAGGGGTTTAACAATTAGTTTAAAATAAAATAATGTATTTGATTTTATTATGTAACTTGGTTTAATGAAATAAGTTAAATTGACTAGATTTGAAAATTAATGATTAATAATAAATGGAATATATTAATTAAATTTTAATTAAATAATATAATTAAAATTTTAATTTATAATGTTTTAATGAATAAAGTTTATATATTAACGTGTGAAAATAATTAATTATTTAAATAATTTTGGTTAAAAATAATTAATTTGGTAATTAATTATTTAATTGAATTGCATTTGTAATAAATCTTGATTTATAATAATTTGAAATAATATATATTTTTAGAAGATTTTTCATAAAATTTAGAACTTATAAATAGGTTTTATAATATTTTTATTACATTTATAATCTTTAAAAGTAAAGATAAAGAAAATTATAATTTTTAGAATAAACTTAATTAACAAAATAATTTTTATATTAGTTTAATAATATATTAATATATTTTGAATTAAAAATCATTGAAAAAAATGATTTGTTAATAATATGAGGGTGCCCCGATTTGAAACTAGGTCTCCATGTAGTATACTTGTGTGTTAACCACTAGGCCAACGCCCCATGGTTTAACTCAGATAGAAAAATATAAAACAACATTTAATGTAAACCCCTAAATTATATGAACGCTAGAATTCAATTTGATCTAAGTGAACCCCAATATAATCTTGGTAATCAAATTAAATATGAGGCTTTGTTTCCCTACGTATAAAGAGTGTGCGTATTTGATTATATGTTTTCGATGATAATTTGATAAGAATAATAATAAGAACAATACGACGAATAGGTAGACTGAATCCGAGATGTTGATGATGATTTGATTTTATTGGACCTGTGTGAAACTTCCCAAGATGTTAATGATCATTACCCCTCAATCAATTTTGATTGAGATTGTCTAGAATGTAGAATTCAACTGTGTTGCATATGAAAATGAAGATCGATTGCTAAGTGTGTGCGTGTGTATTGCATATGAAATTAAGGTTACAGTTAGTTCAAAGGAATCGAATGGAATGTTTCCCCTCAATTACATAGATTTGATTTTATTCTTTTTGGTACAAACAAAATAAAGTTTGATTCATGTGTTTCGAGTATGATTCGAGAGTAATTACACTATTTTAATTGCAATGATTTGTACGTTTAAATTCACCATGATCACAAAAAATGTTTCTAGTCAAACGATTTGATTAATTTGATCATAAATCAAGTTGAAACCGTTTCAATTTTGAATGAAATTTCGGTTTCAAATGGAACATGGTTAAATGACTGCATAATTCGAATAAAATGGGTTGCAGGTTCGAATCTGATCGCGAATGGAAAAGAACAATTTGATTGGATTAAATTCGATTAATTTGGGTGTTTTGGGGTCGCTGGAGGGTGGCTAGAGTTTGGATGTCGTCGAAGAAACAAATGAGTTTTAAAAAATTTACATTTTGGTCCCGTTAGTGTGTCAAGTTATTATTGCATGACAAAATGTTTTAGTTTAAGTTTTAAAAATTATAATTTACCCCCTAAACTTAATAAAACTCTAATTTTAATAATAAACCAAATTATTAATTTATAAAAACTTTATAAATCTTGAAACCTTTATAATTTAATTATTTATTTTAATTAAATAATTAAAATATTATAATTAATATTAAAACTCTATAAATTTATAAAAAAATATTTTATAAATTATAAAATTGTTATAAATTAAATAAATGGCATAACTATTGTATTTGAACACCAAAATAAATAATTAAATAATAAATTTTAAATTACCTAAATGACCCAAATGGATTCAGGTTTACATTATAAAATAAGAAAACGTTACGAATAGTGGATTGTGTATGAACCCTAGAATGGGGTGACTGATCGGATGCATGCATAGTGAAAACTGGCTAAGTGTAGGTTAATACGAGTGGTTTACCCCTTTCACATCAACTATAATCACCCATATTGGCTATGGTCACCCGCATGGACTTAGTCACCGGCATTGACTTAGACACCCGCATGGATTTAGTCACCCATATTAATATTGTTATTCGCATTGACTTAGTCACCGTATGGATACCGTAAAATGCATTGGTCTAGTCATCCGCATTGACATAGTTTGTCCGCGTTAGTGATACTCGATATTGTTTGATGATAGACGATAAAGTAATGTAAAGCTACAATATCTATGGGACTACATATACATTATAAAACCATAACTAGAGTATTATTTATGGAAACCCGATGTTAAAGTATTAAAGTATGAGAAGTCAAAATATTATCAAATTGTGATAAAGTGTTAAAGAAAGATAAAGGATGATAAGGTACTAAATTATAGTTACTGTTGTGATAAAATGTTAATAAGTAATAAAGATCGATAACAATAATTAAAGAGACTAACATAGATTGACATGTGAAATGCTAAAGAATTTGATTAATAATTCAAGAATAGTTACCTAGCTAAAGCACAGTTGTGAAAACGTTAAAGTGTGCCAAAAAAGTCTTGCAAGTATAGAGGTCTTGATGTATTTCAAGCCTCAAAATAGGAGTGTTGCTTAATGGCAAGTGATAGGAGTATTGCAATCATTGCAAGCTAGATAGGAGTGATGGAAGTAAACCCCAAACAATACTGGTTCAAATGTAACGATCAAAAAGCACACATAGATCCAAGGCTCGTTTCGGATATAGATTCACCACCGAAAGAAATGGATAATTGATCGCGTGCCAATAATTCAGTGTTTAATTGATCTAAATGTGTGACTTTATATCATGATTATGATGGAATAGGTTCAAGTTGTTTGTGTTTTGAATTATAGGTGTTTGGAGCTAAAGGAGGCTTATTTTGGATGAAAAGAAGCAAAACACGAAACTACAAGGACTGAAGATGTAAATATCAAAAGTTACAAGAAAAGTCACAAATTTAGGTGTACCGGCGTATAATATGCCGGGTATAGGCGTATAATACGTCGGGCGGCGTATTGGCGGCGTATTTGTGGGCATATTTGATCAAAATTTCAGAAAGTTGGGTGTATGAATGCTGAAGGCGGCGTATGATACGGCGGGGGCGGAGTATGATATGGCAGTTAGCTGAACAAACTCTGGATTTTTGGGATTTTCATGTTTATTTAAACCAAATCAACCCTAATTCGATCTACAACTTCCCATACATGAAAATTGAAGATTCTAAGCTAATTTTTGGTGATTCCAAGTCTTCACATTCATCCCAAATCATCTACAATCATCATCAAAACAAGATTGAAGATTCAATGAACACCATGAGTGGCTAGTTCTTTCGTGATTGCTTCCGGTAGAATCGATTATGTTAAGTAGGAATTTTTATGTGTTTTCATTAGGGTTTGTTAAACAATGGTTTTTGAATGTAATTATACTTTTTGTTTAAGTTAAGAGGTGCGTTTATAAATAAAGTTGCTTGTTGAGATTATCAGTTTTTCGGTTTTCCTGCATCGTGAACTCGTTAAGATTGAGAAGTAATTTGATATAAACGGATTAATAACATTGTGAATGAATGAGTCTTAAAAGATTGTTCCTTTGTTATTACTATAATCAAAAGTTGAAATCTTGATAATTAAGTTTTACAAACCATAGTGAAGCATATAAACTGTCGATCTTGCATAATTGAGGATCCGGAAGTGATTGTCTTTCATTATTCAAATAAATTAGTTTTAAAGTTTATTGCTTTTTACAATAGTATTCTACAAATTATTCAAAATTTGATTTTTATTTCTAAAGTTTGTGTCTTAAAGTTAATCGAGTCATATGATTAAACACTTTTCACATATTCCCCGTGGAGACGACCTTACTTACCCTTACACAATACAGGTAGCTAAGACCGATATATTAAATTGTTTTTGATCGAGTCTCGACAACTAGATCAATAATATAGACACAGAGGTACGTAAAGGAGTATAATCAGGCTAAGATAAATAAAAATAAAAGCTCATAAGGAGATAAATGGTCTAGATTCAAAGAAGGTAACCGATTAATGATAAAAGTAGAAGTGGCCTAAGCATTATATTCTTTAAGGTGGGTACACGTGAAAAGGTAATTTTGGAGCAATATCGAAAAATAGGTCAGTGTGTAAGCATTATATTCTTTGAGGTACGTACGCATGAAAAAGTAATGTGGAGCAATATCGGAAAAGAGGTTAGTGTGTAAGCATTATATTCTTTGAGGTAAATACGCATAAAAAGTAATGTTAGAGCAATATCTGAAAAGAGGTCGGTGGTGTAAGCATTATATTTTTTAAGGTAGATATGCATGAAAAAGTAATGCTGGAGCAATATCTAATAAGAGGTCGTTTTTCCCGCTTAGAGTTTTGTTATGTGGCGTATGAACCAACAATACGATAAGTGATATCCCAATCTAAAAGAAATTAAGCCATCATTCCTTAGGTACGCACTCAGGTGCATCACCATAGTGTAAGTGTTTGATAGTGCAAGAAAATGCGTTCCCCAAAAAAAGGTTTAAAATGACAAATTGAGTCGATGGTTTGAGAATAGTGAGATAAAGGATGCATCTGGTTAAAACCGACTAAAGTTATCAATAATAATGACGAAGTAACGATAACAAGAACGAGAAACAGTGGATGAGAGACCTGGGTGTCACACTTAATGATATGTAAAGATGTAATACTACTAGACAAAAGTGTATGAAAGAGTAACTGAGTAGATCTAAAGTACTATAAACATTGCAAACTGTCATTGTAGATGTGAAAACATGAACGGACGAGAGATGAGAACATACATGATGAGACCAAGGGTAAGACGGGAATGCCACAACTCAAGAGAAGTAAACACTCGAATTTAATCCTAAAACACGATAATTGAAATAATACGAGTAAAAATGAAAGTTTATTTTAATTAGATAAATAAATTGTTTGAGCTTTCTAGTAGGTTTAACTGTTTTTCTAGTATAGGTTTATTTGATTAGGTTAGTTGAAGGTTTATTTTATTGCTTTTGGGTTTATCTAAGTAAGGTTCTTTTGAGAGCGCAGCTTCTTCGTCCAATATCTTTATTCTTATTAATTATCTTCAATCCAAGTGGTTGATATAAGGTATCTCAAGACTTCATTAAATAGTTGAAGTGTTGGGTTTAAATCTCACATGCGACAAAAAAGATATTTCATGTTGGGTCAAAGTGTTTTCTCACCTAAGGCGAACTTTCTCTTAAAAGTGATCTCGGGTTCCGTACTCAAGTAATAGAATTGACCAGGTAAACCAATAACTTGTTAGTGATTCTTTAACGGTTAAAAAAAATTCTTTATTCTTGGGATTAGGGGTGTGCGAATGTCGGTTTGGTTCGGTTCAGTTTTTATGGTCCACCGAAACCGATTGATTCGGTTATTGGAAATTGAGCCATCGGTTCGGTTTTGATCGGTTTCGGTTCAGTTTCGGTTATTTTCGGTTTGTTTATTTTGAAGTTGTAAGCTTGGTTACGGAGCTTGGTTTCATTGGTTTGAAGTGTTTTGAACATGTTCCAAACTTACAAATACATGCAAAATACATGACAAATACATGAAAATATGTTTCAAATACATAAAAATGCATGACAAACACATGAAAATATGTTTCAAATACATAAAAACGCATGACAAACACATGATTAATACATAATATATAGCTTTCGGTTCGGTTTCAGTTATTTCGGTTATTCAAGAAGGCGAGACCGAAACCGAAACTGAATGGTTTGGTTTTGGCCAAATCTTAACCGTAACTGATCGGTTATTTTTGGTTCGGCTTCGATTATTTTTTGGTTATCGGTTTTGTATGCTCACCCTTACTTGGGATCAATTAAAAGGGCCGAGGAAGATAATGTGGATGTTAGGGATTGCTTATTTTCAAGAAATTTTTTACTTATTAACTTTTAAAAATTTATTTAAGTTTAATTTTCTATTATATCCTCTATTACCTTCTAATAACTTCTTTTAATTTTTTAAAGTGTGTTTTTTTAATTATTTTATAACTTTTTAGTTTATAAGTTAATTCAAATAATTTTTTAAACCTTTTTTAAAAAATAATAAATTAATAAATTTTTTTTATTAAAAATCATTTTCAATTAAAAAAAGCAATCATTGAACGTGGAGTGTTAAATTAAAATATAAGACTTTTGTTTGAGTGTACAAATCATATCCCTTTCGAAGATAAAGTGCGTTTTCTGCATAAACAATCTGCAAAATGGCGACCTTTGACTTCATTGATGAAGCATGCCAAATTCTTCCTTTCCCTGATGATATCACCAGTGCCGATTTCGACTCTGATTTCGTATGGGGTGCTGCAACTTCTGCTTATCAGGTATCTCTTACTGTTCTTCATCTTCTTCATCATCACCATGAATGCTGCTCAGCTACTGTTTTTGAGTGTCAGTTTGATCACTTATTGACATTAAAATGATGAAATTTGCAATCTTAGAGCATATAAATGCAGTTTGGATATGATATAGAACGCTAATTTGAGTGATTTTCAAGTTTGCAGTATGTTTGAGTTCTTGAAATTAGAGGACTGATGGTGTTTTTGTAATCTGTTTTTTGGTATTAGTTTGTTGATAAGTAGTCTACGATCAGTTTGTTGGTTCACGATCTTAAAATTCATATCCTCGATCTTATTTGTTCGTTAATTTCTCGTTTGATTGATGGTTCATATTTTGTTAATCGATATAGCAGTTACGATTTTCAGGTTCTTTCGGTTTGTATGTTGAGACTTTTTAGGGTTTTTGATTTGTGACTGTTGATGATTCATCCCTTTTGGTCAATTATTCGAAAACCAGACGTTTTAATTTTCAACCCCTTTGCGTTCTTCAAATATCCTTATCTTCATAGCTCCTGTCACCTTGACCGCAGCGTTTGCTATAGCGCGCTATGTAACGTTTTTTTCGCTATTTGGTTGTGGCGTTTAAATAGTGACGTTTTTGTTTTTTCCTTTAATTTTACTTCTAGTTTTTCTTATTTTATTTTTATTTATTTTTTATAAAAATAAATAGTGGATCTTTATCTAATCCTAATAAAAGATTAGACTATGAAACACTTGTCACTCTCTCATTTAACCTTATTATTGTTTCCCCGCCTAATACGTAACCATTTACCTATTTATGTGGATCTTTTGACACCTATTTTCAAATTTGAGTAAGGATTTTTTTAATTACACCTTACGTTATTTTCTAGTTATACCCTCTCTATTATATATAAAAATTGTGTTTGAACAAAAATTTATCGTTTTTTAATTTTAACCATAACAAATGTGGAATCTTTAATAGGACGTGGGCTTTTATCTAATTCTATGTTAAAAAGAAAAATTAAATTTGTAACTTATTGTAATATTTAGTTAGTAAACATGAGATCCAGACATCCAGTTATAATTGATTTATTACTAACAAGTGGTTTATATTTTTACTACAAGTTTCAATTCATTAAATTAAATACTTATTAATTAACCCATTTTAGCTTTAAAAAAAATAAAACATAGTAGTTTATGCCCGATAACTTATGAATGCTTTAAGAGTAAATAAACTTATAATTTTATATATCAAACAATATATTAAAACTAATATGTTCTTTTATTCTTTGTTTTAAAAGTATCGATACCGGATAATAAGCTGAAAACGTTAAAAGTTTTTTAATTTCTTATTAAAATTGAAAGATAGTAGTTAACCTATGACTAAAAGCTTTATAGAATGTTGATAAAAATACATATTAGTGTATATGCACATTTAAACATGTACAACTTAGTTTTTTTTTTTAAATTATGTAATTTTGATTGTTCGGCATATTGGCATTCATGTTACATTATGTTAGTTGCATAATCAAGTTACCTTATATTTGTGCTTAAATTCGGCAGTTCTAACTACTCATAAGAGTATCTTTAATCCATAATTGGAATAGTGCTCGCCAAAAGCTTAGTTTTAAGCTCCTTAAAACTCTCGTATGCTTTGTTTGAACATGTTTTTATTATAGTGAGATTTGTTTGCCATGACAGCCAGAAACCAACTGGCATAAAAAAATATTTGTTGGTTTACATTTGTTAATTTTATTTTTTACTTACTATGCTTTTTTTGGTTGACAATTTCGTATGGTTTTTTTTGTTATTACATTAAAAGACCTAGACTATGAACGGTTTACTAACTTAGGTCGTGTAATGCACGGGCCTGTAACCTAGTTTTAGCTATAAAGAAGCAGGATTTAGTGCTATTTAAGCTATTTTGGTGGTGTTAATGTTTATTTTTTGATTCTAGTAATGCATCGTCAAACATGAAATAGCAATCGCTTTTTTTCCTTTTTTGAACGACACATGTACGACCCTGCTTCGTAGAATAGGTGTTATCTTAGTCAGGCTTACCTATCCGTTTCCCAGGCGGGACCGCACCCCCAACCCCTTTAGAAGGAAACCTATAACTAGAAAAACCCCCTGGTTCAATCCAAAGCATATTTAACCCCCTGGCTCAACCCAAAGCATATTTAATCCCCTAGCTCAACCTAAAGCATATTTGCTTTGAGTGAGATTTGAACTCAAGACCTTCCCCTTTTAACTGTCTTGGGTACCTCACTTTCACCACTTGGGCTAAGGATTATTGGTGAAATAGCAATTACTATTTATCGCTACTCGCTACGTAGCATATAGGTAGCTTGTCGCTATCAACCGCTATTGTATTAACAACTATGACCTTGACCTAATTTTCATGTCAAAATTCTTCAATCGAACTGTTTTTGGTGAGTGGAAGGACTGAAGGAGTTGGATTGAATAGAGTTTCTTATGAAACTATTTACTAACTGCAATGCAATTCATGGAAATATGCTTGGGATGATAACAAGGCGATCGTAGGTGTGCGCCTAGGTGATGCTTGGTCACCTTGGAGCTTCCGCAATGCAGGGTCCTTCACCCAACGCCACGGTGGGTGAAGTGGCTCCATCGGCCACAGATGGGAAAAGGAAGAGTATAAGATGGGAAGGAGAGAGAGAGAGAGCCCATCTGTTGAGGTTTTTGCTGCTATCTGACATGGATGTCTATGGGGCCAGTTGAGTCGCGGATGCTCTTAGCTAATCAAGGGGTTTCCGTCCTTTCGGTACTAGAAGCACTCTCGTTCATCCAAGCACAGGAAGGCAAGCCCATTCGGGGCAATGTCAGGCAACCCGTTTGTGCTTCTTCTGTCTTCTCTCTTCTACACACTCAGCACTTCTTTCTTGACTGATCCCTTATAATGTGTTTTTTCTTTGTTGACTATATTTAGTTTACTCTTGAGCTATTTTCCTATCCTAGCTTGGTTTTAACTTTTAACTTGTATGAACTATTATGACTTTGAAGGTATTAATATGTATAAGTTGATTTTATTGCTAACTATATTAGGTTTTATAAGTCTTTTTACCCTATTAGATATTTTTGGTTAATATGCAATTTTTGTCTCAGGCTGTTCTTTTTTTTCTTGCCTTTGACTACCTAGGATTCACCATCTTCTACCATGCTCTTTCTTTATCACAGATTGAAGGTGCTGCTTCTGAAGGTGGTAGAGGCCCAAGCGTTTGGGATGTTTTCTGCCTCACAAACCCAGGTTTTTGTCTTCTTCACCATTCGCGCAAATAGGGGGAGGAACTTATTTAGTAAGATAATTTTACAGAAAATAGATTGTGTCTAGCCCTCATTCATGAATATGTATTATTAAATTGTACGGCAGGACGCATCGTTGATGGTGACAATGGAAACAATGCTGTTAATGCTTACTATAAAACAAAGGTCAACCTGCATAACCGTTGCATGCTATCATCTATTGGTTTACATTAACTCAACTTATCTCGTTTTAATCTTTTTTAATATCCCTTATCAGGAAGATGTAAAGACAATGAAGAAAATGGGTCTAAAAGCCTACCGATTCTCATTTTCATGGAGTAGAATATTGCCAGGTGAAGTTATAGTTTTAAGCTTTTAATGAAGTTTGAAAAATAAGAAAAAAATGATATAAAAAATTAACGTGTTAACATTTAGGAGGAAAACTGAAATTGGGCATCAACAAAGAAGGGGTTGATTACTACAATAACCTGATCGATGAACTTCTAGCGAATGACATTGAGCCATATGTCACTCTGTGGCACTGGGACACTCCCAATGTCTTGGAAGGTGAATACATGGGTTTCTTATCAGACAAAATTATGTAAGTAGAAAATGAATGACTTTATATCTATTTGAAATGCTATTATCTTAATTTGTGTGTTTGAGACCCACACACAACAGCTATGATTTTGTAAATTATGCTGAATTTTGCTTCTGGGAGTTTGGTGACCGCGTTAAACACTGGACAACGTTGAACGAACCACATTCTTACGTTGAGAAAGGATATGCAATGGGTACGTTTGCACCGGGCAGGGGAGGCGAAGGTGAGCCTGGGAATCCTGCCACTGAGCCATATATTGTGGGACACAACCTACTTCTTTCGCATGCACACGCGGTTAATTTGTACCGCCAGAGATTTCAAGTAATGTATTCTGCTTGTCTTTTTTATGGATGTTGATTAATAAAAGGGAAACCCACATGACAAACACATTAAAATTTTTATAATCAGCTGTTACTTGAAATTTCAGGCAAGTCAAGGGGGTGCAATTGGAATTACACTCAATACAAAGTTTTATGAGCCACTTAATTCAGAACTCCAGGATGACATAGATGCAGCCCTAAGAGGGATAGACTTCATGCTTGGATGGTGAGGTCATGTGCATCATAAGCAACTCATGAAATTGAGCATAATATTCTTATATAATTAAAATGAGAATACAATAAACATGAATTATATAAGCTTGTTTTTAAAGAACATAGGATTATAATCTAAAAAAAAAACCATTTCTATTGTAAATTTAGAACATGGTATAGTCTCTTTGTTATTTTCTTTTGACGATGTATGGCCACTTATTCATAGGTTCATGGAACCATTGTTTAGCGGTAAATATCCAAACACTATGATTAAGAATGTTAGTGATGATCGTCTACCTAAATTTACAAAAGAGCAATCAAAGTTATTAAAGGGCTCGTATGATTTTCTCGGGTTGAACTATTATGCTTCTCAATATGCCACCACTGCACCAGCAACAGATATTGTTTCACTCCTCACAGACAGCAAGGTCCTTGAGCAACCAGGTATCTTACATTTCTTGCAAATTTACTTAACTTTCTTGCAAAATTATTAATAAAATAAGATTCTGATGCTAATTTTTGCTGTTTTTTTGCCAGACGATTTAAATGGGATACCTATTGGAATACAAGTAAGATTTGTTCAGTTAATATAACGCGCAAAGTTGTGTAATTCCCGATTGCTTATTTTCTCAGTTGATTTAGGGTGGTCTCGACTGGCTTTACTCATATCCACCTGGACTTTACAAGCTGCTAGTGTATATAAAAGATACTTATGGAGATCCATTAATTTACATAACTGAAAATGGTAAAGAAATATCTTCCCTTGATATAAGTAATCCTTTTGCATTTATTAGTTTAAATTGCTAACAGGGTACTGTATATCTCATAGGATGGGTTGATAAGACAGATAATACAAAAACAGTTGAACAAGCTCGTGTTGATCCTGAGCGGATAGATTATCACAATGAACATCTTCAATATCTTCGAAATGCAATCAGGCAAGTCAATCTGCGTATAATTAAAAAAAATTGTTTCACATACACGACACCCTAAACAAATCTCACATCGGTTGTGGACTAGAGCATGGTTGTAAAAATCGTTAGGTGCTAGTCGGGCGGTGTGGTACTGAATAAGGATTAATCAGATTGGAATTTTATATGTTAATTTTTAAATTTATAAATATATACATAATATTTTCAAAAAAATATATAAATAATTTTTCAATTTTGACCAATTTTGATCAAATTTTGACAAATTGTGACCAAATTTTAACTGAATTTCTCCAATTTTTGGCCAATTTGACCAGAATTTGACTAATTTTAACCGATTTTCTCCATTTTTTTTTCTGATTTTGACCTTTGACCAGTTAATTGAGCGGTTAGCTGAAATCGAATACCGATTACCGATTAATTGGTGCTTGGTGCCAATTTTTGTATCACTGTACTAGTGAGATATTAGGCTAATGAGGAATGCTTGATTTTTAAATACCGCCAATATGTATTGAGTGCAATAGGGAGTGGTTAAGAGAAAAACTCTATAGTTAAACATGTTTGAGTGTGAGTAATTTAGGACGGGTGATGTCATGTGAAATCTCCACCCAGGTAACTAAAAACAAAGCCGTGAGCTTCTTGTTGGCAGAACAATATATACTGGTTGGTATGAGGTACCAAATGGTACATCCTAATCCTTTTTCTTTGACCTTTTTAAAAATCATTTTATTTTTTGCAGTGCTGGTGTTAGAGTGAAAGGATACTTTGTTTGGTCATTGATGGATAATTTTGAATGGGATGAAGGTTATTCTGCTCGTTTCGGTCTAATTTATATAGATTTCAAAAGTGGGAAATATACAAGGTACCCGAAAAACTCAGCAATATGGTACAAATACTTTCTTAGTTTCAGCAAGAAACCGAAGGCTGAAATGAAAAATAATCTTGTGGGTGACCGAACATATAGATCATCCGAGAAAACAACAAAGTAAGATATTCATCTTTCGGCTTTGTTATTTTCCCATTTGATAATGCTGATTTGCTATTCTGTTTAATATTGGTCTAGAATTGAGTTCGAGCTCAAGAACAACTGTTGCTGCTTGGATCTGCTTTTGCTTCTGCTGCCGAGGTTCGATCTGATTTTCCTTTTATCTGTTTGTTGTGCGTGTGTGTGTGTGTTTTTAGAAATATAAAGCATTATTTCAATCGTGGACATGTTGATTTATTTAGTGTAAAATTTTATTAATTAGATTTTGTGTTAATTGTAGAAGTAATATGAAATTTAATTGCAAAATTGGTGGGATGAAGTTGAAGGATCAACAAAGGTGAGAATAGGAGGGACTGCATCTCTCACATTACAGATTCTTGGAGGTTACTAAAACAATAATGGCTGAGGTTGGAGGGTTAAAGTGGAAGATGCAAAATGTATAGTAATAGTTGTTTCTAAAGAAATAAGAGTGAAACGAAAGAGAAGTTTTATTTCATTTCATCCATCTATCTATAGTTTTCAATCTATAATATATAGCCACATTCGTGATCTAATTCGACCCGCGACTTCAAACCCATTCAATTGAATATAGGTACAATGCGTGAGCGGGAATTTGCGGGTCTATGCAACTTCAAACCTATTCACAAAGAAAGTTGCCCGGTGAATGATGGACAAGGTGTTGAAGACCGCAACCAGGTGCACCAGGGTTGCGCTCAAGCGCCCTAGTATACTCTACTTGTTCACCTGTGTTGGTTTGGGGTACGGTCAGTTCATCGGGAGTGGTTCATGTTAAAGTAACAAGGAAGAAGCAGGGTGAGGTGAGGGAGAGGTGCGTCTCGATACTCTAAATAAAAAATAGGTGGTTCCAATGATATAAAATAACTATTTCATGCCAGAGTATATTAAAAAAAGAAAGAAAATGTCATGTAAGATGTTAATTTGTTTTTGCGAAAAAAAAAGAAAAGAAAATGTCATGTAAGATGTTAACTTGTTTTTGCGAGTAAAAGAGAGTATCAGAACATTTATTGAAAGTTAAGTTATCTAACTGGGATAAAAAAAAAACGTTTAAAAGAACCTCTATAAATTAAAAATATGCATCAAGTTGTTTGGCTTTTTCTTGAGGATTTGAATAAAGTTAGATGCCAAGAGGAACGGTTCTTTGCTTAGCTTTCTCTTCTTGAATGATTTTATCTACAAGACTTTCACGTGAAGTAAAAGTGTTCACTTCTTTGTTTGTGATTGTTTTACAAAACCTATGGACTGATGCTGTCACAGCCCAATCCACGAGCGCAACCAGTTGTAACACATCATGACTATACACAATAGAAGTCTTACACATAATCAAGACCACAAAACTAGACTGAATTAAAACCTTAAAAGTGATTGCGTAATTCCGTGCGTTCATCGTGTTTACAGTCACAAACATAAATACATATACATTGCCCTAGGAAGATTAATCTAGTCGACATCTTCTACATGAAGATTTTATTTAACACGTCAACAACAACGTTGTTGTTAAGTCATATAACCAATGACTTTAAAGTGGTTAAGCAATATGACAAAGTGTGCAAGTAAATATCAACAAATCAAATCTATACCGAAGCCGTTGCAGCGAGCATTAGTTTTGCCAACATATGTGCCACTCTAGGCTTAATATTTATAACAATGAGCGGGTAGGTTATAGGCACTCCGATCGACCGAATCCCTCGCCATCAAATCTGCTCAATCCTGTCCACAGTCTCTGTTGTAGCCTCAGGCCAGCCCTAGTCTTATCCATAGATCTACGTTATAGCCTCAGACTATAGTCATACCCTAGTAATATCCATAGTCTCCACTTTCCACTGCGGCCTCGAACCAATCCAATCCTATCCACCATCTTCGTTGTGGCCTCAGATTTAGTATTCACCATGGAGTGTGACTTCTCTACCTAATTGGATCCAACTAAGCGCACATGTGCCCTGAAATTTGAGCGAGGTGTTACATTTCGTTAACCTTGTCTGTACTTTAATGATTTGCCAGTGTTTGTGCTCATCATTTGTTTGGACGTACCTAAGACAATGGCTACCAAGGTCTACGGATTATTTAATTTATCCGCACACTTTCAAATCATTTATATCAAATCATTTACAAGTTCGGATACAACCCCAAAACATTTAAAAAAAATGGAGTGGTTAACTCATAGTGATGAGCTTCCCGAGCGCGGTCATACACTGGTTGGCGAGCGTTTACCTTTTGTATCATACAGACACACCCATCAAGTTGATATAATTTTCACGTGCAAACCTCAGGATTAATCCCTACCCAAGTTAATCTTGTTTGATCGGCTCTAGTCATGTCAATGAACTCGGGTTAGGGTTTTCCATGACCCCCATATTATCATTTCCCATCATTGCTCATGACGAACACGGTCGAAGAGCTAGGGCTCACGTGTACGTGCAGCATAGTTCCTAGACGGCTTTATCTTATCATTTTCCAAAAATCTTTTACATGCTTATTCTTCATGTCAACCACAAGATTAAGACACTAGCATGTATTACTCATTTCTTATTATACTTGAACTTTGTCCTATGACAAATCTGTTTATCCAAACATGATTATTCTTAGACCATAATAACCATATGCATCCTAATCATGATCCATCGGTTTGGTTCTTCCTAAAAAACCGGTTTACCCAAACAAATTTTGGAACAAATATGCATCCTAATCATGTGAAGATTTTAGAAACTTACCACTAAAAATTTGAGCTCACGATTGTTTCTTGAAGTCCACAAATACACCACAGAGCAATCCAACACTACAATGGGGTTTCACATATCACATACACCCCCATATGTGGTCATAAACTCGTATTCACAAGAGTTTGAGGCTTACTAAGGAGATCCGAGCTTCTACATGTCCTTTCTAAATCAAACAAGCACTCACGAGCGTTTCTACAAACCCCAATCATCACATCCATTCAGTGAGTTAAAATCGTAGAAAGAGAGAGTGTGTGGTGCGGTTAGAGAGAGAGTAGGCCAAGAGATAAGTGAGAAAAATGGTTAAATGTCAGATTTTTGAGTTTTTATATAATCTTTTGCTCGACTGAGCCTTTGGCGGACCGTTACTCATGCGTTGGCGGCTCGCTATAGCCTTAAAAAGGTATATTCAAATATTCCAAATGAAATGTTCACATCTTGAAAAGGAATATTCCTCGTGGACCGTTAAGCTTGACCATGGCGGTGTGCGACCCTTTGCGGATCTTTACTTGTTTCCTTTGGCGGTCCCTCTTGATTTTGATCCTCATCCTTTGGTGGACCGTCACGACCACCATAACGGTTTGCTATGGTCCAATAATTCCCATTCCTTTGTAAATTTTCTTTTTTAATTGGTCCGTGTACGTTTCTGACCTATGAAGTCGCGAGTTGATCTGTCCCTTAGGCCGAGGGGTCACAGATGCTTCTCTATCAGCTCTCCCGCAGATTCATTCTGATCATTCTTCACTTATCCTTATCACATCCACCTTGAATTTTAGTCTATCTGATTCAAAATTTCAATTCCTGGTTACTTAAACCCGACATTAACAATATTAACATTTAGTCTCTTACATTCACGTGAGTTATATGCTTGCTCCTCATAATAATCGTCCTTAGAGATTAGATTAAAACCAAGAGGGATGGCTCTTTGGTAGCTAATGATCTTAACCTATCTCGGCTTGATTCCATGGCTCAAACTAGGCCTCTTTTTGAATTTGAATGCCTTAAAAGAGTAGATTTCAAACAACAAATCTTCAATATGAACTCAACTTGAAATGTGATGTCATATAAAAATACATGAACGCATTGGGCTATTGATGGAGATAAGAACTTTGAAGTGTACTAACAATTGCAGAAATAATCACAGGAGATAAGAACTAAGAAGAGAACTTAAAAAGAAGAATACTTATTTCATTCATTCATTGGAGGAGGTAAGGAGAAGAAAGTTACAGAAGGAGATGAGAAAATACGAGTCAGGCTAACAAATTTCATAACTAACTTTTCTCTCACCAACATTCCTTATAACCTGTATTCTAGTGGTCCTTAATTGATGATGTCACTAAATTCATTGCAAAATCCTTGTAACGATTTGGTATCTTCCTAGGCCTGTTGCTTTCCTTGTTTGCAACCTAGGTCATGGGTGTGCCCATTGCTGGCCGTTGTATGGGTTGGTCCATGGTGCTCACAACATTACTCACCTCGTCGAAACAAACCTTGTCCTCAAGGTGTAGTGTAGGATAAGTCTTTAGCAATTGTGCATTATCTTCCCAAGCAGCTTCATCAATTGTTAGTCCCTCCCATTGAATCTTACTTTGAGGAACAAGTTGACCCGCACGAATAATGTTGCAATGATCGAGCACCTTCAGCGGTTGTAAGATTAGTTCAGCGGTGAAGTCAACCAAGTGTAGCGAAGTAATCTGCTGATCAGGCATACTAACACACTTACGAAGCATAGACACTTGAAACACTTGATGGATGCGGGCAGTAGTTGGAAGATTAAGCTTATAAGCAACCATGCCCAACTTAGATAGAACTTGATATGATCCAAAATAATGACGTCCCAATTTATGGTAGCGGAGGAGGCAGATTGATGCTTGATGCAAGGGCTGTAACTTATCATAGACCCAATACCTTGAAATTCAACTTCACGTCGATGTTTGGCTAAAGTCTTCATGCGGTTTTGGGCCGTGGCGAAGTTAGTTTTAAGGGTACAGAGTATCTCATCCCGGGTGACAAGTTGTTCTTCCACAATTGAATTCCAGTCTAGTCACGTATGTAACGGATGACTAACGGGGGTTTCCGACCATAAAGTACCTCAAAAGGAGTTAACTTGGCAGCTGTTTGATAGGACGTGTTGCACCAGAATTCGACCTAAGTTAAAAATCAAAGCCAGTCCTTTGGTTGATCCGCCACGTAACAACAGAGGTACATTTCCAAGCATTTGTTGAGAGCTTCTGTCTGTCCATCAGATTGCGAATGGTACAAAGTACTAAAAGAGAGAGAGTAGTGCCCAGTAATCGATGCAATTCTTTCCAAAAGTCGGACATGAAACAATGTCCCCCGACACCCCATGGAGTCTGACAATATCCGTAATAAAAACAGTAACAACTGTAGCCGTATTAAAATTAGTGGGAAGGGCTATAAAGTGACCATACATGGAAAGACGATCGATAACTACCATGATCACGGTCTTACTTTGATACGGGGAAAGACAAGTGATAAAATCCATGGCTATGCTTTCGAAAACCAAATTAGGAATAAGAAGCATTTGCAAAAGCCCCCCTAGTGGTTGAAAGGAGGCTTTGGTCTGTTGACACACTTGGCAATCGGTAATGAATTGCTTAACATCTCGACGCATGTGTTTCCAATAGAAATTGCAAGATAGCCGATGAAAACAACGGGTTACACCAGAATGTCCACGTGTTAAGGAAGAGTGAAATTCAATCAAAAGCTGTTGACACAAAGGGGAATCCGTGAGTAAAACGAGCCGACCCCGAAAGAATAAAAGCCCATCTTTAGTGGAATAACCCGAAAGACATAATGGGTCAACAGCCAACCGAGTGATAAGTTCTTGCAGTTCAGCACTTTGAGAAGTAGCCTGCCGAAGAGACTCGACAAAAAGTGACTCCTGAGAAGAGGAAGCCATAAGGTGCAATTGAGGAACGCGAGAAAGGGCATCGGCTGCGGTGTTAAGTTTCCTGGGGCGATAAATAATGTCAAAATCGAAGCCCAAGAGTTTCCCCAAACATTTATGTTGATCGGGCGTTTGAATGACTTGGTCTTTAAGGTTTTTAAGCAATTCTTGATCAGTGATGATGATGAATTTCCGGCCAAGAAGATACTGCCGCCACTTCGAAACCGCTTGTGTGATGACGAACATTTCCCGTTGAAAGGCAGAAGCCTGTTGCATATGGGGACCCAACTTATGGCTGAAAAATGCAATAGGTTACCTTTCTTGGGATAGCACTACCCCTATACCAATGCCAGAAGCGTCTGTTTCAATGGTAAACGGGTGCGCGAAATTAGGAAGACGAAGTATTGGAGCTGAACTCAATAGACGCTTAAGGTGATCAAAGGAATCAATACACTTTGGCATCCAACAAAATTTATCCTTTTTAAGTAAATCCGTGAGAGGGCTCGCTACCGTTGCGTAACCCTTAATAAAGCGATGGTAATACCCCAAAAGGCCAAGGAAGCCCCGCATATCCTTAACAGTTGTAGGTAGTGGCCAAGTCTAAATAGCAGCAATTTTGTCCCGGTTGACTGCAAGCCCTTCGACAAAAATGACATGACCCAAATAGCCAATGTGAGTCTGCCCAAACTGACAGTTAGACCGTTTGACCACCAACTGCTAGGTTAAGAGAACCTATAAAACAACCCGAAGATGTTGCAGATGCTCGACCCATGATCCGCTATAAACTAATATGTCATCGAAGAAGACCAAAACGAATTTCCGAAGGTAAGGGCGAAAGATGTCATTCATGAGATGTTGGAATGTGGAAGGAGCATTAGTCAAGGCGAAGGGCATCACTCAGAACTCGTAATGTGAGGAGAACAAAGGAGAACAAAGTTACAGAAGAAGATGAGAAAATAAGAGTTAGGCTAATAAATTTCATAACTAATTTTTCTCTCACCAACATTTCTTATATTCTAGTGGTCCTCAATTGATGATGTGACTCAATTCATTGCAAAATCCTTCTAACGATTTGGTATCATTCTGGGCCTGTTGCTTTCCCTGTTTGCATTGCGGCCCGTTGTATGCGCTGGTCCATAGTGCTCACAACAAACTCGTATCTTTTTCGACATCTCATAAACTCAAACATAGGCTATTGATACCTATTTGAGCATGACTTCAAGGATGTGATGGACCATTCTTGTAATAAAGGCACAACTTGCTCTGGTTGCAATTTTTCTTTATTGCACGCACATCAAAAAAATTGTACACTTTTATTTATAAATTAATAAATTTATAATATAAATGTATAGATTACTAATTTTATTTATTTGACAACATTAAGATACCCGTGGTCTTTAACAAAGGTATATTTTTTTATTTTTTTATTTTTCAGAAAAACTATTCTAAATAAGTCTTATAAATGTTAATAAAAAATATTTTTTGTTTTAGTTTATAGTTAACATTATATGTTTAATAAGATTCCTTTTGTTATTAGCTCTTTATATAAACTATAAATTGCGTGTGCGCGATGCGATGTGATGCATTTTTGGGTTAGTTAATTAAATAAAATAAAAAAACGTATGAAAGCACGTTATTGTCACTCGATATAAACTAAAAAACCCAAATAAACTAATCAATTTTAAATACAATTATGTTTTTTTATAAAATTTATTGTGACGTAAAGAAAATTCATCACAACCACAAATTTGTTTAAAAGAAAAATCAAAAAACAAAATTTATTGAATGAAATCAAATTAATAAAAGAATTAACGGATTAATATGGGCTAAACTTGAAACTTTAAAATTTGTAAGTTTTAAATTGAAACTTGTGTCAAACTTTGAGGGTTGAAATCGAAGGTGGCGTGGTGATAGGTGGCATATATTACCGACATGGCGACATATTTATTGAGTTATGTTTGAAGAAACTAATTTTTTTCATTAGCCCTTTTAAATTGAATAGTGCGTTTAGTTTTATTTTAACTTTTTAACTTTATTTTTATCACTTCATTTACTGTAATATTTATAAATTTATAGATGGTGTGATTATTGAGACACTTCATAATTATAAATCAACAGTCTGAATTTCTATACGGTCGTATAGTACCATAGACGTCGTATAGAGGGGGGGGGGTCGCATAGCTCTAGACGGGGCATATAGCCCCTTTGACAACCCCCTGAATTTTTTCTCGAAGTTATTATAAAAATTTGTTATACGCGTCATATATCCATATATGTGTCGTATATGGATATACTAGGTTAATACCCCGTGTATTACACGAGTCCTAGGAGTTAAGCATGTTGGTGATGCCATAAGGGCCCAATATCTCAATAGCACCTTTGTCTAAAGCTTCAAATGAAACTTCATATCCGAAACGAAGAGAATTCCGATCTTCCACTAAGAAAGGCGAGATTAAACCAATATCTTTCTATTTGAAGGTTGAATAAATAAAATATTAATAGTTATGAATAAAAATTAACGAATCATAAAACGATCTTATGATATAAGATATGATTGACATTACGTATAAGTGATAAAAGGACAATATCATTTTTTAAATTTTTGTTAATTTTTTTTTGTTTTTCTCAAAAAAATTTGGTTTTAGAACAAACTATTTAACAACCCCACTTTTAAAAAAAGTGTTATTTTTAATAATTTCTTTAAACTCTAAATTTTAATTATTTGTGTTTCATAAGAATTTTATTTTTTAGAAAACACAAGTTTTAAAATATACTTTTTTTTAAGTTTGATATTTTGTCTAAAAAATTTATTTATAAATATTATTTCTTTAAAAATTACATTTGTAGAAAGATATTTTTTAATTCAATAAAAAAAATTGATATGAAAAAGAATTAAATAATATCATTAGTAGTTGATGTGATATTTATTTGGAGAGAAAAACGTGAAAATAAATTTAAGTGGCCTAGAATTGTGTCATGTGGCTTCCAAAAACCTTCTTTTATTAGTATAGATAGATTGAGCGTATAACTATCTGACAACCCATCTTAATTTTCCATGTTTTCAGCTTATTCAATCTTATATCCCGCGTATGATGCTATGCGTGATATATGGGGGATGTCGATTTATAATGTGCAGTGCCTGTATATTAAAACCCTTTATATATCTTTCATTTTTTGATTTTAGAAAAACTACTAAAAGAAGCATATTTAATTACATAAAAGTGTCTTTATAAAAGTGTCTTTATAATATTGTTCTTTCTACCTGCAACTTTTTGGGTTGAATGATGGAAATGAGTAAAAATGATAAAACTTTTTGGGAAGATGGACCTATCTACTTTATAAGAGGATTTTATTCGACAACTTAATTGTTGAAACTTTGGTAACGTGGAGACCCAAAAAGAGTAGCATCTTGAGTTTCTTACCGGCTGTTCAAACATGTTATTCTAATATTCTATATTGATATAAACAAGTTTTTAATTTTAAAAAACTCAACGACTTATTTTTTTTAAATATTCTCAATATATTTAATAATACATTGTAAAAAAGTTGTAATTTTAACTTGTATTCTTAAATTTATATATAAATAGAATGTTTGCATTTAATGAGAATGTAATAATTAAAGAGAAAATTCCCAAAATATTTTTTTTTCTTTTTTTTTTCCCACAAAATGTCTCACTCGTAAATTTTCTCTCTAAATGTTCCTATGTATGGGCGCCCGTTAGCAGAGTACGGGTGCTCATTTGCATAGGTACACATGTCTCTTTATGATTGGTTTTGTTGTACAAGCTGTCCGCGTTTGTCTTTGGAAGCGCTGAAGTTTTGTCCGGAAGTAATATTTTGAGAAAAAATTATAAGGAAGACATTTTGAGTGAAAGAAGAGAAGAAATAGATAGATGTTTCAGGAGATTTCCCATAATTAAGTAATATCAATAACTTTTTTTTTTGAACGGTCAACGAATAATTTTTAAGCCCGGTCACCCGGTAAACCCATTGGCGAAAGGCCACCCACGCCCGCGAACACAAACAACGCTGGTGACCCTGCTCGCCCACCATTCTAAGGGAAACCCACCACCCAAAGACCCACTGTGGTAAAACTCTTGGCCCACTTGAAGCATATTACACCTAGTAAGACTCCAACCCATGACCTTTACTGTGAAAAGTCATAGGATGCCTACTTATAAACCAGTTGATATACGAGTCATTGGCAAGTAATATCATTATTGAGTAATAACTACAGAATGATTGATATAATAATTAAAGAATGATTGATATAATAATATATTTTATTATCTTTAACAAATAAGGGAATAAAGTAGTGTGCAAACAACACCACCTAAGATTTAATCATTGTTTTACTTTTGGAGAGCAAGTGTGTCTCTATGTATAATTTTTTTATGAACGGCAGCAGATGGCGAATGTTATTAACACCAATCACTATTATCAAGATAGAGCAAAAGATACAAGAACATTACATTTAAACAAAAAATTGAAAATCACACCACCTATTCAATCTATCAAATACCAACTTGGTCTATTATTTATCCAAAGAAAAGTTGAAGTTTAAATCATCAAAGACTCATTCTTTACGCGATTTATTATATATTTCTAAAACCATCTCGTTCCCGAATCTCATCATATGAGACTTGGAAAGCGAAATGGGGCCTAAAAGAAGACAGGAAGAAAACTACACGAGTGGTCGTCCGTGCCTTCCAAATAGACCATAACGTCCCGAACAACCGATTGAATAGTTTTCTTAAAGATTGTATCACCTTTAAGATTAGCATTGCCCAAATGTAAGGGTGGCTCGATAAGACCTTTGAGCCCATAGTATCTGAGAATATGAGAAGCTCACTGCCACACTAACACACAAAAAAAAAATTTAAAAAAACAAAAACAAAAAAAAAAAAAAAAATTAATGCATTCGTCTAACCACATTTAAAGTTGTCCAATTAAACACCACCAACTTTATCCCATACTGAACACATTCATTTCTGGCTCATTTATAGAGAAGGAAAGTTATCTTTGAGAATACCTTCTTCATGCTAATTATTTTGCCAAAGCAAAGTATTTTTTCCATTCCCAACCTTGCAAATGAACTACTCTTGCTGGTTAATGCCAAAATAGCTCAAATCATCTATAACTTTAATAATATTATGTAGGAGTTAATCTTGACGGGGTCACGGGTCATAAAGTTAGAGCTTCATATTCGAGTTAAACGGGTCAAAGTCACCAAGAGTTTTATTTAATCACATGTGGTATTTGTTCAAGATTTGAAGGAGTCAGGTAACGAGTCATGGTGTGGTTAGAATTTCTTATTTGTCGGTTGTAGTTAGTGAGTTTGAATTCCCACGTTGCATTAGTCTCCGTGGTATATATATGTACATCTATTTTAATGAATAAAGTATGAGTGGTTGAGCGGTAAATTGTTATCATTTTGTGTGTTTCTTGCGGGGACGGAACTACCTTCAGAAGAACGGGATTAACTGACACCATTCTTTTTTTGGTTATACGAAGAATTTAGATTACATAAATTCCGAGTGACGCCAATTTTTTTATAATCGACAACATTGTTTTAAGAAAAAAAATATTTTCCCATTGCGCACTGATTTAATATAAATATATATATATAATATATAATATTATATATATATATATATATATATATATAGGGGAGGGATCCCTTGAAAACCATGTTATAAATGAAAACCATGAAAACTATGGGTTGCATATATGTAAGTACGTATTACAAAGTGTACAACTAAAAGTTATGTATATGTAAGTACGTGTTACCAAATGTACAACTACGAGTTGTGTACATATAATTCATACAAATTACGTATACGTAAGTCGTTATGTCATCATTGTCGTTCTTTGGAGTTTAAAATAAAATATATATAATGACCTCAAAAATAAGATTGAAGTTTAATCAAATATACTTTAAACAATTAAAATGATAAATCAATTATCAATTATGTGATTAGGTAGTCGTGGTTTTCACGGTTTTTAATTATAATCATGGTTATCATTTGATCTTTTTCCTATATATATATATATATATATATATATATATATATATATATATATATAGGGATGAGTTCAATTGTAAACCATTAGAAATTATGTAAACTAATAAACCAAACCTCAACCATTGATTATATTGAGATCAATGGTCTAGATTTATTTGAATAAAAAAATGTAATCTAATAGAATCAGTGGACCCTATATAGAAAAAGACAAAAGGGGGTAATTTGGTCTTTTTACACTTACCCTACTTTTTAAATTATTTTCTACTTTAATCCCAACCCCCAAAAAATTAAAATCTTCCCAACCCCAAGAAACTAAAATCTGTCCATTATCTCTCTCTCTCTCTAATATATCTCTTCCTCTCTTTAATATATCTCCTCTCTCCAAAAATTTCTTTCTTTATCTACAAGATAAAAAACAAGAAAGAGATCAAGAGAAAAAGTGAAAGGTTGAAACTTTCATCGGTGGCTGACCACCATCTATGACGGCGAGGGCGACGACAGCGGTGGCGACGGCGAGGATAACGGTGGTGACGGTGTTCTAGTGGTTTTTTTGTCCTTCGTCTCTCTCTCTCTAATATTCCTCTCTCTCTCTCTCTTTAAAACTACCTTACTCTTTTTAAAATATGAAAGACGAGAGAGAGATCAAGAGAAAAATGAGAGGTTGAAGCTTTCATCGGTGGTTGACCACCATCTACGGCGATGACGGCAAAGGCGGAAATGACGACAACAGTGGCGATGGCGGTGACAACGTTCAAGTAGTTTTTTTGTTTTTGTTTAATGTTAGATATGTGTTTTTTTGTTGTTGTAAGAACTTTTTGTTAATATTTAAATTTAGATCTATGTTTTTTGTTGGTAATGTTTTTTTAAAATTGAGTTAAAGATATCTATAAATTTTTTATGTTTAGTTAAATCTATTTTTATATTTTGTTAGATCTATTTTTACTGGATTTTATTGAATATAAATGTTGGTAGTTGTTTGAGTTATTATTGGTTAGATTTATTTTAAACATCAACACTTAGTGGTTGACCAGCATCTATATAAGAAATTTTTGTTGGTGTTAAAATTTTGATCTGGAGTTTTTTTTTTTTGATAAATCTGAGTTTTTCTTGTTGTTTATATTTTTCTAGATGTGGGTTACATATTTTTCTAGATCTGAGTTTTTCTTGATTGTTCATCATAATTTAACTTCGTGTTTCAGGTGGTTTGCAAAACAGTTTCTACATCCAGCTACTGTCTCCATTCATGATTATTTTTACACATGTTTATATATATTTTTGATGCTAGTTAGATCTATTTTTACTATATTTTTTAAATATAAATACTGGTATTTTTTATATAAACATGTGTAAAGTGAGTTTTACACAAGTGTAAAGTGAGTTTTACACAAGTGTAAACTGCGTTTTACACATGTGTAAACTGTGTTTTACACATGTGTAAACCGAAGACGGAAATGTGTAAACTGAATATACACATATGTAAACTTATTTTTTTCTTCAAATTTATATTTTTATACTTTAATTAGTTGCTGATTAATGTTACATATTGTTTTTCTTTTTCAGAACTTGTTGAATTATCCAGATTTGAGATGTGAACAAGACATAATCAACAAAGAAGCATGTAGATTCTTTTTTCTAAACATGTATAAAGTGAGTTTTACACAAGTGTAAACTGTGTTTTACACATGTGTAAACTGTGTTTAACAAATGTGTAAACTGTGTTTTACACATGTGTAAACCGAAGACAGAAATGTGTAAATTGAATATACACATATGTAAACTTATTTTTTTCCTTCAAATTTATATTTTTATACTTTAATTAGTTCCTAATTAATGTTGCATATTGTTTTTCTTTTTCAAAACATGTTGAATTGTTCAGATTTGAGATGTGAACAAGACAATCAACAAACAAACATGCAGATTCTTTTTTCTAATTTTGTAAACATTTTTTTGCTTTTAGATGTAGATTCTTTTCTGATTTTGTAAATATTTTACTCATGTTAAATATTTATAACTATCTTTTACACATATGTTAAAGAATTGAGAAATATGTGTTAAACTATTAGATTATCTTGTTAAAGTAATGAGAAATATATGTTAAATTACTAGACTATCTTGTTAAAGTATTCATTAAACTATTCACGCATGTGTTAAATTACTCAAAACAATCTTTTACACATGTGTTAAGATACAGAGAAAATATCACATCACTAAAACATAGGATTTAATAAAATATTAAAAAATAGTACACATGAAAAGGAGGGAAAAAATTAAAAAGAACTAAGATGCTCTTAACAGTAAATTTCTTTTTTTTAATAAAACATGACATGTGTCAAAATATGGGTGGTGGAAATGGTTTATTGGTTTACTCAATTTCTAGTGGTTTACAATTGAACATTCCCCTATATATATATATATATAGGATTGGGTTCAAATGAAAACCAAGAGAAGTTGTGTAAACCAATAAACCAAATCTCCACCTTTGATTTATGAAGATCAATGGCTTATATTTTTTTGAATAAAATAATAAAAAGTTATACTTTTATTGGGACACGTGTACAAAAATTCAAACAAATATGAGCCATTGATCTCGTAAATCAAAGGTGGAGATTTAGTTTATTGGTTACACAATTTCTCTTGGTTTACATTTGAACCACATCCTATATATATATATATAGGATGTGGTTCAAATGAGAACCCTTAATATTTGTGAGAACCATTATATATATATATGTGTGTATGTATGTATGTATGTATGCTTTTTTTGCAAGTTAAAAAAATATGAAAAGTTACATAAAAGTTAAAATAAATATTATAGTCTTAGTTGTAAAGAAACTAGGATAATAAATCCAAATCTTTAGTCAATTTCCATTTTTTATTTTCCAATTATTAATTAGTTTTATCGATCGTAAAGAAACATATTGGATATTCAATGGCCTATTGTTTAGTTACATTAAAATTAGTTCTACTGATTACAATCAACGGAATTAAGAAATATATTTATTTGATAAAGCATGTAAAGACAAATTACATAATTATACAAATTATGAGTATATGAATGAAACATGTATTTGCTATATTAAAAAATTAAATTTTTTGCATAAACTTTTATTGAAGATATGATGCATCGGTTTCAAAACATGAAACTCATAAGAAACAATTATAAAAAGCAATTTATACTTATTAATAAAGCAAAATCTTTAATGCCAAATGACCTTCTCTTAAGAGCCTAATTTTTTTTAATTCCCGCCTATTTATGTATCTGGTCTATGTATTAGTCTAGATTCATTTGACTATAAATGGTACAAGAGAAATTTGAAGGAAATTAGGAGATTTAACCTAGATTACATTGTGCATTTGTTTGGAAATGTTATCATAACCGATTGATCTTCTTTCTTCAAATAAATCAGCAACAAAAACTCTACAAATCATCTATGATTCAATTCATCTATGATATCAATTTCCTTGATTGTGTGTTTCCATATAAAAGTAACTATCTAGATCTTTTTTATTTTATCCAGAGTAAAATTCTATTTTCGTCACTAATGTTTCGTTGAATTTGTCATTTCAATTCAAAACTATTTTTTGTCATTTCAATCACTATAGTTTACCAAATGTTGCCATTTCCATACACGCCACTAACTCTGTTAATACCTCCTTTAAATACTAGGATATTTTAGTCTTTTTCAATACCTATTAATTCAATTAAAACAAATTAACCAATTAGTATTCAATTAAAACTAAAAACACATGAAGCGAATCATGAGACCGGTCGCTTTGATTTTAAAAGCTTCGATTAATTCTAACATATGTTGTTCGATTAAGGTTCGCTGTGAGATTTCAATTAATATTCATGTTTTGTTTGAACATGTATTGTTGTTCAATTGAGGTCTACAGTTATCACGTTTTGTTTATTTGAGATCTGTTATTGTGACGTTCACGTTCAAACATGACAGTAGCAAACCTCAATCAAAGACCTTAATCAAATAAAATATGTCAACAACAAACCTCAATCCCACAACAGACTTCAATCAAATAACGGTACACGTTTGAACAAAATGTGAAGATTAATTGAAATCTCACGGCAGACGTCAATCGAACAACATGGGTTAGAGTTAATCGAAGCTTTTAAATCAAAACGTCTAGTCTCACTAGTCACTTCAAGTGTTTTTAGTTTTAATTGAATATCAATTGATTAATTTATTTTAATTGGATAATTATAGTGTTGAAAAAAATTAAAATACCCTCATATTTAATGAAGTTTTAACGGTGTTAGTGGAGTTGATGAAAATGACAACATTTGGTAAACTAGAGTGATTGAAAGGACAAAAAAAAGTTTTTGGATTGAAATGACAAATGCAAATTCAATAAAATGTTAGTGACGGAAATAACATTTTACTTTTTATCTAAGATGATACTTCTGGATTAAAATTTTCTTTTTTAAAACGTTTATTTTCCATAAAAATATCAAATATGTAACACCTTATTTAAAAAAAGGTCCATACATGAGATTAATGCTTAAAAGAAGGTTGTTGAAACATTTACTCACACTTGCTTCTTATTTAAATGAAAACCACAACCACTAAATCATGTCCTTCTTTAAACCTTATTTTATCCTTTGATTTTAAAATTTTAAATGTCGTAATATAAATGACTGGTTTATAATCTTACACGAAATATTGGCTACAATATGACCAATCGATTAGGATATTTAAGATCCAAAGAAGCATATGTAGTTTTTATTACACTTTTAATATTATTGGTGTTTATAAGAGTCTTCATAGGTTGTTGAAATCGACCAGACCGACAAACCAAATCAAGACTTATGGGCTGTTCGATTTGCTTTTAACCCGGTCAAAATGTCTGACCCACTAACCCGGTCAGACATTTTGGCCGGTCAGTGTGTTTGATTCTCACTATTACGCGTCTGACCCGGTCCGACACCACTGACCCATGCATATTTTCCCCCTTACCCGGTCAGTTTTGGAACACTCTCTTACTCGGTCAGCCCCTTTTGACCAAGACCTGCAAATTAAACAGCCCCTTACATGAATTGATCAATTCGGTTTTTAAGGTTTATACAATGTAATTCATGGTTTGAAAACCAAGTTTACATGTTCGCTTCACTCTTTGCAACTAGGTACAAGCTGTGTAAACCGATTTTTTTACCACTGTTATTTAATTTTTTCTTATTTTTAAAACGTATGGTTTTGTATAAGTAGATGTTGATGAACCATCATTATTATTTTTAAAATTTAATAGGAACTAATGATTTTGAAATTTAAAACTTAACCAACCGGACAAACAAAGTAATTTACGAAAATATAATTATGGTTCCCACCCATTCTTATTGGCTACTGCTACCTCTTAAGATTTATGAAAATATTTTATTTTATATAACTTACATGATACAGACATATCACATGCTATCTACAACAATAATACAAAATATAAACTGAATTGAGTATATTTTATTTGTGTTTAATAGGAATGATACATCAATATTAATGTCTCAAAAAACAATAAAAGTAAAAGCATCAATAATTATGGGCTGCTGTCTACTAAACAAAACTGATACATTAAATTTTTTTTTATATAATAAGTACAAAACGAAATTGGTTCCGTCCTCTTAGCACCCAAAAAAATTACCCCAGATATTATTTAAAAAACGTTACACATCATCAAATCCATAACGATGAACGGGCATTAAAAGGGTTTTATCTATTATAGTTCTTTTTAACTATAATGTCTCATGCTAAGATGACGTCCACATGACAGGAAATACTTATTAGAAGTTTTAACCATTACACATGATCTTATGTATTGTATCTATTTATGGCCCACCACCCACGAGTGAGTCAAACCACCACCTGTTTATAACTGAGATTGAACTAACCGTCGATTCAATTATCGTTAATATTATAAATTGTAATTGAATTGTGTATTAATTATTTGGTTGATCATTTACATGGTTGAGATTATGGAGTAACAAGTTTAGTTTTTTAAAATAATTTTTAGGCGTTTGGTAATTGAATTTATAAGAATAAAAATAGTAACGGGCTTAGCTATTTACATAGTTTGTGGGTTTCATTAATTTTTTTCAATATGCGTAAATTAGATTATAATAGATTTTGTATTTGTTTTTAGTTCTTGAGGTTGGGTGTCAAAACTTTTATCGCTTTGTTTTTGTAAAAAGTTTTTTTGGGATTGGTGCTAAATTTTACTAAGAGTCGAACAAAATTAGATTGTATATGTAATAACAAAATAAAATTTTCATAGGGTGCAAGTAAACCCTTTTGGCACCCCTTGGATCCGCCCCTAATCTTATATGTCATATTTAAAACACTATGTATAAATTTATTATTATAGTTTTCTAACATGTTATTGGTTTTTAATAAAAACTAATATACACAAACACATATAGACTGCACTTTTCTCATAAAGTTATATTTCTCTAAAAAAACAAGAGAATGGTTAAATAGACACCCAAAGATTTTAAATCAACACCCGGGTACCCTATACGTCGCGTATGGGTCCATACGCCGCGTATATGATGGATTGTCAAGGAATGTTTTCATTCCCTGTACGCCGTGTATGGACCCATACGCCGACACCGACACCCATAAGCGGCGTATAGGTGTCGGTGGACCTACACCCCACACCCATACGACCCAGGGCTATACGCCGCGTATGGGTCCATACGCGGCGTATAGCCATGCTGAATGACTAATTTGACTTTGTCAGTTTTATCGTCTGAAAAGGCTATACGCGGCGTATGGACCTATACGACGCGTATAGCCTCCACGACAACTTCTGATGTGACGTGAAATGTTTGGCATTTATGGGGGGGACCTATACGCCGCGTATGGACCCATACGCGACGTATAGGTGGGTGTCGATTTATCAGAAGGGGTGTCCCTTTATTAAGACTCAAAAAAAAAGGAAGCAACCAAAAGACATCACATGTACTTTGATGGCTCTACAAGACAAAAGTGATTAAGTGGTTTTTGAGCTCTAGAAAACCAAGCTACATTATCACTTCCCCGATTTTCTTAGATATAAACAATTATTTATACTACTTTATTTCTTTTAAAAATTACACTATAAAATCTTTCTTTATCTTGAAATTCAGTATATGATTTCTATAATTTTTAGAGCTTTTTTAGAACTTAATAAAAACGCTACGATAATTGTACTACTATCACATTAACATTTTTCCTATATACAACACATTAGGACAATTTAAACGATACCGCCAATGTTTATACGAAAATAGTACACTTTATAAGATGCAAGCACAATTTATACGATATTCAATATTAATCATAATATTAGCACAATTTATACAATAATAGAACAGTTATACGAAACTAGCACAAATCATTAGAATGGGAGTAAACCATTTGGTGCTCAAACGACATAAACCAAGAATCTCACACTCCACTTCTAACTTCTCTACAAACATTCAAACGATAAAAGAAATCGCTAATATGGCATATTAACATACTTATAACAAATGTCATCATGTATTAATATGATAAAATATAGATTACAATCCACCGGACTTGTTTACAAACCAAATTTACATCAATACTTAAGTTATTTTTCAATTACGTCCAAACGTAAATTAATTTTATTTTATACCTACACGTATACAAAAATATAAATATAATAAATTTTCTTTAAGTGACGTTTCACATAGTTTTTAAAAGGTTTTAGGGGGTGAAAGTGGAAAATTGAAAGTAAAACATATATATAAGTAGACACATAGGCGTTTTATATTTGACCGAGTTAATTCTTGTAAGTAAGGTTGTATATAAAAATAGACACATAAGTGTTTTATATTTGATCCGAGTAATTTTCGATTACGTCCAAACCCAGACGATCTCGATTATAATGACGTGCACAGAAAAATACAAACATAAGATATTATTTTTTTAGCTAAGCTTGTATAGGGGTAAATCGAAACTTTAGAAACTTGAGGAGGTGAAAATGACATATTACAAAGTTTTTAAAAGGTTAAAAAACATGAATTAAAAAAAATGTTTGCCGTGGGGTTCGAACCCACGACCTCTAAGACAAAATACACGCCTTTAACCACTGAGCCAAATCACACGTGTAGCTTTAAATCAGAAACACACTTATATATACAAAAAGTAACGCGGAGAAACTAAAAAAATTGAAAAAAATTGAGGTGTGTCCCAATGGCTGTGTGACACGTGGCAAGGCCGGTGGGACCCCCACCGACCTTGCTAAATGAGTATGTATATAATAATGTTATTAGTAATTAAGTTATTTATTTAATAAAAATTAAGAAGCATGAAAATTTTGATAAGAATAAATGTGATAGTTTACGTGTCTTTTCAAATTATTTATCTCTATAATTTGAAACTTCTAGCTACATGGAATTTTTAGTTTTTGTATATTGATCACAAAAGTTCTTTGATTTTCAATATATTTGATCATTTTTGTTTCATATTTAAACTTTTTATTTGTCATGTCTTATTACTTTAACTTTGATTAAAAGTTTAAACAGGTGCATTATTAGGTGGATTATTAGGCCGTTCACACATGTGTTTACGGTAGGCATGGATAATGACAATTTATTACATTTACCGTATAGCTTCGATTGCAATTTTTATATAATATTATAACACTGAACGATCAACAATCAAATTATAGGAAAACTTGTTTTATTTTATTAAAATAGAAAATTAATCAAACAAGATTTGAAAAGAGCATATTATTAAAAAAAATGTTTGTTTCCCTCTCTTCTACATCCGATTTGGAAGGAAAATCATGAAGGAATGTTATTAAAAAATTTGTCTTTTAATTCTTTTCACATTTATTAACTAACTTTACAACATAAAATATTACACTTTCTCTCCGCTTCCTTTCAATTATTAAAAAAAAAACTCAAGAACATAACGTAACGAAGAGAAGGAAACAAAATCGAAAATCATATACGTGACGTCAGCGTAGAGAAAAAAAAAATTCATAATTTTAAGAATGAAAAATATGAGTACATTTCCCAAATAACATATCCAAATTTCCAAATTTTATAAACGTCATTGCATATGAGGATATGAATACGGCCAAATTATTGAAGAGTTGGTGGGAGAAATCATTATAAATGGATGCCATCATCTAAAATAACATCATCACACAACAAACTTGCTTCTACTTCTTCACACACACACTTATTCTCTGTGTGTGTAAATGGATAACACACAAGAATCACCTCTTCTCACCTCCAAAAACGCCTCAAGCAACGCTCACTTCACCGGAGACCTTGAAGACATCCCTCCGATCAACGGTATCAGCGATTTCATCGTCCAATTCGGAGTCGAATCGAAGAAGCTATGGTACCTCGCTGCCCCTGCGATTTTCACCACCGTCTGTCAATACTCACTCGGAGCCATCACGCAGACGTTCGCTGGTCACGTTGGCACTCTCGATCTCGCAGCTTTCTCCATCGAAAACTCCGTGATCGCAGGCTTTTCATTGGGGATTATGGTTAGTAAGTTGTTTAATTGAGATATGTTGTGTTGTTGTTACAGACCAAACAGAAAAACTCAACCCAAAAGACTAGTCTGATAAGTGGAGAAACCCATTTAGCCTATAAACCCCACATCAATTACCCATACAATCGATGTGTGCAATGTTTTCAGTCCATAGTAGTTATTTAATAATAAAATTATGTATTTTTGATAGGTTGGAATGGGGAGCGCATTGGAGACGCTATGTGGGCAAGCGTACGGGGCGGGCCAGTTGGATATGCTAGGGATTTATATGCAAAGATCGTGGATAATATTATTCGTCACGGGTTTAATCATGATGTTTCTTTACATCTTCGCGACTCCGTTTCTCCTGCTGATAGGACAAACGGAGGCGATATCGCACGCGGCGGGGAAGATGGCGCTGTGGATGATCCCACAGCTGTTCGCGTACGCCGCGAACTACCCCATCGCGAAGTTTCTGCAGGCGCAGAGTAAGATAATGGTGATGTCGTATATAGCGGGGGCGGCTTTGGTGTTTCATACGTTTTTTAGCTGGCTTTTGATGTTAAAGTTGGGGTGGGGGTTGTGGGGTGGAGCCGTGGTGCTTAATTCGTCTTGGTGGTTCATGGTTGTGGCTCAGATGGTCTATATTTTGAGTGGGACTTGTGGACAAGCATGGTCAGGGTTCAGCTCGGCTGCCTTTAGGAATTTATGGGGGTTTGTCAAACTGTCATTTGCATCTGCTATCATGCTTTGGTATGTGAAATTGTCGATGTTATTTTTTTTATATCTACCAATATTATTTTTGTAGCAACTACGAGACATGAACCCTCGGTCTTATAAAAGCGTTAGATATTTTACTCGTATGGGTATCGTTGAAGAAAATAAATTTGTTGCTAACACGGGTTATTTATACTTTTTAAGAATTTATTACTTTAATATTTACAAAATTCAATTATTACTAGACATGAGTCAGGTTTAATATGTCAAATTCAATATGTACGGTTCATATCTTATTTCAAAAAGACTCACTTGGATATTGGGGTTGATTTTAAAAATCGTTAAAAAAAAAGCCAATACACATGAGACTGATTTTTATGTAGAATTTTCCTACTTTCGTGTTGAATAGACCTACAACTAATAAGATATCATATGTGTCGTAATTGGCATGAAGTTTGTCACAATCTATGGTGATGGTTTAATTTAGATACAAGTGGTTTGTATTTTTTTGAATGTAATCATTGTAACGATTATACTAATAACTTTTAAAATGTCGTCGTATATTTAAATAATATATAGCTAGTTAAATTGATTGTTTATATGATTTTCTCTTATAAAATTTATTTATTTATTCTATTTTTCCGCTGACTTTTAATAATTTACTCAATATGTTTATACAGCTTGGAAACATGGTATTTTATGGCATTGATACTTTTTGCTGGATATTTAAAGAACGCTGAAATTGCAGTTGATGCGCTCTCCATATGGTTAGTATTTATTCTTTTCATATATTTCATACGAGTTTCTATTATTATTTTATCATGTACCATTGTTTTATTGTTTTCTTACGTGATAATTAAATAAAAAACCTAAGCATGTCTTATAATTGTCACATATGGCAGGCTGAATGAAATACGAAATAATAATTAGGAGACTTAAAAATTAAACTTAAAAACATAAATAATAAAAATAATAACCATTTGTAGTAATAAATTAGATTAGGCTTTGATGTGGAATTTATAATTTTGTTTTTAAAAATATTTATATCTTATAAGGTTTATGGTCACAATGTAACCAGCAAACTTTGCCTTGATCCTATCCTCTCTAGTCACTTCGCATTTATTGTAACTTTTCAAAAGGATTAGACGTTTAAAGTGATTTGTTATTTTTTCCTAAATTGAAAATTTTACTTTTTGAATATTTACATGTATGATACCAAAAATATTTATCCAAAACTACAATTCTACTCATTATCAATCATCAAATCCAACATATTATCTTTTTTTGAACGGCAAATATGCGATCCTGTTTTGAATAATACTCGGGCCCACCTATTCATTTTCCAGTCGAGACCGCACCTCCAACCCTCTCAAGAGGAAACTCATTGCTAAAAAAACCCCTGGCTCAACCCTGAACATTTTTGCTCAGAGTGAGACTTGAAGCCATGACCTTACAATATTTAAATGTCATGAGCATCTCACCTTAACCAGTTAGGCTAAGGATCATTGGTATCCAACATATTACTTAAGGTACAATTTCTACCCACATGAAATGCAAGCAATTAGGTTTTGGCTTGTTATCTCTTACTCATTTTATTACACAATCGATAACTTAACCTACTTAAATATTAGAATATTATTATATTTATATAAAATCACTTATTTATAATTCGTTTAACTTATTAATTACAACAACCGTTTTACTTGATGGGTTACACCATGTTCATGTTATAATAGTTTAAGAGTTTGGGTTAGACTTGATATCTTTTACAACTTAAACATACGTGTTGTTTTCTAGTTCGTATTCTAATCTTCCAACCGGACATAATTGTCACCACACCCTTACTCACACCATAGTCCCGACTCAATTTTTATTTTTCTCTAGGCATCCCTTCTCTCTTCTCATCAAATCACCATGACATCTTCAAGAGAAAACCTAACCTAATTTTTTTTTGTTATCTATCTCTCCAACCGTTCAATTTTGAACTTTTGGTTATGCCTAAACGAATAAAGAATACAAACTCCTACTTTTTAACGTGACAGCATGATTTAAATTTATTACCCAGCTACCCACCTGACTAGGATACCCTTTTGCGAAAATTACCCAATTAGCCATTTGACAAATTAACTTTACAATAATAGCCATTGACTTCAAAAATATCCAAAATATTTAACGAATCAGATAGTGACAAATGTTCAAATATCTCCTAGTAGCGATACTAATGCATGTGGTATCGACAGCTTTATTTCTCTAGCGATACCAATGCATGTGGTATCTCTAGTGTATTGCCCAAAATTAAATAAAAAATAGAAAAAAATTAGATATCGCTTTCCAATGATACTCCATGGATATATATCGTTCATGTATCGCCGGCCAGCGATACACACTCTCTCGTGTATCGCCGGTCAAATAAAATAAAAAGAAATATCGTTGTCCCCACATATCGCCAATTTAAATCCCAAAAATTTCATTGTATGTAAACTTTTTAAAAATCTAGCCACGTTTCAAAAATAGAAAAACAAAAAATATTGTTTGAACAAAGATATAGCCAATTTATATCCATATTTCTTCATCAAATATCATTTTTTTAATTTAGCCACTTTAAGATAAACAAACAACTTTTTAAATAAAGTCTCGCAGCTTTTACAAAAAATATTTCTCTTTATATTATAATAGACATAAAAAAACAATTTTTTTTAATTTTTCGTTTATTATTAATAAAACTTCACAATTTAAACTTTTTAAATTGTATATTTATTAATTACTGAAACAAATTTTTATATCATTTTTTACTAAAAACAATTTCTAGATATATTTTCATAATAATTCTTTTAGATGCATTTAAAAAATAGTTGTTTTTATTAATATATTTAAACTGCATTTTTTTATAATATAAAAACGTGCGATACGGAATCACCGGTGTATCTTCGGCAAAAAGTTGAACCGGCGATACCAAATCCTTGTTGTATCGCTAGCGTATCTCCGGTCAAAAAAATGCCACGTGGGCGATACCACATGCATTGGTATCGTCACGTGGAGATACAATGGCTATATTGTAAATTGAATTAGTCCGAGGCTACTTTTGTAAAAGAAATTGGTCAAATGACTATTTGAGTAATTTTTCCTACCCTTTTTGTGTTAACAAACGAATAAACTTTAGTATTTTTTAGTACATGTCCTATATTTTTATTATTATTCACAACAATTTTACGTATGTGACATTTAGATCTTTCATGATCTCTGATTTTTACTTTTGTATACTCTAAATATTTTCATTATATACATCTAACAGTAATAGTTTTACATACATATCACATTATAATTTATCAGTGCTACAGATGAACGAAAGATTGATTAGATATCTTGATCTTAACCATTATTGTAAGAGTGGTCCACATTGGAGTAGAATTAATTTGGCCCATTCAAAAGAAATACAAAATTTTCTAGAACATGGTTGTGGGTCTCCATCTAAACTATTGCCTTTTCACAAGAGAAGGGACACAGAGAGGACTTGTGCCTTCAAGTGATAATAAAGAAAACTCTGTTTTTAGAGTTTATTTATTAGTTTTTAATTTGTCCCAACTCACAAATAACTCTTATTGTTCGTTTTTTCCGGGGTTTTAACTTCTTGTTAGTCTTTTTTAAAAAAATTTAAAAAGTTTATTAATTTAAATATTTAAATGAAATTTATGTAGCACCAACATTCTTGGGTGGGCAGTAATGATAGCACTCGGATTCAATGCAGCTAGCAGGTACTGTTACAACTAATTTTCTTTCAATACTTTCTTTTTTTATTATTAATTAAAACCTTAATAATAACTAAATTCACATAACAATAACAAATTAATATTTAATTTTGGGTTTAGTGTGAGGGTATCAAATGAATTAGGAGCAGGCCATCCAAGAACAGCAAAATTTTCAGTGGTGGTGGTGGTGATTTTCTCATTTATGGTTGGTGTTTTATTAGTCATCCTCCTTACCATTTTCCGACATCAATATCCAGCCATATTTGCTGACAATTTAGAAGTTCAACAAGCGGTTTATGCTCTTACTCCATTGCTAGGAGTCTGTCTCGTCATTAACAATATTCAGCCCGCGCTTTCTGGTACGCGTTTAACTCCCAAATATCATCGTAACTTTCACCATCATTGGTTCATTAATGTTTATTGTTATGTTGTAAATGTAGGGGTGGCAATCGGGGCGGGATGGCAAGCTGTTATTGCTTATATAAATATTGCATGTTACTACATCTTTGGTGTTCCTTTGGGACTCACTTTGGGATTTGCACTCAATTGGGGTGTAAAGGTTTGAACTTTCTACTTTTTCTTGTTGTACTTGTACATTGTGTATTGTTGTTAGTACTATATGTCTAACATCAAGAATGTTGCAGGGTATATGGGTAGGCATGTTAACTGGAACAGTGGTACAGACCATTATCTTGATTTGGATTTGTGTTAGAACCAATTGGGATAAAGAGGTACTTCTCAATCTAATTATAGTTACCTTTCTTGATTAAAAAAAACTATTGAATCGAATCGTTTAAACAAATTTCGATCATTTGATGCGTGTTATTATGGATGTGAATTGTAGGCATCGATGGCTGAAGAAAGAATTAGGAAATGGTCAGGTCAAAAGGGGACTTGAGGAGCAATAAAAGGTTAATTCTAGTTAGAGTGTATGATTTGTTGGTCGATTTAGATCTCCGTGCACAATGCACATATTGTCATAATTTTGCTGAAATTGCATTTTATCAAATGTTAAGATTTGCTTGAAGTTATAAAAGATGTATTCAAGCTTTATGTAGCTTCTCCAAGTAACAGTAATCTTGCGATAATTAGCAACTTATATGAGAATAATGTTCATAAATCTTATTTAAGGATGGAGGGGGCTCCCCTAGGCTCTGCTACAGCTTCACTACGGGTAGGGCGGGTACACTAGCGCAATTGTCTCAGGTAAGGCCATCGGCTTTCATTTCAGGTTCGCTTTTTGGTCATGAGTTTGCTTTTTGGTCACGGATGGAGACTTTACACTCATAAAATTTCTCTTATAGAACACTTTGAAAGTATCAAGTTCTTCTCTTATTGAAACTCAATGCTCACAAAATGTGTCAATTGCGTTTCAATTAAGACATATTTTATTCACATAAAAAGATTGAAAATCGTCAAGTATTATTAAGTCATGTGACACACAACAAAGATTAGTAAAAACATGCATTTTAGTATATACGAAAAGTTGTCAAAATCTTGAAAGTCACCAGTTCTGTTTACATGTTTGATATTTCACTTACGTCTCTCTGGACTTGTAGATGTCACCATTTACAAATTATTCCCCTAACATGACACAATTCATCAAAACCCCTTTCTATTTTCTATTTAATAAAGAATATCTAAATTTTTCATTAAACTTGATAATGTTTACCTTTTACAAATAAGTATTTAAATAATCAAATCAAGCTCTACTAACTTCTTCTCTATTTGACTCATGAGACTTTTATTAGATTTGACATATATTACCAGTTCACGAATATAATAGATCTTTTTGGTGGTCATTTGTACGTAATCAACACTATGTAACTCATATTAGCAAACTTCACCCTAATACATATCGCGTGTAACATCAAACCCATAACGGGTCTAACTTGTTACTCATGAGAGAAAAAATGTGAAAATACATGAGTTCTAAAACTATGGATTCAACACCAAAAAGTGATTCCTACCTTTCATATAAGATAATGTATTTTAGGAAATTACCTGATGGATAGCAAAAACTTTTGTTCAAGATTTAATCATAAATTATATTATGTTATTTGACTTTTTCATTAATGAAAGTTATTAAGTTTATATGTGTGAAAAATGATAAATTTGAGCTTCAAAATTAATTGTGAATATCATTACACCAAAAGGTTGCTTTTATGAAAACTTAAACATGACATAGTGAAACTGTAGCAAATTATTTCTAAACTCACTGAAAACACATATCTTATTCTCAAAGGTAAGTAATCACAGATATGATAGTTTGATTAAGGTCTTTAATAAATATATTTAATGTAATGTTTTTCCGTATGGTTGTAAACTTGTAACGAGTATGGTCGATTGTTTATAATTTATGGGGTTGTGCGTAAAAGTAAAACAAATGATATGTTGGGCCTATTAGGCTAGAAATATGTTAATGGGCCTTAAGTCGTTGGGCTAGAAACGCAATCTTTTTCGGTATTTAATTTGGACTTTTGAACCCAAAAAATAATTATACTAAAAACCTTTTAATAAATTGAGACGACTTTGTTGAGATTTTACTAGTTGATTTTGGGTTAGCATATACTATCAATTTATCGGGTTCAAGGCCCATAAGATCTGATAATTAGTTCAAATTAAGAGTATACCCTGAGCTTTACCACGGGCTGGCGTCCTTACAATGCTATTGGTTGACGTGAAATCATAACGGACGTTAGACGTTAAGATAGCAGGTAATATTAGTTGGTTATTTAGTGAACATGAGCACAATATGACATAAGGTATTAGAGCTTAGTTATTTACAAGAAAGGTAACCAAAAGATTAGCTCATGTTTGTTTAACATCTACTGTGTTTTGTTTACAACTCTTGGCTCTAAGAAGTTTTGTATTTTTATTTATTAGATGGCTCTTGGTCTATACCTATCAGGATTATCCCTGTGTAAAACAGATGATGTGAACTTCAGAATTTTAAAGCTTTTTGAAGTTGGCTCTGTTTTTATTGTTCAATTACTACATATTTGCTTATGATTAGTTTAAAACATCCAAACAAAACTTCATAATTTTTTTCAAGAAAACATAAACTCTAACCTTAAGAAGTTGTAGTCATATACCATTCTATCCTAAAAATTTTTATTTTCATCTTTATAATGTAACTGACTAAGTTTATAAATTAGTTTGAATTAATGCAAAACATATGATGTTGATATATTAATAGAGGTCCACACCTAGTAATTTGAAGATCTCCCTTTTCAGCTTGGATTTGCTTCATGTGTTTTTAATATTGTTGGTGGTTTTGGATGTGGGCTCAATGTAACTATTTCATTTACATGTGCATATTAAACACTAGTTTAGTATCCTGTGTATTACACGTTTTGAATAAATAAAATATTAAATGATAGTAAAAAATTATTAATTATAAAAAATAATATTTTGAAATATGATATGATTGAAATTACGTATGAGTAAATATTATAAGTAAAAAAACAATGATACTATTTTCTTTGAACTTTTGTTTTAAAACTTTTAAATCTAAAAAAATTCATTCAAAATCAAAATATTTTAAAAAAATGTCATTTTCTAAATATTTCTTATTGCAACTTTGAATTTTAATTTTTTTATGGTTCATAAAAAAATTAATTTCTAATAACATTGATTTCAAATATTCTGTATTTTTACAAAAGTTTTATATTTTAAAAAATTACTTATGTTATACAAAAAATTGTTTCTTTAAAAGTTACATTTATAAAAAAACTCTTTCTTAATTTATTAAAAACTATTTTAATCTCAAAATAATAAAATAATATAATTAGTATTTTATGTAAATATTTAATATAAGAGAGAAGCATGAAAATTAGGTTTAGAAAGTCTAATATTATGACAAGTGGCAACTCAAACATTATTTTAGTATAATATATAGATTTTGATTGGTTTTACCTGTGTCATGAAACTTGTGAACCCATCAACTATTATATCGATTATTTTAAGCATGTTTTTCTAGTAATGAAAGATAAGCTAGTAATAGGGCTGCATGACTAGATTTACGAAAAGCTTTGGGAAATCTTTCCTGTTATCATTATTTAGACATGCTTGTTGTGTATTGATTTATGTAAGAAAACTCTATATCATGTTGTGCTCGTAAAAGTATGATGTGAATTGTCTTTAGAATTTGCAATTAAACAATATGTTGTAAAACCACAATGCGTGACGCCCCATGTTTCTGCTTTAATGGGGTGTAACATCCGACTCATCTTCATTCTTGATATATCTAAATTCTTTAAGTTCTCATTGAAACGAAGATTCCAACTTCTACATGATTATATTAATTTATAAATGGTTTTCTTAAGCTTAGATACATTTTAGAAGAATGTTTAGGATCGACAATACTTATTTTTTAGCTATATAGATATCTTTACTTAGTTGTCCATAGTAGAAGTTGTATTAACATCTATTTGTCATATCTTACAGTTATGGTATTCAATTTTGGCTATAAGTATCCGGATATATTTAAGAAACGCTAAATGAAAGAAGATTTCCTCATAATCAAATCCATTAGTAAAGCCTTTCGCTATTGGTTAATGAATAAGGTAGTTGAGGAATAAATATAATCGATCTAGGTACAATGGAAGCATCAAAAAGGATCAGAAGCAACCTAATAACTGAAAGAAGAGATATAATAGTACCACCTAGAATTTCCTAAGGATTAAATAAAAAGGTGCAGTTGTAACACCCTAAAATTTTTAAAAAGAAAATAAAAGAAAATGTCAAAGTACAGATTTAGGAAAAAAATAGCAAGTTAAAACAAATAAGTTAAAGATGGGGTGCAATGTACAAAATCTACCCTAAAAACCTCCTATATAAGGAAAGGAGGCCGCCTCATGTAGGTTTCTTGTAAAAAAACATTTTAAAGTAGTTTTAAAAAGAGAGAGAGAGAGAGAGAGAGAGAGAGAGAGTTCATAACATCTTAAATGTATGGATATCTTTATTATATTGTAAAGACCTAAGCCAGATGATGATTATACAAGTATAATGATTGCGTTATAGTAACAAAGTTTGAACCCTTACGTGTGCATTCTTAGATCTCGATAGAAGGAGCTTGTTTATGAGCTTTTCATATGTTCTTCACAATGTGAGTTCTAGATTCTCATGTTTTAATTTTTTTTTCTTTAGATGTTTATGAGGCTGATATGCATACATATGTTAATGATTTCTACTAGATTTATGTTTGCACATGTAAAGTTTGTATTTTTATGGTGAAGTTATAATTTTATCGGGGGTTTTCATGATTGTATAATATGTATGGTCGATGTTACATGAAACCTTAGATATTTGAGGCTTAGATATGTAGAAAATAGATCAAAATAGTAAGAAATAGAAGGAATCAATGTTATGAAAAATAGAATATAAGGTTTTGGTCTTCGCACATGGTATTGCTACCCATATGTGCACTGTTACCCATACTTGATTATCTTTAGCAAATTAAAAAAAAACTAAGTCACCTACATGTGAGCACTGTTTATCTTATCAAATTTCCTTCACCCTGAATACCCATAGTAATATTTAATTGAATTGTTCACCTGAATATGTATTAACCATCCGAATGTGCCTATAATTAAAGGATATTTGATAGCTTTTTAATGATCATTAAAAAGATACCTCTTAATAATTCATAATCTATTAATGGTTAGAGGTAACCTTAATACTAAATGGTTAAGAGTTACCATTCAAATTCATTTCTTAATCATTTAGCATCAAGATTACCTCTTAACTAGTAAGAGGTTATGAACCATTAAGAGATAGCCTATTAATAACCATTAAGAAATAGCCTCTTCATGACACTTAAGAGACTACCAAACAGCCCTTAGAATCACGTTGAAATCAATGGTTAACCTTATCTTCCATGCTCACTTGCATTAGTGTTGTTTATCATATTTGAATTCCACTTGATTTTGTACTTTACTTTGAAACACTTATAACTACGCAACACATCCACATGTAGATATGGTCACCCGCACATAAGATTTAGTCGCAAAAATAATGTGGTTGCAAAATGGTTGCAATTGGACATTTGCGAAGCGTGTTTTTTCCATCGCCTGTTCGGTTGCAAAACGATCGCAAATAGTCTTGCGATCGAAAAAGCGTTCTCAACTGCCTCTGTTTCTAATAGTGGTGGTTTATCTGGACTGTAACCTCATACATCATCAATTAATGACCTCATACATCATCAATTAATGAAATACATTAAGTTTGGTGTTTGTTTTGTTAGAAAAAATTGGAGATGTGCGAATGCTATGTTCTCTATGTCCTCTTAACGAATAACGCCTTTCATTTTGAGATAACGACACCAGTTTGAATGTTCATCTTTCTCCCCCGTTAAACCATGAGGGTGTAATAAGTATAGTAAATTGTAGTATAGGGTTAACTCAAAGGTTGTTTGGTAGTCTTTTAATTATTTTATTAAGAGGGTACCTCTAATTCAGTCAAAGGTAGGACTGCTTGGTTTAGAAATATAGTGCCTATTAATCATTTAGTTCATCTTTTAATGGTTAAGCTAGAAAAAGATACAAAATGAAAAAGTGGACAAAATCAACCCCTAAATAAACCACCAAACTCCAATACAAAAGAGACTAGTCGACCAACTCCCTCCCAACCTCCCATGACTCGATCGGTGACTTGCACCACTATCAGAATTGCGCTATCGAGCTGCACCATAGTTGGACCTTCTTTGCGACCTGCAAACCCTCTATCAAGTCCCCAACGAAATCTGCACTCCCTTTTAGCGTAACGTGAATGAAACTTTGAGTATGATCATAGACATTAGAATCATCATGGTTGATTCTATAGGTAAATATGACACCAGGTCACTTTTCGAGCAATACAAACATTTTTTTTCCAATCATACATTCATGCATTTAATGTTATTCACTTAAATGCGTCATTTATTGCATAAACATTTTCAAACCTTTCACATAACGGTAATTCAAAGAATTGCCGGATCACACACGCGTCTGTCCCCGAACGTTGATGATTTGTCAAAATACTTTTCAAACCATCATAATTGGTGTGGAATTATGTGTTATATGATTATGGGACTAAATGTGTAGCTTGGTTGTGAAACTTGGGAATTTTTTTAGCATTTACGTGGTTTAGCGCATTTTCGGCTTTGAAAGCCTAATTATTATAAAAATGACTTTAAACTAGAAAAATAAATATTATTTCATGTTAATAATGTATATCTGATATTATGTGAGCATTTGGTGGTTTTGATGTAGAAAAAGTTTAATCGCGTAGCGATAAAACAATTTTATAAAACGACGGGGGCCTCTCACGTAAAAAAGTATTAAACCCAAACCCCCAACCCTAATCCCCATTTCAGCCACCAACCCATCCCCTCCTCTTCCCCTTCTTCCCCTTCTCACTTTTTGAACAAACACACAAGAACACACACACTTTGATTCTCTTGCAATTGGTGGCGATTCTGGATTGTTGTTGCATTAAAAACATGTTAGCTGGCATCTATGCATCATTACAAGTAAGTTTTATGTTTTATATCACATTCTTTGATTATTATAATGAACATGAATACTAAAAATCCAAACTATAATCAAAACTTGAAATTGATGATTGGTTATGTGTTAGTATTCAATATAACGATTTTTGTACGAATTGGTTTTGTGAAATTGAGTTGTTTTGATTAAAAACCGATACTTACTTATAACGGAAACTTTAATTTGAGGATTTGTAGAAATTGTATGAATTTGAACTTTAATTAGTTGTGCTAACTCGACCGGAGATCGAACAGGTGTTTAATTGACCTAGACAGTTGCCATTGTTTTATGATAAGACATGGCGGAAGGCAAAACAACTCACAAACAGTCAGCTTTGGTTCAAAATGCTAAGTAACTCGATACATAGACTAGCTACCTATGGTATACCTTTGTTTACTTTTCCCTTGCAAATGCTCAAACATATATACTGATTTCCACCTGTGAACTCACCAATCTTGTGTTGACATATTTTAGCATGTATTTTTAGGTTGCTGGCACGCTTAAGGCTAGGGTTGTACATCTGAGGCTCGTGTGTCATCCTTATCATTTGAAAACAAGTTCATTTGCATTTACTATTTTACTTTGGGCGCCTTGTTTTGATCATTAATTATTCATCGTTTTACAAAAGTTGACGCTTCCGCATCGATTGCATTGAAAACTATGTTTTACTCTGATTTAAAGTCAAATGCTTATTTTAAAGCGCATATAGTGTCGTTTGATATGGATGTGTCTGAGATCATGGTTTGTCACACATCTCACGGTAGAACCGTGCAGGTGGATTTTGAGGGCGTGATAGTAAACAACTTATAAACAGAGAGAAAGAGAAAGAAACAATAAACCCTAAAAAATCCTAAAACCCTGTTTTAATTTTAAATATATGGGGTGGTGATCTAAATTTCACTTTACTTTGTTGGTCAAATTACATCATACAAGCCCATTTAGTATATGAATAATTACAAATTTCCTAATAGTTAGGGATGTTAAAGAACATAAAAAAAAGCAAAAACAAAATCATTTACCTAACAAAAAACAGACGTGAATCGAATTGAGAATTCGATTCTTGGTTTGGATTCTAATCATATTTGATATATGATTCGGATTTTTAAGTATCAATCTGTCATTTGGATTTGATTTTCTATATATGGCATTTAATAATTTTCTATAGTTATTCATCATTTATTACATAAATTCAAAAATCTAACTAAATAAATACATTTCATTTAGCATAAAATAGTTAAGAGGGGTGATCTAATCATTATTCACAATTATACAGAAATCAAAGCAAACAACACTTATTAGTTCAGCATTTACGGACTAAAAATTTCTTATCTAATTAGAGCTTTTACTGGTTTAATAATTATTAAACAGCCCCAGACTCTATAAATAGTCATGTATGATGTTTTATTATTGACAAGAACATGCACAAAACATTCACTTTTTACACCTGAAAAGTTAAATGCATTTTGGAATATTGTGTCTTGAGAATATCACATTGGAGAGGGTTTGTATTTAAAATATCACTGAGTTTCTTTTGTATCGATGATCAGTTTTTCATAGTTTTAATTATTCACGTGATTCCGAAACATTAATAATTAAGTCAAGCATGAACTTGTGCATGTTTTGCATTCGAAAATATGTCTAATCATCTCACATATCTAACAATGTGAAGAAACATTTTCTAAGCAATTCATACTCCTTCAAATCATCCTTGAATTTTTCATATCATTGTCATATTTATTACTCATTTAGCAAGATTGGCGGGTTGCCACCACCTTGTCACGTGTCAAGCCACAACTGTTTCACACAATTATTATTATTTTTTCTTTTTTCTTGAACTTTCAGGTTGTTAAATACATTTTGTTATTTTTTTTTCAACTTTAATTTGGAGCTAGAGGAGTTGATTAGGACCTTGGATCTGTGCTGGGCTGGATGGCAACTCTTGTTCGAATCCCGCGCCGGTCAAATCTTTTCTAGAAGGGGGGTGGGGGGATTCTTTTTATTTTTTCCATTTAAATGACTTTTGTTAGATTATTAAGCCACAACGAACCTAAAAAACATAATATTGTTTTCTATCTATGTATTTGTCTCCAAAACCAATCTACTGTAACTTTATATGTTTATGTTATGTAATTAACTACTTTAATTTCACTGTCACACTAGTAACAACGTTTGCAAACATGTCCTTAATCATGTTATATCATCGTACGTACCCGCTGTAACGCATGTGGTAAAAAAACTCTATTTTTAATAAGAAATTACGTAAGGCTTTAACACTGAATTAATGTAACAAATTACGCATGTTTGAATATTGCTTTCTGAAAGTAAAAAAGTATATTTCAATTTTTAATATATGTATAACCGTTACAAGTTTTTGAAGTTAATCAATTTTTCTGATCTAGTTGAGTTTTTCTTTGAACGTTAAACCTATTCTACTGCTACTCATAAATTACTTAATGTTAAATCACATCTAGTTTTGAACTAGGGCCTCATCTCTAAAAAAAGATTCTACCAAGTGGACTAGCCCCACTATTATCTAGCTAAGTATATTATAGTTTATAAATTTTTAAAAGTTTGCCAACTTTTAAAAAATTACAAATTTATATTTTTCAACTTTTATAAATTATTACAAAATTCAACATGACTTAAGTTTTATATAAAATAATGTAGGAAAAATGATAAAAGAAAAACAAACACAGAAAAAGGAAAAAAAACACCTAGGAAAGTAGATGAACGATGTAGGGGCCTCTAGGTTACGGTCCTTCACTTGCATATATGACATTTTATTTTACCGTTCTTCACCATTTATATATGCTCCTAATTAAACAATATTAACATATCACACTCTAGATAACTTTGTATTAGTTAAGGTTGCTCTAACTTCATCATTTTGGTACAATAAATTTTTCATTTATATAACAATTGTTGTTTTATATTAAAGGCTTTTGAAAGTGGCAACATAATCAATTTCATCATGTGACTTGGATTTTATGTTATTTTGTGTAGATTTATGCAAATATTTTATTTCATTTTAATTTACTTTACTTCTATCATTGTAAGACACAAATAAATCACATGCTATATTTATAATATATTATAATGCACGAATGAGGGTTTCCGTCATAATTTAAGAGATTTGAACATTTTAAGCACAAGGTACAACTTAAAATCAATTATTTCTAAGGGCAATATTGTCATTTTAACCATGCTAAGAATTTGGATATTCAAATTTATTTACATATTGATCCTTTTATTTGTTAATAATTTACTATTTGTGTGGTTGTTATATGTTTTCACTTGAAATATGAAAATGTTTGTTTTGATTTTAAGAAACAGTTACAGTTAATTTAAATAAACCTGCTTACAAATACGTACTAAATATAGTCCAGTTTATAAATAGTTAACCAAATCTCTTGAAATTATTAGTTTTACAACTCTTAATATCTAACTACATATCATATTTGATTTTAATCCGTCGCAACGCACGAGCACGCTACTAGAACAAGAATAGTATAAACGTCAAATTTTATTGAAAATAATTTTTATTTGTAATTCATACGACAAGTATCTTTTATGGCACATCAAATATCAAATGTGTTGCTGTCTACTAAATTACATCTACAAATTAAATATTTTTTTATAGAATAAGAAACGTAATTGGTTCATCTCTTTCAACAACGGAATTTCTTTTGGGTTAATATTGTTTAACTAAAAATTTCCTTTAAAATTAGAAAATAGAAAGCATTGAAATTTTAAAGGATATATCACTGCATGATATTTTCTGTTTAATTACCGTTAAAAACTCGAATTTCAAATTAAAACGAGTTTAAACTCGATTCAAATTTTCTACTCAAATCAGCAGCCAACACGAATTCAGATCCTGAATTTCCAATTAATAGAATGTAGGATTTTTGATTTGATTTGATTTAAATAAGCCTACTATTTTTTTCATCAATTGATAATTTATATTTCCAATGTTGCAATTTGGATTTTTGCCATTTAATTTAGGGACGTTTATATATTTACTCTTATTAAGATCTTTTATTACATATTTTCTCAAGTTATAAACTTAATTACATATTTTTTCTTCGTAAGATGTAAATATTACATATTTGTATATTTCACTAAAATTAACTTAAAATTATTATTTTACCCTTTATGAACTTATTGAATAATTATTTACTTATTTTCCCTTTCTAAGACAATGAGTAACACATTTCTCCAAACCTTCTATTTGACTATTTACATATTTCACTTATTTTTGTACTCGATAATAAGGTGGCAATGCAAGGAGGGATTGCAAGTGTGGTTAGAAATAAGCTAAATCCGACGGGGATGTCTCAACTATAGAACTCCAAAAGTGGATTAAGAAAAATTACAATGTTGATGCACCTTAAATGAAAGTCTTTTCGAGGGAAAGAACAAGCTTACGATGATATGTACGGGAAATGGAAAGACTCATTTACAAAGACTAATGATTTCAAAGAGGAACTACTAAGGAGAAACCAAGGAAGTGTTGTTCAGGTTGATTTTGAGACTAAAGGTAACAAGAAACTGTTTTTAAGCTTCTTTGTATCACTACTAGCTTGCTCAAGGGGTTTCTGGATTGAGGTAATGGATATAATGAGAATAACAGCTAGGGAATGATCAATATGGGTGGAACGCACCGCCTATCGATCAATAATGAAGTACAACCAATAATAATATTAACTAGCCAAGAAGATCTCATAGAGCTCAAGTACAAGGTACGGATAGCCATTTTAAATCGGCTATTTCGAAAAATCCAAATCCTATCGCACCCCCAAATTGGATGGGAAGATCTTTTGACATACGTCCGCATTATCTCACTATTCTTCCTGCATTTAGAAGCATTGCAACATAAGAACCATATGTGCATCTTGCTGAAATTGATGCCATATGTAGCACTATCGATGGGAACCACTTCACATATAATGAAGTGAGACTGAGATTGTTTCAATTAACTTTCAAAGATAGAGCTAATCAGTGGTTCTCATTTTACCTGACAAAAGTTTCACACTTGGCAAGAGATGCAAAGGGTTTTCCTTGAAGAATTATATTCTATGAGAAAGACAAGTGATGCAAGAGAGGATATTTGATCCTTCTAACAACAAGTGGGTGAACAATTTCATGAGGCATTTACAAGATCCAAGTAATTGTTTCGTATTTGTCCTTATCATGGTATTGAAAGATGAGAATTAATTAAGACATTTTTGGATGGACTAACATCGAAGGAAAGGAAATACTTGTATTCTACAAGTAATGGAACATTCTTATTCAATCATGAAGATATGGATTAGGAACTCTTAGAAAGAATATGTAAGAATTTCAAGGCTCAAGCTTCGACAAGTAAATGGTCAAAACCTGCTCCTGCAAGGTCAACCACCATTAATTACGAGACTAAAGAAAGAATTGCTTCACTGGACAAATGATTGGTAAAGCTTGGACAATCTTGTATTAAGGAGGTTGATTTTATGGGATGTAGGTATGCGAAAATTATGGTGAGCTGGGGTAGATTAGTTTTTACTATCCTTTGAACACGAGAAAAGTTGAAAAAGTAAATCAGGTGTGCATAAATAAGAAGCCATTTGATATGAACTCCAACGCTTATCATCTCGGGATAAGAAATCACCCAAATTTTAAATACCGGAATGCTACAAATCAAATGAATCTAAACTTCCAGGGTTCAAATCAAGGGGGTTACCAAAGGGGTTTTTATAACCAATGATGTTAATAAAGGAACTCCTCATGAAATTATCAAGGTAATTCTTAGACTAGACTAATTGGTGATGAAAAATCTACAAATACAAAGTTAGATGCTTTGATAAACATGATGAAGGAGAATATGTAAGAGAATAAGAGGAAGAATGAAATCAGTGATAAAGCTTATGAAGCTTTGAATAAACAAGTGGGTCAACTTATGGAGGACGTGGCTCAAATTAGAAGGAACCAGAGAAAGTTGCCGAGTGATACCACTGTGAACCCACAACATCAAGGGACAACTATAAAGAATATAGAAAATGTTCATATCAATTCGGTTAGTATCCTTGCTAACTTTAAAATTATTAATGTTGCTTTTACCTCTTTTACACAACAAATTTTAGGTAGGTAAAAGGAAGCTGATGCAACGGAAGAGAGTGACCTAGGAGCACCCAATCAAAGTGAGGAAGTTGAACATAAAAATAGCACTCTATGATTATGTAGAAAGTGTTAGTATCTTGCAGGGCACGTTATATGATTAGTATGAGTTCGACCCTTTAAAGGAAGTTGACACCTCTATGGTGTTACCTAACTTTTGACCTGGACAAGTCTCCGAGGGATGGTGAAAAATATGATAACCAAGTTGGGAGAATTCTACTACCCGGTAGACTTTATGGTGCTTGATTATATATAATTATGGATAAACGACCAACCGAAGGTCATAATGGGTTGATCGTTTTTTGCAACTGCCAATGCTCAAATCAAATGTAGGGATGGACCAATTGACATGACCTATGATACTCGTAAGTTACGTTTTGATTTATTTTCCAAGTTAGTCAGTTATTTTGTTAATGATAAAAATTTTGAGGTAGATGTGACTAACGTATGTGTTTTTCCTTGCTTTCACATGTAAGAGCAGATATCACTTGTGAGAATGATTTTAACTATGAAAAGGATAATCATGTGGACTTGAAGGAAATTGTGGATTTAAAAGAAAAAGAAAGAGCCGATAATGAAGGTGGAAACAAAGAATAGTAAGCCTAAAATGATGAAAAAGTTGACAATCCACTTGATCTTATAAATGCTTAAGTTGAGAAAATGATATTTAGGCCAAAATACAATGAAGCTGAAGACCTACCAGATCATTAGAAGCAAATATATTTGGAGAATACCGAAGTAAGCATCCTACTCGACCACCATGAGTCGCAGGTACGATTTGCCTAAAAACCTAAAATTTAGTGCTAATCGGGAGGCAACACAAAATTGATTTGTATATTTTAGTGTGTGGTGTGTTTATTAAAATAGATTGTGTTGTCAGTTTGGTTGTGTTATTATTATTATTATTATTTTATTATTATATATTGGGAATGGTTATGTTTGTTTCTAGGTCAGTTTGGGTTGGAAAGTCATCTGTGTTGATTAATTAGATAAATTGATTTTATAAAAAACCTACACTTAACTTAAATACCATACATTGAGGACAATATATCCTAAGTGTGGGGATGAGTGAAAGAAAAAAATGGGAAATTGTTAAAATTTTTGTTTTTTAAATGATCCAATCATGCACTAAAATGAAAAGTAAAGCATACCAATTGATTCCTGCCTTGTTTGATGTAATGGTCCTTAGTAATAATCTATTTCCAAGATAGTAAAAGAAATTGTGTTTAGCAAGATTTTTAAAAGAAGTTGAGCATTGCGTAACTAGGGTTAACGGACTATTGATGTAATAAAAGCATGAGCACATGATAACATTCTTAACCTAGCCTAAGCCTAAAACCCATAAGTTGTTTTGATTTGTGCATTGTCTATGTTACTGTGAAAGTTTGATTATGACTCAAGCATATGATAATAAAGTTTCATACGCGGCTCTTTTAAGTTATATATTAGGTGCATTTTCCAAAAATATGTCGAGAGGAGTTAAAAATGGTGAGAGGTCTGTTGCATGAAAACAAAAGTCGAAAGCTTGTTAGGTTTAGTTAGGCAAATTCAATTTTGAAATAAATATAACACAATTTACTTGCTAATCATACATGATTATTGTAAATATGGAATGGGGTATAACTTTGGACCATAGCTAAGACATAGAAATGGCTTTTAGTTTATATAGTTTTCTAGTGTTTTGAATAGATTTGCTTGAGGGCAAGCAAATGTTAAGTATGGGTATGTGATATGAGTGTATTGGAAGGGTATTTTAAGTGTTCAAATGTTAAATGTTAAGTGTGATTACTCGTTTTTATGCATTTAGTTGTTTTTAATAAGTTAACTACGAGTTGAGTAATTTTATTTGTAAAATGATCAAGTTAGAAGCTCATATGGTGAAGAAAGACGTTGGACGGTTTGAGAAACGAAGATTTCAAGGATTTAGAGATGAAAGCCAATGTAGCCTGCCGTAGCTACAGGAGGTTACGTCAGCCTCAATTCAAAGTGCAATTGAAAGCCTCCCACCGTAGCCTATTGAAGCCACCAAAGGCTACGGTCGCTTTAGTTTCAGAGTTGCAAAAAGCATCTAGCATGAAGGGCCGATGTGAAACACCTATAAATATGGAATTTTGTTGATTTCAACCACCACTTGCACTCCATTCGATCTAGGGCGACTTTGATTAATTTTAGGAGTTCCTAGGCCATTGCTTCATTATTCCACCTCTCTCCAATCACATACAATCATCCAACATGCAAATCGTCAACGGTTTTAAATACCATTCAACAATGATGAGTGGATAATCTTCATGTGATTTACTTTGGGTAATAGTTTTTGTGCGTTTTGGTTTTTGTTTTTGCTTAACTTGTGTTAGGCCTAAAATTTAGAACCCATTAAGTTGTTTTATAAGTTGAAATCATGTTTTGATTATTTAAATATGTGTTTATGGTTAACCTCTATTTGAATATCATATAATCTTGCATGAATTATATGGTTGTAAAGTTTTGCTTGCTAATTGAATTGATATTGTGTATTAAGACCCATATTTTTGGTTATCTATATTACTTAATCATTGCACATATAGAATCTACACTAACGATTTTCCACCAAGTTAGACTAAACATTACTAAAAACTAAACCTGAATCTCGGAGTGAATTACTCTTTCTCATAATTGTCTTTTTGATCACTTTTAATTGTTTATCATTTGTTTTCCTAGTTAACTTGTTAATCATTTCAAAATTCAATTTTCACAACCAAGAGGTAATAATCTAAGTAATTAGTTAATCATTTTCTTATAAATCAAGTTACAACACACCTACCATTGATTTCACGACTATTGACAACCTTACTTACCTAACTAGTTTAAGGTGAATAGTAATACGCATTTAACATTTTATTTGATCGGTACTTCGACATCGATCATATAACAAGATTTCTAGGTGTGTATATGATATTTAAAATGTTTTTAGGGGAATATATATGATATTTTTATATCAATTTGAGTATTTGTGATATTTAAGATGTTTTCTATGGGTATATATAATATTTAGGAATTATTGTAGGTATATATATGATATTTTAAATTTGATTTGAGTACATATGATATAGTAAAAGTTGTAAAGGTATCTATGATATTTTCTCGACTAAAGATAGGTCTTATGTTTTTAGTTCGCTTTGACCCCTTGTGGTGAAGTTATTCCAAAACATGTGAAAAAAAATAAGAAATGAGAGAAAGATTATTAACAAGCAAATCTTAAATATAAGAGCTAAGAAAATTCAACGACGTAATGATATATAATTTAAACTTTAAATGATAAATCAAATATAATGTAGTGTTAGCAACATTTTCAAGTTCCGCTCTTTTCTCTAATAGCTCATAACTTTTACATACAATGTTATTTTTTTAAAAAATTACACCATAAAAATAAGTGTTTATTTATATTTAAAACACATATAATATTGCTATATAAAAACAAATATTTTCACTTTTTTCAACTCATTGTGTAACATCAAGTTATTGTATAATATTAGTCCGATCATTGTGTCTAATGCTAATTATTATGTTTTTCTAAAATAATAATTTTTAAATAAAACATGTTGAAAAAGTAATTTTTTTTACGTTTTCAATTTCATAGTGTAATCATGATCAAGTAATCGTGTAATACTCGCCAATCAGCTCATTAGGTGTAATGCTGATCATTGAGTCTAGTGCTGGTAATTATGTTATACATTATGTATAATATTGATTATTGTGTCTAAGATTAATTATTGTGTTATGCATTGTGTTTTTTAAAAATGATGATTTTCGAATAACAAAATGCTGAGAATGTAATTTTTTTGTATTTACAGTTAATTGTGTAATCTTTATTAGATAATTGTGTAATTTTCGTCAATTCAGAAGATTACACAATGAACTAGCGAAATTACACAATTAGCTAAAAAACATATTTTTTTTGTTTTTTTATATCAACAATATATACGTTTTAAAGATAAAAATACTCGTTTTTATGATATAATTTAAAAAAAATAGTATTCTATGTAAAAGTCACGGATTTTTATAAAAGTTGAACTTTAGAAGGGAAAACATTACCAATTCTGCACTCAACCTAATTTCGATAAAAAAAACACTTGTTTGCATATTAATCCCTCTTACACTTTTTAGGTTTCAAAAACTTTGTATTTGAATTTTACCCTTAGTAAACCACCCGGCATTTAAGTGACGATTCGGTTGCTTTTTCTGTAATAAGATCTGGCCGTTGAAAGTGCGCTAGATCTGACGGCCAGGGTTCCACCGTACACAAGGACCATCAACGGCGACATTTTTTGACTATTAGCGGCGACTTGTCGCCGCTATTGATGCAGATCTGATAAAAGCGAGTTTTTCCTTCCATTTCCTATCTTTCCCTCCACACCACACCTTCAACAGCATATTCCGACCACCAGGCCTCCCCCACCTCCGGCGACCACGAGTTCACGACCACCGGGCGACGACCACCTCTCCTCCACCTCCGGTCACCACCTTCTTCAAGCTCCGTTCACCACATTGCTCAACCTCCGGTCACCTCTCCGCCTTCTCTCAAAATCCGACCACCATTATCCCGTGACGACCACCACCGTGGACTTGCTGCTACTACCGTGGTTGCTCTTGTCGTAGATCTCGACCACCGTCGCCGCTAATACCTTTCTACCTTTCTTCATAGTTAGAAGGTAATTTTTTTTGTTTAAACACAATTTTATGCTTGTTTATGTTAATGTATGGTTGAAACATATTTAGATGTTAATTTTTAGTAGGTTGAACATAATTTTTAGTATAATTTGTGTAATTTTAGGTTTTAATAAAAATTGTTGAATATGGTGAACTAGTGAGATGGATTTAGGTATTTTGGGCATTTGATGTAGAGTATTTGTTATGGATTTGATAAATAAAATTTGATGCTTAAAATTTAGTTGAGTTTAGGTGTATTTGGGTATTTGATATAGACTTTTTGTTAAATTGGTATAAATATATTTAGATGTTGATGTTTAGTTGGTTGAATAAAACTTGTTAAAATATTTGTGTAATTGTTAGGTTTTAATTATAAAATATTTAGATTTGGTATTTAGTTACTTAAAATTTAGTTAAAAATTGTTTAGATCTATTTATGCATTTGATATACACTTTTTATTTAAATAATTGAAATATGTTTAGATTTGGTATTATTAGCTTTTAGGTTTCGTATATTTATTTTAATCACCACGAGCTTAGAAATACCCGCTCGAAATTGATTTAGTAATCAATTTCGGGTTGTCCCCTTTTTGGGACTGCTTTTTGAATATTTTATCTCATTTAAGATGTGAATGTGTATTACTTGATTGTTTGTTTAAGAAAGATTTGGTTGTCATTTTCTCTTTGCTCCTCGGGTATATATTTCTATATACTTGGGAGCTAGGAGGAAATGCTGCCGAATTTTTCTTAAACAAATAATTATGTAATACACGTTCACATATGAGATAAGGTATTCAAAAAGTGTGTATAACAGCCTATCTTTTTGAATTATCAATCCGTTATCCTCCCCTTTTTATCCACTTAAATCTTAATATATATTGCAGTTTCATAATAATGACTGTCGATAAAAGCTGGCTTCTTAATCCGAACCGTAGATCACCTGAGTATCAACAAGGACTTAACACTTTTATAACTATGTGCGAAAAACTAATCAACAGTTATGGCCAAATTCGATGTCCGTGTATGAAATGCCAGAATACAGTATTATTAGGATGGGTTAAAATGAAATATCATTTAGAAATATGGGGCATGTTCCGGTCGTATAAGGATTGGATCTATCACGGTGAAAGTTTAATTCCTGAAGTTGTAGTTGTAGATGACGTTGCGTCAACAAACGAAATGGCTGACGTCGTAGAAGACGTTATGGAGGAGAGTAGCGGTATCAATGATGATTTTGAGAACTTGTTAGAGGAAGTTCAATCAGAATTATATCCGGGTTGTGCTAAGTTTTCTTCCCTTGACTTTTTAGCAAAACTTATGCATATCAAGGTGAAGAATAAATGGACTAATAGCTCATTTGATGAGCTTCTTGAGTTGTTACAATCTTCACATCCTGAGGGTAATAAAATTCCCACTTCTCATTATGTAGCAAAAAGGACATTAAAAAAGATTGGTTTAGGATATGAGTCGATATATGTGTGCAAATATGACTGTGCTCTTTTCTGGGGAGAAAATCTTTTGTTAAAAAAATGTCCAGTTTGTAATGAGAGTAGGTGGGTCGATACAAATAGAAAGGGCAAGAAGTTACCTCACAAGGTGTTACGATGGTTTCCTTTAACCCTGAGATTACGACGATTGTATTCTTCAAGGCACACAGCAAAGGATATGATTTGGCATAGTACAGGACGATCAGAAGAGGGTACGATGCGTCATCCTGTTGATGGTAGCTCGTGGAAAGATTTTGACATAAGGTACCCGACCTTCTCGAGGGAACCACGAAACGTTCGCCTAGGGCTTGCAGCCGACGGTTTTAATCCATTTGGTAACATGAGCTCAGCTCATAGCACATGGCCGGTTGTACTCACCACATACAATCTGCCTCCATGGTTATGCATGAAAGAGTTCTCATTTATGTTGTCATTGTTTATTCCTGGCCCTAAATCACCCGGGAAGGACATGGATGTATTTCTTAGGCCGTTGGTGGATGAACTAAAACAGTTGTGGGTGTCAGGCGTGCGTACTAAAGATGCGGCGACAAATACGTTCTTTACAATGAAAGCGGCGGCGTTGTTATGGACTATAAACAAAGATACTGAAGTATATGAGGGCAACTATGATTGAAAATTTTGTTAGGAATTGTATACGTATTTAGTTATATAAAACTTTGTTTGTATTTCATGTTGTAGTAGAAAACTTTTTTCTTATTTTAACATTATGTTCTAAATCTTATCTTTCAAGATATGATGATATCATTGTGGATTGTTTTCACATACCTTATGGCTGATGTTATGAGCCATGAAGGAGATGGGGCGGGAGATCCACCACTTCCTCCATTTGGCGGTTCTGGAGGTCACGCGTTGGATGGTAATTGTTATTATAATTTATTTATTTACTATGTTTATTCAATTATTATTAATATATAATGCAATTAATGAATTTTTATTATAATTATAGGTACGCCTTCTCGAAAAACAAGAGGCAAGGTGAAAAATAAAAAATTGCAGCAAAAGCTAGCTAAAAAGGGGGGGCCTTTATCTCTCCCATTTGATAGAGCTGCCACGTATACCCGTGTTGGTGATCTTAATGATATGTTTGTTCGCGAGGTGGGGATATACATGGAAGCTAATTTTCCTTTTAACGTTCGTTCGTATGAAAATCTTTCCGATGCTCAGAAGAATGCTTTGGAAGAGCATATGGCGGTAAAATTTTTTAAGTTATATGTTTGTTATTCATTTTTACATAACTAACTTTTATTTGTTTAACTTAAATGTAGCGACGCTTTGACTTTGATGAGATTTTGCAAGATCGCGAGCGCGCTCAGATAGAGGGTGGAATCTGTTCCGTGTATCTGAAACGATTTAGAGACCAAAAAAATGTGGCGAAAAAACACTTTGATCGTGTTGGAGGTTACGAAAATGTGGAACAAGCATGGGACAACCCTCCAACGGGAATGAATCATGAAAATTAAAGGAAAACTGTTGACTATTTTATGAGTGACGCATATAGAAATGTGTCAAATTCAAACAAAACAAATCGTCAACAACAAATATATACAAATCGTGAGGGAACAGCTTCATATAGTAGTTATTGTTATAAGAAGGTAATAATTTAATTTTATATATTTGTGTATTATATATTATTATTTTTGAATATATAATATACTCTTTAAACTCAGAATAAAAGCAGACTTGAGACGTTTCATGATGCTCATACTTGAAAAGATGGGACATTTGATAGCGAGGTAGCAGAGCAATAATATATAAGTATTTCTAGATAGTATAGCTTTCAAATATATATATATATATATATATATATATATATATTTGTATAAATATGTTAATATTTTTTTGTTAATTAATACAGAATCAATTAAAGAAAATGTTTGATGAGCTAAGCCAAACCCAAAATGAATAAAGTGGTTCATCAGCGCCGAATGAAGTTAATATTTTTGAGTCGGTGTTGGGACAACGGCGTGGACATATTAGGGGCATTGGGCATAAACCATCATCATCTGCAGGGACGACTTCTTTTGATCATGATCATGAACAAACTCCTCAGTCATTTACATAGGTAAGTGTATTATTAAAGTTGTATGTGTTAACTGGATCATAGTTGGTTTATGTTATTATAGCTTTTTTTTTGCTAAAATAGACTTTAATTATCTAAGTTTAGCTTAAACGGGTCAAAACGGGTCAAAACGACATGAATTGAGTTTATACGTGTCAAAATAACTTAAAGTTGGATATGTTAAGTGTATAATAGTTGGTTTATGTTATTATAGCTTTTTTTTGCTAAAATAGACTTTAATTATCTAAGTTTAGCTTAAACGGGTCAAAACGACATGAATTGAGCTTATACGTGTCAAAATAACTTAAATTTTGATGTGTTAAGTGGATAATAGTCTATTTCAAAATATAAATGTATATTTTGTTTTTGCATGAGCAAATTTCAAGTCTATTTCAAAATGCGCAATTTATGTCACAAATCACGCAATTAATTGCTTCGCAAAAGGCTCCAAATCAAGCCGAAGAAGACGATTCGGACGAGGGGGATGAGTAGTGTTTGTATCACTAGATTACGTTTGTTTTTAATTGCTTATGTATGTTTAAATTTGAATGTTATTAGGAAATCTATGTAGTACGTAGTGTATGAATTATATATATATATCTAGGTTTATTTGAATTAGTAGTGTATTGTATGACTAGATCTATATGTATGAAATTTTAATATTATTGCCAATATATCTAGGTTTATATGGGTTGAAAACTGGAAATTAAAAAAAAACAAAAAAAAATATAAAAATTAAAAAAATAGCATTAGCGGCAACATGTACATTATTAGCGGCGACACAATTAGCGGCGAATATTTGGTCTTTAGCGACAAAGTATTAGCGGCGAACTATTAGCGGCGACATGTTGCCGCTAATACTATTAGCGGCGACATTTTGGGGTATTAGTGGCGACAAATGTCGCCTCTAATAGTCAAAAATTTTGTAGTGATATACAGTAACTGCTCATGTTGGTTTTCCTAATCATATATCTACGTTGAGGTTTGTTTATTTCTTGCTATATAATCACCTTGTAAATTCAGAGACTAGTTCGATTAAATCCTTTGTTCTCGTGTTATTGACACTTGACATTCTTGATCCATCTTTGTGTTCTTTAAAGTAGGATTTGAGACCGTCACATACATGTTACATGTATTATTGTACATATGATATATCCCAATATGTTGAATGTAAATGTCAATTAGCCCGTTAATATATTGCAATTAGCAACTAATAAAATGTCTATATGCTTTTTACACTCATCAACTTTATTACTTTTCTCCACCTTAAATGTCTACATATTTGAAAAAAACCTTAGTATCATCCAATAAAAGTTACGTTAGCCCTTGTCACTAAATTATGCTTTCTAAAATAAATTTATGAAATTAAATATTAATAATGCACTTTTATATAAACACAAAAAAAATCATTTGACAACCTAGAACATATTAACACTAGTATATTGGTGTAAACCTTACATGTTAAAACGTGAAAGACTTGATAGATATTGAAATGAATAATAAAAAATCAATATTCTAGAAACTTCATTGCATAAGAACACAAGCGAATCATTATAAATGGATTGTAAACCATGAAGACAATGCTAACTTCACCGGTGAATGGAGAGCAACCACGATTCGCCACTTCTTACCACTAAAGATGTCTCAAACAATGCTCACTTCATGAGTGACGTTGAAGACATCCCTCTGATCAACGGAATTAGTGATTTCATTGTCCAATTTCGAGTCGAATCGAAGAAGCTATGGCACCTTGCTGGCCCTGCGATTTTCACTACTGTTACTCAATACTCACTTGGTGCCATCACTCAGACGTTCGCTGGTCATGTTGGAACTCTCGATCTCGCAGCTTTCTCAATCGAAAACTCAGTCATTAGTGGCTTTTCTGTGGGGATTATGGTTCGTATTTTGTAAAGGAGCCTGCTATACACACGTCACTAACAATCTAATCCCAGTTGATTTTTAAATAGCCAGTGAGGATTAATTCGTGAAAGGGTGTTAGCTAGGGTTTGCGTCACCACCCTCTACTTTTAAATGGCCATTTAAGTTTGAACGGTGGTTTGAGTTTGAGGGTAGCGTATTTGACTTTGGTGTGGTGTAAAGACTATACCACACTTTTTGTAAATTTTCATAAAAAAAATATATATTTGAATCAAATTTACCATTATAAAAAAAAACAACGATTCTTATTACCAGGAAAATAATCAATAACCAAAAATCCGCATATTATTTACCATCAAACTATCCCCTTAAGAACATTTACCCTAACTATTCATCGTATGTGTATGATGTGTGAAATCAATAGATTGGAATGGCGAGCGCATTGGAGACATTATGTGGACAAGCATACGGAGCAGGGCAGTTAGATATGCTGGGAGTATACATGCAAAGGTCATGGATCATCTTGTTCATCACCAGCCTGGTTCTCATGTTTCTTTACATCTTCGCGGCTCCGTTTCTCCTGGTGATAGGACAAACGGAGGCCATATCACACTCGGCGGGGCGGATGGCGTGGTGGATGATCCCACAGCTATTTGCGTACGCGGCTAACTTCCCGATCAATAAGTTCTTGCAGGCGCAGAGTAAGATGATGGTGATTGCGTATATATCTTGTGCAACTCTGGTGTTTCATACGTTGTTTAGCTGGCTTTTGATGTTGAAGTTGGGATGGGGACTCTGGGGAGGAGCGGTGGTGCTCAACCTTTCATGGTGGTTCAACGTTGTGGGTCAGATGATGTATGTTTTCAGTGGCGCTTGTGGCCAAGCATGGTCAGGTTTCAGTTGGGCTGCCTTTAGTAATTTATGGGGTTTTGTTAAACTGTCATTTGCATCAGCAATCATGCTTTGGTAGTGAAATTATTATATTCCCCTCCTTTTTTTATTTTTCATATATATATATATATATATATATATATATATATATATATATATAGGGTAAGGAACGGTTGTTAACCCACCTTTATTGCGATAACCCGTTAACACTAATGTAACAAGAACTTACACCATGATTATGTAGTGAAAGTAACTTTGCAGCGCGTTACACCGCTGATGTAACAAATTTCCCTCCATTTTTTAAAAAGTTTCACCCTTTTTTTAAAACCGTCTTAACTTTTTTGTATGATGTTATTTTTTTATACAAATTACACCATTAAATAGATCATTTTAATATCTTTAATTCAAGTATAGTCTTGTTATATTTTTTTAAAAAAAAATTTAACGTTAATTGTGGACCACTAGTTTACCACTGTAACTTTAACTTACAGTGATTACGTGGCTTGCTGTGGACCACTAGTTTGGTTAATGGGTTATCGCAATAAACAAGGGTTAACATTTGTTCTCTATCATATATATATATATATATATATATATATATATATATATATATATATATGGGAATGTTCTATTGTAAACCATTAGAAATTGTGTAAACTAAAAAACCAAATCTCTACCTTTGATGATTAAGATCAATGACTTAGATTTGTTTGACTTTTTCAACACATGATTGTATAAAAGTATAAACTTCTGAATTTTTTATTTAAAAAAATCTAAGCCATATATCTTAATAAATCAAAGGTGGAGATTTGGTTTTTGGTTTACACAATTTCTCTTGTTTTTCATTTGAACCCAATCCTATATATATATTATATGGGATGGTTCAAATGTAAACCAATAAAAATTATGTAAACCAATAAATCAAATTTTCACATTTGATTTACGAGATCAATGGCTAATATTTATCTGACTTTTTGTCACGTGTTTCAATAAAAGTATAATTTTTTATTATTTTATTAAAAAAATATGAGTCATTGAACTTCATAAATCAAAGGTGTAGATTTAGTTTATTGGTTTACACAATTTTTCTTGGTTTTCATTTGAACCCAATCCTATATATATATATATATATATATATATATATATATATATATATATAGGGTAAGGAACGGTTGTTAACCCACCTTTATTGCGTTAACCCGTTAACACTGATGTAACAAGTACTTACACCACGATTATGTAGTACAACTAACTTTACATCGTGTTACACCACTGATGTAATAATTTTCCATCCATTTTTTTTAAAAAGTTTCACCTTTTTTTTAAAACCGTTTTAACTTTTTTGTTTGATTTTATTTTTTAATAAAAAATTACACCATTAAATAGATCATTTTAATATCTTTAATTCAAGTATAGTCTTGCTATATTTTTTAAAATTTTTTTTTAACGTTAATTGTGGACCACTAGTTTACCACTGTAACTCCAACTTACAGTGATGACGTGGCCTGCTGTGGACCACTAGTTTAGTTAATGGGTTATCGCAATAAACATGGGTTAACATTCGTTCTCTATCATATATATATATATATATATATATTTATGTGTGTGTGTGTGTGTAAACCAATAGTTATGTGAAAACCAAAAAAAACCACGGAAACCAATAACATAATTTATAATTTTTTTGTTATTTTAATTGCTAAAATGTTATTTAAGTATTTGGTACATATAGTTGAGCATACATACGAGAATGAAGAGTTTTACGTATACGTAACACTATGTCGAATGAAAAATGGTTACGTATACGTAACCTATATGTGACACATATGTAAAATCATGTTACGGTTTTCATTTGATCCATACCTTCTTTATATATACTTACACATATATATAAAGGTAGTGATAAAAAAATTTATAAATTATGTGGTCGGTTTCATTGGTTTTCTTTAGTTTTCTCATTACTTTGTGGTTTTCTTAGGATCCCTCCTATATATATATATATATATATATATATATATATATATATATATAAGGGCGGTTCTTGCACCCATGATCTATCTAATCTACTTAAAATTCTTAATCGTAACTTATTAACATTAAACTATCATAGATGAGGCTTGAATTCTTGACCTGAAGAGAAGTTTTATCGCTTTAAATTCAAATGATTTTATGATTGGATTTAACCTCCATCGCCTCCTCTTCTTTTAGCTATAATAAAACTCAGCTACTAGTGTAAACCACTTCACAAAACACATATGTGCCATCGAGCTTTATGTCGATGCCACATGTCTGCAGCAAAAATAAGGCAGTCACGTCGACTTTTAATCGCAATAGGGGCATGCTTGTTTTTACTGGCAAAGGCTACTACGACGACATGCTGTCACAAAGTAGTAGCATGGGAAGGTTAAAAAGCAGCCTATCAAGGGAAGTTAGGGAAGCCTCCGGGGTGAAATGTTAGTTTTCACGAAAGGCGAATATCATATTGTGAATATGTTATAGTTTGTGTCTTTGATGAAAATTTAGTTATAATCTACACCATTAATGCAATCTCTTTGTACATTTTATCATTTCAAAAGGATTAAAACGACAAAGTTTTGAAAATGAATGTGTTTACCTTATGTTGAGTTAAATTGACTATTTACTCTACTAGCTTCGATCTCTGAAAAAACTACACACTTAATTTATTTGTTTAATTATTTTCCTCAATAACTTTTAAGTAATTTAATATTATTGTTTCAGTTTGGAAATATGGTATTTTTCGGTCTTGATACTTTTTGCTGGGTATCTAAAGAATGCTGAGATTGGAGTTGATGCACTCTCCATATGGTCAGTATTATTTTCTTTTATCTATACTTCAAATAATTTTATTTTATTATTCAGTTACATATCATAGTTTGTTTGTTTTCTTTGACGTGATGGATAAACAAGTGAAAATCTAAGTATATATGGTAAATAAAAATTGAAATAATAATTAGGACACTTCAACTTAAATTTTTATTCAATTCTTGTCGTAAATGATTAATTAGGATTCAATTACTTTCATGAATTTATGCAGCGGGGTTCAAATAACTTATTAACTTGTGCTCCTTTAAATATTTAAATACTAAATTGAAGTTATGCAGCACAAACATTCTTGGGTGGGCAAATATGATAGCAGTCGGATTCAGTATAGCTATCAGGTAAATTTATAATTGAGTTATTAGATTTTAATAATTTTAATTTTTATTTATTGATCAAGATTAATTATAACTCAAAAAATATATACAGATATTTTAAACTTTGAATTTATTTTTCTCTACGGTCTCTTATTAACTGAGAGTTAACACCGTTAGTGTTATTTGATGCCGTGAACTGCTTGTGTGGCTAAAACACTAAGCGAAAGTAAAAAATTTACCATTAGATCCGTCAATCTAAAACTTCTGCACTCTAAAATCCATCATTCTCCACCTCATGATCTAAACCACTTGACTTGTTGGAGGTAGATCGGGTGAAGATTGATGCTAGACACCGAAAAACGGAATTGATGGGAGCTGATCGGGGAGCGACGTAGTTGAAAAATTACTAAAAGTTGGCACCATTTCATCAAAAATACTAACGGGGATTAACTCTCAATTAGTAAGAGATCATTAGAGAAAAATATTCTTAAAGTTGAAAGCGTTTAAACATTTTTTAAGTTAGGATTAATCCCAACCAATAGATGAAAGTTGAGATTATTAAAATCCAAAACCCTCTACAATTAAATTTCTTTCAACTTTTTTCTTTTTCCTTTTGATTAAAACCTTATTAATTATTAAATACAAATAACAATAACAACAATAATAATAGTATTATTTTTTGGATGTAGTGTAAGGATATCAAATGAATTAGGAGCAATCCATCCAAAAACAGCAAAATTCTCAGTGGTGGTGGTGGTGATTTTCTCATTTATCGTTGGTGTTTTATTGGCCATCACCCTTATCATTTTCCGGCATCAATATCCGGCCATATTTACCAACAGTTTACAAGTTCAACAAGCTGTTTATGCTCTTACTCCATTGCTAGCAGTCTGTCTCCTCATTAATATTATTCAGCCTGTGCTTTCCGGTGCGTATTTAACTCTCAATTATCATCATAACTTTCACCATCAATGGTTCATTGATTTTTTAGTTTATGTGTGAATGTAGGGGTGGCAATCGGGGCGGGATGGCAAGCTGTAATAGCTTATATAAATATCACATGCTACTACATCTTTGGTGTTCCTTTGGGACTCACTCTAGGATTTGCCCTCAATTGGGGTGTAAAGGTATAAGCTTTTTACATATTCCTATTGTGCATTGTATGTTACTTATAGTACCATATATCTAACATCATGTATGTGTTATAGGGTATCTGGATAGGCATGTTAACCGGAACAATGGTACAGACCATTATTTTGGTATGGATTTGCGTTAGAACCAACTGGGTCGAAGAGGTACTTCTCACTCTAATAACTTCTATCAATCAAAAACATTTGAAATCTAGTCATTCTAAACAAACTTCGATCATTTAATACGTCTAAATTTTAGTGGGCTTATATTCATATAAATTGTAGGCATCCATGGCTGAGGAGAGAATTAGAAAATGGTCAGGCCAAAAGGGTGTTGATGAGGAACAAAAAGGTTAAATTGTAGCTAATCGAGTTATCATTTCCATTTTGTTGGTTGATTTTGGATTTGGGTGCATAATGCACATACTATCATAATTTTGTTAAAATTGCATTAATATAAGTTTTAGCTTTGTTTGGAGTTCAAAAAGATGTATTCAAAAATAGAAACTTATATGACATGATGTTCCTAAATGTTATGTAAGAACACACTCAATTGGTAATTGATCATATTTTAGATGCTATTGAAAACTGCAAAAACATAACAATTTAGATGGTATTTGTACTATCGACCACTCATTCAAACTAACGTTGTCTACTCTATCCATCACGAGTTCACGAATTTGTTTTTAGTTACTCGGCTAGAGATTTTACAGGAAGTCCCCAATTATTAAAATTCTCTTGACAAAACACACTTATAATTCATGAATTCTTCTCTTATTGTATGTTAATGCATACAAAAATTATATACGGTATTTGAGGTTAGAAGTTTCTTATCATGTTGTACTATTTTTTAAGAAAAATGTAAGATTTGTTTAAGATGTCAAAATATTCAAATAAAAAATTTTATAACTGTTAAGTATTATCAACTCGTGTTTTAGTGTATGTTAGAGGGGCGTGATCTTGGTGCCAATAAAACCCACCACGTTGGGCACACCTCATCCATGGGCGTGGTCCAGTAATCTGGTACTCTTTGACTTGCCTTAGATAGCACAACTACTTGTTAAACAGCTACTTTTCTTTTAGAAAAACAAATTAACTGAATAAACTTAAACCTTAGAAAAACTACCCTCCACCCTTCAATTTTATACATTTTATCCTCCTCCCAACCTCAATCTTCTACTATATGAACTAAAAAAAACAGATTTTTTATTATCTTCTTCGTCATCAGGGGATGAGTTGTTTAATAGTGTGATCCCAACAATGGCCCAATTAATAATTTATATCGAGTTTGAATGACCGTGTCCATGTTAAAGACGAGTCCAAGTTATCTAGGATAGTAAAGCCGCCAACAAACAACCGGTAAAGATTATTTTTATAAGAAGCCAATGTACAAAGATATGATATTTAAGCGTCGATTTCATATGAGTTGGTCATTATTTCTACGAATAGTTGCAGATATGAAGAGGGAATTCAAAAATTTTTAAACAAAAAAACCAATGAAAGAGGTATGCTAGGTTTCACGACTTTACAAAAGTGTACGTGCACAATTCCCCAACTAGCGTACGACACTTGCAATGACCCATTTGAGGAATTTTTGAATATGTCGGAAAGACATCACTGGATACTGTTTACTCCATCTATGATAGTATTATTATTGTCATAATTATTGTTATTGTTATTCGTATTATTAATATTAATATTACTGTAAAGGTATCATTCATCTCTACATGTTAAAGTATTTGAGAATGCTGACATAGAATTACATTCAAAGAATATACTGAGTGATCGATGCATGAACATGTACATAGTTCTCGGATGCTAGGTAGCATAGATTGTACACATGATTGAGTGTTTTCAACTTGCTAAACTACTTAGTTCAGTTAGTGAACATCCACATCCAACATTAATGCTTGAAGTAGATGTGTAAATAATTTTTTGATATGACGTGCTTTCTTTGATGCTGTCGATTTAAATAATGAAATCAATCTTTTCGATCAATCACATATTTTCAATGACGTTATAGATGGAGTTGCACAAGATTCTTCAATTTATGCAAATAAAACGTAGTATGACAATGGGTATTATCTTATTGATGCTATTTATGATGATTATTTGTTTTTGTAAAGTTGTTTAGATGTCCACATCTGGATAAATACAGGCGATGGTATTTAGATAAATGTTCATGAGTCGATGGGAATACATCAAACGGATGATTGGCGTGTTGAAAGAGAAATGGCACTTCCATGCGAATCATGCATGTATGGGGCATAAGAACAAAATTGGAACGCAATTCATGCTTGTTTGATTTACATAATATGACTTTGGAGGATATGGGCCAGCGAATTGTCAAAACTATAAAGAAGACAATGCCACTTTTGATGAGCTCAACGGAACAGATGTGAGCAAATCATATGAAAACACGCAATAGAGAAATGCATGCTAGCCTTATATATAGTCGCTTGGGTCGAACATTTGTAAAAAGTTGACAAGTTTGAAGTGTCGTCTTTATTTATTTTTTACCATGTAATGGTTATTAATTATTTTGTATTAGTTAAGGATTTTAGTATTAATATTAATGTTTTTATATCATATTTAATTGGGTAAATTACACATTTCATCCTTTAAGTATGTTATAAATTTCACCTTTTGTCCTTTAACTTAAATAAATTACAACAGTCATACTTTATTTCAAAACTTGTTTCAAGTTGTGTCTTTTATCCTAACGGGGGTTAAAAAGTCCCGTTAGTTTTGATCATGACCCATCCACGTGAGGGTAGAATTGTCCTTTCAGGTAGTTTTCTTTCTAAATATAAAACCTTTTTTCTTCTCATTCATCTTCGAAAAAACCCTTTACTTAGTCCCGCCGTGCAAGCAATGGCTGAAGAATACTTTGAGATTAGGCAGCTCCTTGATCAAACAGATGTAGATGAAATATATAGTAAGTTATCAGTATCTCATTTGTTATTGCAGTCGATTATTTTAAAGGATGTTAAAAATCAATTCTTTTTTTAAAATCCCAGGTATGTATGAAACCTTTTTTTCTGTAAAGATCCATCATGGTGGTCAGTTTAGTGGAATTCCAGGGCGTACATATGTTGATGAAAAAAAACATTGTTGATATGCATGATCGTGACAAGTTCTCTGTAGGCGACCTAGATGTTGTGCTTTTCAAGTTAGGGTATGTGTTGAATACGAATGTAATGATTATTAATATAGTTTATTACCACTACTTGGTATCGGGTTTAGATTCGGATTTAGGACTTCAGCCATTAGGAACTAATTATGATGCTTTGAATTTCCTCCATCATAGTAGAACACATAAGTTCATAAATGTTTACACAGAGCATGGAGTTACAAATGTCGACAACTATTTTCACTCACCTCGTTGTCTGATACTGAACTTGAATGAAAGAGGTAATGAAGTTGGAGAACCAAGCTCCATCAGGCAAGAAGAATGTACATTATTAGACTATGCTGACTTTGATATATTTGATGATCTGGGTGTATCACAATAGCATGTAGTCAAAGTTGAGGATATAAGCAATAGTGATGGTTTAAATGGCAATAATGAGGATGATGAAAGTGATGACAGTCATGGAAGTATTGAGGATGATGAAAGTGATGACAATGACTTTAATGTGGATGATGAAAATTGTATAGAGGATATGGATGTAGATATGAGGGATTATCACTTGAATGTTGATCAAGAGATCAAAGATGAGGTGCTTGATAATGAAGTAGGAGATGATGAGTTGCTTGAAAATAAGGTGCTTGATAATGAGAACTTTGAGAGTGGAACTAAGTTAGATGATAATTCTACTAACCGAAGGAAAAGAAGGCTAAGGCAACAAAGAAAAGCAAATAAAAAAAACAGCACATTATATGTGGGTCAAGTATTTGGAAAGAAAGATGAAATTAAAAAGCTGATAAAACACCATGTTGTTGAAAGTAGAAGACAACTAAAAATTGTTAAGGATGATCAATTTAGAGTAAGGGTTGTGTGTCATGGAAAATTACCAAGCTTTGAAGTTATTGAAAATGGAGTCCACATTCACAACCAAGTCAAAGATACTTCAACTAATGGTAATAAGAGTGAGGGACCAAAAAGCAAACATGTGGGTGGTAGGGGCAAAAAGAAAAATCCGAATTTGCACTTATGCCCTTAGGTACTTTTGGCATCTAAAGTTAAAGACACCGAGTATTGGATGATAAAAACTTTGGTTGAAGACCATACATGCCTTCAAACAAGATCTGTCTCAGCTTGTACAGCTTCTTTCTTAGCTCAACAACTTGTGGATCAACTTGAAGACAACCCTAAAATCCCAGTTGTGGCTGTGCAGGAGCAATTACAAAGAAAGTTTGAACTTGAGGATTCTAAAATGAAAGCTTTCAGAGCTAAAACTAAAGCTATGTTGCAGATCTATGGAGGCTATGAGTCACTGTATAGGTTGCTTAGAGATTATGCTTTTGAATTATTGAAAGCTAACCCCGGGTCAAAAGTGAAGATTGAGGTGGAACCCACAACAGATCTAACATCAGATTCTAGAAGATTTCAAAGGATATATCTATGCTTCAGGTCATTAAAGGAAGGTTTCAAGGCAATTGGGAGAGACCTTTTAAGATTAGATGGTGCTTTCATGAAAGGTCCCTACCCAGGTCAGATGGGAGATAACTCGTATGCCTTGCAAGCATGCAGTGGCATCAATATGGAACATGGCAGCTAATGGACAAAAGCTTGGGGTACTAGAAAGTTGGATGGATAAAGTTTATCATTTGGCCACTTGGAAAAATGTTTATAGTTTCAAGCTGTTTCCCATAAATGGTAGTTCACTTTGGCCAAAGTCAATAGTGCCTACCACAATCACAGCACCTAAACATCATAAACCAATTGGGAGGCCTAAAAAGGTAAGGAAAAAAACAACAACTAAAATGGAAGGTGTTACAAAGAGAGGGAGATTATCTAAGAAAGATACAATTGTTACTTGTGGGAAATGTAAGAAAAAATGGCATAACATGAGAACTTGCATCGGTCAAGGACAGCATGGATAGGAACAGGAGGAGCAAGGACTATAGGGTTACCCTTAGTTTTTTAAGTTGATGGTGTGTTGTTTTTATGTAAGTTAGTTGTAATGGTTATTTATGTTTTGGAACATTGGTTGTATTGACTTGTTTTGAAACAGTGTTATGATGGAGTTAATGGATATTATATTTATCTAAACTTTCAAGGCCCTTTTCATATCTTTTCATATTCATATATAAGTATATTTTAATGCAATTGCAATAATTCAATATAAGATCATACAATATGAAAAAAATAGAGAAATTAAATAACCATTGAATTGTCTTGAGTTGTCTTGAGTTCCTGTTCACTGCATCTTAGCTCATGTTCAATTGCTTTCACTTTGTCTTGAGTTTCTTTCAGTTCATGTTCACAAGCTTTGACTTTCTCTTCAAGTTTGCACTTTGACTTTAACAAACCTTGTATGATATCCACTGATCTTTGGCACATTTCTGGATCATACCAATGAATAAATGGACATTTTGATCCCTTAAGAACAAATCAAAAATTTTGGTCAAAAATGTAATTTTTTTAAAACGCAAGATTCAAAACCCCATAATCTTATTACCTTTAGCGGGCAGGAATAAAATCTTCAACCAGGGTTCTTCTCGGTCCATGATGTTCGAATAATAGCAGGCTCACCACATGAACAAAACACCATGATGTTCGAATGATTAGAGGGAAAGTTCTCAAGATTGGAAGGTTTTGTTCAAGAGAAGAGATGAGAGAAAATGGGGTATTTTGACCAAAAGGGGTAATTTTGACTAATATAGTTAAAGATCATAGGGTTTTAAAAAAATCAATTTCTTGTAGATCTAAAAAGACAATTCTGCCTTCATGTGGATGGGGCATGATCAAAACTAACGGGACTTTTTAACGTCCGTTAGGATAAAGGACACAACTTCAAACAAGTTTTGAAATAAAGTATGACTGTTGTAATTTATGAAGTTAAAGGACAAAAGGTGAAATTTATAACATACTTAAAGGGCGAAACTGTCATTTTAGTCGGAAACTATACGAAATTTATTAAGTGTAAACATCTTGCTAAGTTATTACTTTCGAATATCACTCATATTTTCAAAGAATATTCACATATAAAACATTAAATATAATCAAATAGATGAACCAAAAACATTAGACAAAACAGATAAACTTGTAGCAACGCGTGGATTCCCACTAGAGGGGCAAAACTGTCATTTTATTAGAAACTTTAACATTAAATTTCTTTATAAATTTTTCTATAATACAAAATTTTCCCTTTAATTATGATGTACAAGTTGTTTAGCATATTAATTCTTCATTTATAAGTTACATCAAATGCATATATTAATAATTATATTAATCACACAAGAAGAAAATATTATATATATTAATCATTTTTATTGATATTAAAAACTATGATTTATAAATTATTACATAAGTATTAGTTATATAAATTATTACTTATAAAATTTCTAGAGAAGGCAATCAATATGGTTTAGAAAACAACATGGTCTGAGGAAACTACCATGGGATTCTGAGGTAAAGGAGGACGAACCGGTTGTTGCAAAAGGTGTCATGTACATGCTTACACAACGACCATATCGTAACAATAGACGCTTCTTCCAACACATATGGAACTTTTCCAATCCTGACACTCATTTGCTATGTGATGTCTTCTAAATCCATCTGCTTTTAAAACATAACGCTAAACTAGGGTTGATGTTTACTTATTTAAACGATACACGTGAGTAATGGATTCTATCGGATAATGACACATGGTTGAATTTAAATTTTAATAATCAGAATGCAGCTTCAAAAGAGTCATGGTAATACCAAACCAATCATATTTCCCTCTACAAAGGAAGAAAAGTTCAATCGAAGATGTTAGCTCAACAGTTATATTCGGTTGATTTGGCAGGGATGTAGCCTTGTATTTGTTGTTTGCTTACTTTTCAAAGATTGGTTTGGTGAACACTTCTTTCAACAATGACTAAAATGATTTGGTTTGCGTACAAGAAGATCATTTAAAGGTGTTGGTCGCATGCTTATTGTTTAAATGTCTTTTTTTCCATTTAACGTGATGTTTGCATCACAACACGTGTGACATTTTAATAACCAACAACCTGTCACTAGCAGCTAGTAGCTCCAACAACCTTAGGGCAGTGCTACGACCGCCGATCTGTAACTCAACCTTAGGGCAGTGCTACGACCGCCGATCTGTAACTCACAGACATGCATAATAACCATGAATTACCCTCTTTGAACTCGAAATCATGTTTGGATCATGTTGTCATTACCCTAGACGAAGTTAGAATCGGTAGTTGCCGGCGGCGCAGCCTTCTGGCGGGCAGAAAAAGGAGGTTAGTCAAGGGAATCTAGGGTTGGGAGGACTAGTGGTAAGTGGAGGAGAGAAATGAGAGGTTTGCAAATTGTAAAACTTCAGTCGTGAATTTACGAAACCTTACACTTTTTCTGTAGTAACCAACCAAGATTTTATATATATATATATATATATAAGAAAGAGATCATATGAGAACTTTAAGTATTTGTGAGAACTCTTTAACGCTACTTAATCAATCAAGGCTTGCCACGTCAGCTAAAGGAGAAAGTATCTTTTAAGGGCATTAATGTATTTTTATGTGTTTCACTAGTCTAAAGTGAAAGCATATTTTGTCAGATTGTACTTGCATTTTTCTTCTCACCATATATTATATTATATATTAAAAAGCAACTATGTTGCTACAGTAAGATTTTATGGTTTTAAACATTGATCACTAAAATTTATAAATTGACAAAAACTCCCTTGACAAGCAAATTAATATGCAAAATTTAAGCCATGTGTAATTGTGTATGATGGTGGCTGTGACCAACGATGTTGCCAGTATCAAAAAGCGAGGGAGGGGGCAGCGGGCAAGTAGTGAATGGCGGCTTAAGTCGGTTTTCTCGGTGAAGACCTGGCGGTGGGTGGCTTTGTGAACTCGCTCGCCGGTTAGGAGCGGGAATCTGCACGAAACTTAGAAACAGTAGAGATCCGGTAAGGAGCCAGAATCTGCAAGAAGAAACAACCTTACGCGATGGTGGCGGTGTTATGTTCCCGATCGGTTGTGATTGGCGGTGATCGGTGGCGGTAGTTTTGGTTGAAGATGGTGTTGATAAAGCTAATGAAGTCATTAATGATAGATGCACTTTCACAAATTCAATTCAGTTCGTAACCAATGGTGATGGTGTTGTTTCGAACAACAATATGATCGAAATAGATGCAGATTCAAAAAAATAGAAACACCATTAAAGAGGAATTTGAAGAAGAAATGAGGAGAATTGAGAGAAGGTGAATTGGGGATATTTTTGTTGTTTTGTTTTGGGAACCGTGCGACAAATGGTTTCACGTGTGTCGGATCGGGTCGGTTTTATAATTAAGCCTTTTTATTTATACGATTATTGTTTGGACAAGATAAATGTTGTGAAGTGTCTTTTTTCGTAAATTATTCTTTAAAAACCGAATGCACGGTTGTGGTTAAACTTTTTGTCAATATTTTAGTATACGTATTTTAAAAGCGGAATTGTATTCAAAATCAAGTTATTTTTGGTATTTTAACTATGATGAAATATGGTTTTGACTACGGAGTATAGTTTTTTTTATATTGTAACGCTCACTTTAATTAGGACAAAATATTCGTCACAATTTTACGACGGCATGATAGCTGTTGCGACGTATGTTTGTGCCTATCTCGATGTGTTACAGTTTTTACGTTGAAATGACCGTCGTTACGCATGTTTTTATATCCACGGTTTCACGTACAAAGTCACGTAGCGTAAGACAGGAGAAAACGACCAAACTCCCGCGCGCGTAGCGCGGGAGTAAACACTAGTTACTATGAATAGACAAGTTTCACACATTCCAAAGTTCCAACTTTTTTCTCAATAATATAATTTTTTTACCTTTCATTTTAGAAACTCTTTAATACATCGTTTACTAAAAAAAATGCTATTTATTCATATATTTTGTGACGTAATTTATTGTGAGTGACGTAAGTAATCTAATGTAATATAACCGACGAAAGCAGTGCTACGTCGCTATGTTTGAGTTCATGTAAGTAAATTTAATATAAGTTGGTGGAAATGAATCTAATTAGCGTACTATAACATTTAATTTAAATAAGGTTTTAATCTTATATTATATTATAGTAAATAAAGTTTCATGTTAATTTAAATAAATGCAAGAACTATGTGATTTTAGTATATTCTAAAGTGATATGTAATCTAACTCAAGTTATTTTATTACTGTAAGTGGATGACAAGTTTTACTAGAAATGTTATTTTCCAACATTATCTTAATTTTTACTACTAATTTAAGGCTATATTTGTAATTAACGTAATTTAAGTATTGTATTGTAATGTAACTATTACATTGACCAATAATATAAGTTACGTAACTAATATTACTGTAGTTACATAGAATATTATATTTTCTTACATTTTTACATCATATTTTCATTACGTTACGTTTCATTACATTACAATAAATTTACATTTTTTATTAAATTTTAATGTTAGTGTAATGTAATATAATGCAATATTACATTTTCTTACATTTTTACATCATATTTTTATTCCGTTATGTTACATTACATTATAATAATTTTACATTTTTTATTAAATTTTAATGTTAGTGTAATGTAATGTAATGCAACATTATATTTTCTTACATTTTACATCATAGTTTCATTACATCACGTTACATTGCATTACAATAAATTTATAATTTTAGTAAATGTTAGTGTTAGTGTAATGTAATGTAATGCTATATTTTGATACTAGTTAATTTATTGTAACCAAATCACATTTTAGGTAATTTTTATAAAAATTAATATTATCTGATATTATATGTAATGTTTGGTTTAAAAGGAAAAAAAATTATAAATATCTAATTAGATTACAAAAGGAGAAAATAAAATAAAAAATAATAGTTGCATAATTAATAAGGGGTGACAGGTGTTAATCTGAGCCAATTAAAAGAAAAAATAAAATTTTCAAAGTTTACTAATATAATAATGTTTATTAAAATATTGTTCAGGTAATCTTTAAAAAACAAAAAAATAGAATTCAAGTAATGATTTAAAAGAGAACTTAAGTGATTGGTGATTGATGTAGTGACAGAGTTAATTAATAAGTTTTTAAAAAGACCTTTTTAGTCTTACCAGGTAAGAAATAAGCCTTGAACAATAATATTTTATTGAGTTTTAATCTAGACCATTGAATCATTTATTTACAAGTTAATCAAGGGTTGGTTTTTAGTTAAAGAGTTCTCATAATAAGGTAAGGTTCTCATTTGAACCTTACCCTATATATATTTATATATATATATATATATATATATATATATATATATATATATATATATATATATTATTATGAATTATTACCATAGCAAGTGGATGAACTTTTTGTCAAACTTGTAGATAAGTTTACTATGCTACTTATCTACCAAAATAGTTTACCTTGTCTACCAAAATGATTGATCTTTGTAGTATAAATACCACCTCAATGTAGAGGAGAAGATGCACCTCTTGTATACACTTTCATAAGTTATACATTTCTCTTCTTCTTGCTTTTTCAATTCTCTTTAAAGTTCTTAAGGTTATAACACTAATCTTGTGAAAATTATTGTGATATCATAACACGTTATCAGCACGAGAGCTCTTAAACTCTAAACAAGAAGATCAATAAAGCTCAAAGTCATCCAATAATCAAGGTAAGGGCTTCATTAAGTAATAATATACAATATCTTATATTGAGAAGATAACTAATATAAATAAAGTAAGCATAAAGGAGATCTTATTATGGACTTGATAACCATGGGACTACTAACAAAATAACTTTTATTTATGCATCTAACTTTTGATTATGCAACTAACATTTTATTTTATGTCAACTAACTTTTACTTATGCAACTAACATTTATTTATGCATCTAACTTTTACTTAATCTTTATTTATACAACTAACATTTCCTTTTATGTCAACTAACTTTATACAACTAACATTTTTTTTTATGTTTACTAACATTTATTCGTACTAACGTCTTATTCTTATCCTAAATTGTCGTTCTTATTTATACAACTAATATTTCCGTTTTTGTAACATAATCTTACACTTATATATTTTATTTAAAAAAATTATTGTCGATATATACACACACGAGAGTTATATAGCCGTTATAAACGGTTATATAGCCGTTGTAAACAATCACATAACCGTTACAAACGGTTATAATTTTAAACTATAAATTGACCACTATCAATCTATTTTCGTTTACAATAAACAGATTATCTCTTTTCTCAAGTTTATCCAAGACAATATTTCAAAGATGATACACCCGGTTTTAGTACTGGCAACCATAATGCTTATTTTAATTCTTATCCCCATTGCTGAACTACCACCCGAAGAATTTAAACTTTTCTTATTTCTGTATTTGTTTATAGCTCTACCGCTTTATTGTATCGCAATGTTTATTGATATATATGGATTCTAATAATTATCTTACTATTTTTTTAATTCTTGTTTAGAAACAAAATGTCGAACATTGCCAAAATAGAATTCCCGGCTCTTAATATCAATGGTGAAAACTATATCCCGTGGACGGCCCATGTAAAAAGACATCTTAAATCCATGGGTGTCTTAGAAACTATACAAGAGGGGAATGCTTGCTCCGAACAAGACAAAGCGAAAGCTGATGTCTTTTTACATAAGCATATTGATGAGATGTTACAGTTTGAATACTCAAATTGTGAAGATCCGTATATTTTATGGAAAGATTTACAAAGCAGATTTGATCACCAAAGGGAAGTTCTACTTCCCACTGCTAGAGATGAATGGAACAATCTTAGGTTCCAAGATTTTAAAAAGGTAAACGAGTACACCTCTGCTTTGTTCAGAATATGCTCGACCCTCAGATTCTGCGGGCAAAATGTAACCGAGGAAGATATGTTGGAGAAAACTTTCTCCACATTTCATGCATCAAATATAAACTTGCAACAACAATATAGGTTGCAAAAGTTTAAAAGATATTCTGATTTAAATTCATTTCTCCTCGTAGCAGAAAAAAATAATGAGCTTTTGATGAAAAATCATCAAGCTCGCCCCACGGGATCGTTAGCAATTCCAGAGATAAATGTTGCTACTAAAAACTCTGGAAGAAAGTGGGGACGAGGTCGTGGTCGTGGTTCTTTTGATAAAAGTTACCCTAATAATCGCAACCATTCTTTTAAGGGTAATAATAATTACCGAGGTAACTTTTATAACCGTGGACGTGGTCGTGGCCGTGGATATGGCCGTGGTAGAAATCAAAGAACAGTCCATTACCACGCCCCACAAAATAATAATTCCAACCAGTACAAAGGGAATGAAGCTGGTAGGTCCGAAAATAATGGCACTTCCTGTTTTAGATGTGGTAGCACAAACCACTGGTCGAAGGCTTGTCGCACAGCTTCACATTTGTGTGAACTATACCAAGCCTCTATTAAAAGAAAAGAGAAGAAAGTGAACCATGTTGATAATTTTAATGATCTCAATGTTGAGTTGAACACTGCAGACTTTGACATAGAACTCTGAAACACATGTTGCTTAACCATAATAGTTATATGCAACAATTAAGTGTTTTTCTATCTTCAATTATGTATTTTTCTTCATGTAATGTTTTCTTTCGATTAAATAAAGTTCTTGTTAAAATATAACAATATTGTCGTTATTCACTTATTATTTTTTTTTATACTTTCAAGATTAAAATGAAAATCACCGGAGCGCAAGATCAAACAAATGAAGCAGATATATGTATAGCAGATAGTGGAGCCACGCACACTATACTTAGATCTAAGAAATATTTTTATGAACTTAAACCAACAAAAGGAATCGTTAATACAATATCAGGCCCTACAAACCTGATAGAAGGAGTGGGAAAAGCTAATTTAGCATTACCAAATGGTACAAAGCTTATAATAGAAAATGCTTTATTTTCCCCAAAATCAGCAAGAAATCTGTTGAGTTTCAAAAACATATATCATAACGGATATGATACTCAGTCAAGGACTGTTGATAATGAAAAATATTTGCATATCATAAGCAAAGATCAGATATTAGAAAAACTGCCAATGCTTCAGTCTGGTTTACATTATACACACATTAATGTGCCTCAGGCATATATGGCAGTTAAAGAAAAATTTTGTGATCCTGAAACACTTAACTTATGGCATGACAGATTAGGCCATCCAGGATCTACAATGATGAAAAGAATAATTGAAAACACTCATGGGCATCCATTGAAATATCAAAAGATCCCACAATCGAATAAAATTCCTTTATGTACATCTTGTTCTCTTGGAAAATTAATTACAAGGCCTTCGCCTGTGAAAATTAAAAAGGAATCATCTTTGTTTCTTGAAAGAATTCAAGGAGATATATGTGGGCCAATTCATCCACCATGTGGACCATTTAGATATTTTATGGTTTTGATAGACGCGTCAAGCAGATGGTCTCATGTCTCTTTGTTATCAACTCGTAATGTAGCATTTGCGAAATTTCTTGCATAAATTATCAAATTACGAGCACATTTTCCTGATTATACTATTAAAAGGGTGAGACTTGATAATGCTAGTGAATTCACATCACATGCTTTTAATGATTATTGCATGTCTGTAGGAATTATTGTTGAACACCCTGTTGCTCATGTACACACACAAAATGGCTTAGCTGAGTCATTAATCAAACGTCTACAGCTAATAGCTAGACCATTAATAATGAGGACAAAACTCCCTGTGTCTATTTGGGGTCATGCAATTCTTCATGCTGAATCACTAATTCGTATGAGACCAAGTGCAAATCTTAAATACTCTCCGTTACAGCTTGTTTCTGGCAATGAGCCAAACATTTCCCACCTTAGAATTTTTGGGTGTGCTGTGTATGTCCCTATTGCACCACCACAACGCACAAAAATGGGTCCTCAAAGAAGGTTGGGAATATATGTTGGATATGAATCTGCTTCCATCATAAGATATCTTGAACCTTTAACGGGTGATGTATTTACAGCACATTTTGCTGATTGTCACTTTAACGAGTCAGTCTTCCCGGCATTAGGGGGAGAAAAGAAAAAACAAGAAAATGATGTCTCATGGTATGTTCCTTCATTATTGTATCTTGATCCAGTAACTAAACAACGTGAGACAGAGGTCCAAAAGATGATACATCTGCAAGAAATTGCAAATCAATTACCTGATGCATTTACTGACACAAATAGAGTTACTAAATCTCATATACCAGCTGCTAATGCTCCAGCTCGAGTTGAGATTCCAAATAAGCGAATAGATAACACAACGACTCATGAATCTCAAAAACGTTTGAAACGAGGAAGGCCAGTCGGTTCCAAGGATAAAAATCCTCGAAAAAGAAAAACTCATGAAAAGAAAGTTGATCATAAAATGAATGATCTTGATGCAACGCTGAATACCAAAACCTCTCATGAGGAGGATTTGGATGAAAATAACAAAGAAATATCAATTAACTATGGTCGCACACATATCTTATGGAATCGAGATGAAATGGAAAGTATTGATGAAATATTTTCTTATTCCATAGCAAGTGACATCATGAGTGGAGATGATGATCCTGAACCAAAATCAGTTAGTGACTGTCAAAATAGACATGATTGGGATAAATGGAAAGGAGCTATGCAAGCTGAATTAGATTCACTAAACAAACGAAAGGTCTTTGGACCTATTGTTATTACTCTGATGGCTGTAAAGCCTGTAGGGTATAAATGGGTTTTTGTACGAAAACGAAATGAGAAAAATGAAGTTACAAGGTATAAAGCTAGACTTGTAGCTCAAGGTTTTTCACAAAGGCCAGGGATTGATTATGAGGAAACATACTCCCCTGTTATGGATGCAATAACCTTTAGATACTTAATCAGTTTAGCAGTCTCTAGAAATTTAGAGATGCGTCTTATGGATGTTGTCACAGCTTACTTGTATGGATCACTAGATAGTGACATCTATATGAAAATTCCTGAAGGTTTTAAATTCCCTGAAGCATTAAGCTCAAAGCCTAAGGAAATGTATTCCATCAAATTACAAAGATCCTTGTATGGACTCAAACAATCTGGAAGGATGTGGTACAATCGTTTGAGTGATTATTTGATAAGTAAAGGATACACAAATAACCTTATTTGTCCATGCGTCTTCATTAAGAAAACAACATCAGGATATGTGATCATAGCTGTGTATGTTGACGATCTAAATATAATTGGGACACAAAAGGAAATTAATGAAACAATTGCTCTTTTAAAGAAAGAATTTGAGATGAAAGACCTTGGAAAAACCAAATATTGTCTTGGTTTGTAGATTGAGCATATGCATAATGGAATACTTATACATCAGTCAACTTATACTGAGAAACTTTTAAAACGTTTCAATATGGACAAGGCAAATCCTTTAAGCACACCGATGGTTGTTAGATCACTCAATGTTGATAATGATCCATTTCGTCCTTGCGAAGATAATGAAGAGGTTCTTGGTCCAGAGATACCATATCTCAGTGCAATTGGAGCTCTTATGTATCTTACTAACTGTACGAGACCTGATATTTCTTTTGCAGTTAATTTGTTAGCGAGATTTAGTTCAGCCCCTACTAAAAGGCACTGGAATGGGATTAAACATATTTTTCGATACCTTCGAGGTACTATTGATTTAGGATTGTTTTATCCTAATAATTCAAAAGAAGGGTTGGTTGGTTATGCAGATGCGGGTTATTTATCTGATCCCCATAAAGCAAAATCTCAAACTGGATACGTATTTAAGAATGGAGGAACTGCGATTTCATGGCGTTCTCAGAAACAAACACTCGTTGCGACATCCTCAAATTATGCTGAAGTCATTGCACTACATGAAGCTTCAAGAGAATGTGTATGGTTAAGATCTATGACACAACTTATATCAACTTCTTGTGGATTGGAGAAAGATGAAAATGCAACACCAATCTATGAAGATAATGCAGCTTGTGTCTCACAGATGAAAGAAGGGTATATCAAAAGTGACAGAACAAAACATATACCACCAATATTCTTTTCATACACTCAAGATCTTATTAAAGATAAACAAGTCGAAATGAGATACGTTCAATCTAGTAACAATTCAGCTGATCTTTTCACAAAGGCACTTCCTAAAACAACTTTTAGAAAACATGTTTATGATATTGGCATGCGGCATGTACAAGCAATGTGATGATCTACAGAAGACAATTTGAGGGGGAGTTATAAACTGCACTCTTTTTTCCTTAGCTAAGGTTTTTTTCCCACTGGGTTTTTCTTTAGCAAGGTTTTTAACGAGGCAGTACTTAAACTCTTGAAGTTTGAAAAGTTTCATCCAAGGGGGAGTATTATGAATTATTACCATAGCAAGTGGATGAACTCTTTGTCAAACTTGTAGATAAGTTTACTATGCTACTTATCTACCAAAATAGTTTACCTTGTCTACCAAAATGATTGATCTTTGTAGTATAAATACCACCTCAATGTAGAGGAGAAGATGCACCTCTTGTATACACTTTCATAAGTTATACATTTCTCTTCTTCTTGCTCTTTCAATTCTCTTTAAAGTTCTTAAGGTTATAACACTAATCTTGTGAAAATTATTGTGATATCATAACATATATATATATATATATATATATATATATATATATAATGATTATTGGATTCTATGCAAGCATATTTGAATTTTCGATCCATTGTTGATTTTTGGATTGAATGAGTTAAAATCTAACGCTATGTGGTTGATATTGTTTGATTGTTATCTAAGCAACTCCATATTATGGCAATCATAAAGGCTATAATTATGAGTTACCTGAAGTATACTAAGAGTTGTATATAATCAAATCATCGAGGTCTGTACAACTTCTTTCGGGAAGGGTTAGACATCATTGCAACCCTTGATGATTTGAGGGTGATCCAATTCTTAGTTCAGTGGGGTGCCAAATAAAAAGGAGTAACCGAATTAAGTAAATCATAGTGTTCACTGTGTTAAGTAAAGTAAGACTATTTTAGTTGTTTGGTGAGTAAGGATATCATAAAACCATCCGCTACATTAGGGTAAGAACGTTGCTAGCTACTAAGCGGCCCATACTACCAACAATTACTTATATGACTTACGTAGAGAAATATGCTAGTGGGAGCTTGTTGGATTTGCTATGCCCAAATCGTTACAGGAATCATTTCGTCCGTACAAAGCAATCCTTACGGTCACACAACGAATGGCGCATATATCCTAGTTTTGGATGTGTTTTGAATATATATTCGGTTAATCAATTGTGTGATGATTTATAGTTAAGGAATCTCCCAACTCTAATAAAATGGTATCTAGAATAGACACATGTCAATACTATATTCCTTCTTACCAATTTTTTTCCGCTTCTCTCTCATATTTAATAAAAAAATTATTACTTTTGATTGGAAAAATTATTATTTAGTTATTTGTATAAATGATTTAGTTATTTAATTAAGATTACACACACACACACATATGATAGATAACGAATATTAACCCTTATTTATTACGATAACCCGTTAACCAAACAAGTGGTCCATAACAAGTCACATTATGACTGTAAGTTAAAGTTACAGTGCTAAACTAGTGGTACACAATGAACGTTAATTTTTTTTAAATATAGCAAGACTATACTCAAATTAAAGATATTATAATTATCTATTTAATGGTGTAATTTGTATAAAAAAATATAGAATACAAAAAAGTTAAGACGATTGTAAAAAAGAAGGAAATTTTTTAAAAATAGAGGGAAAATGGTTATATCAGTGGTGTAATGCGGTATAAAAGTTAGTTACACCACATAATCATAGAGTAAATGTTTGTTACTTTAGTGTTAACAGGTTATCGTAATAAAAAGGGGTTAACAATTGTTTCTTCCCTTGTGTATATAGGGTAATGTTATCTTGAGAACTATTCTTTTTTGTAAGAACTTTAACAAATAAAATTAGCCACATATTTTTTATCACATGGAAGTCATATGTCATTTTCTCATTTTTTTTAAAACGTTCATAACTTTGTTTTTCAAAAAAGTATATCAATATGGTAGAAGTTGGAAAAATAAAAAAATACTGAAATTAATGATATTTAAAAAAAAAAATGATCGTGAAAAAAAGTTATGAACGTTTAAAAAAAATAGCATGTGATAAAAAATATGTGGCTCACATTGGTTACTAAATTTCTCACAAAATATGGTAATTCTTAATATAACCCTACCTTATATATATATACAAGGAGGTTCCACTAAAAAATATATTTTGCCTAAAAAGACTAATAAATGATGTTAGACTTATGTTTTTCAATCAATGGTTAATATGAAACTGTATTAAAGACAAAGATGGAACGTTATTTTGGGTATATAACCACTTTTGTTGACTTTTTTAAGTTTTCGTCAATTTTTTAAAACGTTTATAACTTTTTCATAATAGATTAATTTTTAAAACAAATTTCACCACAAGATTAAGCATTTTTTATTTTTAAATTGAATATAGTATTACCATACTTTTTATAAAAAAAAAATTGATGATGCAAAATTGTGTTATATTTTATGTTTTTGTGTTGTATTTCGTCAAAACAGCACGACTTTGTATGCTGTTTTGCGTCAAACAACATATTTTTATGTTATTTTGTGTCAAACAACATATTTTTATGCTGTTTTGCGTCATATAGCATATTTTTGTGCTGTTTTGTGTCAAATATCACGGTTTTGTGTTGTTTTACGTAACATGTTATATGTTGTTTTACTTTAAAAAGACAAAATTTCATGTGTTGTTTTTGTGATATACTATGTCTTTTCATGAAAATAGCACAGAATTGTCATGTTTTGAGTCATACAACACAGAATTGTCATGTTTTGCGTCATACAACATAGTTTTGTCTTGTTTTGCGTCAAACAGCACAGTTTTGTGCTGTTTTTCGTCAAACATCACAGTTTTGTGCTGTGTTGCGTATTTAACACATCTTTTGCTGTATTTTTTGAAAATGTAGCACATATTTTGCGATAGTAAAATGTTGATGCGAGCGACGTGAGACCTTGAGATGGCAACATATCGCTATGATTAATGGGTTTACAGTTCTACAAGTACTCATATTTGCACTTACTATGAAAGAATGAAAAGCTTTGCTTGATATTAGAGATGCAAGAATATGCGCTATATTTTGTTAAAAATTAAAAAAAAAATTTGACAGAATTGTCCTTAAGTTTTAAATTTGGATTATGTCACATGTCAAGTTAGTATTGATTCTTGGATTTTTAGGGAAAATTATTTATTATTTGAACCTCTACCTATATAAATATATATATATATATATATATATTAAATTTTATATTTGTATATTAATTAAATGGATTTGTTAAATCTAATAGATATATAAAGATTATATATTATGCTAGAGTTATAGTAAAATTATATTTAATTTAAAAGTTTAGTAAGAATTGTGGCTTCACAAGTGTTATTCTATTATTTTGTACAGATAGCATTTTAATCATTGTGTTAAATACATCAGTTTATTGTGTCTTATATGTTAATTATGTCAAATATCAATTCATTTGTTATATGTTCACTAGCTGAATGACTAGTGTGTTACACGGATTAAAAAATTTATTACATATAAAACACATTAATTAGTTATTAATTAATAATATATAATATAAATATGCTTGAAATTATTGTTTTTATATTCACATATTTTCAACATGTAAAAAGTATGAATGTAAATAATTTAAATTTCATAAGCCTTTTTGACTATGTGTAGTGGTTTATTTAGTTAAAATGTCACGTAGACATATCTGAATTTATTAAAATCATTTTAAATCAAGTGTAGTAGGTTTAAAACCCTTTTTAGTTTGATTGTAGTGGCTTTAAAACTTTAATTTTGTCCACATCAGCAACTTTAAAGCTTTCTAAAGACACCATTACGCACAATATTAATATGTATTTCAAACAAATTAAGAGAAAATTTAAGATTTGAATTAAATTATTTTCATGTTAACTTTTTTATATTTGAAATTTGAAAGAGATGTTGCCAAATGGCAATATTACTTTAAAAACTAGACATATGTCGAATTATGGCTTAATACATTGACAAGTGGTCAATATCTTTTCTTTTATTATATACTAGCTTCAGTAAACCCGTGTATTACACGGGTTGAACAAATAAAATATTAAATATAATAAAATTTTATTAAATATAAAATAATATTTTAAGATAAAATATGATTGAACTTACGTATGAATAAGAACTACAATTAATAAAATAATTATATCAGCTTTTTAAACTTTTTTTCTAAAAGAAAATAAAACATTTTATTTCAAAACAACCATATTAAAATTTTTTATTTTTGAAAGTTTCTTATTATAATTTTTAATTTTAATTATTTTTAGTTTATAAAAATTTACTTTTTAAAAACACTAATTTTAAAAAAGTTTTATGTTTTGTAAAACTTTTTATTTTATAAAAATTTGATTTCTAGAAATAGTATTAATAAAAATATTTTTTCTTAATTTATTAAAAATTATTTTTATTATGAAAAAAAGTTATATAATATTATTGATATTTAAGGTAATTAATTAACATCATACAAAAGCGGAAAAATTTTGATGAGAATAAATATGGTGCTGTTACATGTCACACCAAGTTATTATTTTATTAGTATAGAAAAATAAAAGATAGAAGATTATTGTGTTTTATGTTTTAAATTATTTTATATTATTTTGTCATTGTTTCTATAGATTATATGAACTTGTTATATATCATAGGGTTTTACAATAAAAAATACACAATTAAATACTTTCACAAATATATTTTTCAAAACTTATAGTGTGTTTAAAATAACACAATACATTATTTTTATCATTGTTTTTATTTATTATATAAACTTGTTGATATCTATAATTGTGTTTTACAATTATATACCCTTTTAACAAACATTTTACTACAATTTAAACTCAATTATTGATTAAAGAAATTGATAGTTGATATTACTTTTTAGCCTTTTTAGTTTACAAGACTTTGTAATTGAATATTTTCTTATATATTAAGCATGTACATTTTGTAAGTTAGGTATCAAATGAGCTATCGTGTAATTAACCCTGCATTTAAGTGTTCTCGTATTTAAATATTTTCATCTCGAAAATCTTATTGTATACGTAAGCAAGGAACACGAGCTTTTTTTAAAGGACAAATTCATATAGCCCCTCTAAATTTGTAAAAACTATGTATTTACTCAAATCATGTCTCAGGATCATTGTATCTTATGCTTTATGAACTTGTATTTTAAGAAAATATGTAACCTACATGTTTACAAGGGAATATATGTAATTCCCTCTTTCTAAAAAATATGTTATTATAAAACTTATTTACCAAAATAGATGATTTGAAAATATTTATGAAAATTAGTTTTTGCTAAAAAAAATTTCAATTGTACTTATTGAATAAAAAAATACTTAACATAAATTAAGAAAACAGGTTCTTATATAGTAAAAGAACATTTTTGCTAAATCATCATAGTTTATAGAAAGTATTTTTTAATGTTTTTAAGTTTTCATTATAAATACTTGTTCTTTAATTCTTTTTGACACACTAACGATTTTATTCTTTCATAGATATTCTTTTAATTTTTTAAAAAATTATAAATATTTTTGTTTTTAATTTTTCAAAAGATATATATGTGTTCTAAATACGTTTTAAAGTTATCTGAATAATATAATAAAAAAAATGCTTTTAACAGAAATACGAAGGCATCTTTTAAGCCTTTTTTCTGAGTAATTTAGGAACTGCTCGTTAGAACTTTTCTTTAAAAAATGTTTTCTGATTGAAAAAACTTTATAAAAAAGGCATTAGTTATTCAAAATGGGTTAAGGTATGATGTAAATTTTATAAGCACGACTAATACTATAAATGAACCAAATACGAACGGAATTCGTGACCAGTCTAATGATAAGTTTATTTACATTTGTCTATTTAATAACTAGGTTAGTTCCCGTGTATTACACAGATTGACTAAATAAAATATCAAATAACTAGGTTATAGACCCGTGTATAACACGGGTTGAAAATAAAAAATATATAATTTAAAAATGTACACATATATTTAACTATGTTTTTAATTCAAATGATAATACTACAAAATAGATTATATTCAACCTTTATAAGTGTTTATAGTAATTAAAGTTTTTTTTTTTTTAAGGTGAATTGCATAAGGAAGAGGTCTATATATTACATGCTCATGACTAATATCCACACATGTCCGAAAATGTTAACAAAATATATTCCGGAATATTTACTAACTCAAATAGACAATTAATTGTTTTCCTACGCATGGACATTTTCGTGTACACAAGAGCAATATTTATTTAAGTCTTTAAAATAAGAAACAAAGAGCAGAAAAAATATATAAAAAAGTGTTGATAACAAAAGTAGTGACACGAGACGAAACAAACAACACAAAACATGCAACAATTCACACAATAATTTTTTTAGTAAAAGTGAATAAACTTACTCAATAAAAATTTGATGATACTACAAATATGATCATGATAAATTATTATAGCTTGAAAGTGAAAAATATTAGAGAATGAGCATAAAAGCAATCTTTATATAAGAAAAAATCTAGATCAAATATTCTTTTGATTTGGTAAAAAACTTTAAATTTTAAATTTTGAATGTTGAACCTTTTTTTTTTTTTTCTTTTTTTTTTTTTTTTTGCAATACGTAAACATTCAAAAGATTTTGAAATTCAATTTCAAAATGTAGGAAAATTTTAACATATTTAAATTTCAAAATTTTTGAATTCAACAGAATGAGCATTTTAAATTCCAAATTTTTAGGAAAAAGTTTACAATTTCAACCCAGGATTAAAATATAAATATAAAATTTATAATAGTAATTATTAATTTCTAATTCTAAATTGGGTTGTATGAGAATGAGCGGGAAAAAGAATGTGAGGTTGAAGGAGAGAGTGACAAGTGGCATGAATTGTAATCATTTATTAGTATTATATTAGTACTGAAAATTTATGCATTATAAAATCATGCTTGAAGATAAAATATGATTATAGTTGCGTACAAATAGCTACTTTAAGTAAATAAACAATTATGTATTTTTCTTAAACTTTTGTTTTATCAAAAATTATGATTTCTAAATATTTGTTTTGAAGAAAAATGATAAAAAAGTTTATCGTATTTTTAAAAAGTGTGTTTTTAATAAAAAATAGGTTTTTAATTTATTAAATTATACATTTTTAATTTTAATATTATTAGTATTCAATTTTATTATTAACAATATAGAGAAATGAGAAAGTAAGTATAATAAATATTACAATTGTTTCACGGTTATTTTAGTTTTCTTATAGATAGATGGATAGTTTAAAAACCATTAATTAAACGTATTATAGTTAATCATAAACAGGAAGAGTTACAGTATAATATTTTAATATAAAATATAATTAAAGTTATATATACGTAATAATTCAAGAAATAAAATAATTATACTATTTTTAACTCTCTTATCTAAATAGTTTTACTTTTAAACATTCGTTTTAATATTTTTTTATAAATATTTTTTTATAAAAATATTGTTTTTTTAAAACGCTTGTTTGTAATGATTCTAGTTGTTTTAATAAAATAGTTTTTAACAAATTTCACCAGTTTATAACGCTTTTTAAAAACAATTTAAAATATTTTATTTAAAAATGTTTAGTGTTTTAGAAATTTTTTTATTATTTAGATTTTAATTAAAAGATTTGATTTCTAATTTCTTTAATAAAATCTATTTTAAAAAAATAGTTTAATTTAAAAAATTTAGATAAAAGAGAGAAATATAGAAATTAATAACATTTATTTTTAATAAAAGAGAGAAATTTGTATGAGTGTTTAAATTACTATAATATTTTTTTGGAGGGAAATTGATGTTGGATGTTTACAAGAATGACAAGTGACAAAAAAGTGAGATAAGAGAAGGACAAGTGGCAAAGAAAACCTTACTTTATTATATGTTATAGATTGAACAGGCATGAAAAATATAATTTGTTTAATTATGTGTTCGAAAACAAATTCAATTATAAACAAATGAAAATGCACAATGTTTTAATTGTTTCGTTTTGTTTGCAAAAAGATTTTGAAATGATTATTTGATTAAAATTGTTTTCCATAAAATTAAAAGAACTTTTTTTATAAAAGATTAAATATATTTTAAAATAAACAGCTTCCTGGTTGATCGTAAAAGACTAAAAGGTTATAAAACATTTTAAAATTTGAATTTGTATTTTCAATAATAAATGATTTTTCTTATTACATTTATAGAGTGATTAAAATGTATTTAAGAAATGTGTATACAATAGACACGTTAAAAACAAAATTCTGTCATATAATCAAATTTTTAATGAAAGATTAAACACGTTTCCATTCTAATAAAATGTTTAAAAAAATAAAAGAGTTGTAAAATATTTAAAAAGGACGTTGTAACTACTTGTTTTTGTTATTTACTAAAATCATTTTCCTTTTTTTATAGAACTTTTGTATAGAAAATTTTTTTGTTCAATTAGATTTAGAGTAGGAAAATAAAGTTTTCAAAAAATACTTATATGGCTAATATTTTTCGAATAAACCAATTTTGGTAAATAAGTTTTTTATTATTGAACAAAAAGAAAACAGTCAAACACCAAGGAACACATGTACAATTAAGTAAGATTCGTAAGGCTTATAAGAAAGTTATTCATAAAATTCGAAATGAGTTGCGCGCTTCTTCTTCGCAAAACCGATCAACATGAGAATATGAGTCTACAAAGAAGCACGATGGTCTAAGGGCCTATTTGAGGGCAGCATAATCCGCTGGTGTCGTCGGAAGAGAAACGATGTTGATGGGTCGTTTTTTTTTTTGTTTTTTTTTTTATATTATTTTTGAGGGGATTGAGTGTGTACACTAGAGATATTGATAGTATCCACAAAATATATTATATTAAAACTAAAGATCCAGTGGTTTTTGTGATAGATTTTCCTTAGATTCTTTAAGATTGTTACTAAAATGTTACTCACAATGCATCGTTTTCAAACACCCGCACGTCCACTGTTGCAAGCGTTCTTCCCATAAACAATAAGAGATGCATTACAGTGCACTTTTGGTCACACCCCGTTTACCGGAACTGACTGTGACTGACTAATATCAATACAATGCAGTAAAAACAATAATTAAGTCTTATATTAAATTCAACTTCAAAGGTCAACGGCCTAGGTGACATTAATTGAATCCAAATTATCGGAAAAAAAAATTATCTAAACCAAAATACATATTTTGATAAATTATCTCCAACGTTATTTAGTGAATATGTCGGTGGCTAAATCTTCAAAGGTTCAACTAAGACGACACCTATCCATTATCACCTGTTAAAATTAATCTGCTCCTAAAATACACATTCAAAATAAGTCAACATAATATCGGTAAGCTCATAAGTTTAATACACAAGACATATCATAATTTCAAACAAATTAGGAATAATATTGGTGCACTAAAGATGGTATCACAATCAAATCTGAACCTAAGTTACCCTCCCGAATGCTAAAACATCGCCTAACCCATACCCTTTATTGTTATGGGCTTACACGTGCCCTTTTAAGTATGGTTAATCTGCATTAATTTGTGACACAATGATTATTGAATCTCAATGAGTGGTTTCTCTGTCATAAGGGCCAATTGTGTGCGGGGGATTCTCCAAATTGTATTATACACAAATCACGCACCTTCCGATGGAGTTAATGATTATGCTAATGTTCGGGGACAAGATCAGTAAATATTGCACCATAAAAATGAATTTAAAGATTATGTATTTCACCACAAAATATTTAAGTAAAAAAAGGGGGTCATAAGACTCACCTTATCTTGTTCTTGTGTTAAGTTGTTTGGGGTTTAGAGCGCTACGGGCATGCAAGGTTCCTAAGTTTATTTCATATGTATTAGTAGTGTAGGACCGGGTAAGGGAGATCAATGCAATAGTTTCATAATTGTTGGAACCGCAGAATGAAACTAAGAACTAAGGTAAAGAACACAAGCAAGAACAAACTAATTGGTTTTCAAGAATGTTGTATATTTATCTTAAGTGTTCAACTACAGTTACAAGGCTTAGTCCCTAAAGACTGATACATGAGATACTTTATACTACATCCTACACCCGGTCATACTTTAAAAGCCAACTGTAACACTAATCTATACAACAAGTTCAATGTAAAGTCAAAAGGCAAATTGCCTTTTGACATGTTTCTATCGCATGCCATAGCTCACATCCTTATCTAATATAAAAGAACAAAAAGTACAAAGTAGAAAGTTACAAACTCAATAACCATAATCTATAGTTGACAAAAGTATGGAATTATCACCAACTTGTATAAGTTGGTGAGTCTTCAAAGGTGGCAGCGGAAAGTAGTTCAGATTTGTCAAAAGTATGTTAGAGAAAGCATGTCTTCTCTGTCTTTAAAAGAAATCAGTCTCTTGGCTTCGAAAGACTTTGTATTGAAGCTTCAGAAGACTTCATCTTTGGCTTCGGAAGAAATGGTCTTTGGCTTCGAAAGATTCGACACTTAGATAATTTCTTAATGCTTTTGTCAAATCTTTCGAAGTAACTTCCTTGTACTTTAGAGTGCATGTTGAGAGATATTTGGTGAGCATCAGCCTCTAAGATAACTCTTACAAGTAGGTTATTAATTATTCATCTAAGCCCAATTCATGAGTTTTATATTTATCTTACGTGAATTGGTGATATTACATATGTGTAAATTGTTTTAAGTCTTTTAGTTCTTAAAGTCTTAACTTGGTTTTTGATTAACTTTAGGTTTACATATTATTAGTTCAGATTGTATTAGTTGTTATAAGGTTATTTTGGTCCCAAAATAGTAAGGTTTTATTTGTTGGCAACTTTGGTCCTTAAACTTTACTAAATTGGGATTTTTATACCTAAAGTATGGGATTTTGCACTTTAGCTAGTTATGGAGGGTTTAATTGTTTTTGAGTAAGTTAGGCTACTGAAATATATCATTACTTATGTTATTTAGCCTTGCCTAGTGGTTTTAAGAATTTATATTTTGAATTAAGCGTTTTTATGTCGATAAAATAATGACTTCTTACTTAGAGTTGTTAAGTGGTTTAATATATGTTTATTTTTTTAGTTATAAATTATTTTATTATTATCTAGTCTCTGAAATATTTGTTTTATGATCATAGGATTGTTGAGTTGTTTATTATATTTTAATCGTGTATTAACCGCGTTTCGGGCGTGATATGAGATGTATTATTAAGTTCATTGATTTTATTAAGTTTTATTTTATATTTTAAGTTTGTGAATCATAACTTACTAAAAAATATCAAATTCTTCATTTTGGAGGGTTTTATACATTTTTATTACTTTTTTGGTTTTAATAGTAATTTAACTATTTTTTATTACTAGTAAATATTGTATAAATTACTAGAAATGTTTATAAATATTAATATTTTATTTTAAACTTATTTTATCCTTATTTGGACATTAGCTACTGTAATTTTAGGTCTTAAGTTGTTCTTATTGGTTTCAGGGTTTTAATGCTCGCGGTTTGGTTTTTAACAGATTTTCAGATTTGAGTTGACTTGGGTTAACTTTTGGGTCACAGGTTACTTTTATATACCTATTTTAATATTTATGTTCTGGGTTTTCAATATTTTTGCTCAACGGCTTGTTTTTATTATATTAACTATTTTAGCATGATTAACTTTATATTTTTGTTTACTAATCAAATAAGTTTAAAAATTATGAAACTTAATTTATAAGCTTTTCTTGGCATTCTACGACTACTGGAATTTTTTATTTTTATAATTTATGCATTCTTCTAATTTTTGTTATATTATCCGGTTAGTTTCGTTAAGTGTCCGTTAAGTCTTGGTTTTTCTATATTAAGTGATTTAGTTTGGTTTTTCCTTTCTCAATCAAACCTACATGATAAATAACATGTAAATAACTCTAAAGTTTCAGTAGATTAAGTACCCAACTTGATTTCTTGTATTTTCAAAAAATTTAATACATTTCCAAACGTTATAATATTTTTAAGGTGCAACAGACTATTACATAAGTTATAAAATTTTAATTTTAGATTTAGTTAGATAAGTTTAACTTTTAGAAATATTTAAATCATAATTTATGATTATGGATCATATACTATTATTATTTGTGGAAAACAGGTTTTCAGGTGGACTAGTTTTACTAAAACCGAGTTTGTGACCAAGGATGGTTATGAGAAAGCTTTTGAATATTTTACTTATTGAAAAATATGGTGTTTTAAAGGTTTATAAGAAGTATGGGATGTTATGGGGTTTGTTGTCACTAATGTGACTATAAACAATGTTTCACGTGTTTTCGTGTTTCAACGAGTTACCTTGATGCAAAGGTTGAACTAGTGGAGTTCAAGAGCTAAAGGTGGGGATTAAAATAATGAAAGAATGTTGTTTAAAATAATGGATTAGTTCAAGTCTTTGGATGAAGGGAATGGAGGATAGAAACTTGATATAGTGCAAGTGTGTGATTACCCTAACTTGATGGGTTGATGGTTCTCGAGTTTCGGTCGATCCTTGGCTTCAAAAGGGCTGGAGTTTTGATTCTTCTTGAGTGCAAGAGAATAAAAGATTATCTAAGAGAAAGTGAAGAATGTTTTGAGAGAGCTGTAGGTTGAAATGAATGTGAAGGTGGTGGTATGAATGGAGGTTTGACCTAGAAGGGTATTGGGGAGGGGGTTTGGTTCCACTTTCTTGGTTACCATAATATCATGCATAGATCTATGGAAGATTTTGGTCAGTTTGTCAAGTTATCAAGATATGGCAAGATTGTAGGTTCATCCATGCCATGCATGGACTTGGATTGGGTTAGAGGTGTGGTGGTAGTTAGGTTGTAGATTTACTAGGTAGCATCTTTAGGATTTGCAAGACACAAGATGAGTAGGTTGCTTGCTATGCATGAAATGGTGTGTAAATATGTGTAGTACGTATGCATGCATGTATACATAGGTGTGTGTCTTGTTTGATGTATGATGTACACGTATATGTGTGTTTGGGTGATGATTACTTGAGATGCACGCTTGTATATCATATATATATATATATATATATATATATATATATATATATATATATATATATATGTGTGTGTGTGTGTGTGTGTATATGTATGTATATATATATATATATGTATGTATGTATAGGGGAAGAAACGGTTGTTAACACACCTTTATTGCGATAACCCGTTAACAATAATGTAACAAACATTTACACCATGATTATGTTGTGTAACTAATTTTTACACCGCGTTACACCACTGATGTAATAATTTTTCCTCCATTTTTTAAAAATTTCATCCTTTTTTTTTAATCGTCTTAACTTTTTTGTATGATGTTATTTTTTTACACAAATTATAGCATTAAATAGATTATTTTGATATCTTTAATTAGACTATAGTCTTGCTATATTTGATGTATGTGTATGTGTATGATGGTTATTATTTATATATGTAAGCATGTATGTGACATAGGTGTGTGTATAGGTGAATAGATTAATTATAGGCATGTATATTTTCATGTGAGTATGTATATGGGTTTGTTTTATTATGGATGTGATAGGATTTTATAGGATTTCTAGCTGATTGTGGCAGGATTTTATCAAGATTTTTTAGTTATTATTTATTTAATTTATCTAAATAATTATTGTATAAGTATCATATTGTTTAGTTTGTTATATAGTATATAGAAGTTCTAATTACTTTTTTATAAAGTTCACGACTTCCTAATGTTTTTATATTTTTAAACGTGTTTAAGTCTTTTATTAATTATAACTTATTATTTATTATTTATCATTATTTTATGTACTTTGCTTAAATTGTTGATTCAATTCATTTAGTTGATTATTTGGTAAATGATTTCATTTAATTAGTTTACTTATCAGCCAAAAAGTGATGTAACACCTAAATAGTTTTATTTGTGTAAAGAGTGTATCTGATGTTTCCCTCCAAAAACAAAAAATAGAATTCAAATTTTATATATTCAATTTATATTCAAATGTTGTATTTTTAGATAAGATAGTTTTTTATTTATTATTCCTACTTGTTATATCAGTTAGGGGAATTTAAAATCGAATATCTGAATTTTTTGATATCTGACAATTTCGGATAATTGATTTTAATATCCGAAAAAATATCTGAATTCTAAATAAAATATGTGTTCTTCAATTTTCTTTATAAAAATTTAATATTTTTATTAGAAAAACTTCTAAACATTTGGAACCTGAATCCGAAAATTGAGATATCTGAAATTCGAATGTTCGAATTTTTTGATATTACTATATGGATTTTCGGAGTTTCGAAATCGGTTTTGGATATGGATAGTTTTCCACATCCCTACTATTAATCCTAAGTCTTTAGTAATAATCTTGTATCTAAATCTTCTAAGTTAATGAATTAGTTATTCTCCTGATTATATGTAATCAACGAGGTTTTAGGCCAACCCTCTCCTCCATACCCCTACCGTATTTTTTTCCAACTACCTTATTTTTTTTCCAACAACCACAACATGTCTACCGACAATTCCTATATTATCTCTTCTACTTTATCCATTAATCTGACCATTCCTTCTCTAACCCTAATTAGATTCTCCGTCTTTTCTATCCTTGGCACATTATTGATGTGGTCTATGTTAGAGATGTACATTTAAATTTTTTTTTTATTGAACTTCATGAAAAACTTATTAATCATGAACTATATGTGGTTCAAACCCATACACCCCTTACTACACTAAATCAACCTGCCTCTACCTTTGCAACTCACACTCATTCCTTCTTAAAATCTTAGACTTCACATCCTAGAGTAACTTAGTCATTGGTATCCTTCCCACACCCACACTTCAACATCCTCTTGCTTGTTTTTAGAGAAGTGTCAATTCTGCTTAAACATGCAAAGCCTTTAAATGCCAACATACTCAAATTGATCAACTTCCTTCTTTTCTAAACTACTGCTTCTGCAAACCGCATGCTCACATGATTAGGTATCGTAGATTACAATAGCCCATCCGACATTAGTTAGCTTTTTTTATTTCAGGACGTCTTACGACATCCGCAACAATCTCAAGCTCTTATCTCTCCATGCTTCTTAGGACGGTATAGACAAATTAGTCGTTGATGTTGGTTTGTCCCTTAATATTACTCATATTTGCTCTCTTTGTATCTTTCTAACACTTCTTTCATTTTAACTAACATTTAACTAATGTTCTCTGTGTATCATTTTTATTTTTTATTTATGTATATAACAATTTACGAATGAAATTTTCTTTTTTATTCTGTTATCAAGGGCTTTCCCTCTTGTCTATCTCTTCTCAAGGGAATATCCAACCACGGGATTTATCATAATTTTTATTATTCTTTATCATAACATTAGTTAACTATTACTTAAACATATATACTATTTTCTTTTGTTCAAGATTGGACTCATTCCAATGCCATTTATCCTGCAAGGGTATATTAGAACCCATTTGATGCTACCCTCTCTAACAAAAAAAAGTAGAATTCATAACTTATATATATATATATATATATATATATATATATATATATATACACTAGTGGAAATGCCCATGCATTACGGCGGTACGACTGTTGCGTGATTTTTTGAGAATTCGATTTTAGTCAGTATTGGCTTCGCGCGTTATGATTTAAATTAAAAAAAATATATATAATTATTAAAAAAATTGAATGAAAGAAAACAATTATGTATATTACAAAAGTCTTTAAGACAATTATATTATGATAACAAGATTAATGAAAACATGGGTGGTATTTGTGCTCGAAAATCACTTATTACATAGATTTTAGGGGGTTTCGTTTTATGAATGTAGGTTAGAGTTTTATGATTATCGGAGTCAGCTTTCGGTGGCGGTGATTTGCATAGACCGGAGAAAGTGAATGGAGAAATTATCACAATAAATTACCACTTGATTGTTATTAAGCTTTTAACAATCGACAAGGGAAAAGGAAAGATAGATTAGTGCTCAATCGCAGTGAATTAATGAAATTGAAAGTAAATGGCGGTTTTGTTTACCACTTGTATATGCTTTAACATTTGTATTATAAGCATCATATATTATACTTTATGTAAGGGTATAAATGAAATAAAATGTTTAATTTTTTGAAATATAAGCACGACTTTTTATATGGGTGTCTTAATCCATATGTAAAATTATCATTTAATCCTTTTTTTCATTTTTATTATAAAAAGATATAGATAAATATTAAAATTATTAATACTCATAATATGCCCCCAGAAAAATATTAATATTACAATTATTATAAACATGAAGATATATATATATATATATATATACACTTAAATATTTAAATAAAATAATACTTTATTTAAATAATATTTAGTTATAAAAATATAATTAGTAAATATAAATTTAAATATCAATTTATAGTATCATAAATAAAATAAAATTTAATAAAGTGATTCAAATGTCTTGCACTCCTTTATACATATTGATTCAAAACTTGTATGTTTGGCAAAATTACATCTCTATCCAGAGAGATTTATTATAAAGTAGTATAGATATAAGTATTTAAATAAAATAATACTTAATTTAAATAGTATTTAGTTAAAAAAATATGATATAATTATAAATTTAAATATCAATTTATATTATTGTAAATAAAATAAAACTTTTGTTTTAAAAGTATGATTAGTGATTAAAAATTTAATGTCAACTTATATTAAAATAAAACTTAATGAATTGAATTAAATAATAGCACATTATTAAATAATGTATTAATAATGTGTATTAAATAATAAAATAATTAAAAGAAGTTAATTAAATTAGGGTAAAAATAGAATTATTGCATAAAGCACTTGAACTCTATAATTAAAATGTTGTATAGGTGTCTTACAATTTAAATAAAATTACCATTTTATTCTTTTAATAGGTATTATATAGTAGTATTGATATATATATATATATATATGGGAAGGAACGTTTGTTAATCCACCATTATTACGATAACCCGTTAACCAAATCATAACCATTGATCTCCATGAAGTTGTATGAGATGTTGCCATGTGTCCAAAATTTTATTTTATATGAGAAGTGTATTTTGGGTATTTTACCACCACTCAAAAAAATCAGATTTAATATGGTGGTGACTAGTGTCACCACCTTTATTTTCATATTTTTCTTAAAAAGTTTACCCCCTAATTTTTTTTACATCCATAAATATTTTATATTAACTTATTTTTTTATAAAAATTACAACATAAAACTCATCACATTTTTCTCTTTAAATCCATTATAGTCTTGGCCAAAAAATTTTTTATCAACGTAAATAACAATTTTATCACTGTGATGATGAACACATATGCTGTAATATTAATTACACCATTGGTGTAACAAGCAAAATACATTGATGTATTAACATTAAAATTACACCATTACATAAAACAATAAACTACATTTGTTAATAATATGAACAAGTATGATGAAACACCACTGTAAACAACATATGTATAACTAATTTCATCACAAACAACCAGATCTGGAAAACAACTACAAATTGTAAGATTTACATTATAGATCTATAATTTAAAAAAATAGACTAGATGAAATATTGATGTAAGCTGGGTTACTACGCTGGTGTAATAATGTATTACTATACTGTAACAGGGGTATTACATTAACCAATTACCTTTATTTAAAAAAACCAAATATAAAACCCACATGAACATCATCTTCCTAAAAATAATTGTTCTTCCATCACCAACTCAAATCGTAAGAAAAGACTACCACCTGAAATGTGTATTCGACTCTGAATAACCTGGGTTATTACGCTGATGTAACAATGTATTACTACGATGATGTAATATACGACCCACATGAACATCATCTTCTCCAAAGTAACTGACCTTCCATCACCAACTTCAAATCGTATGGAAGACCACCTGAATTATACCAATTTTTACAAACAAAAGCTTTAAAACATATATTAAAAATATGTGAAATTAATGCCTAATAAATAAATATTTTTCTCAAGATTCCAACTATTCATCGTCTTCATCATCTTCAAATATGTTGTTACATTATAGTAAAAAGAGTTACATTAATGTAGCACCTGCATTTCTAGTAAGATGATACTGTGAGTTGTAACTTGAATCTAATAATACACGAACAAGTTAAAAAACACAAATTAGATTTGTCATTAAAACATTAAGAACATAAAGAACATAGATTATAAATGAATTTTTTTTAAACTTCAGATCCAAATCAAAAAATTAACCCAAAATGTAAAAAATTAGGATGAATCAAACTTGACATTTAGATCCACATCAAACTCTAGATCCATTATTGACATATTTTCAAATCATGAGCTTTTGACCTAATCTTTTACTCCTTATTCTTGATCAATATAATCATCCCCAACTACCTTTGTTCGAGCAATTTTCTACACGTTACACAGGTATCGATCCGATTTTCTTCACATATGCTTCATCTTTTACTCCAAATCTACATCAAAACTTTAGATCCATGTACGACCTTTGTTCGATCTATTCTCTTCTCGTTGCACACGTATCCATCTGCTTAATCATTTACTTCAAATCCACATCAAAATCAAGATCCATATGCTTCATCTTCTACTATAGATCTACATAAAAACTTCAAATATGCTTCAGATATTTTTTATCTTCAGTCAATGTAAAAGGAGTGAAATTCACCAAACTTGCTTGTAACGTGCTTTATCTTCTTCATCAAATGAAGATCTGAGATATGAAAAAGATGTGTGTGGTTTAGAAAGATAAAAGAGGTGTTTGTAGTTTAGAAAGAAAAAGTAAAAATGATAATGGGTTGTCATATTGATCAGATCAAGTACAAAACCAAAATGACCAAATTGCCCCTAATGTCATCTCTAACATCCATTAAGAATCTTAAATATTATATATTTAATCAATGGATGATATAGGGTTAACAGGCTATCGCAATAAATAATGCCTAACATCCGTTCCCAATCCTATATATATATATGTATATATATATGTGTGTGTGTGTGTGTGTGTGTGTGTTCTCTAATGTTGTTTTGATCGACAAGATTGTATTTTATTTAGTCTTCATAGTTTGTTATATTAATCCTTGGTCTATAGAATAATCTTGCAATTAATATCTTTCAAGCTAATAAATTAGTTGTTCGGTTGATTAATTATAAAACGGAGGTTTAAGGATATAAATCGGGTTAGAATTAAATATATATTAGAAACCATACTGGTTTTGTAAGTAGGGATGGCAATCAAAACCAAACCTGACAGGAACACCCATAACCCGAGACATTTTGGACGTGTAAGAGATTGGGTAAGTGGGTATGAGACCGGGTATGGGACTAATTTTAATTTTTTCTATGGGTATAAGATAGCATTTAATAATTATATTATATATAATTATATCTTTTTATAGTTTTTTACTTAGTATTTTTTTATTTAATAATTATGTGTTAATATAAGCTATTAAACTTCATATTATTTGCATCATATGGGATCTTACAAATTTACAATAAAAATCTTAAAATTTGATAGTACTAGTAGTGGAATGTAAACAAAAAATATTAAGGATTAATGAAAAATATTGTTTAATATGTATATGAAAGTATAACTTTATGTGATGTATAATTATCTGATAGGTATATCCAACGTGCAATTTTTATAACCTTAAATAGTATACCCAATTACTCGCGTGCATACCCGATACCTGACGGGTAAATACGGGTAAATACACGGTACATGCCCGACGTGTTTTGGGCCGGGTATACCCGTCCCAAACACGCCCATTGCCATCCCTATTTATGATGGGATTGCACTGTAGCAAACATGCAAGTGTTAAAGCATGTTGTACTCTCCTTCCACTCACCGCTTTACCCACCACTATATACACAAATCTACACACATATGAATGTTGTTCTTCTGATGGTGTCGTGGAGTTGAAGGCGATGGCCGCTCCGGCTTGGCTTTCTTCTCCTTGCCTTTAGTGTGTCATATATCTTTTACGGGTGTCTTCTGGTGTGCAATGCGTGAAGTATCTAGTACAACTTTCTTAGGCGCACCCTTTCTATGAATGGTGCCTTTATTGGTGGCCGGTGACATGGAGGTGATGGCCACCAACTTCCCATTTTTGTTTGTGGTGTCGGCTAGGCTAGCCATCGTCTTACTGATTCTAACTAGATCAGGTTGATATGTGGAGGTAGTGGCCGTAGTCCTCTCATTTCTGTCTGTGGTATCGACAACGTTGGCTGTTCGCCTTTTGGTTTCATTCAAATCTAGGAGAATTGGTGGTTGCTGTGGTTATTTTCGTAACATCGTGCCTAAAATCAGACTTGTTTAAGAGGTATGGACCCTCATTGTTGTTGGCCCTACGACTGCAAAGGTTGCCTTGGCGGCGATTTTAGGGTTTTTGACCATCATGGGTGTTGTCGGTACGTATACCTCTCATTTTGCCATGGATGTTGCCTTAGGCCCACTATGACCGCTTGTGGTCTCTAATCCGTTGATCGCTACCAGTATAGTTGTTGAGCTTAGGTTTACGAAGGTGATGCCAGTTGTGGGTGTCGTCGATGGTCGTATGTGTACTCCTTGGCGATGTCTATGTCATATTTTCTTACTGAAACCTTTATGGCTCAATAATGTTGAAACTAGGTTCTTTTAATATTGTTTGGGCCGGCGATATTAAATGTAAGTTTATCTGAGATCGTTTATTGACGATCATATCAATTGTCCTTAATGAAATCTTTGTACGTGTCATTAGAACTTCTTTTGGTTAATAATGTTAAACTTAGGTTCGTCTGCGATACTTTAGATCAAACAATTGTGTGTTTGAATAGCGCGACTAAGCGCGGGTAAGAATACTAGTTTGATCAAATAATTAAAGGGTTTATATTTTTTATATTAACCGGCTCTCGCTGTTTATATTATTGAAAACGGTAATAAACTAATAATATATAAAAAGAGGTGAAAGACTCCTTATCTAGATAGATATTTATTTTAAAAACATCTATACTGATTGCTATTTGCACATGCACAGTGTGGTGGCCTTTATATAGATCCACTATACTAAGCAGACATTAAAGAAAAAGACAACAGCCACAAATTTGCCTTCTGCTTCCTCTCCAACACCAATTTTTGCGTGAATGGAAACCAACGTAGAATCACCACTTCTTACCTCTAAAGATGGCCCATACAACGCTCACTTCACCGGTGACGTTGAAGACATCCCTCCGATCAACGGTATTAGTGATTTCATCGTTCAGTTCGGAGTCGAATCGAAGAAGCTATGGTACCTCGCCGGCCCTGCGATTTTCACTACAGTTTGTCAATACTCACTCGGAGCCATCACTCAGACGTTCGCGGGTCATGTTGGCACCCTCGATCTCGCAGCGTTCTCCATCGAAAACTCAGTCATCGCAGGCTTTTCGTTCGGTATTATGGTTCGTATCTTGTAATCGAAACCCGAAATCAAATTCTTTGTTTGTTATATAATTGATAGGTGTAAAAAGTGTCTACCCGCTCATGCTTTGAGTTCATGATTTTCTTTCTTTATTGAATTAGTGTTGTTTTGTAAAGGGCGATGGTTTCTGGTGTTAACTTTGAAGGAATTCTGGTTTATGGGTGTTCTGCTAGTTGGACTAATGAAATTTAAAAGAGTTTTGTGTTCAAATTCTTTGTTTGTTATATAATTGACACGTGGCAGATGTTTGCAAGGGTAGTAGCTAGGGTGGGGTGTTGAGGTGGCACCAGAAACCATCCATCACGTAAGCAACTTCCGCTAGTTCAACTAGTATAACACTTATAAACCAAAACTATTTCAAATCTACAACATAAACCATATTCAAAAAAGAAAACAATAAAATGTTCATGCATTATCTGTCTCGGATCTAATACACACAGCCTTACCTTACATTTTACGCAGATAGATTGTTTCGCAGTCGTTTGTTCTATAATTGATTTGTGTATGGTGTATGACATCAATAGGTTGGAATGGGGAGCGCATTGGAGACGCTATGCGGACAAGCATACGGAGCAGGACAGTTAAACATGCTAGGAGTATACATGCAAAGGTCATGGATTATCTTGTTCGCCACCGGGCTAATCCTCATGTTCCTCTACATCTTCGCGACTCCATTTCTCCTTTTGATCGGACAAACCGAAGCCATATCACATGCGGCGGGGAAGATGGCGCTGTGGATGATCCCACAGCTGTTCGCATACGCGGCTAACTTCCCAATCGCGAAGTTTTTGCAGGCGCAGAGTAAGATAATGGTGATGTCTTACATATCGGGGGCGGCTCTGGTGTTTCATACGTTGTTCAGTTGGCTTTTGATGTTGAAGTTGGGGTGGGGGTTGTGGGGTGGAGCCATGGTGCTTAATCTGTCATGGTGGTTCATTGTTGTGGGTCAGATGGTGTATATTATGAGTGGGACTTGTGGACAAGCATGGTCAGGTTTCAGCTGGGTGGCCTTTAGTAATCTATGGGGATTTGTTAAACTTTCGTTTGCATCTGCCATCATGCTTTGGTATGTTAAATTGTCATGTTGTCCTTTTGATTGTTTTGATTGTTGTTGTATAAGACCATTGTTTTTATATATCACGTAAACCCTAAACCCTAAACCCTAATCAGTTTGGTATGAATGAAAGAAAGTTAACATCAGTTTTTAGCCAAATTACCAGTTTGGGTAAAAAATGGGTTTAGGTTTTAAGCAAGGTTTTATCGGTTCAGTTTGGGTTTAACGCGTTTCAACATAATGGGTTACAATCCAAATGTAACATCTTGTGAAAGCTATACGTTTTATTTATTTTATTTTCATCAATTTCAAAATAAATTATTCGTAATCATTGTTTCAGCTTGGAAACATGGTATTTTATGGCTTTGATTCTTTTCGCCGGATATCTAAAGAATGCTGAAATTGCGGTCGATGCACTCTCCATATGGTTAGTATTACTTGTCGAAAGACTTCACCCAATCTTAACCAAGTTTCTCAAATGTTTTACTAATATAACTTTAAAAAGAAATTGTTTCCTAATTAAAATTCATCAATTTTCACTAGACACTATAAACCTATGTAAAAAGTTTATAAATATCAAAGTTTTTAAGATTAAGACAGAATAGTTATGCATGATACATATGTTACATTAGATTAAAGTCTTTTTCAAGCAAGATATATCCATGATTCTCCTGACTAAATAAATAATTTATATCAAACGTTAGTATACGGGCATTGGTGTGACACAAGAATGATAATTTTTTTTATTTTCTCAAAGTAATGTATGCCAATCATGGTAAAACTTACTCCCAATCTTATGAAAACGTGACAAAAATTTATAGACTTCGAAACATAATAAATAATTAAATACTTTAACGCAGCACCAACATTCTAGGATGGGCAATTATGATAGCAGTTGGATTCAATGCAGCTATCAGGTAAGTTTAAAATTATTCATCTATTAATTTTTCTTTTAACGGCAACGAATACTTTAAGCCCGTAAAATGACATTAACAACTAAATTCAAAACAATAATAATAATAATAATGTTGTTGTTAAATTTGGGAATGTAGTGTAAGGGTCTCAAATGAACTAGGAGCAGCCCATCCAAGAACCGCAAAGTTCTCGGTAGTGGTGGTGGTGATTTTCTCTTTTATCGTCGGTGTTTTGTTAGCCATCCTCCTTATCATTTTCCGACATCAATATCCGGCTATATTTGCCAGCAGTTTAGAGGTTCAACAAGCTGTTTATGCTCTTACTCCATTGCTAGCAGTCTGTCTCATCATTAATAATATCCAACCCGCGCTTTCTGGTACGTGTTTAACTCCCAATTATCATCATAACTTTAACCATCATTGGTACATTAACTGTTGAGTTTATGTGTGAAATGTAGGGGTGGCAATCGGGGCTGGATGGCAGGCTGTGATAGCTTATATAAATATTGCATGTTACTACATCTTTGGTGTTCCTTTGGGACTTACTCTAGGATTTGCTGTCAACTGGGGTGTAAAGGTCAGAACTTTTTACACATTCTTGTTGTACATCATGCATTATTGACAGTACCATATATCTAACATCAAAAATATTGTAGGGTATCTGGATAGGCATGTTAACTGGAACAGTGGTGCAAACCATTATCTTGATTTGGATTTGTGTTAGAACCAATTGGGACAAAGAGGTACTTCTAACTCTAATTACTTCTCTTGATCAAAAACTTTTAAAACCGAGTTGTTGTAACAAATTTCGATGGTTTAATATGTCTTATCGATATGATTTTTTTTTCTTTTTTCTAAGGATTAATGGTGATTATTATGGATGTTTAATATGTCTTATCGATATGATTTTTTTTTCTTTTTTCTAAGGATTAATGGTGATTATTATGGATGTAAATTGTAGGCATCCATGGCTGACGAGAGAATTAGAAAATGGTCAGGTCAAAAGGGGATTGAGGAGGAGCAGTAAAAGATTTATTGTTATAATTTATTCGAAACTGCATTTTTCAAAGTGTTAACAATTGTTTAATTGGAGTTCAAAAAGATGTTTTTAAACTTTATGTAGCATATTTAATTGATTGTAATAAAACAAAAAGAGTTCAACAAGGAAAACAGCAGTTTATATGTAGATGGTGTTCACAAATCATGTTGTAGATGGTCCACTGAACTAATGCACATAACACTTTAGATGGTATTTGTAACATGTGTTTTATAATACCCTATAATATCAAGCAAAATTGTTCATTTTACCAACGCAAACTAACTGTATAATTTTTAGTTAGTTGGGTGGAGAGTTCATAGAAGATTACTAATACATAAATTCCTCTCACACACATGCTTAATCTTGGAGTTATCTTTTTACCGACATCCGTTTAGGGATGACAACAAATGAAAATATGGGAGGGGTTGATAAAATAGTTTTTTATGGATGTAAGATAGGGTATGGAACTAAGTTATACCAGGCCAATTACCTGAAACCATATACTAATTGACTCAAACCATATATCTAACAATATACATGATTTTTTTTAGAAAAACCTCATAGAATAGTAAGCAAGTTTTAGTAGTGTTCTAATTATTTCACTCAAATTTTTATTTGTTCTAATCAGGTTATTAAAGTTTTAAAAGTGTTTCAATTAAGTCACCAGTATTTTTATTTGTTCCAATCAGCTCACTATAGTTTTAAAAGTGTTCCAATTAAGTCACTCATATTTTAAATTTTTTAAATAATTCACAAAAATTTTAAAATAATTTATTTTTTTTATAAATATTGTTAATATTTTTAAACATTTCAAATTTTTTAAAACCTTTTACAACTTTTAAATGACCTAATTAGAACAATTTTAAAACTTAAGTGATCTAAATAGGACAAAAAATTTTGTAAGTGACTTGATTGGGACAAAAAACTTTATGAGTGACTTAATTACAATACTGAAACTTGATTACTATTATATAAAGTTATCCATTTTTTTCATATTTCTTTTCCATTAAGTGTTATCAAGAAATACCTTATTTTACGTGGAAAAGTGCATTTCTTTTGAGATATGTATTTGCCAATAGTATATTTTGTATCTTATAAAGTATAAATTTATCTCTTAAGAATTATATCATTATGAATTTTAAATATTAGATACATTTAAAACATTTATCACGATATCATATTTAAATTTGTTGTAGTTGCTAAAACAAAAGATTATCTTAAAATTAAATTGAAGAAAAGTTTATATATACTAGCTTGGATATCCCAACAGGATTCTTTAACAAACTAACAGCTATACCATACACCCGAAAATACACAATGATACACGACGCATAATTACCCGACAAGTACCCATATTGGTCACTTTATTAAGTCAAATTATTTTTTACTTATTTAGAATTGAATTATTTGTTCTTATAGAAGATTCTCCTTTGATATAAAGTATGAAAGTACTTTAAGGGGCTGTTTGTTTTCGGCTGACCGGGCTGACCCGGCTGACCGGGCTGACCCGGCTGACCGGCTGACTCGGTCAGCGGGTCAGCCCGTTTGATTTCGGTTTCGGGGCTAGCTGACCGGGTCTCCATTGCTGACCCAAACCTAGAAAAAAAAGAAGCTGACTGGCTGACTCGCAGGCCGCTGCCCCCTCGCGACCCTCAGACCCGCAGATGACCGGGCACCGCCTTCGCCTTCGGCTTCGGCCTCGCGACCCGCAGCGGCGAACGGTGTGGTGTGATGGTTCCCTCGCGACCCGCAGACCCGCACCGCCTTCGCCTTCGGCTTCGACTCTCAGTCGGTTTTGTGGTGTGGTCGGAATATGTACGGTGATAGTGGTGGTTGTGGTGGTGGTGTGGTGGTTCCGACCGGTGGTGTGACTCCTATGGTGGGGTGCGGTGGTTCCGACTGTGGCGAACGGTGGCGAAGGGTGTGGTGTGGTGTGGTAAGCGGCGAACGGTGTGGTGTGGGAAGCGGCGAACGGTGTGGTGTGGTGGTTCCGACTTCGGCGGACGACGGTGGCAGTGGTGGTTCGGTGGACGACGGTGGCGAAGGGCGGTGGATTGCGGTGGTGGTCGGAATGTGTACGGTGACAGTGGTGGTGTGGTGGTTACGACCGGTGGTGTGACTCCGGTGGGTTTTGTTACTTGGTTCTAGTCAGATACTGAATCAAACAGTCAAATTTCAGTCAGATGCATACCCAGTCAGAACTTCTAACTGGGTCAGCTTCTGACTCAGTCAGATCTTACTGAGTCAGTGTAATCAAACAGCCCCTAAGTCTTATTTTTGCTTTATAAATGTTTTTATGTATAAACATGTTTTAAAAGTCTTAAATATTTTTTATAAACATTTTGTTATACAAATTCTCAATTAAGATATAAGAGTTAGTATTATATGAATTTTTAAAGTCAATCTAGATTTGTCATATAAAAAAAACTATATATCTGACCAAGAATTAACATATCCATCCGCCATCCCAATCATTATAAGAGATTAATTACATTAAAAACATCTATTTTTCTCTGTTCTTTTCAATTAAATAATATTTTTTTATACTTTTATCATTACTCTTTCTCTCCCATCTACTCACAACCATTTATGGGGGTTGTACCGTGATTCCTCAAATATGAGAAATTGCGGTACAACCCGCATAAATTTTGTTTATTCTCCACTCACAACCATCCCCTATAATATAAAACACTCACTCACATAAAAATAAGATACGGATTGTGAATGCTCTCAATTCTTTGTATTTACGGACAATATAATATAGTATGTATGATATGTATCACCTCCCATTATTATGTTTTGGACTTCTTTTGGCATATACGAATAGGATAAATCTTGGGCAGGCCGCAGGCCTGAGTTTATGTTGTATCACATGTCAATCCCTGCAAAACTAAGATTGGGGAAGGAGTGGAAAATTCAAAATTTTCTACCTATTTACGACAAGAATTTAATAGTAATGATAATAATAATATAACAAAATTAAAATAAATTAATAATAATAATAATATTAATATTAATAATAATAACAAAAATAATAATAATAATAATAATAACAAAAATAACAAAAACAACAAAAACAACAAAAACAACAAAAATAACAAAAACAACAAAAACAACAATAACAACAATAACAACAATAACAACAATGACAACAATAACAACAATGACAACAATAACAACAATGACAACAATGACAACAATGACAACAATAACAACAATGACAACAATAACAACAATGACAACAATGACAACAATAACAACAATAACAACAATGACAACAATGACAACAATGACAACAATAACAACAATAACAACAATAACAACAATAATAAGAATAATAATAATATTATTATTATTATTATTATTATTATTATTATTATTAATTATATTATTCATGCATATTTAATCATAATAATAATAATAGTTATAGTTATCACAGCCAACTTGATTATGTAAGTATGTAGCCATCATGTGACATGAACGTAATATGCTGAAAACCAATATAGCTAGAGGTGCGTATTTAGGTTTTTTTTTCTCAAACTATTTAAGTTTCAAGTCAATAGCCAGTTAAGGTATAAATCTATCAGATGGAGACTCGACCCCTTGATGTGATTCAATCTGGTCGGTTTGAGAGCGGTTCAAGCCCAAAACCAGTTTCAAAATAGATTAGTTGAGTATAGTAATTTTAAAAATTAAATACATTAAAAAAAACAACATAAAGTTCACCGTTTTATTTTCAGATTTATAGAAACATGATGACAAAATTTCATACAAATTATTAAAAATAATAGTTTTAAAATATTATGTTTTAGCTAGTTAACAATAAAAATACAAAAAAGAAAAAAATTAATAAGTACCACAAAATTCAACTTTTATTAAATATTAAGAAGTATAGAAACAAGAAAATATAATCACTATAACAAGAAAATAGAAATCACTATAAAAACATGAGTTAAATGTTATATTTTCTAAAATTTATTTGACGCTAAGGTTTATTATTTATGAGAACTGTTTTTGGAATGTTAGTGACGCAAACAAACGAATCGTAGGAGAGTTCTTAGTTGGATAGGGATGAAAATATTCATGTTTCTACCTCTTCCTCGTGTATTTATTCTTCAACTTTTATTTCATCTTCAAGTGTTGAAACATGTTTTATACACTCCTAACTTCGAAGTTATCCTTCAAACAAAAGCCCATTTTACCGTTGTTGTGTTAGTCTTGTTATTCGTATTGCTAACTCTTTGTCACCATAATGAAAATTTCAAAGCTACCGTGTAAACTTAAACGATTAGTAAATCACGAGTCATAGCGAATATGATAGAAACTGAGATTTATTTACTTTCCACCATGTGATTTGTGTGAAAATATATATAATATTTTACTAACAAAATCTTTTTCACAAATTGGTTTTAAAATGAAAATTCTCAACTAAACTTTTCACAAACGGCAAGTATACCGGTCGTAATATATTAAAGTTTAGGTAAATCTGAATATCGAACCCTATAGACACGTTTGGCAGATTTTGTTACTAAACCTCTATCGACTTCTAACCTAATTAATTAGATTATTTAAAGTAATTATTAATAAACAAAATAAACAATTTAAATAAAATTAATAAATCTAAACACGACGAAAAAAAAATAACAAATAAGAATTTAAACTTGGAACTTGGAGACGATCAAATATGCGAAATAACTACCTAGGTAGGAATCCAACTAACAAGTAATGACACAAAGACAATGACTCGTATAACTATCTCCAAAAATACGAATCTAAGGTTAACTAGGTATGTTGCTACTCTCTAAAAAAACCGAAGACACGTGCGAATCACTAGATAGGTTTATTAAATTGTCTAATTAAATATCACCTTTAGGTTTTCAATCACATTATCTTTAAGATTATATTTTCTAACCCTAAGATAAATGACAACTTAATTAAATCCAATTAAATACCCTAAAACACTAAGACCATGAATAAAAGGCAAAACACGCTCTCGCGAAATCTAAACCTAACAAGCAATGTGTAGGCGGTCTTAAGCAATATCTATCACCCCTAGGTTTTAAACAAAGTAGCACACTGAAAAATACTATCAAATCACAGCCAAAACTCCTAAGATTATCTCTAATCAAAGTTTAAAATTAAAAACACAAAGTGATTAATTTAAATGTGCAAAACCTAATCAAGATGTTACGTAATCAATAAAGATCAAACAAACACGATCATGACAACTTCTCCTTTAGAAGCTCATATGCTCTTCTACACTGCTCAAAAAACACGAAAGGTTGTGAACTTTGTTAGTGAAGGAGAGATGGTATCATTGGAAAATGTCCAAGTGTTAGATATCATGAGCCACGGCAAATCGTTGTGGAAATCAAAAGCGAAACAAAATGAAAAGTTGTCTGGAAGCGACTCAAACTTAGATTAAGCATATCTCGGGCTAGAAAAAGACTTAGAAAACCCATAATATATAAAAATGGGGTGTCTCGATGAGGTAGCAGTCTGTTATGCCACTAGGTAGCGGATTGTTATGCCTCTAGTTAGCCCTCCATTGGGGACCTTTCTGCCTCTAGGTAGCAGTCAATGTTGGACATTCGATCCAAAGATGTGAATATTTCTTTTAAAACTATAAATATTCCTTTTGGGGTGCCACAGCGGACTGTTAAGAATTGGGTAACGGTTCGCCAAGGACCTACACCACCAAAAATCACATAAAACCCCCTAAATACTTTGGATTACGCCATTTGAAACTCATTTCTCAGACCTCTCTCTCTCTCTCTACAATACACCCATTCACTCTCACACTAGATTTTGGACATCTCAAGACATTCGGAATGGCATACGAAGACCCGAATTTGAGGCCTACGATATCTCTTTACTTGGATTTGCGTTAAGAGCTCTCGATTCATGAGGTATGACTCGTTTTCACTATTAAAAAAAGAGTTGTTACTGTGTATGAGCGGATTGTAATGTTGTGAAACTCTCCATTTCAGTGATGGATTGCTCGGCTGGAGACATGGACGCATCAGAAAACTACGTTACGCTTTGTAAAACTTTAGTGAGGATTTAAGTCATCACATTGTGCATTGTGTGGGTTAAAAGGAAAAACTAGGGTTTGGACAGAATCAAACTGGTCATTTGTATGTTACAACACACGATTGGGAAGTTAAGAAAAAACCAACAATGTGGTGGGCGAATCTGTCATAAGAATGCTTTGGGCTTAATTTCAAGTTTATCGGGTGCGTGAACCCTAGCTTAGCCGTATACTTTGATCTAAGTGAATATTGTGTGTTGATAGTTGTAGGAATACGTTGCACTTGTTTAAGCTCTTAGGGTGATATAGGTGTTGTTGTGATTGCGGAAATTTGATTATTGACTACCATCAGTTGAGGTGAGTCTAACTGTCTCCTTTTTCCTATGTTTGATTTTGGAGCTTTGCACAAGTTGTCTAAATTGATTTTGTTATGTGTTTTCTTATTATTGTTGTATGACATATTGTGTTCCCAATGTCTAAGGAACATAGTTTAGGTGCATCTAGGCCTTGGTAATGTTAGTCACCAACAAACCACTAAAGTAAGTTTGTGGGTTGTCTAAATGGCATGACACCCAAATTAGCTCGGGACATATGAGCATCTAGACGAATCCAAACTACGTAGGAGGGCCTCACTCTAGAAAATTGCCATTGTATTATATTGATATTGAACTTGAAATGACATATATGTTATCATGCACTAACTTTGAATGAATTGTTGTTGTTTTTAGTGAGAATTGGTTTGTCAAGCAATTTGCTTATGTACACATTTGTTCATATTGATGTCAAGTTTGGAGTCACTGGTTACGACACACCAATGACTTTATTGTTGACGTTTTTAGCTAGTGTTTCAGGTGTTGCAGTTGTAGGAAGGCGTTAGCAAGGTATCTATTTCATACCATACCAGACTTGTCCTATTCGGTAGGTTTGATTAGTAGGTTTATGCAGAAACCTAAAGAGCATCATCTTAAGGCCATTCATCATGTTCTTTGTTATATCAAATGAACAAAAGGTTTTGGTATGACTTGTAAAAAGAATGGTGGATGTAAAATAACATGCTATAGTGATAGTAGTTATGGGGTAAATACTGAAAAAAGAAAACGCACTACAGGGTTAGTATTCTATTTTGGATACTCACCCAAGTTATTTGGAGCACACAAAAGCAACAAACTATGACACTCTCCTCATGTGAATTTAAATTTATGGTTGTAATGGCTACAACATATCAGTCATTATGTCTTAAAAGATTATTTAGTGAACTCACCAAATGGAAGGAAGAAAAAATCACTCGTTCACTCTCTATGTTGACAAAATATCCACTATTGCATTGATGAAAAACCAGGTATTCCATAGAGAAACAAGCATATTGATACTTGTTATTATTTTCTCAAAGAATGCATGGAAAACGAGCACATCGTTGTTGAAAATATTATTGGAGAACTATAAAAGGCAGAAATTTAAATTATAAAAAAAAAAAAGAAAAAAAAAAAAAAAGAAAAGAAAGCATTGGCAAGAATCAAGAGTTTGCTACAAATGCAAGATGCTCTATGTTTAAGATTTAGTTGTTTATAATTAAGGGGGTGTATATTAGTGATAGTCTCTCACAAGACAAATCTTCAGGTTGTATATATAAATATGTCAAAAGTATGTTTAGTATATCATGTAATTTGATAGGGTTGAAGTTGTGATTAGTAAATAGTAAACTGATATGTATAAACCAGTGAGTATCCTATATCCATCTACACATCAATATAATTTCACATTTTTGCAAGATCATTACTGAATCTCTGATTCATCTTTACTCTGTTCTTAAGCAACACCCATCGGGTACAAGCGGAACCAGGTTTTCCCAAGTACCTGGATCCGGGTACTAGGGGAGTCGAACCATACCCACTGGAACCGTATATGGGTATGGCCACGTTCGAAATCAGGTACTGGGTATTTGTTTTTTTAATTTTTATAATATAATATATATATAGCATTAAATAAACATAAATCGGGTCCAAATTGTGTTTTTACCAAGTACAAATCAGATCCGTTTAGGAACTAAGTCGGGTTCGGCTCCGGGTTGGAAACTTTGGAATAAAATGAGGAACCGGGTTCCACCAAGTGGGTTTAAATGGGCTGGAAACAAGTATTACCCAGAACCAGGTACCGGTTAGGTCCGTACCGGGTCTTTTTGCCATGTCTACTAAGTACTAACATATAAGAGCAAATGATCCATAAAAATTGACTTAACGGTCAAAAACCACTCTAAAATGGCTATATAACTATTAGAAAACGGTCAAAAGCTGGCAAATGGCTCGAGCCGTTTACAAACCAGTTTATTTCGGGTTGGTTCCGAAACCAAGTTTTTTGGAAATGGCGTAAAGCTAGTTTTTCCTCCTGAAGCATGAAACCAGTCTCAAACCATCTGTTTAGAACAGGTGTGGACTGGTTTGGGCATTGGATTGATTGGAATTGGTGCGGGTTATGTTGTTGGTTTCAGTTCCCGAACTGGTTTTTATCTTCACCTCTAACTATAGAATAGAGGTAAATTAAAATATGTCAAATTTCAAAACCATTGGTATAAAACTGAAGGCCTATATTGAAACGGGCCATGATCATTCAAAAGATTAATTACAAAAACATGACGATTGTTGGGACGATTTACTAATCAACAGAAGCTAATGAGTTAGACAGGAATCGCCAACCCCTTCTTGGCCATGCCATCCAGAATATCATTCAAAGCTTGACAAAGTCCAAAAATCTGCCAGAAAACAGAAACATGAATATTTGAAACCTGATAAATAAGTTGCTTATAATGTTCTTTCCTGGGAAAAATTAATACTGGCAAAACGAGAAGCACATGTCATGTAATAGTTAAAAGTGGTTTGGGTCAAAATGATCGTTTTATAAAAGTATCAATTTATTTTGCCTAAGTGGATTCAGGTTGAAATGGGTTGTTTTAGGGAAAAAGTATAAATTGGGTTCACTCGCCGCTATATTTTTTATGCAGGTTAGTGGCAATGACATGTAAAGGCGGTGGTACCAGGATGGCGAAGTGGCAGGCAGGTGACTAGGTTGGGCTGGTGACCGGTTATGTCAATGCAACCAGTAGCTGGTGGCAGCAGAGAGTGGTGGTTGGTGGTGGTAGGCTATTTGGACCCATTCTAAGTTTAACAAAAGTGGGCCCTATTTGATTCATTGTATAATCTGACTAGATCCATATGAACCTCTTTCTTGAAGAATGGGTCGTAATTGACAAACAGGTGCAGGAAAATGGTTATCAGGAAATAAAAGAAAATTAATAGTTAAAATTCACAGAAATAGTATATCACCTGTTGATCCCATTGCTGAAGTTCTTCATTATCGTCCTCAAAATGAATAACTGCTTCTACCTGAAAATTGGAAAAATCAAACATTAGTCAGACATTTAATCGCCCCTATAGATGAGCTGTTTGATTGTTTTATCGTGTTTGAACCACAATAAAAATTCACTGTGGAATACACATGAATATATGAACCTTTCTGGCAAAGTTTTGGGCTACAATCAACTCCCATTATCGTCATTGCAAGTTACGTATGGTATGGTTTTTGGTTACTGGTTCCTCCAATTTTGCTCAAGGGTGTTTTAGATATTTAACTAGTAGTCGAATGTTGCCATTAAACCATGTGAACATCATTTACAAAAAAATAAATTACTGAAAGGATATTATGAGACAAATGAATTAGAACTCAATGGATCTCCTAAAGGTTACCAATGCATACAAATTTTTAAATTGACTTGTAACACACATATTAACATTATGATATATTAGTTGTTTGTAATTATATTCAACACGCTAACGATCAGTATAACGTTTGGAAGATGACCAAAAGGCGTGGCAGGTCAACTCAACCCAGCAAATTTCAATGCAAAAAAAAAAAAAGTATTAATTTAACCCATTATTCAATCCGCCTGCCCCTCCATTTTGCCACTTTCAATAAAAAGATACTCTAGTGTGCAAATACATTAGTCAACGGCCATCGCAGATTCAGTAACTAAATAACTACCAAATATACAGATTTTTTTTCAAATATTACATGAAATATGGATGAAATTTGGATATGCATGCAAATAAATCTATACTATATTATAATGCACGAAGGAGGGTTTCCGTCATAATTTAAGAGATTTGAACATTTTAAGCACAATGTACAACTCAAAAAATCAATTTCACAGGGGTATTTATGTCATTCAAACACTCCGAAAAAGATGGAACTTTAAAACTATTTACATCTACACCCTTGTATCTCTAATTATATACAATTTTTTCCATGTTTGTTACAATATGCTTAAAAGAAGGAATTCAGTTTTTTAAATATTAAACTAACAAGAGATGTGTATTATAATGAAAAGTGTTGCACCCGTCGCATCGCACGGGCACGTTACTAGTTTTATTAATACCTGATCAATGGATCCCTTCATTCTATCTTCACAGATCATTCTTGATGCAATCTTTTCTGCCTGCAAAGAACAAATAAGTTTCATTTACTATATGCATCCAACAAGGTAAAATACAGCACAGAAAAAGAGACAGTAAAACTAAAAGCATACCTTGTGAGGCTCAATGCCCAGCAGCGTGCCCAGCTCATCAAAGCTAATTTACAGATTAAAAATAGGTAGTTAGGCATTGATGGAATATTGAATGACTTAATAAAACTTGTTTTTTATCATCTTCTAATGAGATGTGTCATCACAAAGATGTCAGGGTCACTGAGAAAGGTCAACTATAATCATAACTATAAACAAATTTTACGAATAATTTGAGGAATATAGTCAATATACTTCAAATATATTGTTTTATGTTTATGATAACAAAAATACATACTTCGAGCAACTTGGAAACAATTAGAGGCATAATAAAAAGCAACAAAACTGATATCATATACCTTGTGTTCTATACTACAATATTCACATAGAATAATGTAGAGTTAATGAAAAGCAACGATATTGTTATACCTTATGTTTGTATACAATTTGCTTGCACTCAAGAGATTATGTTCAATCATTGCACGGTCAAGCACAGTAAAATTGTCAGGTAAAAGTGCTTTCTGTTAAAAAAGAAAATGTCAGTGTCACATATAGCAACAACTCATCACAATTAAGAACCAAGTTCATCATTGGAGGTTGTAGAGGTAGCCAAATGGCAGTATTAAGCAGATTGGTTAACTAGTCAAAAACAGGGATCAAAACTCTTTGGGGTGGGTTGGGTTCACCCAAAGCATTTTTCACCAAAACTGCCATACGTGCTTAAAAATCATTAGTGCGTCAAATATGATGTAAAATTGTTCTATTCTATTTGTAACAAAATGATCAGTAGGTTTTGTGAGTTAAATGCACTTTAAGCAGACGTTCCACCATTTGACCCATTTCCTTTTAGGGTAATTTCATTCTACCTATTTTACCCATTAGAGATAAAGCATACCCCAAAAGAAGTGATTTATAAGTAAAGGGTCATAATTGTCATCTATAATTCTAATGGTACCTGATGTGCTTTCAGCTCTTCAGAGAATGCATCTATCTCAGGTTTCCTCAAGATTCTCTCCAAGTACACCTGAAAAGTTTCAAACAATTATAACTTATATGCATCTTTTTCAATAAAATAACAATCCTTAGCATAATATTGAAATTTTTATCAAAGATAATACCTTTTGCAAAATTGGATAAATCTTTAGCCTTGAGCATCGTTCATCCTTTAAGAACAAAAAGAAAAAAATAATAAATGTGTTGTGTTTGAAATAAAAGAGCTGCCTAGTGCCTACCAAATGTTAAGGCATAACAATATTGGCATTAAAATTATAGAATACTATGATGATGTCTTAAAGCAAAATATTTACTTTGTACAAAGTTGCAAGAACACGAGAGCGCTGTGGACCTGCAGCAGCCAAAATTGTGCAAGTCACTGCAGCAGCTAGGGCCTGCTCGAGCGCATCTTCATCAATCACTCTATGACAGACCAAAGACACACAAGTCAATTGGCAACAGAGGAAACAGATATAAATTTAAAAATAGGTAAGCAAAATTAAGTTGCAACAGGTGTTTAATGTATGCACACGCAAAAGTAACATGAAAAATTTCAAGAAACCCATGTCCAAGTTGAGGTGTTGAGGCTAATAGAATACGTACTCGTCTCCTATTTGCCGCTTCTCAATTTGTGAAATGTCATAATAACGAAGTGCAGCTTCCAAGAACTTTCTTTTTAAGTCTAGTATCCTTGCATAGCAGACCTTAAATAATAGAGAAAGAAAAGAAATCATAATTGTCAGTTAAACATAATGTCAACAAGAATTTAAGTTAAATCAAAGTTCTAGAAGTCTCAACCTTGTACTGTAAATTCAATACTTCATGTTGACTGTTGCTAACCATGAATGAAGCTTTGTTAATAAAAGCCTCTGCATTCACAGCATCATCATCCTGCCAAATTGCAGTCACAAATTCAAGATTGCTGGCATATATAGTTATAATCATTTTTTCGTAGTGTTATATATGCAAAGATGATTGACATTATCAATTCCTATAAAAATTTGTTGAACCCATTTATATGCAGAAGAAAATGCCTCCTCATGTTAGCAAAAAATACCTCCAAGTATAGTCGAGCAATTTGAACACATTTTGTCAACCTGAATTTATCATCAATCACTCTGCAAACATCATTTAATCACAAAGGAGTGTAAGTTAGACGCTGTTCCTAAAAAGGGTTAACAAGCATGAAAAAAGTAAAAGCCAGGTACAAGAAAGGTAAATGTCACTAATGAGACTAATATTTCTGAACTTCTAAAAGGCATTGCTTTAAAATATGCTTTGGCTATCTTTTTGTATCCTAAACATGAATAGGGTTTGGGTGGCTTAACTTGAGCTAGTTTTGATTAACAGGCATTACACTTGTTGCAAAATGATTGCAGCATGTGAGTTGTCTCATACAGTAAACAAAGATTTTCATTCTTCCCTACCTCATTCCAGAGTCAAGATCAATGCCACTGAGCATTTGTGCTGCTTTTGACCATAGTTGTTCAGACTCATACAAATCTGCAAGCTTCTCACGTATAACAAGGACCTGAAAATTGTAAGGACTACATGAAACTATAGTTCTATAATATAAATCAATTTACCACATGTGTCAATTCTGATAAGTGATTTAAGTTCTAAGAAAAAACCAACAACAATTAATATGCATCTTGATTCTTGACACTTGACAAAAGTCATAATCATTAATTATCAAAGCATGATATTCCAACATAACAATCCTTGTGACTTTAGTCAGAAATGAATGAACCTAGATTGTAATACCCAAAAGTTAGACCTCTAAATAATAAAAAAATATAAGTTGAGGGGTTATTTTTGCCAAGTTATAAAACTCCAATCTCCAGCAAACGAAACTGGGGTTCCACGTTTCTAAACCATCGACACTTCTTCCCATCTGTTTGCCACGTTTCAAGTCTATGAGAAACACCTGGGAACCCTCGATTACAGCAGCAGATCCTCAAATTCTCTTTAAATCAGCATCAAGAGCTCACTCCGATCATCAATTGAAACCTTTTTAGTCTGAGTAAGATGAGAATCAGGGGCTGTTGGCAATTCAAAGTACAAATTAGAGCTGTTGGAAGGATTTGAACCACCAAATCTGTGGTGTTGGTGGTTTATTCGACCGACATCAGTAGCAAAGGGTAGGAACAAGAAGATTGTGCACATTGGAGTATTAAATCAAAGCTGTTTAAGAGTTCTAAGCTGAAATCAGAGGTGTAATCGAGGTATTTAACTTCTGGTAAGCATCAATAATTCATAATCTCATAGTTATATACAATTAAGGGCTGAATAATCAATTAATGATGAATTCTTCATAAAACAGAAGGTTTAGAGGCTGTTGAAACTTCACCCATTTCAATCAGGGCTTGGCATCTTTAGCTTAGATACTGCAGTCTCATTCAAAGATTGATAATGAAGATTAAGGATTTGAAACTCAAGTCTACAAGTTTTCTTTTAGGTAAGATGACATTGTGGTTACTAAATAATATGAGTTCCATTGAAATTTTAAGTGTTTGAGATTATTAGAGGTAATTTATATGATGTTTCAGCTTGGATCAAAAGCACGTGATTTCCTTTGGTTGAGAGTAAGAGGCTAGTTCAACAAGTCCAAATCAACCGGTGAGTTGATCCTTAACTCTTAATGCTAAGAAATATTGATTTTCTCATAAGAATAAATGATGTATTAGTTAGATTTATAAGTGTATGAATCCTAAACAATCAATTGTAATGCACATTCCCTTTATTTAGTATTTAGGCAATTTTTATAAGGATTCCATTGGATTAAATGGGGCATTAGGGCTACTGGTAGAATTTTATTGACATGATGAAAGAAAAACAAGTTTGTAAACTTATCATGGATATGTCACTCACAAGTTTAATCATTTTAAGACATTAGTTACTAGATTTGTATCTACTGTTGTTATATGAGAATATACATATATTTCTAGTTTTATGAAATGCCATAAGTTTATTTGTATAGAATTCAAACCAAGGTAAATGGGTCCTTAGAAACTAAGAATACAAATATTATTGTTATATTATAGGTTGACCCGTTAGTCATCTTTTACTTGAGGAGCAAAAGGATCAAGTACACGACTAAGTACAGGTGAGTTTTCATGATTTAAATCTCCTTTTTACTTGTTTTGAAGTTGAATACATGCTACTTATTAATATTGAGTTAAATGGTTTTTAAAGTGTATTATTCTTACTAATTGTATATTGACAAATCATTAAGCATAAATGCTCGGGATATATATACATGTAGTTGGTACCTACTATATTTGGCTGGATTGCAAACATTCGATGTGCTTCTTAGTGAACTCTCACTCGAATGTGTTATATATGTTAACGAAGGTTCACTTGGTAGTAAAACCATTGAATCAGATTTGATTTGTGTACAATTTATTTGATAATACACTATGAAGAAGATTTTTGTGTCAATATCATGAACTCACCGGCTTTATGCTGACGTATATTTTGAGCATGTATTTCAGGAAACCCGTAGACGCTCTACTCTCTAAATTACTTGGTCGTAGTAGAGTAAAGTGTGAAGAATTTTTTAAGTCTTTGCTGGTTATGATATTTGAGGAGCTTTGAAGGTGTTTTAGAAGACTTATCATGAAGATTAGATTTTAGTTTATCTTAAAGTCTACCTTTGTACTAAGTAAATTTAATGATGCTCAGTATTGTAAGAATGGATTCTATTAATATATATGTAAGTTTTCCGCTGTAAGACTGTGCCAATCGGTCACCTAAGACCCCATTTTGGTGGGGTGTGACATAGATGTACACATGTTAAGTCCTTGAATAGAGGAGCATAATATCATCCAATTGAGGAAGATAATACACTGGACGACAAAAAAATTCCATAAAAATTGTCATCCAACAATAAGACTTAATCCAAAGATGAGATACCACCCGCCATGCTCAATCTAAAATAAGGCTAAATAATTTATGAACTCCTCACCAGGATTAAAGAACATCCACTTAGCCCTCTTCTATAAAGTAATAACCCAATTTCATGAAGCTAATCCAATTTACTTAACTCTGTTGCCAACCGATAGAAACCTTCAAATTCAAAGTTATACACACAAGAACTAACTTCAATAACCACCACTACTAGGCAATGTAGTTAATCTGTGCGTCATATTACTCTTAAGGCTCCTACTGACATATGACAGATGATATAGTAAAAAAAACAAACCTGCTCCTCAAATGATACAACACGCGGCTGAATCTGATGGAGCGTGTAATGAGCAATCTCCTTCTGATTCTCCGGCTCCAATTTCCCCAACTCCTGCGCAAATGTCTGTAGCAGCTGTCTCGATACAACCAACGGAACATCGTCCGAGAGAACTGCCAACGCAATACAACAATCAATCAACTAAAACAACAAACATCGACAACAATTTACACATACTGAATTAAAATCCGTTAGATTAACCCTAACTGTGGTCGATGAACTTTCTGGCCTGTACTATGTCGTTGGAGGCGATTACTGACGAAAGAATGTGTTTGTATTCTTCGATCTTTTGGCGTTGATCGCCGATTGCAGAAGCACTTGCGAATGCACTCTCCATTTGGTCGGAAGTTGAGTTTGGATCGAAAGTTGCAGGTTTTGGAACCCTAGAAATGTGCGGAAGGGGGTTTAGGAGCTCTTGCTGGGATAATATTGTTTCACTTGATGAAAAAAATAGTATGTTTGCTTTTACATCCTTCAAAAAGAGTTATTTTATTTGTGTCAAAGATAGTTTCTTTACCTGTCCGTGTTATGGTTACGTGATAAAGTATAAATAATAATTTAAACGATTTGTTTTTGAACTCTATTTATGTTAAAACGTGAGAAACTCGAATTTATATCGTCGAACGAAAACGTATTATATTTGACCCGATTCGTTTGCAAACAAATTTTGCATCGATATGTAGAACAATTCAAAACATATTTAATAATAAGCACGAAAACGTTTTATATTTTATTCGGCTCGTTTCAGAACAAAATTTATGTCAAAATGTAAACGGACTCGAATTTATATCAACATATGCATAAAAATAAAAGCGTAAGAAACTATTTTTTTAAGTAAAAATGTACTGTGTAGATCCTGAAACTTTTAAAATTAAAAGGGTCAAAGAATATTTGATAAATTTTTAGAAATTAGAAGAGTTAAAAGAATAAAATTCTAAAAGTTAAGAGGTGAGAGTTAGCAGCAAGCCACTCACCTTCCTTTTTAAGGGAATAAACAAAACCACGAAAATTAAATATAAAAAAGAAAAATAAATATTCAATGCAATTAAGAAAAGTATTAAACCGGCGGATTTGGCTTATATGGATTTGAATCAAGGTAAATTTATTGGAAAGTATATATGATAAAAGAAAGGTGAGAAATAGTTAGGATAAATGTGTTTATTCTTTGGTCACACAGGTTTTTAAGTTGTTCATTTAACCACCCCCCCCCCCTCCCCTTTTCTTCCAAATAGTTGTTTAAAGGGGAAAGAAAGGGATAATGTTTTCTGTTGCTTCATCAGATTATTAGATTAGGGTTTTCGAGTGAGGGGTTGTCACGGTGGCCGCCAGGTGGAGGCGGATGCCTCTTTGGTGAATCCGGCTTCTGTTGTCGCTATGGTCGGTGTGTTCCGTTGGGTGGACCCGGTGACCACCTGTCTTTCGATGACCCCTAAATCGAGGAGATCCCAAATTGTAGTCTCCGATAACGCACCTCGCCATTATCAAGTTTGTGCATATGGTTGCCGGTCGTGCTCTATTTTTCGAGCCCTAGGTGGCGACGGTCGGTGGTAAGGTGGGTTTATATCGTTGCGGTGATTGTGGAGCATATTGTCGCTCTACCTCCTTTTGTGGTTGAGGTCTGGCCGGTGATTGACTTGTAACCGTCCTGGGCTCCAGCCGCCTTTGTTTGCATCGTCGGTAGGGGAACGATGGCGGCTTGCCTCCTTATTCTGTCGAAGCTATTTAGGTATGCATGTTCTATGGACTCGATGATGATGTGCAAAGGCTCATCTGAGAGTTAAGGTTCACTTAACCTTAATAGTCTGTTGGATCTATGTGATTTTCATACATGTTTTTTGTGTTTCTACTGCTTGGTGTTTTTTTGGGTATTTTTTATCTGAACCATCAATCTTGGTCTGTCTATTTTGTTGTGTAACTCTAGGTTTTGGTTATTGGATGATGATGATTGGCAAGGGGACCTTGAACCCTAACATTTGTATTTTTTTTGTTTGTGACTATGGTGCATGTTTCGGTGTTCATAAGTTGATGATGGTGACGACCCGTCATCAAAGACCCGTGTCCCAATTGTTGATTGTTTAAAGTCATCAGGGTCTTACATCGGTTTGTTTTTAGTTTATTGATGATGGTGGCTATGATACATTGATGATCATTACCCTGAGACGTCGTCACTGAATTAGTTATGATTGCGGAATCGATTAGTTGTAAGCATTACTATGATGACTGTGGCAAGATGGTTGCTTGGCGTGGCATAGTTAGTGAGGGCAAGTGTGGTGTTTACACTAGCAACCTATGTTGCAACCATGGTAACTCAATACCCAAGCCTAATTGTTCCTTTTCGAAATAATATGGTTTGTTTTTTTTTACTTGCTAACATATATGTTATTTAATGTGTTATGGGAGATGTGTCTTAACAGATTTGAGACAAAATTAATGTGTTATTCGTTTAACCTTCATGCACATTCGGCTAATTTTGTTTTTGTAAAACAAATACTAGCTCCAAGAAAAAAAAGGCTATGGTGGTAATAACATGATGATCGAATAATATACGTTTATTTGAGCCTCGGTTTAACAAGCTTATCACGCGCGCAATACGCGCACGGAGAAACGACACTAGTTTCAATTATATTATAATTTTGTGATTTAGTTTCATTTTTCTAAAATTTTACACGCTCAATCATTTTGCTTATTTGCTACTAAAGGCATTATGAAAATCATACAAGATATATTATAATGAAACTTTATCTAAGGAATTAATCAGGACATTAAAGAGTATTGGTCTGATTTTTCAATGTATGTATCGACAAGACCCTAAGAAAAGGGACCACAAATTCTATTAAGGACACATATCAACCTATGTTGTTCAAGATATTGCCATCATCAATAAGGAGCAAGACACCCACATAATCATAAGGGTATAACCCAAATCCATATACTATGTATAGGAAGGGATCATGTAACTTCGTTTCTATGCTTTCACTAAAAACACACACGTGCACTTCATCTTCTACCTTCATCTATCTTCTCTATATACGAGTACCAATTCTCACGCAAAAGAGCTGTTATAGGAAAACCTCCATTTATGTGGCGCCTTAATGTGGTTTTTGTTTCCCAAATCCTATGTGGGATACAGGTGAAGTTCACGACAAGGTCCAGTTGTTTCATCGGTGGTTAATTTGAGAAGTATTATTGGCATATTAACCTTAGTCATCCAGCCCACCAGGATTTACGTCAACATTGGTGCCATCCTGCGATCGAGCAATCTAGACAATCTTATTTTTCTTCGAGGAAACCATGGCAGGCAACACCTCAAAATCATCTAATCCCCCAAAAATTTGTATCAAGCCACCTCAAACTTTGACAAATCCCTTCTTGACCACTATGATTTCACAGTTATATTAAATCTTCACTAGTCTTGTCATTCCCTCACTCATTATTAGAGATTGAGGATATTACTGAAGTGGAACTTATATCCCTTTTATTTAGCAAACTCAACAAAGCCAATCAGCAAACATTATCATTGTGTTACCATCCAGGGTGCGTAACATTTCCAGAGGGCACACCCTTCCCACATCATTGCTCAAATACTAGTGTACTAGCATCCTCATCACCACCCATAGGTTCATCACAACCATTATTATTGGCACCATTAGTTGCTGCATCACATATCTTCATGTTGTCACTGTCAGTCTATCAATACTCGCCATACAACCCATACTTTCCTATATCTTAATTTTCACAACCACATATTCCATTACTTTCGCCAAATGATTGGTGGGTAGAGCGCTAGAGGCACATGCATATGTATGAACAAATGATGAGAGAGCTCCACTTAAGGAGTGTTCATGTGTGCCTCACATATGGTGAATAAGCATTGAAAACATAGTTTCAAACATGCAAGGAAACATGTTTACTACCCCCAACAAATGGTGACACATGGTGGCGGTACATGGTAGTTAGTTTCCATTAGCGTTGCAGGACTAAAGCGATGACGTGGCAGCAGACGAGCTAACAACTTCTCTAAACCGTATCAATATGTAAAGCTTATCTCACAATCAAAATTTAGTTAATGAATTGCGTATGCTGACTTCCTCGCCGCATTGCAGATGGCATTGACGATGGGAAAATACGACTGTACTAATTATGGTGATTTGGTCAATGTGTTTGTTAGTGCGAGCTGGTGAGAGCAATGGTCAGTACCTGTTTTTTGCCACTTGTTCATCCAATCATTAATAGGAGTCACATGTTTATGGTATGATAGTTTGCCGACGAGATGAATCGATATCTTCAGTTAGTTGATAAGAAAGTTTACGCAAAAATTTGACAAATAAAAACGTCATACAAAGCATAAAACATAAATCCTTCATATTTCGTGACGTGATAATGAATTTGTTGAACAATTCATCATCCTCTACAATCTCGAAAGCTTGTAGGTAAGGGGCACGACTAGGCATAGGAGCACTAGTTTTATACAGGGTGTAACAGAAGATAACTTGAGCAGAATTCCTTCAAACCCGTTTTGTGCACCTTTAGTTGGGTTTAGACTTATCAATTACTTAATCCAATGGTTTGATATAATAGACAAGACCTAATAAATAGTCCACTACCACAACGGTTGTTGCTCACAAGTCTGGTTCATATCGTTGTTGACCGAAGAAACATGGCCATTCTTTTGTAGTTATGACTCAATTTCTTCCCTTTTCATGGAATAAAACTTGATTCCAACATTCAAACTATTTCAAACCTCATGGCACAAAATATATTAAAACAACGTACCTTTTAACATACAAAATATATTAAAACCCATCTTTTTAAAAAATAAAAGTTTTATATAACATTGTTTTCCTAAAAAAATACAAAAAATAACTTGAACTAGGAGTTTTTAAACAAAGAGAGTTAAAAAACAAAAAAAAAAAACTCTTTTAAATGAAAATTTTATAAATGATAATAATAATATTTTATTAACTAAAATGCTTACTGGTATGTAATTTCACTTATATTTTATATCAAAAGTGTTTTATATTTCCTAACTCTTCACTAATGTTTAATATTTTTTTATTTCCGTTTAATACAGAGGGTTATAACCTAGTATAATTAAAGAAGGTAATTTTAAAAACAAATCTTATCAACTTGACTTATTGTATTAGTATTGAACATTACCACTCAGGATCACACGTACATTCATCTAAAACCAAACCATAAGCTCAATCTTTTAATATTAAATCACAACTTTAAATTGAAATTAGCTAGAGAACCATGACCAGGTCATAAAAAACTAAAATCTACACATCTGATTCGAAAAATGAGTTACAAATTCCACCCAATCGATGCGAAAAAGGTCGAATCTTCGCACCATCTCTCTGGAGGAGCCACTATCACTTGAGTATTTCTTTAATTAAATGTGCCTTTTGATCGGGCCACTAACTCAGTAAGTCGAGAATCTGTTCTATTATATTGTGGTCATCTTTTTGTATTTTAAACGGTTTATTTATCATATCGGAGGGTTAAGTAGGAGCGCAAATGCTTGTAAAAAATAGGAGTGTCAATGAGTTGAGCCGTTTTAAAAAATCAAGTTTAAACAAGCTCGAGTGCAAGCTCCGAACAACCAACATGACTATGCTTATGGGGAGTATACAAATATGATAATTTTTACATAATATACTAGTAGATATATGTAACAAAAAAAACAATTTATATAGCAGTAATTAGAAAAATATATTTTTTATTTATCGCGTTATAATTATAAATTATAAAATATATAAAATAATTGTATGTGTTAAAAAGATAGTTAAAAGAGCTTATCACAAACAAACTATAAATAAAAAACTCAAAACAAACTGAGAGTTGTTTTAATTAGGCAAGCAAAATATAAGCTTATTACGAATTTCAGCTCGACTAGATGACGCCCCTACGCTTTAGACATACGTGACCACTATTGCTTCCAAATATGATTAAAGCAACATAACTAGTTTAGTAACTATGAAACACAATAAATAATTGTTCTTACAAAATTTATGAACATTTAATCCTTCATGTTAAAAAAAATCTCGTTTTTAAAGGCGAACATAGTCCAACCAGTGAACTGGTATAGTTGACTATTCACATCTGTCCAATTTTCAAACATTCCTTAAAACCTCGAGACCAAAACCAAATCAAGAAATTTAGAGAAATATAAATTGTCTTATGGCTCAATATGAAACCAATAGTTTACACATCGACGCTTATGATGATATGTATAGTGAACAGATACATCATTAAATGGACAAGATCGTACGTTAACTAAACAAATATCGATCAATGAGAATAGCTTCATGTGAGTTCAAAGAAATCGCTACAAGCATTCACATTTCGAAATCCCACGTGCTCTCAGCAGTAACTTTGGGGACCTTTAATCCACTCTCCAAGTTGAAAAGTGCTGAGACCTGACAAAAGTAAAGGTTCATAATTTGATTAGCGTATATGTTTCTAAATAGATTAGTACTCGGTAAATATGCAAGATCATGGTTAGTGATGATGTTTCAAACAAAAAACATCATAAACTTGTCGTGCAGATCTAAAGTGTAAAACTTGTGCATTAACTATTCTAGAACTACTCAAAGGTAGGGGTTATTCGTTTGTCAAAGACATCAACCCTCACCCGGACACAATTAAGATCGTGTAACCAGTTTACAACCCGTTTAACCTATTTATCTAAGCGAACCCAAACATATTCATGGGTTGTAATCAAGTTATAATCATGTTACGATGTAATGAATGGATTAAACGGGCCATAAACAGGTTGCAGGACATCCATTTGATCAAAACAGCTCAACCTGAAATTGACCCAAAACCTGATTATTTTCTTGTTGTGTTTAGGAGAGTGTCAAGAGTAAGACCTTCCACCCACAAAAAAAGGTGTTTGTGCACCAATCCAAACCCACCCCGACCTAAAACCGAGTTGTTTCAACTGAACCCAGTTTGATCTGTTACTGGATCAGCCCATCTCGCCACCTCTACACCTAATACATAGGCTTTCATTAACATACATAACAAAGCCTTAGGGCACAATGATAAATAAAAAAGCCTCTTAGCAAAACACAAGGAGAATTCTGCAAGGGTAACTTGGGATTGCTTATCAAAACTGTTTATTTGCTTCTTGGGTTTTAAAACAGCCGTTAAGCAGTTTTGAGCGTGTTTGGGATTGCTTATCAAGACTGCATTTATAATTATTTGCTTGTGAAAAAAAACAATTTCTGATAATCAACTCCCATGTTGTTATCCCAAACCGCTTATCAAATTGTTATAAAAGCATAAGCAGTTTTAACATTCAGTTAGCACTTGCTCACAAACAGTACTACATACAAAGATTCTTTGTTTCGCATGAGATTTTTCGGCACAATTAACTCTAAGGGCCTTGTATGAATTAATTAAAAGAACTGTGAAACAAAAAAGAAAACCAAGAAGAAAGATTATGGAAGACAACTTTACATCTAGAGTACCCTCTTAGTTGATTCAATTGGGATTTAATTTAAAGTAACTTCTAGTCATCTGCTTATTTAATGGATCTCTCCAAAGTAGAATTTCAACCTAATGTTGCTTAGTTTTAAAAGGTGTGGAGCGCCTAGCATCCCAAAAACCAATGCAAAGGTGCTAGCCTCAAGTACATGAGACCCCAATATTAGAAGAAATACTTATAAATTAGTTTACCATGCAACAACTGATAAATTATTTAATTAAACAGGCAACAGGACAGCCGATTAACCCAATAGGCGACTGTGACTAATCTATATAAATACTGACAACAGTATAATTCAACAACTGACAGCTAAATCAAGTTTAACAGCTAATATTCCAACAAGCAAATGTGATTATAATTTAAGCTAATCAAATTTAGCAGCTGATTCATTAAGCAATACATCAAAAAGCTGCAACTCAATTTACGATAACCGATACATAATAACAATGCCAATTGTAGCATTAAGTATTCCAGGTCATTCCCTGTTAGTTGCATAGTTGCCACATTTAATGTTTTTTGATTTTTAAGAAGTTAATCTTTATAGTATTTTAATTTGAAGAAATATTTAATGTATTTATTTTTCAATAAATATCCAATTAGTGTTTTAGTTTTCAAGAAAAATCATTTAATGTATACATCTTATTTACGAACAAAAAAAAAAGTGTTTTAGTTCTCAAGAATTAACATTTTGATGTATCTCATCCGTTAAATCACTTCCGGTAGGAAGATATATTTTAGTTCTCATAAATTAACATTTAAGCTGATTCAATCACTAAACTAGAGTACAGTAGATAAGGAAGATATATACTCCCACATTCATGGCCTCATGGGGTCCAAGGGGGTGACAGGCCAGCAATATGCAACCGTGCAGTGGTGGATGAAGTGTGCCTAGTGTGACAGTTCATATAAAAAATTCAAATGGTGTAGGGTTTTTTTTTTTTTTTTTTTTTTTTTTTGTTTTTTTTTTTTGGCAGAGATTATTACTGCATTTAAAATAGAATATACTTCTTATGTAAGATGTCAATAGGATTAGAGGATATGATTTTTTAGCCATTCAAAGGAGCTGTACATCACTGTTATGATATGCGTTTTTTGGGTACCAGAAAAAACCTTATACATCTATATATATCTTTATAATTTGGTTTCATTTGTAATTTTAATTTTTGTTCAGAAAGTGTTTGTTATTATGTCATTTTTTAATATCATAGTTTTTTGTTGACAAAAGCATATGGATATCCTGACACTACACTAAAGTTGGATGTTCAAATGAATAGAACCAGATACAACATCCATTTTGCACCCCTCCTGTTCATAATCAGATTGACTTCAAACACTCCAGAGTATAAAGCTGTGAGCAGGCCACTATAGACAAGTAAAGTAAATGGATAACAATCAATCAACAAAATGAAAGGACCATGATGTAATACCTTGTACGATCCAATCAACTTCGACTTGGTTGACCAATCTACCGCCAAATTTTGACTAGAGGTCTGATATGCAGCCCTTAACACATGATCTGCATAAACCTTCCTGGACACCGCAAAATCCCATGAATCTTTGGCCAAATCATAGCTGGGCTCGAATGTAGTATCCCCTCCATGAACATAAGTGTACTTCAACTTACAATTTCCTGAACCAAGGACGTGATTAACGGATACCTTGTTGGCTGAATCAATTACCAGTGTTCCATCAAGCATAGTCTTCTGATCTCCCAAATTGTGACTGTACACCAAGTTTAATGGCTTGTCTGAGACCTTAATCGTGTTCATGAACTGAAATCTGAAGTCCTGTAGTCCCAGAAAATGCACAAAATTCAGTTAAGAAACAAGAATATGCATTACAAAATACAACATTGCACATGGTATATCTACAATTAAGGGGCTGTTTGTTTGCCTCTTAACCATTCAGATGTTTGAATGATTCAACATTTAATGGTTCAGAGTGTTTGTTTCGTGAGCATATTTCTGAATGGTTAAGCACTTTTGCCTCTGAATGGTTAAACATTATACAGAGTCTGAATGGTTAAGAGCTTTTATCTGAATTGGTAAGACATTTGTGTCTGAATAGTTAAGCACTATACTAGCTCTTAATGATTAAGACCTCTTACTGGTTCAGCACTTAATGGTTCAGAACTCTTAATGATTCAGCACTTACCCATTCAGAAGTTGTCAAACAGCCCCTAACACTATATAACACTATATACGCTAATACGCATACGTGACCTCCCTTAAAGTATGTTCATTATTGAACCTTAAATCCACAACTTCATATACAACCAATAAACTGACTGTAATCACTAACCACATGTGATTCCTAATTGTATTTGTAAACAAGATTCTGAAGTCATATGGCTTCAACAGAATGCAATTCAAAAACAATAAGCAGTACACATATATACACAATAAGAAACCCCTAATTATGTGTATGCACATATACATGTGCCTATATTGAAGGAAAAATTACCAAAATGAACCTATGATTAACACAAAGTCTTCCACAAACGACAAATCATCTAACAAATCATAAACAATTCCTCCACCACACACACTCTTCAACAATCAATTATCAACTAACCAACTAACAAACTATCTACACATGTAATCGCAGGTACTAGACCTAATTTGTACTACCTTCTTGGGGACATTGTAGTCGATGGTAAAAGCCCCAGGCTTATCAACAGCAATAGCTAAACCGTTCAAGCTAGGGCCGTTAACGACGGTGGCGTCGGTCATGGAAGCACGGAGTTTGACATCGCCGGCGTTAAAGGCGAGGGTGACGGCCGATGCGGCGGTGGCTTTATCGGCGTCGTACTTTGCCTTCAGAGACGCCTTCATCTTGCGGTGGTGGTTTATCGGCCGTCGGATTCGGTAAGACTATGTCTATACTTGCAGTGACTAGACGCCTTATCGTTTTCATCGACCAATATTTTTTAGATGTTTGGTAAAGGTTTTTTTTTTTTGTTTTTTTTTTTTTGTTTTTTTAAGTTTATTTTTCATCGACCAATTTTGTAGATGTTTGGTAGAGGGGCTTATTTATTTATTTATTTATTTATTAAGTTTATTGGTGTAAAAACATTCACATCTTATTTTTTATTTTCATCATTACAGTTACATTAAAAATCATTACTTATTTTCTTTTCTTTAAATTAAATAATATTATTTTTATATCTTTTTCATTATATTTTCTCTCTCCTTCACTCAAAATCATTTTCAAAAATATTAAAATATTTATAAGAGTTGAACAGTAAGTCCTTAAATTTACAAATGAACAGTAACATTTTTTTTCCCCACTACTCACAACCACTCAAAACCATTTCATATAATATAAGGACTCTATTCACATACTTTTAAAACATGAGTTGTGAATGCTCTAAGAAATAAAGAAGTATCTTATATCCCTTTGGCATATTTGTCCCTCCCTAATTTTTTATCCTAAATTATCACTCCTAAATTTATACTAGAAATTTATGATAGGGTTTGGAGTTGGTCTTTTGATAAAATGATATGAGTATAATGATTTGGATTTGTGATATGTATGATCTAATATTTAAATCTGACTCAAGTAGGTTTTTTTTTTTTTTAAATTGTGATGGGTTATCTTAGTGATGGTTTTTTAGGGTGACAGGATGAAGCGTTAAAATTAGTATGTACGGTTCACATCTTATCTCAAAAAGGCTTACTCAGGTATTAAGGTAGTTTCGAACGTCGTTAAAAAAATTTATGATAAAATTTATGATAAGACTTGAACCATTATCACTTAGAGAGATAGTTATCAAGCCACTAGTATTACTATACTACAATCACTTTCATTTGTTTCTTTCGAAGTACTAGGTCTTGACTTTCATCATTTGTGCAACTCTCTTTAAAGCATTCATACTAAATGTTTATAAGTGAAAGAGAAATAAAAAATAATAATAAAATTATTAAAAATATTATTTAATTAAAAATAAAAAAATAGTAATTTTTAATATTATTATAAGATTAAGAGTAAGAAGCTGATGCCATTTTATAATAATAATAATAACAATAAAAAATAAGTAATAATAATAATAATAATTAAATTTATAAATAAGTATGATCTTATTTGAATACTTAACTATATAATTACTAAATACTTTTATAATAATGATGATAATAATAATTTATATCTATATTATCTATGCTATTATATAAAACATTTGATGAAGACACAATTGTAAGTTTACGTAAAATTTAAGACACATAATATAACTTTTTAAACATAAGGTTCATCTCCTATATATAATAGTTTTTAGTTTGTTATTTTTAATAAATTTCTTTCAATTAATACACTTATTTTAAGTATTATCCTAAATATAAAATTTTAAATTAATATTTAAATATATACATTTATTATTTATATATTAATAACTTAACATTATTTGATTTATGTATTATTTTATTTAAACACTTAATTATATAATCACTGAATATTTACATAGTTATAATAATAATAATAATAATAATAATAATAATAATAATAATAATAATAATAATAATAATAATATTAATAATAATACCAAATATATTAACATTTAAGACATGTCGGATAAGAGGCTTGATAACACCCGCCACTTCACTATATATAACAAATAAAAAATTATGAGTAGTGAAGGAGTAGATTTTCTTAATATTACTACAATAATTTTCTTTTTCTTCAAACTAATAAAAAACCTATGTTGTTCTTTTACAATTTTACATTTTATCTGTATGGATATTTTGAAACTAACCACATTATTTTATCTCTTTTTGTTTTTTTTTAAATTGATACCTATTTGTTTTGTCTTTTTAAACATTTTATATTAATTTAAGCATTCAATTTATGTTAAATTTACATTTAATCACCTGAACTTTTTTAAACTTTATACTTAATCCTTCAAGTTATGACAGATTTACATTTAATTACCTGAACTTTTTTAAAGTTTTATACTTAAGACGTCGAGTTATGTTAAATTTTATTTTAATCAATTTACAATATAGCTCGTTAATTATAGTAAAGTCACAATTTACGCATTCGCTATTTTTCTTCTTTGTTTTGTGGTATTAATTTTTTATAGTATTTTTTCTATTATAATTTTTTATCGGCGTTTCTTACGTAAATTTTTTCGGATTGTTAGTACTAACATATAAATTATCACAATTAAATATTTTAACGTTTATAACCCATGCTGCATAACGCAGACCACACCCACTGGTTATTTTATAAAACATATGAGAAGCATAGAATGATAATTTTACCTTGATTTTAAGATGCCTATTAGGATATGTTTGTAATTTTATGATTTAAGATGTCTATAAGGGTAATATAATAATTACATGATGGATTTTAATTTATTTCCTTCCATCCATATGAATGTAGTAAATGTAGTAGTAGTACTACTGCTAAGAGCATTCAGAGCTTTTTCCCCATATATATAGGGTATCTTATATAAACAGGATGATTGTAAGTGATTGTTAGTGAAATAGGTAGAATATTTATGGGGATTGTACCGTGTTTAATTTCCCATATTTTGGGAAACACGGTACAACTCTCATAATTTTTTTAATATTTTTGGAAGTTTGTGAGTGGATGAGAGAGAAAATGTAATGATAAAAGTATGAAAACATATTATTTAATTAAAAAGAAGATAGAAAAAATAATGATGTTTAGTGTAATTATAAGTATGAAGATGAGTGATGGATAGTCAATTCCCTAACAACAACATCCATATATAATACAATTACTAAATACTAATAGTATTTAAAGTAATAATACTCGTTATTTATAAAATAAAAATTATTTTAAAAATATTATTAATAACAATGACTACTAAGAAGTTTAGTATTAATAAAGCTTAGTATAAAATTATGTCGGATATACAAATAATTCTTTTAATAATTGTACAAATAATACCCAATATATAAAATAACAATCATACATGTTTTTGATAGAGTCACAAGTAGTAATATTATCATCGACAAAATAACGCATAATATATATTCATGATCAAATCATTTTGTTTTTATGAAATAATTGTTCGACAATTCCAAGACGGTATATGCTTATTACTCGTATTTAAACTCAATGTCTTAAGATTCTTTATGCAATTATATAATATACTAGTGGAAATGCCCGCGCGTTGCGGCGGTATGGTTGTTGCGTGATTTTTTAGAAATTCGATTTTAGTAAGTATCGGCTCGGTGCGTTATGATATAAATTAAAAAATCAAAATATAATTATTGAAAAAATTGAATGAAAGAAAATAATTACGTATATTACAAAAGTCTTTAAGACAATGTCAACAAGATTAGTAAAAACATGAGTGGTATTTGTGGTCGGAAATCACTTATTACCAAGATTTTAGGGGTTTCGTTTTATTAATATAGGTTAGAGTTTTATGATCATCAGAGGCAACTTTCGGTGGTGATTTGCATAGACCGGAGAAAATTAATGGAGAAATTATCATAACAAATTACCATCTTTATTGTTATTGAGCTTTTAACAACCGCCAAGAAAAAGGGAAAGAGTGATTACAGCTCAATCGTAGTGGATAAACGGACTTGAAAGTAAATGATGGTTTTGTTTGGTCACGTGTATATGCTTTAGCATTTGTATTATAAGCATTATATATTATATTTTATTGTAAGGGTATAAATGAAATAAAATGATTAATTTTTTGAAATTTAAGCATGACTTTTTATATGTGTGTCTAAATCTATATGTAAAATTATTATTCAATCCTGCTTTCACTTTTATTATAAAAGGTATAGATAAATATTAAAATTATTAAACTCACAATATGCCTTTAGATAAAAGATATAGATAAATATTAAAGTTATATAAGTATATAACTTATATATATATAAGTAATATACTTAAATATTTAAATAAAATAATACTTAATTTAAATAATATTTAGTTATAAAAATATAATTAGTAAATATAAATTTAAATGTCAATATATAGTATCATAAATAAAATAAAATTTAATGAAGTAAATTAAATAATATCATATTATTAAATAATGAATCAATAATGTTTATTAAATACATAAAAGAGACAAGGGTAAAAATACCAAGGTATATAAAATTTAATTGATAAATTTATCATATTGCCCGTAAAGTATCTTAAAATGTTAATCAATTCTCTATTCTACCACTCTTAAATGTCTTACACTCCTATGTACATGTTGATTCAAAACTTGTATGTTTGGCTAAATTACATCTCTATCGAGAAAGATTTATTATAAAGTAGTATAGATATAAGTATTTAAATAAAATAATACTTAATTTAAATAGTATTTAGTTAAAAAATATGATCAATGATTATAAATTTAAATATGAATTTATATTATTATAAATAAAATAAAACTTTAGTTTTAAAAGTATGATTAGTAATTATAAATTTAAATATCATTTTATATTATTATAAATAAAATAAAACTTAATGAAGTGAATCAAATAATATCATATAATTAAATAATGTATTAATAATGCGTATAAAATAAAAATAATAATTAGAAGAAGTTAATTAAATGGGGGCAAAAATATAATTATTGCATAAATCACTTGTACTCTATGCTTAAAATATTATATAGGTGTCTTAAGTTTTAAATAATATTACCATCTTATCCTTCTAATATGTATTATATAGTAGTATAGATATAGATGTAGATATAGATAATACTTAATTTTAATAATATATAGTTTTAAATATATAAATAGTATAAATGTAAATTTAATTATTATTTTAAAAGCATTATTAATAAGATAATACTTAATTTAGTGAATTAAATAATATATTAATTAGAAGAAGTATATTTAATAAGGGCAATTTAGGAATTATTGCATAACACACTTGTATATTGTGCTTAAAAAATTGTCTTAGGTGTCTTACACTTTGAATAAAATTACAATTGTATCCTCCCTATATGTTTTATATAGTAGTATATGTGACATCTGGTAATTTTCCATTACCAAACTCCGTTAGTTCCGTTAGGTCTTGCATACACGTGTCGTGAGCACACACTAGTTGTCGTTGAACATTGGTGACTTAATAACAATTATCTATGGTAAACAAATGATAACCTAATGAATAATGTTGATTATTAGTTGTGGTTATGTGATTCATGCATTTTAAGTTATTGTTTGTGAATTTTACTTGATAACGTGACAACGTGTAACTATGATCTCATATGTTTTACTATTAGTTGAAAATGTATGTGATTATTATTGTTGATTAGTAATGTTTATATTTTGTAGTTAAAACCTTTTAAAAAGTGTTAGAAAGATTGGTTTTTATAAAATATAAACAATGGGGTTTATTTTGTAATTGGATTGAAATTAAAAGTTACCATATTTAAACAAATTTAACCCAACCCTAGCCCCCATTCCCCATTTGCGGCCGTAACCCCCTCCCAACACCCTCATTCTTTGCGATTTTGATCAAGAACAAGCAAGAAAAATTCGATTTTGATTAGTTCCAAGTGTTAGCAAGTGTTAATCATCATCCCTACACGTTTAAAGGTGAGTTTTATCAAGTTTTTCATCGTTTTTGATTCTTGAAGAACCCTAATTCGAAATTGATGATGAAAAAGTGAAATTGATGATTGTTAGATGTTAATTTGATGTTGGTTAGATTGTATGAATGTTAGATCATGTTGATTATGCAAGAAATCTATGATTTGATCATGAATCCCACACATTGCCTTAAGAGAAAACTTTTTGTTCTTGGAATTCATGATTTGATGATTGTATGATGTTAGATACATTGCTTGGATGTTGGTTTACAAGAATTGTGCAAGAAAAGTCATAAAATCTAGTGTTTGTTCATACCTTACTATAAGTGAAAACTTTTATGCATGATGATTGGGAATTTTGGTGAATTAGTGATGATTATCATGTTAGGATGAATGTTATGAACTTAATTAGGTATAAAATTGATGAAACTATGAAGGAATTGAATGTTAGATTGTTTTTGGGTGTTACCTTCTAAAAAAGGAAACCTTATTTTTTGAAGATCATTGGATATGATGATGTGAGCATGTTTATGGTGTTAGGAGCATGTTAGAATGCTTATGGATGATGTCTATTATGGTGGAATGTGTTACTTGGGTTGTATGGTTGCTTGATTGATCATTTAAAGAATGTAGGTTCTTGATGATTATACATGATGATGAATTATGGTTAGTGATTAGGAAACCATGATTGGGATTGGAGATTGATCATTATGGTGTTTGTTAGATGGAATGAATCTTGTTGATTAATGTGATTATGATTGTCATACACGCGTGCGAATTTGAGGCCCCTACTTAGTAGTATTGGCAGGGTTTAGGGTGTGAAGTCGTGAGTGGCTTCACATGGCATGTTGTGCATGATTAGACTTCATGAATGAATTATTAGTTGTGATATATCTATGATTGTGTTGAGCATGTTGATTGTTTGAGATTCGCATAAGTTGTATGATGATCTAGGTTGAACTTGGGTTGATGATGTGATATACGTGAATAGTTTGTTTAATAATCATGTATGATAAGTTGATATGCTTGATTAAACGAGATTTCAATTAATATGTCACCAACGGGTCAAACGGGTCAACTAGGTTAAATGAGTCTGGTTTTCCAAAGCCTTGGGTCAATGTGTTTATTGAGCACCTAGGGTTGTTAAGTTTTCTATGCACACGTACTTATGTACTTGCGTGTTCTAGGTAACCTTTGAAGGGTTGTCTTTCCATCCATCATCAGTTCTCTCTTGTCATTATCTTTGCACATCAGGTGAGTTCATGCCCCACTATTTTAAACACTCTCTTTTGGGGGAGGCAGCATACTTGTTCACAAACGCTATATTATTATTATAAGTTGTGTATGTTTTGACATAGTGCATAATACCTTGAAAGTCCTCACACTTTCGGATCGTTAATAATGGTAACTAGTGGGAAATCTTGGGTAGTACTACTGGGTTTGAAAAGCCCCACCTGTGCGACTCGAGGTCAAACGGGTGCAATATTGTCCTAAACACAAACATCGTTACGACCTGGTAAGTCGTGACGGTAGGCAACAAACGCAACACAGTCAGCTTCGATCGCGAAATCACTATTGTTATTATTTGTGAATATAGACTAGCTATCTATTTCAATGCACTTTTTATGTTATGTAAATTATTATTGTTTATGTTAAACACAAACTCTTGAACTCACCAACCATTATGTTGACCTTTTTAGTATGCTATTCTCAGGTCGTTAACTCAGGTTGCCATTAGGAGCACAACACGGGTCCAGCATGCATTCTAGGACTTCATCTTAAGTCATGACATTTGAATTTTATTTATGAGAATTGAATAATGGGTTGGCGCGTGTTTTGCCAAATTTTACATTTATATACTTTGGGTTTGTCTTATTTACAAAACGCTTCTGCATGGTTTTAAAGTTTGAACTTTGATTAGTTTTATTTTTAAATGTGGCATATAGTGTCATTCTGAGTAACTAGTGACTGTGATCCTGGTTTGTTCACACACCTCGCGGTAAAACTCCGCACGTGAATTCTGAGGGTGTGACAGTATAGATATAGATAACAATAATATTGTTAACCATAACTGATATAATTAAGGATGATAACAATGATCATACGATTGTATAAGTAATCATAATATTAAAATAAGTGCATACATTTTATCACTATATATATATATACATGTATACTAACTTAATATATTATTTGGCCAGATGTAAATATGTTCATATATATTTAAATTTTGAATTTACCATTTCAACAATTTCATATACGTTTAAAATCAAGTCGCGGCATAGCGCGGGTCTAACCCACCAGTGAGTCACACCTTGATTTTAATTAAACTAATAATAATTTGTTCATTTGCTATTTGCATGCAACTCACGTGTAGGAGATTTTAAGCCTACGTGCTTCGTGTCGAATTGAGAGTTCAATTACAAAACATGTCAGATTCTCGTATAGTAAACTCAAATGAATTATTAAATGGGCTAAAGGCTCAAGAGAAAATATTACGACTGCAAGCTTGCAATATTGAGAAAAGGCCCACGAAAAAAAGTCAATGGAGTATTACGCACGGGAAGTCGGGAAGTGTGTAAGAGAAACTTAATTATCATATTAAAAAGATATCACGAGGCCAATGATATCTTGGCTTATTGGTTAATGGAAAGGTGAGAGGTTTTGCCTCTCTTGTAGATCCAAGATTCAAATCTTAACATTAACGAATATTACTAACTTTATGATACTAACAACTAACCACTAACCAGCCGCAAAATCCTGATATGTTACCCACTTTAATCATAGATGATTTAGTTTCAATAAACCACATTCTATGTTGCTTTTTATTCTTGAAAACACACCCTGTCAACATATCAAAAAAAATTCAAGTTAGTTTATTTTTAATCCTTAGTCTTCAATAACTCAAAATCAAAAAATATACTATCATTTTCGATATACACAAAGAATTCCTTTTAGAAACTTTACTCAAATCAAAAATCATTTTGATATATTTATTTTCAACATATTTCTACTCCCCCTACGACCAAAAATAGTTTTGTATATTTTCCATTTTTCTCTCTTGAAAATTATGATTATTGCTTGAAATTACAATTTTAACATAAAAAGAAGGAAAATATTTCCGGTGACAATTCTTGTGTAATCATACAAAGTTTATCATTCCCAAGGATTGGACTAGAAAGTTAAAATGTGAATGATCAAACACCTTGATGAACAAACGAGCAATATTATCATCTAAAGATACTTATTTAAGATGAATGGGTTTCTGATCAAAACAATCATAAATAAAATGCATTCGGATATCAATGTGTTTTATTTTAGAATGCTGAATCAGATTTTTCATAATGTTTAGGACCAAGCATTTATCACACCATATGATAGTGTCATATTTGTTAAGGCCATAATCAAAAAGTTACGGTTATATCCAAACAATCAATGAGCAATAACTTGAAGTAGCCACATATTCAGCTTTAGTAGTAGAAGTTGACATTGTATTTTGTTTCTTGCATTACCAAGAAATTAACATTCACCTGTAGTTTATTTAGTATCCAAATTACATCCACCGTAATCATTGTAAGTATAAGAAAAGAGATTAAATTAACAATTAATAGGATATAAAAGCCCAAGTCGTGGTTGGCCTTTAAGATACTTTGGATTACTTTGATAAACGTGCACACTAACAAACATGTGACATAATGTCCAGCCGGCTTGTAGTCAGATACATCAAGGATCCAATCACTAACCAATAAATGTGTTGAACAACGTCTTCACTAGTAAGATCTGGAGTTAAAGTGGGATGAGAAGACATAGGAGTCAGAGCAATCTTGGAATTTTGAAACTTGTAATTCTGCAAAATACTCTAAACATATTTTTTTGTTGAATTAAAATACCAACTTCACCTTGTTTAACTTAAATACCCCAAGAAAATGATATTTCACCAAAATAAATCATTTAAAAAATGGTATGCATAATTCATCGTTTTTGAGCAAATCTGTAAGAGTTGCATACCAAGCACGAGATGCTTGATGCAGAGCATTAAAAGCTTTGTCTTAACTTATATATATAATCTGGATAATTAGGATCTCCAAATACTAGTGGCTGACAGATATAGATTTCCTCATTCACTTTACCATACAAGAATGCAGTATTGACGTCCATTTGATAGACTTTAAAATTCATGTAGGAAGCATAAGCAAGGAACATACGAATGTCTTCAAGTCTACCTATAGGAGCATAAACTTCTTCATATTCCAAGCCTTCAACTCTATAAAATCCCTGCATAACAAGACGTGCCTTATTATGAACAATAACACCTTTTTCATCTGTCTTATTATGATAAATCTATTTCATCCCAACCGGTGACTTATAATTGCCACACACTTAGTTTCTTGAATTGTATCAACTCGTCTTGCATTGTTTCAATTCAACTATTCTCTTTTTATACCATTTTGACATTCTTTAAAACAGTCTGAGAAATGAAGCAAGCATAAAAACATGTATTAATTGCTCCTTGTTGACTTCTAATGCATACACCATCAAACAATGGATCGATGATTGCTTCTGTTGGATGATTTTTATGAATTATGAGTTAAAGAATCTCTTCTTTAGAAACAAGTTCATTGAGATTAGAAATATGACCAACACGTTCATCAACATCATTACCTTCTTTTGGTTGATAAACAATTGTTTCATCTTGAGGATCATCTGAAAGCGGTGCTTCAGATGATATTTTATCAAATTGAGATTCTTTAAAAGGAACTTGAATTGGTTCAATAAGAAATTCTTGTGTAGAAGTTTTAGATGTTTCAGAAGGTTGAATCACATCCGTAAAAGGAGTTACTTTTTTGAGATGGTAACTAAATCGGGAACGTGTGATGGAACTTGTGCTTGAACCGGAACATGTTCTAAGTCAGAAACATTATCTTAAACAATAATAGAACAATTGAAGAAATCTTGTCCGAAGAGAACTCTTTTGAATAAGATGGAGTGCATTCTTCTATTTCAAAAGAATGTTATCCAAATTTGATAGCAATAAGCTAGTACCTGCATTGAAATGAGAAGAACATTTAAAATTGCCAAATAGATTCATAATCATACACCTTAGCGGAAGTTAATCCTACATCAGTTTTTTTAGATTCATACCAATCAATAGTAAATACCTCAATGTTCTATTTTTTTCATTTATTATTAACCTGATATGCCACTTTGCACACTGAACTTTAGCTTTCTATTTTTGAATAGGTTTTGTGAAATGTTATACTATCTTTTTTAGTTTTACCAATTTTCCTTGATATCTGATTTTATTTTATCAACATACTTCACATTGTCAGCAACATTTGGGTTTCAAATTTTCACATTTGTCCTTTCATTGTTTTGAAAACCAAATTTTCCTTTGTGTGAAAAGCCATTTGGTGTAACAAAGTTCTTTTAGAATGCATTATAGTTAGAGATGCTTTGTAAAAGAATATTATTTGATTGTGAAAATAATTATTTTATTTTATTTGAAATATAATAATGTAATTGCTGCTGATTTGGTGATTTATGTCAATAAATATAATTTCTAGCAAGATAATTTGATTTTCCTCTTTGAAATTTGATTTTCCTTTGTGTGAAACCAATGATGAGCCAAGTGATCCGGTGTCACATTTTGTATTCGTGTCATAACGTTGGATAGAGAAATTATATTCTATAATATGAAAAAAGAACTTTGATGAATAGTTGTTTTTTTCAGTTTTGAGTTTGGCCTCAAAATTTTCATTTATCTGCATTACACCTCCTCTTTGTTAACTTTTAAAGTCAAATCCCAATCCGATTCCTTTGTAGAGAAAAAGAGGCACCGCCGGCTGCCGCCCCGCCTTGGCCGTGGAAAGAGCTTCCGGTCTTAAGTCTGTGGTCGTTGTTGTTGTGCGTAGGTGGCGGTTTCCGGTTTCCGGTTTTCGGTTGTGGCAACAATGGCATCACTGCGTGGCATCGCCGTGGTCATTGTTCGCACCGCCTCCGCCGTCGGTGGTCTGCCGAATGCCTTTGGTAGCATCAGCATGGCAGTGACCTCTTCTTCTTTGCTCGATGATGATGGTCCATGGGGAATCTGAGAGTCGAAATAATGGTGCGCGTTGGTAATGTCACGGTTAGATCATCATGGTGGTTTATGATGGATGCGATGGCGGTGGATACGAGAAGAGGTCAGGCTTACGTTTTATTTGTATAAATCGGAAACCCTTACCGGTGGTGGTCTGGTTGTGGCGCTGATGTGGTCGTTAGAGAACATTTCTTTACTGGATAGCCTTTGCCAAGGTGAAAGGCTTAAATCAAAACCCTAGGTGGTGGTGGTCCGGTTGTGGTTGCGATGTGGTGGTTATTGAGATTTCTATGCTGGGTAACCGGTGCCAAGGTTTGTCGATAAAAGGTCATGCTAAGAGTTTTCTTTTTTCAAATTAACCGATTTACATGGTTTGTTCTTCACCTATCAAAAAGCCCAGGTGGTGGTAGTCAGGTTCGTAGAGGAATGTCTTTTTAAGATAATCCTTGCTGAGTTCGCCATTAGGGTGCTACTTTGGGTTTGTTTGCACAAACTGTTTGACTTTTGTTGTTTGTTTTTTACCTAGGTTTATCGTGAAATGGGGTAGAGTTCTATTGCTGACACTTTATCCATGGTAGCCCTTTATGTAAAAAAAAAATAAAAAATTATCCATGGTAGCCCTTTATGTTAAAAAAAAAATAAAGCCATTTTAGTTACCCATTGAGAGTATCATTTGCCACCTTCATCATATGCAACCTTCACCATATGCAGTTTCATCGTATCCATACTGATGTGATGGTGGTAATGGTTTTTTTGGCTGCAGGTTATTTTTAGGTGTTTGAGATTTTTATAACTGATTATGCTTCATGTTAGAAGTTACGATGATAAACTTGACTTATCCGGTTTGATTGGAAAAAGTTTTGATGATTTGAATACATATGAGCCTAACTCACTGTCCATTCAATCTTTCTATTGGTGTTTTGTTGTGTCACATATAGTTGCTTTGATTGCATTTTCATGGTTTCTATGGTTTCTACGGGTCAGTAGTGTTTGAGTTTTGCATCTTTCATATCTTGGTTGTTAGAACTATAAGATACTAATTTTCTAGCTTCAAACATAATTATCTTCAACCGGTATTTGAATGTTTGTTTTAACCATTGTAGAAGATCTAGATTAGAGTTTCAAATTGTCTATTCTTCGGTTGATATTTAGATGTTTGTTTTAACAATTTTAGAAGATCTAAATTAGAGTTTCAAATTGTCTTTATCTTCTATTTACCATGTATATATTTTAGAGATGACAACATTTTTATTATGCTCACTCCTAATTGCTTTGTTCTTAATTTTATCATGTAGTTGTTAGTGCTATATAATCGATTGTATGTTATGCACAGGCACCACCTTATGACTGAAAACTTTTATGTGTGTTAAAGTGCTTTTATTTTTGTTGCGCTTTTTACGGATAAACAAGTTTAAAATTTGATGGTTTGTTTTTCTTTATATGTTTATTGAATGTGATTTAATACTTGTGAGCTATAAGTTTAGGCTAATTCAATACGTTTTACTTGGTTTGTTCTTAGGGCAAGAATTTCAATAAATTGACCCCACAATCCTAATGTAAAATACTTAGATCTTCACTTTAGTTCAAATAGCACACCTTATCTGTTTTAACAATTACTAAGACATATGCACCAACTCTTTAGCAAACCAAAATTCGAACACAGGTTCCACCATGAGCACCCTCAACCTGCATGACCAAGATATCCGAAGTCCAGGAGCATGGGTACCAGCATCATGACATAAATACCTCATTTAATGTAAATTCTTTTTAACATAGAGATTATTGAAGAAATTTCATATCATGAAACATGAATCCTCCAAAAAATTAAAGTCAAATATCCTTTTGGCTTTTCCTTTTAACTAAAATATAATATTCCAAAAACGGTTTCTTTATAATCTTTGACTTTCCAAAGTCAAAATAGCCAAAAATAATTCTCGTACTTTGCCAAATCGGTCGAACACAACAAATTGGTAGGGGTTGTTCCATTCTGAATCTTCTATTCAGAATCACTTGGAATCTGTTTGTCTGTCTGCCTCTAATCAAGAACACAATTTGATGTCATTTTCTTTGCAGATTAAAAGGACGAACGTGTTCGGGAAGAAAACTTGAATGTTTCGATTTTGTTCTTGATATGAAATCGATTTTGTGTTCGATTCTTCAAAATACTCTTAAAAAAGTCGATGTTGAAACGGCTGACCTTCGATTTCAATATTTCTTTGTGGTTTTTTATTTGCTGGAATATCGTCGAAGTTTTCTTCTTCTCGATTGATTCTTAATACACTTGGGTTTTTTGATTTTGATGATCATTTGATCGATTGATGATGTTGATCACGTCTCTGATTGATAAACATGTTCCTTGTTATTGGTTTGTTCCAAATTTTTTGTCTCTGTTCTTACTCGCCAAAACAGGGATGAAATTGTTCCCTGTTGTTCTTCGTTTGATCCTCATAACTGATGGAAGCTTTGATTGATTCTTCTTCAAACCTCCGCTCTGATACCATGTTGAGGCCCTTTGGATCATAGATTAGGATCAATTTTGGATGAACATGATATTGGTTATGCACAAATGTGCATAGAACCTGTTGATGAACACAGTGAGAGAAACACACAAATCTCACATACAACACACACTGTATTTCATACGTGATAATCGTACATGATTAGGGTATTTATACCCTTTGGTCTTGGCGGTTAGACAACCAACCAACAAGTTAGTTTAATAACAAACTAACATAACTAACCTCTAACTTTCTACTAATTACATATTTTACTTTCTAATTATTCTCTTCTTGATGTTAAGATTAAGTCCAACACAAAGCATGCCATCACATATTTCACATGTGCATAATTTGAACAACATAGATTCCAAATGTATATAATTTGCACAATCAAACCAAGTATAATCTTATTTTCTTAACTAATTATGTGATAACTTTCAAAATTCAGGTCAATAATTTGAATTAAGCATTTCCTAGGTGGTGAAACAAATTACAAACCAAAGCAATTATATCCAAGATATTACTAGACAAAATGGCTTCAATCTTGTAATCGGGAAGTGGGAGCATACACGAATAGTTGTAATCATGTATTCCGGCTACCGAGACACATAATATCAGGAAACATAATACACTTACTCTCCTGCATCAAGATCAACATCAAACAAATCTTTAGCAATCGTATGATTCCTTTGATTGTTTTCTTGCATTTAAAAATGGCTTTTTCTAATAACATAAGTTTTAGAAAACGGTTATGTTCAGCACACATTAAGATGAGATATGTCTCCTACTATTAAAAGTTTAAGAAGCATAATCATTGAAAAAGAGAAAATTGATATGTAACAAACTGCACCTTAGTTTAAAGACGCCTTGGTTCTTTATTTATGATTCCAGTTTGTCAACTTCTTGAAGTGAAACGCAACTTGATTTAGGTGAATGTAGGGACACGAGGACCTAATCGTCCTGGGTGTTAACCACCTCCAAACATATTCAAGGGTTAGCACTCCCTAAGTATTTTCCTAAATGGGACTCACGGGTGTATGAAATGATTGACTTTGACGGTGAGGAGTAATGCATAGTGTGATTTGGACTTGGTAGCCAATAGCCATTGTTTCAGGGTCAAGGATCAGTCCCAATCTAAGCTAGCAACCCTAAAAACCATAGGTTTAAAACTAAAAAAGCTATGTCTCATCAATATTTTTTTGTTAGCACCATCTTAAAAAGGCTTAATTTTGAAATGAAGAACATATTAAGAATAATAGATCTCCAAAACAATCATGATATCCAAACAATATCAACAATTACCACCTCTCAAAATTGATTTATTAAAACTTTTTGAAATTGTACCAAATTTAGGTTCAAATGTTTCTCCAAAGATCTCCATTTTGTCCCCTATTACGTTGAAGAAATCTGAAGCGATGTTGTGGCAAACGTGATCAATAGATAATTGCAAAAAGGGAATCAAAGTAAACATAAATTTTAGGATTTATGGTGACTTACCGTGAGAACAATGTTGCAGCCATGACTCCTTGGATAATGAGAACCATTTTTCATTTTAATGTTGACAAACCTGTGGTGTGTTGAAGAAGCGGGGTAGCGAATCAAAGTCATCTTCATCTTGGTCATAGAAACAAACATAAACGAAGAAAGAAACATAGTATATCCCGAACACTCTCTCTGGTATCATGATAACAGGCGATGATCCAATTAGGAGGACGACATCACCGTAGGAGGCCTGCTCTCTCTCTCATCTCTGGCTGTTTTCACCTAATAGTATAATGCAAAATCTATATATGCAACTTAGTGGTGTATTTATCCTAGAAAAGCTAGGAATTGTTGTTCATAAAAAAGCTATACATATATGACCAATGTCAAATATCAACTATTTAAAGGTCAAAAGGTAGATCTATCTTTTCATTTTGTAGCTAATAATTCTCTTTCATATAGTATTTTATATATCCAAAAGTCAAGTTGCTAGTTACAAATAGTGAATCAAGAAATATAGAACTAATATTTGTTTTCAAGATGGATATAAGTAATTAGATCAATGAAAGAGACTCACAACAACAAATCCAGATAAATTTGTAGAACTTACGTCTTTAATGGATAACATCGTATGCCCAATAGATCTCAGCTTCACATTTTCCTTGTTTTCACCATCATTTGCTTCCTTCACTTTATGAATAACTTGTGTGATGGGGTTTTCATCTTGAAACATAAGTATGGACTCAACATCCTTTGATTCTGTCGTATCAGTGTCGAAATCATCAGCAAAACACACAACAAATAGATCAAATTGTAAATGTAAGTAATGAAACAAACTGTAAGAAATATGAAAAAGGCTGATGCACCCAAAACAGTCAAGGTGCTTCCTGCATGCATGCACTTTGTGCATGGTGAAAGTTAATTCGGAAGTTTTACACACTACAAGGAAATTTTTCTAAGTGTAAAATCTTCCGAAGCCAAAGACCAAATCTTTCGAAGCCAAAGATGAAGTCTTCCGAAGCTTAAAAGACAAAGTCTTCCGAAGCCATCAAGATAGAAGACTGATTTCTTCCGAAGACAGAGAAGACATGCTTTCTCCGATCAACTTTTTCAGAAAACTTACTAACTTTTCGCTGCCACTCTGAAGACTCACCAACTTACACAAGTTGGTGAAAAGGTCCATGCTTTAGGAAACTATAGATTATGTTCTTGAGTCTGTAACTTTCCACTTTATGTACTTTTATCCTTTTTGTAATATATTAGGATGTGAGCTATGGCATGTCATAGTCACTAGTCAAAAATCAATCTACATTTTAACTTTAGATTGATCTTGTTGTCTAGATTAGTGTTTCCAGCTGGCCTTCAAAGTATGGCCGGTTGTAGGATGTAGTATATAGTATCTCAGGTCCTTGTATTTTATTTCTATGCTTTGTAACACTTGTAAAAGAACTTGAGAGCAATATACTTTATCCTTGAAAACCATTTCTTGTTATTCTTGGTTCTGTCTCATCTTGTTTGCTTGTGTTTCTTAGTATCATTCTAAAGGTTCTAGTTCCCTATTTGATCTGTTAAGTGTTATAAGTCTCTCCTCATTGTGAAACTAATTGCATTGATCCCCTTCAATGGTCCTGCAATTGGTATCAGAGCTTCCAAGCTCTTGATTGTAAGATCTCACCATCTTTAGATCTCTCAATTTTCACAAAACACTTAACAACTCAAATCGCAGCTCTCACAAAGGCTGATATGGAAACTGGGACTATGAAAAAGTCCCCACTGATCACTCCTGAAGACTTTGATACTTGGTATCAAATAATGGAAGGCTTCATCAAGTCACAAGACTCTAGGATGTGGGAATCTGTTGTCTCTGGACCTTACATTCCATGCACCTCTTCAGCTGCTCGTAGAGGTGGCATGATAGCAAAGAGGTAGCTGACTTTTCTGAAGAAGATAGAAAGAAGATTGATATCGACCAGAAAGCCATGACTGCCCTCCAAACTGCTCTTCCGAACTCCATTTACAAGGGCTTCAAGAAGTGCAAAACTGCTAAGTAGTTATGGGATGCACCGAAGCTCATGTATGAGGGGTCCTCTGAAGTAAAATAGAACAAAAAAGACCTCTTGAAGCAGCAGTTTGAGAATTTCACCTACAAAACAGGTGAAAACATGACTCGACAATACTTCAGGTATGTTGAGATTGTGGACACTCTAATGGATGTTGGAGTAAATCTTGAAAACAGGGACATTGTAAGGAAGTTCATGTCCTCTCTTTCTAGATAGTGAACCCATTACTATGTTGTTATCAATAGAACTAAGAACCTCAAGACTTTTACTCTTACAGAGTTGTATGGTATTCTCAGTGGCTACCAGATGGAGATGAACATGTAAAATCCATCTGGTAACTCCAGCAATAAGCAGAGTTCAGCCCTTCATGTGGTTGAAAGGGATTGCAGAGAACCACAACATCATCTCATCTGCTATCCTGAAAACTCACAAAAGGGTCCTTTCATCACCTTTCCCGAGACACCAAGGGAGAGCTACATCCAAGGAAGTCCATTCCAAGAGACAAGCTCTTATCATGCTTTTGTGTCTACTGATGAAAGTTCAGGTAACTTTCTCTTCACCCTTGAAGACTTGGACTGTATCCATCCAGATGATCTGGAGTATATGGAGATAGTCCAGCAGATGACTCTTCTCACTCACAAAGCCAAGAAGTTCTACAAGAGAACAGGGAGGAAGTTTCCTAGCAATGCAGCCAGTGGAAAGTTTGGACTGTACAAAAGAAAAGTGAAGTGTTTCAATTGTAATCAAATGGGACACTTTGCTAGAGAGTGCAAGGCACCTAGAACTAATGGTGGCCAAGCACAAACCAGACCAAACTACACTGAAGGAGCCACCCAGAATGAGAAGCCAAAGTAGCAAGCTGCAGTTGCTATTGAAAAAGGAGGCTTTGACTAGAGCTTTCAGGTTGAAGATGCATCTTCAAACCAAGCACTGATGGTAGACCATGATGAAGCCAAGGTATTGGAACATCTTTGTACTCCTGAATGTATTGCTAAAGTTAACAGATATAGGTCCTATAACTTAGAGATGAGATCTGATCTTGAGTCTTTAAATATCTTAAAATCTGATTTTAAAAGAGCTGAAAATGGATATAAGCTAAAAATAAAAGATTTAGAAAAAACCATTTCCACTCTTAAACATGAACACACAAACTACAGGACTCATATCAAAGATCTCATTACTAATTTTACTGAAAGCCAGGCTGAGCTTGTGATCAGCAAAGCCCGGGCAGAAAAATGTGTTCTTAAAGAATAAACCTTCAAGAACATGATATTCCTAGCTTTTGCTTCATCTAAGAATTTCAAGGTCTACCAACTTGATGTCAAGTGTGCTTTCTTATATGGGGTGATTGATGAAGAAGTGTATGTCAAACAACCATTTGGCTTTGCAGATCCAAATCATCCTGATTATGTCTGCAAGCTTGACAAAGCTCTTTATGGGCTGCACCAAGCTTCAAGAAAGTGGTATGAGACTCTATCTTAGTACCTATGTCAACATGGCTACAGAAGGGGCACTATAGATGGAACTCTCTTCATCAAAGGAACAGGAAATGACTTAATGCTAGTATTTATGAAAAAAGCACTGTGATGAACAGTGCCTGTACATGTTTTAAAGCTTGGGGTATAATTTGGAATACAATCAGTGGTGGTTACTTCTTTTTTTGCCTAAGGTACCACTGAAGGCATTGCTTGCTTGCTTTTTCATCTTTGTTGTCTATGCATTCTTTAGAGAGAGAAATGGAGATGAGGGGTTGACGGAGGTGCTCCGTTTGGGCCGTCGTGGGTGCGCCAACGCCGTAGCACCGCCACTGAAAAAACCAGATCGATGAATAGTTTCGGTGGGTATTTCCGTCTATTTTAGGTGACTCTCTCTTTAACCCTATGCATTGTTTAGAGAAAGAAAGGGAGATGAGAGGTTGGGGAAGATGGTCGGTTTTGGCCGCCGCAGGTGCGCCATCACCGTAGCACCACCACCTCTGGTTTTGGTTTGCCCCCCGTGTGACTTTAGGTGGGAAGATTTGGGCGCCAAACCTCGGGGAATGGCTCTCTGCGGTAGGAGCGCCACTATCGCGTCATCACCGTCACTAGCGGCGCCATCATCGTCACTACCACCACCGTCGCACGTCAACCCCGCCACCGTCGTGCCTCCACCGCTGGGCCGCGGCCTTCGCAACAATTGTGTCAACCGTCACTGCTGCAACAACCGCGTCCGGTTCTCATCACCGCTGCCGCCGAGGCCCTAAAACTAGCCACGACAGCGGTGGTTTTGCACTCCGGTAACGTGCCCTTTTCCCGATATACAACATGCAACAACCCTTTCTTGATTATTGTTTATTTTGATGGTGGGGTTTTTGATGTAGTCATGGTTCATATTAAATCGAGGGGGGGGGGGTGGTTCTGCGATGGCGGTGGTCTTGATTGCGGTGCTGTTGATGTTGCCGCTGTTGACGGCGGTGGTGTAGATGACGATGGTCCGACCACCTCTTTTGCTCCTGATGTTTTAAAAAACCGATGAATGTCAGGTTTTGCTTTTGTTGTTTGTTTGATGCGATTTGCCTTTGGTTTCACGTTGCCTCCAATGCGAATTTCTAATGGGCTGTGATGAGTTTATGGGCCCGAATAAAGATTGATTGAGGACATTTGTTAGTCGTTGGAGGGTTGTAGGATGGCAGGTTGTTGCTGCAACCCACCCTCCAGCCGTGGTGTATTCACCGTTGTAGACACTCTGAGCCAGGAATTAGAATGGGAACATCACCTTCAAAAAACAATCTAATGCGTATCTGTGAAAAAGGCGGAAACTAAATTCGCTCAACGCGCGTGCTGGTCATACACTAGTATGATGAATTGATGATGATCATTTGAGACATCATTCTTATATGTTGGACTCACTCATATCTTTTGCTTAAATTGTCTGTGACAACCATGAAAGGTGTGGTAGAATTTGGCTTTAGTATATCTTTGGTATTTGGATTCGTTAACAATATCTTTGTTTTCTTTTTTGAATTTTAGCTTTTCGGATTTTATCTTTATTCTATAAGACTTGACCTTTTTTCCTGTGAATTTAGATCTTTTACCGGCAAGGCATGATCTTTTTCATTGAATTCCTTTGGGAGATTGCGGGATATGGACCGGTCTTTGTGACACTATGCTATACACAACTTGTTTCACAGATTTAGCATTTTGAGAAAGTTTATCGATAAAGAATAGTGTTAAAATCTTTAAAAATATTGACTTTCTTGTCTATAGTATCCTTATAAACAAATCTACTCTTGAATCTCTTTTTAATAATGTCATTTTGGAGTGGCACGAGTCTATTTTACATTTTAGACTTTGATTTTATCTTGTGTAGCATATTACAAATTTAAGCCTCCCGGACTTGGACAAAGATTAGTTAAGATTAATATTTATATATTTTTAGTTAAAATTATGTTTTTAAATATATTACTTTGTTTAATTTAATAATTAAAAAATAATTTGATTACTTTGGGTTGTGCCCTATCAATTTGGATAGTTTTGAGTAGATTGGGTTAAAGTGAGATGACATCAATGATCGGTTAAATTAATTTGGGAAGTTTGGGTACTTTGGATTGTGCCTCTGGTACCCTAAATATAAGGACTTTCTAATCTTTGGTTTCAATGAAATGCACATATACCCTAATCTTCAAATGGTATTCATAGGCTAGTCTTTGACTCCTTTCTTCTTCTTCGTTTTCTTTTCAATCGGCCTTCTCCCTTGTCTTCCTCCTCAACAATAGTTAATCCATTAATGGTGACTCTATATGTGATAAGATTTAAGTAATAAGCGTAGATCGGAGTTTAAGGTACTCTATTCATACAATTATCAATCCAATAATGCAATCCCTAATTCTAAAAAACAAATCGACAATGATTAAAAGAAATCAAAGCCATATGATATTAAAACTAGGTTTAAACACAATCGAATCTTTTAAATAACCAAGTCACAAGTTAAATCAAACAAACTTAATATGTTCTAGATTCAATCATAAAATCTAGGTCAAAACTAAAAATAACAACTATGTGCACAAACCCGTCACCTAGAATAGATCACAGAAAGTTTAACCGGTCATGATAACAAAGAGTTTAAATATTATCACTAAACAAACTCTAATTAAAACTAATAAGAAAAACTTGCCTAACTATCTTTATCAACGATTACGTATTAACAATTGGTCGTGCTAAAACCCTTCCTCAAAACTGACTTGATCGCGTGATTGCGCAAACCAACCAAAAAGCAGCCCGGAGGTGGCTGCCGTTGAAACCTCTTGAACGATCCACCTCAGAGCAGCCGTCCCCCTCGTGTGTTTTTCCCTTCGTAACCTAATGCCTTTTCGTTTTCATCTTGAACCAACTATAGTGGGTCATGTTTTTAGTGGGATGCAAACATTAAATAAAAATACTCATTTGTAATTAAACAAATTCATCACAAATACTAATGTAACTCATAACCCACGATTGTAAAATCTGGAAGAATATTATTAATTTGTTTATGTTTTCCATGTTTTAGCTATTATCCTTTTTTAAACATTCATGTAACCTCTTCATTTTTCTTGTATTCAGTTTATTCTTTTATGTTTGATTTATGACACGAATTTATTAACTTTAACTTGTAAAGATATGGACACACGATATATATATATTATATGAGGCAAACAAAAACCGGTTAAAGTAATTATAAATAGTAAGTAGATGTATTTTAAAAGTGAAAAAAGATTAATTTGGTATGAAGCACGTAATTATGAATAAGTATAGTTGTGGTGTAAATTTCACCATGTGGACAAGAAATATTTTATAATTTATAATTTTTTATTACTAATTATTTAATATTTTATTTATTCAACCCGTATGTAACACACGGGGCACTAACCTAGCATACAGAATATAACAAACTTTTTTTAAAGTAGCTATTGATATGCAATTATAATTATATTTTATCTTCAAATATGATTTTATAATCTATAAATACTTATTACTAATTATTTTGTATTTTATATATTCAACCCGTGTAATACACGGGGTACTAACCTAGTAAATTATACTCGATACAAGTCGATTTTGAAGGAAATAACTTTCCTTTTATCATGTGCTGGTGTGTGCGATAATTTGAAACATGAAATCCAATTTATTAATAAAACATAGATTACAACTGAAAAACTGAAATCTAATACTTAGTTTTATTATTACACATCTACCAGGAGCAAATAATCATGAGATCGTATGCTAATGATACATGCATAATCACCACTGCGATGAAGACGTTATTAATGGCAAACAACTATTAAGATATCTTAAATATTACGAGAATGGAAGATTTGAAGCTCATATGCTCAGAGGATGAACAAACAAAGACTTGATAAGATCTTTGAAGTCTTCTCCCACTTCTGTGTAGTTATCATTGTATTTGTATAGAAAATACACTGTTCGTACGGAGTTGATCACGACCATGAGTAAAGGTCTTGGAATATCCTTAACCATAAGGGACTCTCGGTTTATATCTTTCCATAAATCTTCTATTTGCTTGTGAATCATGTCAATGGCATACTTCTCAGTGACATCATATTGCTTCATGTAACATTCAACGGTGGATGGGAAATGCTTCCTTTCTTTCTCATTCTACATTTTGTTTACAAATATATTTAGCGATTTTTTTTAAAACTGGACTGGTTAGCCAATCAGACCGGATCTCGTGTGTTCATTTTGATTTCATGTTTTTCTAATTAATTTCTTAACTTATTTTATGTTAACAAATAATTTTCTAAACTTTAAGGTTGTATCTGTTTTGATGATTAGTCTTTCAAGTCTTGCTATTTTAGATATTTTATATATTTTCAATACTTTTAAGAAAAATTTATATATCATTGCATTGCAACAAAAACACAATTCCTGGTGAAAATTAGAAGATGACATACCTTATGGCTGCCAATATCATTTAGCAGTCTACCAATTGCAGATAAAGCTTTGAAAAGCGGAGGTTCATTGAGAGCCCATTTGATCGTGTTGTTTGTGACAATATCGCTCATTCCGAGGTAGCATGATGATACCATCAAGCCACCAGCACCGGTCTTAAATGCAATCGACGCATGCTCATCCGTTGTTGGCATGTGCCCCCCATTTACCCATCTTGCTTCTAACATGTAGCCTTTAATAAGTTGTATCATCTGCATGCACATGAAAATAAGTATATGCAGTACGTATGTTAACTTTAATTGTTATCATGAGTGAAAGGTGTTTATTAAGACTTACAAGCTCTTTTGAACGATTAAAAAGAGGAGTTATTTCTTCTATTTCCATGCTTGTTTCCATTTCTTGGTATAAATCAAGTAACATTTTGTACACCCGTTTCATGTATTCTGGAAGCATGTCTAAGCATGTACTGCACCACCTGTGACGAAGTCATAACATTAGTTTTATCAATAGCTTCGTTATATTTTAGTGACAAAATGTGTTCATTAGTCTGGGTTGATCATGCTAGTGTGCATTTTCACAGTGGGCAGATATACCTTTCAACTGCTTCGGTAAAGATTTCAAGTTCCTCGTATGTCCCATAAGCGTCATAAGTGTCATCAAGAACAGTCATTATTTGAATCAACTTTGCTACGAAAACTCTTGCTAGAGAATATTTTGGCTCAGAGTATATACCAAAGGCCCAAAAGTAGCTTTCAACAATTCGGTCCCTTACGTAAGGCAGATTCATCGGGGAATCAATATCTTTCCACCACCTATAGAAAACATGAATAAGAGTATTTAATTTGATCACATATTGATTATGAACAAGACTAGATCAACACATGAGGGTTAATGCGTATGCGAATACTTGGAAATTTGGCTCAATTCACGCTTGTGTAGTGACTGAAGATAATTGTACCCCAACTTGGCTAGTTTAAGTAAGGACTTATCATGAGAAGCGTGTTTTTCATAGAAACAAATGTAGCTTAATGCTTCTAATCTTGGTATCCTTTTATGCAAAGGTGTCACTAATGCCTCGTGTATACGGGCACATAAAGTTGAGTTGTTATGACGAGGATCCTTCGCGATATTAGCAAGATGAGTTCTTGTAAAATCAAGTGCTTCGTCTAGTACAATTTCACCTTGTACCCTCAAGCATGTTGCCTCATACAACGCAAGCATTTCTTCAACATCATTGGTTAGGGACTCTTTGAAAGCTCCATTTTCGTCTTTATACTTGTTAAAAATATCTATCACAAGTACACGAAACATAGTTCTAACTTCTTTTACACATTATATATAAATACATATAGTTTATGCATACTAACCACATGAAACATAGAGTCCTTGTTGTCGTAGGAGTCTAAACCAAGTAGAAGGGCTACCACCATTCCATCCATCACCATATGCTTCATAAACATGTTGCAATGCATCTCCAATCTCTTGTTCAAAATAATAGGATATGCCGAGGCGTTGGATTGCATCGATTAGCTTTAACAAATTTGTATGCTCCATTGGATTTCCTAAAGTCACAGCTATATCTTTCCTCACTTGTTCTTTTAAGTCTTCAACTATTTGTTCCACTTCACCAAGATCTCTTTCTGTATTCACACACCAAACATGTTCAAATTCTCAAACATAGGCATATAGTTTTATGATTCCTAATATTTACGTACCATCTCATAGTTGAGAAACTGATCTCCCCAAACGCTTGGAGAAACACTACGAAAGGGGCGGAAAGCTTCTTGTTTAAAAGACATGCTTAATGATATGTTTGAGTCTATGTATTCTTATTAAGTTGCTTTAAGCATTGTAGAAACTAGGACTATTTATAGAGGGTTGATAAAACATTTTCATTAGGTGACATGTGTAGAAAGAGAGTAAAACATGTCGTTGTTGCAAGTATAATTGGGTGGTACAGTCTCTTTCCTTCTTAAAAAGAAGATCAAGATTCAAATTCTAACATGAAATATATTAAAAATTAATGAAGTATGGATGTATATTTTATTATGTGTTTGAGTTGTCGTTAGAATAATAAACTCATTATTAACTTGCCCAAAGAACATAAAAATTAATAAAACTTGGCCTTTTAGAAACGGGGTAACTTTACTAAATAATAATCTTAAGTTCTACAGGGGTTCTAATTAGGGGTGCAAACGAGCCGAGCCGCTCGTGAGCTACTCGAGATTGGATCGATAAAAAGCTCGAAATGAGCCGAGCTTTATCGAGCCCGAGCCGAGCTCGAGCTTGAAAAAAAGCTCATTTAATTATCGAGCCCGAGCCCGAGCTTCACGTATCGAGCTTGATCCGGCTCGCGAGCCTAAACGAGCTTTTTATTTATATATTTTTATTTAATTTATTTAATATATTATATAAATAATATCTATTATATATAAAGTTATGATAAAAAACAATTAAATAATATGAATAATGTTCTATATAAAGTATATAATTATAAATATATATATATCAAAATTAAATATAAAAATATTAAAAATAATATTTAAATAAAAAAACGAGCCGAGCCGAGCTCGAGCTTGAAAAAGTATTTTTCGAGCCAAGCTCGAGCTTGAAAAAGTATTTGTCGAGCCGAGCTCGAGCTTTAAAATAAAGCTTGAAACGAGCCGAGCTCGAGCTCGAGCTCGAGCTTGAGCTCTCCTAAGTCATCACTAGCCGAGCTCGATCCTATACTAGCTCGGGCTCGGCTCGGCTCGTTCGCACCCCTAGTTCTAATTAGATCACTCAAGTTAAAAAATTGTTCTAATTAAGTGACTCATCTTTTATGTTTTATTTAAGTTAAATGTTTTAACATGTTTTTCTTTAAATTTCAATTAGAAGATATTATTATTATTATTATTTTTTTATGCTAGTGTAGAGTGGTGACGTGAAATTTTGGTATTTTTTTATTTATAAATACAATTAACATATTTTTTTAGTTTTTTAATATAGTTACACGTATTGAAAATCTCGACCCCTCACATTTTCTACTCCATTTCATTCTTGAGACAAAAAGAAATCTGATGGTTTAATTTGATAATTTAATGATCCAATTTGGTTAAAATATGCATTAGTAACATTGTTGAAATAATTTTAAAACTTGATTATTATTTTGTTACTTTTTTTCTTTAAAAAGAGGCAAGTACATGTTACAAAAACAATATAAAACAATAAAATATGTCCCTTTTAGGAAAGTATTGGTACATTTGATATAAAAATCTATTATATCTAATAAAAAAAGAATTTTTTGTTACTTATCATTCTCTTAACGTACTCATTTATCACTTGTTCTTGTTCTAAACATTCTCACATAATTTTTTTCATTAAAAATATATATATTAATTTAAGCAATCAAACTAACTTCTCTCTATTACTAAAAATCAATTTTATTAATTGCAACATTTATCTCTCATCTAATTTTTTTAAAATCAAGCTATCTTTCTAAAAATAGATTTTATTAAGAAAATTAAAAATCACATCTTTCTATTAAAAAAGATATAATAAATAAAAATTTTTATATAAAATGAAATTTTCTAAAACACTAAACCTTTTTGAAACAAAATATTTTAAATTGATCTTTTTTTATAAAAATTATATAAAGATGAATTTTTTAAAAACAATCTTATTAAAACAAACAGAATTATTACAAACCAGAATTTTTAATAAACAATATTTTTATAAAAAAATCTTTAAACGAATGTTTAAAAATAAAACTATTCAGATAATAGAGTTAAAAATTATATAATTGTTTTATTTCTTGAACTATACGTATATATAATTTAAATCATATCTTATATTAAAATATCACACGTTAACCATTGATGTTTATTACTAAATATAATTCATTTAATTAATAAGTTTTTAGCCTATCTATCTATCCATTTGTCTGTCCGTCTATAATAAAAAAAAACTAATATAAAATGTGACACATTCATATATTTTATTTCTCTCTATTATTATTAATAATATAGAATACTAAAAATATTACTCATATCATTTTCAAATTAAAAAATATATAATTTAATAAATTAAAAATCTATTTTTTATTAAAAACACACGTTTTATAAATAAAAGTTCTATAAAATACATAATACAACAAACTTTTTTTTAATTAATTTTTCTTAAAAAAATACTTAAAACCACAATCTTTTTTATAAAACAAAAGTTTACTAATAATATATTATTGTTTATTTAATTAAAGTAGATATTTATACATAAGTATAATCATATTTTATCTTCAAATATGATTTTATAATTTATAAACTTTTATTACTAATTATTTAATATTTTATTGTTTCAACCCGTGTAATAAACGGGTACTAACATAGTATAAAATAAAGCAGACGTAAGACGTCCCTCTAGAAGAAAATTAATTGTGACTAGCCCAAAAGCATCAAAACAATAAAATTAACCCTCGTGTCAAAAAAGTGTGTCGTTGCATTATTTTAATTAACTAGCAGAATTCTCGGTGTTCTAGCGGAAGGAGGCTCTGTCAATCCCTACACATTACATACTACACAATTTGCCATTGGATGACTAGTGATTTACAATCACTGAATGTAAGAATGTAGTACAAGTCTCTTATGCAGCTGCACCAATGGTCCTTCCTTCATGCAATATTTATTTTTATATCTATATAAAATGATAACTTATCTTCTTTTGTGTCTTATTATATTATATTATGAAAAAAACAATGCTGATCTGCAGTTGCTTTTGATCATTTTGTAAAATTGCCACAAAGGTTTTTGTGGTTTGCATTTTGTCCCTTCATTTGCCTTTACAGTCAAAAAGGTTTTTTTGGTGGTTTGCATTTTGTTTCTTCATTTGCCTTTAGAGTCATTGTGAAGGCTTCTTTGTATAGAGAGAGAGTGTTGGTTAGGGTTGCCTTGCTGGTGCTGTCGCCGTCGCCTGATGGTGGCAGGTCGCCCCGACGTTCCGATGCCTGACGGTGACAGGTCGCCCCTACCCTTTGATTGTTGTTCGCACAACCTGTGTCGCTGTCTACGGTTTCTTTGTAGAGAGAGTATCAATTGGGGTTGCTTTGCCGGTGGTGTCACCGCTGCCTGATGGTGGCGGGTCGCCCCGACGTTCCGATCGTAGGTGGTGTCGCCGCCGCTTGACGGTATCAGGTCGCCCCTACCTTCCTATCGTTGTTCTCACGGTGTGTGTCATCTTCGATTGCTTGGTCTGGCACGACGACCATGGCTCCGGCTATTTTATTTGTGCCTAACGCCATTGTGCTCGGGCATTTGATTCGGGGTTTTTGGTCTTGCCGACAACAGTTGGGTCTTTGTGGATCACTGCCACTTACCGACGCGTTTGCTGGTTATTGCATGCCTCGCGGTTTGCCTCCATCTGCTGCTTACACTGTCCTCATGTACCGCCCCATGATTCAGCCACTTGCTAGACGGTGGTGCCCCTCTGTTTAGTGTTGCCTCTGGGAAGTCGTTTTGTCGGTAGATGAGCGTTTGGTAGTTGGTTACCGCCATCGTCGTCGGTGAGTGTTTAGTTCTGGTTCAAAACCCTAAATGGATGCCAGGGATCGATGATGATGGGTTCGTTTCATCTGAGATTTAACGTCAATGATGATGGAGATAGCTTCATCTGAGACAAAATGGCACAATGATGGTCACGGTTAGGTGTTACTTGGTGTTGGTATATTTAGTCGATGATGATGATGGCACGACCATTTGAGACCACTCAGTTTCTTGCTTTCTAACATTGTATCACGGTTTCGTTTCAGTTTCAACGTTTCTTTGCATTATTTTGTTGTATAACTTTTTGACTTTGGTCGTATGATTTAATGGGCATTTTGGATTACTTACTTTGTGGGTTTGGTTTTGAAGCGGTGGTTGTAGTGTCGAGCCATAACTAGACTTTGTTTTCGAACCTACTGTTTTGTTTACGATGCAATGGATGGTTTATCTGAGCCGTGGTTTGCCCCGTCCACAACATGCGCAACGCGCGTGGACAAATCTAACTAGTTTATATTTATATCTATATAAAATGATAACTTTGATGAGCATTAGAGAAAAAATAAAACTCTTCAATTCATTTGCAAGTTATATTAATTATATTTTATATATATAATTAATTTTTAATATATTTTTGTTTTTCTCATGCAGCTTGTAACATATAACATTTTCTTAAAAACTTGAATAAACTGTTACGACGTGCTGATTTTAATCTACATTTTAGTATAAGTTTCATCTAGAGCCGACCTGTGTCATATAAAATGTATTTTTTACAACAACTTAATGTTTTTCAAAATTTTGAATATATCAATGTGATGTCAACTTTTCTATTTGTGTTTCGATATAAACTTTATCATAAATGAGGCCCCACAATTCATGGCCAAAATACATGCGTCAAATCCGAGTAGCCGCAACGCGCGAGATGCCTGCTAGGTATATATATACTTTTAAACACATAGTAAGCTTCACTTAAGCACAAACTACAAGTATTTAATGTATGTCTTAGTTTAATTTTTAAGTGCATGTTTTTTTCTTTTTTCTTTCTGGCCCCTTAAGCTATTAACATTTACCCTTTGTACCCTTTATGTATGTGTTTTTATGTTTTTTTGCATAAATTACAAGTATTTGATGCATACCTATTTTGTCTTTTATTGCATCTTTTATTGCATGTTTTTCCTTTGGTATTTTTGGCTTCTTAAGTTACCAATATATACGTTTTACACCTTTTATTTATGTGTTTGTTTTTTCTTTTGCAAATTCACAACTCCTTACTTTTTTTTTGTATTCCTCTTATAAGCTTTAATATTTAATAGTTTATAAATTTCTAATATGTCGTGCAACGTGTCTATTATTATATAAGTTTTGGTATAATTTCATTTAAAACATGGTCGTTGTGCGTTACGATATACAATCTATCGAAACATAAACATGTAAGTCGTTAAAGCTGATTAATGCTTTCATTTGTTTCTATTTCGTTTACTCCTCATCCTAGAACTTTTTAAATGTGATATTTTCATAAAATAAAAAATTATACGTGTTTATTTTTATGAATGTTAACACTTTTAACCATTACCTTTTTCGTTTGCGGTACGCCTATCTTTATTGACTTTCAGACGAAAATAAACTTTCGGGCATTATGTTTTTATTTTTTAAATGAAGTTTAAATTGCTATCAACCATATAACAGGTTTGCTGCAACGTTTCAATATTAGTTTTTGCATTGTCTTACGCCCCTAGCCCCTTTCAACTCATGCAACTTTTTGACGTTAGTTTTTTTCATGATCTTACACCCCCACCTCCTTTAACGTCCGTGTTCATAATAATGTTTTTTATTTCGTTTTTCACTTTATTTTAATCCCCCGCAACGCTGGGGTCTCTTACTAGTTAGTATTTATTCACCAAGTACTTTTGCATATAATTTATATTGAATCGTAAATAAAAATAAGAATATTACAGTCACATATTTAGAATTTTATAAAAAAATATTTTTATAATTTAAAAAACATAAACTTAAAGTAGTTTTGGTATGTCTGATTGTGCTTCGATAATCTGTAATTACTATTCACAACTTGAATATAACATTAATAAGTAATCGTCAAAACTTTAGTAAAAATAAACACAAGCGATGAAATCTTTAGGAATTTTATAGAAAATCATATATTGAACGTTGCAAGAGGAACAAAAATACATTACAAAAAATAAAACATTTAAGTAGCTTTAGTGACCTATATATTTAATTCAAAACACGTTCATTGTACTCTCAACTTAGTTTTGAATAAAATTTAACTCAAAACGTAGATAAAAATCACAGCGATAATATATATGAGTTTATAAAACTTAATATTCTAATAGTTATAAGTGAAAACAACTAAAATTAACTAAAATATTAAAATAATGACAAAATTTAAAAAGTAAAAAAATAACTAAAATGCTTCTTGTCTAAAGGGATTTTGTTTGAAGGGAACTAGTAAAATACATGTCATGTTGCAACGGGTTAACTATATTATCCATTTATAAAGAAAAAAACAAGGTGACGTGAAACAAATTTTACAAAAAAATCAACATGAAACACATCGATGATAACTATGCATGTTATATATATTATTAATTACACATGTCGATTGGTACAGTAGAAAAAAACATTTTTTTATTATCAACTATTTTTAGTTTAAATGATATAGTTTGAGAACATAATTGGACTAGCTTGGTGGATGGATTGACTAGAGTTTTGATTGTTAAATCATTTTCTTTAGGTTAAAAACCCACTAGCAATAACTTTTAAAACACCATTTTTTTAATGAGCACCATTTAATTATTCTTATTGTTGTCGATATTGCATATGGAGAAACATTTTTTTTGTTTTAAATATAAAAACAAATAAGATACATATATAAAATAAAAGAAAATTTAAGAAGAGAAGAAATTATAAAAACTCTTTTAAGATACTAGGTTTTATTATTATTTTGAAACGCAAAGTATTCTATTTTTACGTGGGTTTTTCTAGAGTGATTATATTTCTCTTGAAGGTAATGGTTTAAGCTATGTCTATGATACGTTGTTTTAAATTATTTGTAATATAGATTTAAAAATAGATTTAGATTGTAAATGTATTTAAGCAATTTCGTCTTGGACGTTGACTTTTTGTTATTTAACAAAGTCTTTTATACCCATACAACATGCAGATCATAATTCTCGTAAAAAAATCAAGCCTAAAAGAGACCCGGGGCAACGCACGGTCTTAATTTCTAGTATGCATTAAAGTGATATGTCGGTGACTCCAGTGAAGTTTTAAAAAATTTCAAATTGACAGCAAACTATCATTATTTGTAAAAGCATCCTCCTATTAAACAACCTTTATCTCATAAATATAATCACTTTATAGTTCAACAAAAGTTAATCGTGATTAACAATTTAACGTGTATTTTAATTACATATAGTGTAATAAAATAAGTATCTATATTGAATAAAATTATCGATTTTAACGTTTGTTATATTTAGCATCCAAGTAAGTTTAATAAATAAATTGTGTTAGTCTGAAAATTTAGGTGAAATGTTAAGTTTATTAAATAACGTATTTATTTATTATTTTTTTTACAACAAAGGCGTTGTTTTTAATTTTAAATACGATTTCCATAACGCTTCGAAAAGATCCCGCGGCAACGCGCGAGGATCCAATCCTAGTTATTATTAAAATGGGTGTCCCATTGTCATTTATATTTACTAGTGAAGTTGTATGAACTTTCATTTATTTAATATGGTTTTGTTCGAATCATAAAAAACATAAAAATAATGTGCGCCAAACTACGATCAGTTTGCAATGAGGTAATAAAATAAATGAATAAATTAAATGTATGCATGAATGGAATAGATGACAAAACGAAATGAATGATTGCATTCCATTGTACTGTTTGGTTACCATTTAATAATAGATCTGAATTATTACTTTGTGTTGTTTGTTAAGTAGGAAAAACAAAGAAAAAAAATGTAAAAGGGTTATGTTGGTGATGGTTGGTGGCCAGCGGAGGTTCCTAGTGGTGGTGGTGGCCGGTGGGGCCAATGAAGGTGGTGCATGGTGGCCGGTGGTGGCTATGGTGGTCGGCGGAGTAGCCATTGTTGATGGTGGTGGTGGTCGATTGTGGTGGTGGGCGATGCTGAGTGGTGACAGTGATGGTGGCTAGTGGTTGGTCATGGTGGGGCCAGTGGTGATTGGTACGGTGATGGTGGTTGGTGGTTGGCCATTGTGGCCGGTGGTTGGTCATGGTGGTGGCAGGTGGTGATTGGTGACGGTGATGGTGGCTGGTGGTTGGTCATGGTGGCCGGTGGTAATGGGCGGAGTGATGGTGAGTGGGAAGTGGTAGTGGTGACTAAAGATAAAATAGAATGGAATGCAAAAAAAAGAGATGGATGAAATAAATTTGGTGTGATTAGATGGAATGAGATTATCATATCACTAGCTTTAATAAAACTATGTATTACACGGGTTGAACAAATAAAATAATAAATATAATAAAAATTTATTAAGTATAAAACAATATTTTAAGATAAAATATAATTGAAATTACGTATAGTAAGAACAATATGTAATAAAACAATTATATCAACTTTTCAAGCTTTTGGTTTAAAACTTTTTTGTCCAAAAAAACTAATAAATATTTTGTTTCAAAACAAATCGTATTAAAAAATATCATTTTTAAACATTTTTTTATTATAAATTTTAATTTTAATTATTTTTGTTTATAAAAAATTAACTTTTTAAAAACACTAATTTAGAAAAGTTTGATGTTTTGTAAAAATTTCTTATTCTATAAAAATTATTTTTAGAATTAACATTAATAAGAAGATCTTTTTTAAATTTATTAAAAAACTATTTTTGTTCTAAAAAAAAGTTAAATAATATTATTGATAATTAAAGTTATTATTTAATAGGAGAGAGAAGCGGGATAATTTTGGTGAGAATGAATGTGGTGCCCGCACGTGTCACCGCAAGATACTCTGTAAGGATTATAGAAGAGGCTGATGCACCCAAAACAGTGAAGGTGTCTCCTGCATGCATGCACATTGTGCATGGTAGAAGTTACTTCGGAAGTTTTACACTCTACAAGAAAATTACACAAGTGTAAAATCTTCCGAAGCCAAAAGACAAATTCTTCCGAAGCCAAAGATGAAGTCTTCCGAAGCTTAGAAGACAAAGTCTTCCGAAGCCTCAAAGATAGAAGACTGATTTCTTCCGAAGACAAAGAAAACATGCTCTCTGTAATCAACAACTTTTCAAAAAAGCTGACCAACTTTCCGCTGCCACTCTGCAGGCTCACCCACTTTATACAACTTGGTGAAAAGGTCCATGCTTTAGAAAGCTGTAGATTAAGTTCTTGAGTCTGTAACTTTTTACTTTATGTACTTTTATCCTTTTTGTATTACAATAGGATGTGAGCTATGGCATGTCATAGTCACATGTCAAAAGGCAGATTGCCTTTTGACTTTACATTGATCTTGTTGTCTAGATTAGTGTTTCCAGCTGGCTTTCAAAGTATGGCCGACTATAGTATGTAGTATAAAGTATCTCAGGATCTTGTATTTTTATGTATGCTTTGTAACACTTGTAATAGAACTTGAGCGCAATATACATCTTCCTTGAAAACCAATTATCTTGTTCTTAAGCTTTCCGTCTCTTGGTTACTTGTGTTTATCTTAGTATCTTCATAAGCAGTCCAGTTCCCTATTTGATCTGTTAAGTGTTCTAAGTCTTTTCTTATTGTGAAAAACTGACTTGCACCCTTCAAACGGTCCTGCAATTGGTATGAGAGCTTTCCAGGCTCTTGATTGTAAGATCTTACCATCTTAGATCTCTTAGTTTTTCACAAAATACTTAACAACTTAAATGGCAGCTCTTTCAAAGGCTGATATGGAAACTAGCACTATGACAAAGTCCCCACTGATCACTCCTAAAGACTTTGATACTTGGTGTCAAATAATGGAAGGCTTTATCAAGTCTCAAGACTCCAGGATGTGGGAATATGTTGTCTCTGGACCTTACATTCCATGCACCTCTCCAGCTGCTGCTAGAGGTGGCATGATCCCAAAAGAGGTGGCTGACTATTCTGAAGAAGATAGAAAGAAGATAGATATCAATCAAAAGGCCATGACTGCCCTTCAAACTGCTCTTCCCAACTCTATCTACAGGGGCTTCAAGAAGTGCAAAACTACCAAGCAGTTATAGGATGCACTAAAGCTCATGTATGAGAGGTCCTCTGAAGCAAAGGAGAACAAAAAGGATCTCTCAGTTTTTCACAAAATACTTAACAACTTAAATGGCAGCTCTTTCAAAGGCTGATATGGAAACTGGCACTATGACAAAGTCCCCACTGATCACTCCTAAAGACTTTGATACTTGGTGTCAAATAATGGAAGGCTTTATCAAGTCTCAAGACTCCAGGATGTGGGAATATGTTGTCTCTGGACCTTACATTCCATGCACCTCTCCAGCTGCTGCTAGAGGTGGCATGATCCCAAAAAAGGTGGCTGACTATTCTGAAGAAGATAGAAAGAAGATAGATATCAATCAAAAGGCCATGACTGCCCTTCAAACTGCTCTTCCCAACTCTATCTACAGGGGCTTCAAGAAGTGCAAAACTACCAAGCAGTTATGGGATGCACTAAAGCTCATGTATGAGAGGTCCTCTGAAGCAAAGGAGAACAAAAAGGACCTCTTGAAGCAGCAGTTTGAGAACTTCACCTACAAGACAGGTGAAACCATGACTCAGCAATACTTCAGGTATGTTGAGATTGTGGATACTTTAATGGATGTTGGAGTAACTCTTAAGAACAGGGACATTGTGAGGTAGTTCATGTCCTCTCTTCCTAGACAGTGGACTCACTAGTGTGTTGTCATCAAGAGGACTAAGAACCTTAAGACTCTCACTATTACAGAGTTGTATGGTATCCTCAGTGGCTACCAGATGGAGATGAACATGCAAAATCCATCTGGTAACTCCAGCAATCAGCACGGTTCAGCCCTTCATATGGTTGAAAGGGATTGCAGAGAACCACAACATCATCTTATCTGCTACCCTGACAACTCACAACAGGGTCCTTTCATCACCTTCCTTGAGACACCAAGGGAGAGCTACATCCAAGGAAGTCCATTCCAAAAGACAAGCTCTTCCCATGCTTTTGTGTCTGCTGATAAGAGTTCAGGCAGCTTTTTTTCACCCTTGAAGACCTGGAATGTATCCATCCAGATGATCTGGAGTACATGGAGATAGTCCAGCAGATGGCTCTTCTCACTCACAGAGCCAAGAAGTTCTACAAGCGGATAGGGAGGAAGTTTCCTAGCAATACAGCCAGTGGAAAGTTTGGACTGGACAAAAGTAAGGTGAAGTATTTCAACTACAACCAAATGGGTCACTTTGCCAGGGAGTGCAAGGCACCTAGAACAAATGGTGGCCAAGCACAAGCCAGACCAAACTACACTGAAGGAGTCAACCAGAATGAGAAGCCAAAGCAGCAAGCTGCAGTTGCTGTTGAAGAATGAGGCTTTGACTGGAGCTTTCAAGTTGAAGATGCATCTCCAAACCAAGCGCTGATGGCTGATCATGATGAAGCCAAAGTATTGGAACATCTTTGTACTCCTGAATGTATTGCTAAAGTTAATAGATACAGGTTCTATAACTTAGAAATGAGATCTGATCTTGAGTCCTTAAATATCTTAAAATCTGATTTAAAAAAAGTTGAAAATGGATATAAACTAAAAATAGAAGATTTAGAAAAAACCATTTCAACTCTCAAACATGAACACACCAACTATAGGACTCGGATTAAAGATCTCAACACTAAGTTAACTGAAAGCCAGGCTGAGCTTGTGATCAGCAAAGCCAGGGCAGAAAAGTGTGTTCTTGAAGAAGAGACCTTCACGAACATGATATCCTCATCTCTGCATGCCAAAGTGTGTTATCAGAATAAGCAGTGACTAGGATCTACTGAGATAGCTCCTCCACACTCCTTACTATCAGTAAGATCTCCAAGGTGTGAAACTTGTGAAGATGAGCTTTGTGACATCTGGTAATTTTCCGTTACCAAACTCCGTTAGTTCCGTTAGGTCTTGCATACACGTGTCGTGAGCACACACTAGTTGTCGTTGAACGTTGGTGACTTAATAACAATTATCTATGATAAACAGATGATAATCTAATTAATAATGTTGGTTATTAGTTATGGTTATGTGATTCATGTATTTTAAGTTATTATTTGTGAATTTTACTTGATAACGTGACAACGTGTAACTATGATCTCATATGTTTTGCTATTAGTTGGAAATATATATGATCATTATTGTTGATTAGTAATGTTTATATTTTGTAGTGAAAATCTTTTAAAAAGTGTTAAAAAGATTAGTTTTTATAAAATATAAACAATGGGGTTTAATTTGTAATTGGAAGGGAATTAAAAGTTACGATATTTAAACAAATTTAACCCAACCCTAGCACCCTTCACCATTTGCGGCTGTAACCCCCTCCCAACACCCTCATTATTTGCGATTTTGATCAAGAACAAGCAAGAACAATTCGATTTTGATTAGTTCCAAGTGTTAGCAAGTGTTAATCATCATCCCTACACGTTTAAAGGTGAGTTTTATCAAGTTTTTCATGGTTTTTGATTCTTGATGAACCCTAATTCGAAATTGATGAAGAAAAGTTGAAATTGATGATTGATTGATGATGATATGTTGTTAGTTAGGTTGTATGAATGTTGGGTTATGTTGATTATGCAAGAAATCCATGCTTTGATCATATTGTTCATACATTGCCTAATGAGGAAACTTTTCTTCATGGAAATTCATGGATAGATGATTAGTATGTGTTAGATGATTGTTATGGACTTGATTAAGTATATATTTGATGAATTCACGAATGAATTGGGATTTGATGGATTTTGGATGTTACTTTCCCAAAAGGAAAACTTTATTGATGTGGAACATTGGATTTTGTGAATTAGGCATGTTTATAATACTAGGATCATGCTAGAATGTTTATTGATGATTTCTAAGGTGTTGGAATGTGTAAATTGGATCATGTGAATGTTGGATAAATTGCTTGAGAAATCTAGGATTCATAGGATATGGTGTGATGTTGGTTAAGGGTAGAGAATTATGAATCATGTTTGGGATTGTAATAGATCATTATGATGTATGTTAATTGGTGTGAATTGTGTTGGTTAATGTGATAATGATCGTCATACACGCGTGCGAATCTGAGGCCCCTACTTGGTAGGATTGGTTGGGTTGAGGATGTGAAGTCGTGAGTGGCTTCACATGGCATGTAGTGCATGATTAGATTCAATGTATGAATTGCTAGTTGTGATATAATTATGTTTGTGTTGAGCATGATGTTGGGTTTAGATATGCAAGTGTTGTATGATGAAATATGCAATATGATGATCTATGTTGGTATGATGATGCTGATAGAATCTAAGTTTGACGATGTGAAAAGCTTACATGGTAATAATGTGTTATGAGATGTTAAACTTGATCAAACAAGAATTTAATTAACAAGTCACAAACGGGTCAAACGGGTCAACTAGGTCAAATGTGTTATTTTGGTTTCGAAACCCTAGGGTTGATGTGTTGATGAGCACTTAGGGTTGTTATGTTTCTCTGGTTGCACGTACTTATGTACTTGCGTGTTCTAGGTAACCTTTGAAGGGTTGTCTTTCCATCCATCATCAGTTCTCTCTTGTCATTGTCTTTGCACATCAGGTGAGTTCATGCCCCACTATTTTATAAACTCTCTTCTGGGGGAGGTAGCATACTTGTTCGCAAACATTATATTATTATTATAAGTTGTGTATGTTTTAACATAGTGCATAATACCTTGAAAGTCCTCACACTTTCGGATCGTTAATAATGGTAACTAGCGGGAAATCTTTGGTAGTACTACTGGGTTTGACAAGCCCCACCTGTGCGACTCGAGGTCAAACGGGAGCAATACTGTCCTAAACACAAACATCGTCACGACCTGGTAAGTCGTGACGGGAGGCAACAAACGGCAACAAACGCAACACAGTCAGCTTCGATTGCGAAATCACTATGGTTATTACTTGTGAATATAGACTAGCTATCTATTTCAATGCACTTCTTATGTTATACAAATTATTACTGTTTATGTTAAACGCAAACTCTTGAACTCACCAACCATTGTGTTGACCTTTTTAGTATGCTATTCTCAGGTCGTTAACTCAGGTTGCCATTAGGAGCACATCACGGGTCCAGCATGCATCTTAAGACTTCATCTTAAGTCATAACACTTGGATTTTATTTATGAGATTTAAATAATGGGTTGGCGCGTGTTTTGCCAAATTTTACATTTATATACTTTGGGTTTGTCTTATTTACAAAACGCTTCCGAATAGTTTTAAAGTTTGAACTTTGATTGGTTTTATTTTAAATGTGGCATATAGTGTCGTTCTGAGTAACTAGTGACTGTGATCCTAGTTTGTTCGCACGCCTCGCGGTAAAACTCCGCATGTGGAATTTGAGGGTGTGACAAGCTTCCCCTCATAGACCCAATGAGTGAAGAGGATGTAGAGGAGATACTAAAGGATGGATCTGAGAAGAGTGAAGAAGATCATCCTAAGAAGGGTCACTATTCTCCTGAGGAGAGGACTTCTCTTGGGTTGTCAAAGTCCAAGAAAAAGAACTTGATCAGAAGAGCAAAGAGAAAGTCCAAGAAAGCTCAAGAGATCAAGGCCACTTTCAACTCCAAGCAGAAACAAGTGTTCATCTCTGCAGGATTTAAAGTGGTAAAAGCTAAAGACTCAACTATGAATCCTAGTACCAGGGGTGCTAGTTCTTGTCAACCTCATCCCAACAACAACAAGAAGAAGGCTGATTTGTTGTGTACCACTGCTGCACAATCTGAACCATTCACATCCAGCAACAAGTCTCTCCCTAAAAGACTTGCTACTTCATCTGTGAAGAAGAAGAAGGAAATGGAAAGTAATCAAGATCAGTCTTGCTCTCAAAAGAAAGCTTCTAGAAGAATGCAGTTTGACTGTGTCATGTGTGGCAGTACTTCTCATTTAGCTAAGGATTGCATCTACAATCCTAAAAGCACTGTCCACATGATCAAGAAGAAATCTTCTGAAAAGATCAAGAAGAAGCCAACTTCTGAAGGCAAAGCTTTTCCTCTCGGAAGTTCCAAGGTGAAGAAGAAGACAAGTGAAAACTTTCCTTCGGACGAAAAATTAGTCTCGGAAGAAAGGAATGCTTCCGAAGTACTGAAGCCTGCTGCAGTGAAAGCAAGATCTTTCGAAGGTCCAGTCTCCAAAACTTCTGAAGTTGTCAAAACTTCCAAAGTGTTGAAGGTCAAGTCTAAGCTTCCAAAGGTGGTGTGGAAGACAAAGAAAGACCATGTGACTGAAAGTTCTTCATCAACAACAGCTGCTGATCCTCAAAGCTTGAACATAGGATCAATTGCTGTTGCATTGTCTTCTATTGATATTACTGAGCCCAAGACTAGCAAGGCTTGGGTTTCCAAATGTAACTAATCATCTCTTTTTGTACAGGAGCAGCTAAAGACCAACAAAAATGTATGGATCATTGACAGTTGCTGTTCTAGGCACATGACAGGCAATGGCTCTCTACTCCAAATTTTGAAAAGATTGATGGAGGGTCTATTGCTTTTGTAGGAGATGCAGGAGGTTACATTACAGGAAGGGGCATGGTCACAAATGGTAAGCTCTGCATTGAGAAGATAAACTTTGTCAAGGAGCTTGGGTACAATCTACTGAGTGTATCCTAATTTTGTGATCAAAAGCTTAACATGCTCTTTACTGAGCATGAGTGCATTGTTCTCAAGCCCGGGGTGATCATTCCTCAAGAGCATATTCTACTCAGAGCCCCCAGGAAAGGAAACATGTACAAGATGGACTTGCATGAAACTTCTCCCTCTGGACAAGTGTCTTGCTTTCTGTCTAAATCAAGTAGTGATGAGTCTTTTCTCTGACATAAAAGAATGTGCCATGTAAACTTTAAAAACATGAATAAATTAATTAAGAATGATTTGGTAACTGGAATGCCAAAGAAAGAGTTTACAAGTGATGACTATTGTTTTGCTTGCCTGAAAGGGAAGTAGCATAAAGTGTTTCACAAGCCAAAGGAAAGAAACTCCATCACTACTCCCCTACACTGGTTACATATGGATCTTTTTGGCCCCACCAGTGTAATAAGTTTAGGAAGGACCTCATATTGTTTGGTGATCACAGATGATTTCACTAGATTCACTTAGGTTTTTGTCCTTAGAACTAAGGATGAGACTCTTGAGATATTGAAGAATTTCATTCTGAAGATTAAGAATCAATCTGATCACAAGGTCAAGATCATAAGATGTGATCAAGGAACTGAATTTAAGAACCAAATCCTTGATTCATTTTGTGATAAAAAGGGTATTTCAAGATAATATAGTGCTGCCAGGACTCCTCAGCAAAATAGTGTTGCTGAGAGGAGAAACAAGACACTAATTGAAGCTGCAAGAACTATGTTGTCTGACTCTAAATTGCTTATCACCTTCTGGGCAGAAGCAGTAAACACTGCTTGCTATGTGCAGAACAGAGTTTTAGTAGTTAAGACTCATGGTAAGACTTCTTATGAACTGTGACACAAAAGAAGACCTTTCATTGGTTTCCTCAGATCATTTGGATGTCCTTGCATAATCTTGAATACCAAAGATCAGATAACCAAATTTGATGAGAAATCAGATGATGGATACTTCATTGGATACTCTTCTCAAGCTAAGGCTTATAGAGTGTACAATCTCAGAACCAAAATTGTTGATGAGTCAGCGAATGTGACTTTCAATGAACACACTTCTTGTGTGAGAGGTTCTGGTCCTGATTGGCTGTTTGATCTTGATTTAGTTACTAACTGTTTTAACAAGTCTTGTGAGAATGTTTCAGGATCAATAGGTAACTCATCAACAAAAGATCCTAATCCAAGATTTGAGCTGAGAAGACCTTCAAGTCAATCTACTTTAGCTCCAGTGGTAACTAATTCTACAGATGGAGCTCCTATCAGCACAACAATGACAAATCCTGTTGATACATCTGAAGTGCCTTCAAATTCAAGCTTAGAGACACAGAACCAAAGGGAAGGAGTTCCAAATATTGAAGAAAGTGGAAATGGTGACAGTGATCAAGAATTTCTTGATGTTGACTCCATGGAAGACAACATCATTGATGTCACACACTCATTGGATCAAGCTTCTCTTGATAAGTGTGCTGATGTGGTGGGTGAATCTGCTTTGCCTGATCAAATTTTGATCTCTCCAACCAACTTGCTGTGATCCCTCAACTAAGGATCCACAAGTCTCACTCTACCACAAACATCATTAGTGAAGTTGACAAGGGGGTAAGAACAAAAGGACAAACCCATGACAAAAATGTTTCTCTCTACTCTTGTTTTCTATCTCAAGTAGAGCCAAAGAAAGTTGAGGAGGCTCTGAAGGATGGAAGTTGGGTTGAAGCAATGCAGGAGGAACTGCTTCAATTCAAAAAACAGAAGGTTTGGAACCTATGTCCTTTTTCTCCTGGGAAGACTACTATAGGAACCAAATGGGTGTTTAGGAACAAGAAAGATGATAGAGGACTTGTCATCAAGAACAAGGCAAGACTAGTTGTTCAAGGGTATACTCAGGAAGAAGGAATTGATTACATTGATGTCTTTGCTCCAGTAGCAAGACTTGAAGCTGTTAGGATATTCTTAGCCTTTGCTGCATCCAAGAATTTCAAGGTCTACCAACTTGATGTCAAGTGTGCTTTCTTATATGGGGTGATTAATGAGTAGGTATATGTCAAACAACCACCTGGTTTTGTAGATCCTGATTATCCTGATTATGTCTACAAGCTTGATAAAGCTTTATATGGGTTGCACCAAGATCCAAGGAAGTGGTATGAGACTCTATCTCAGTACCTATGCCAGCATGGTTACAGAAGGGGTACTATAGATGGAACTCTCTTCATCAAAGGAATAGGAAATGACTTGATGCTGGTGCAAGTGTATGTAGATAACATTATCTTTAGGTCAACTAATCCAAGGCTCTACAAAGACTTTAAGAAGCTGATGAAGAATAGATTTGAAATGAGTGCCATGGGAGAACTCAATTTCTTTCTAGGAATTCAAGTGAAGCAGGTTGACAATGGCATCTTCATAAGTTAGTCAAAGTATGTTCAGGACATACTTACAAGATTCAGCATGACTGACTGCAAGGTTGCAAAGACTCCCATAGTAAGAAACCACTCCTTTGGACCTGACCTTAAGGGGGAGTGTGTAGATGAGCATCTCTACAGAGCTATGATTGGGTCTCTCATGTACCTTACTGCCAGCAGGCATGATATCATGTTTGCCACATGTATCTGTGCTGCTAGATATCAAGCCAACCCCAGGATGTCACACTTGGTTCCTGTCAAGAGAATTTTAAGATACCTCAAAGGTGCTCCATCACTTGGCCTTTGATATCCAAAGAATTCTGACTTCAATCTGTATGCATATACAGATAGTGACTATGGTGGCTGCAATATGACTGCAAAGTCTACATCAGGGGGATGTCAATTTCTTGGTGGGAGGATAGTCTCATGGCAATGCAAGAAACAATCATGTGTATCTTCATCAACTGCTGAATCTGAATACATTGCTGCTGCAAGCTGCTGTGCTCAAGTGCTTTGGATTCAGAATCAGATGCTAGACTATGGATTCAACTTCAAAGAGACTCTCATCCACATAGACAACAATAGTGCTATCTTTATTACAGAGAATCCTGTGCAGCACTCAAGGACCAAGCATATCAATATCAGGTATCATTTAATTAGAGATAATTTTAAAAAAGGGTTAATCAAACTAGTCACAGTTCACACAAATGAACAATATGCTGATTTGTTTACCAAAGCTTTTGATGAACAGAGATTTAAGTATCTTATATCAGCTATTGGGATGATCAACTTTGAGTAGCTTTTCTTAAACTTAAATTCAATATAATTTCTAAAATCTGTGTGTCCTTAGTTGTCTATTTTATCACCTTCATAAGCCCCTAATTAACTTGGAAAAAGATTGTTTTAAAAAATATTCCTTGGATTTTTAAGAATTTTGAACTTCTTTTTCTTCGAAAGAAACTAAGTTACCTTCGAAAGAAAATTATGTCTTTAATATCAACTAATTACTTATGACAATTTACTTTTGGAAGAAATTTTCTGAATATCTCCCGAAGCAAATTTTTCTTAAGTACTTAAATGATATTAAGGGACAATTATCTTCAGAATGTACTTATCTCTGAAAAGATAAGAATACTCTAAGTATTTTTTCTTCCGAAGCAAAATTTTCAAAACTCTTAAAAATATCTTCCGAATCCAAATTGGTCTCGGAAGCTTTTATCAAAAACTTCAGAAGCCAAATTACCTTCTGAAGATTTCGACTACCAAGAAAACTACTTTTGGGTACTTTTTCATGAGTATGGACAATGAGGACTCACCACCCTCACTTGCAGTTGTCCAGACATAACAACTTCCTTAGGCTCACACTAATGTGGAGGCCTTACTTCAACAACTATTTAAGGAAGGAATTCCAATGTCCATGCCTGTCCCATCCCATCTAGCTGAAAATCCAATAATGGGATGGTGGTATGATTCTTCAAGAATGGCGTTGGTGCTATCAAGGGCTCAGGGGCAGCAGGAACTCTTCAACTTTCAGATCCTGAGTTTTCATGATGGTATGAACTTGGTTAGCCTGCCTTTCATCAATCCAAGCCAAAACAGATAGGCTGGCAGGCTAGCTAGCTGAGGTGATCCAAGAATAGGTTTTGAGGGAATTCAGACAAAAAGTAATTTTATATAGACAGAGGCTAGCAAGGAAAACTGTTAGTCAACTAGATATTGAGGTAAACCCTAAGATTAGATTCGAAGGGGAAAGCTCAGTTGAAGGCCCAGCAGAAGAACCTGTGAACCTTGAGACTGGCTCACCCTCTACACCCAAGTACCCTCAGTGACACACCTACTGGTGAAGGTGTATCACAACCTCTCTCTAGCCAGAACTCAAGCTCATCACAACCATCTACAGGCCAAAGCTCTCTCCACCCTGAGTCATACAGGCCCACAATTGACAAAGGGAAAAAGAAAATGACTCCTGAGGAGATTGAGGAGGAAAAGAGAGAGAGGAAGAGGAAGGCCAGGGGAGAAAGATCAGGAGAAGTCCCAAGCTTCATACAAGCTGTAATCAGGGCTGCCCATAGGCTTGATACTCAGAATGATGAGTTAAGGGTAGCCAGATTGAATTATCTAGGACTTAGGAACTACAACATTGATGAAATCATTTCTCTCCCCTTGGTAGAACTAGATGAACTGGCAGACAGGGAGCTGTATAAAAAGAGGAAGGAGGCTGAGGCAGCTGAACTGCTCCTCAAAATCAAAGAAGAGAGAAAAAAAAAGACAACAAAAAGCTCCTGTCCTCTTTCCAGTTCATGAAAGTCCTGAGAAAGAGTCTGTGGCTGTTGAAGAGGAAGAAACTCAGATAAGCAGGGAACAAGAAAGACAAAAGATGATTACTTATCTGAGTGCCACAGGACTCTATCAGGCAGCAGCCCTCAATCCCCTCTCATTTGAATACATTGAGTTTGAGTACCTAAAACAGCTTGATGAAGAGGCTCAAACTCAAAGAAAAGCAGTTAAAAGAAAAATGAGAGAGGAAGCTGCTAAAACAAGAGCCACCATTAGAGCCCAAGAGAAGAAGTCTGCTGACAGACTAAAGATGGTGAGCTTCTTGAAGCTGTATGGGTTCTCTGGAAGGAGACTTGGTCCTATGTCTTTATCCACAATGGATGAGCACATCAGGAGGATCAAGCAGAAGATCAAAGAAGGTCAACTTGTGGACTTGCATTCTCCACCAAGTCCAGCTGCACCTGAAGTTGAGGTGAAGGTTGAAGAGACAACACATCCTGAACCTGAAGCTACAACCAAGCCAACTTCATCTTCTGACCCACATCAGGGTTCTAAGTCCCCTCCTACTGATCAAATGGGGAATAAAGACTCAACTGAGGAGAGCATAAAAGTCAATCTGGTACTGCAGGCCAAGCTCCTCAATTGAAGTATAGAGCAAGGAAGAGGATGGCCATCAGAAGGGACAGAAGAAAGAAGAAAAAGTCCAAGGCATCCACCTCATCACCGCAGGATGAGTCAAAACATCTTGAGGATATGCAACAAGAGGATAACCAATCCACTCCAATTCAGGTTGAGCCTCTTGCATCAGGAAGACCCATTCTGTCCTGGACTTTTGCTGAAAATCCAGACAGATGGTATGTTGTTAGAGATTAAGGTGGTCAAGATGTCTATCTCTGGCAGGACATGCTTGATCTACGTTTGCATGATCTCTTTGACATGAGGAGGTTCTATGAGAGTCTGAAGGATCCAGATCAGATGATGAAGAAGGAAATGCTCCTGATCCTAATGAGGACTATCAACTGCTGAAAAACTTCTCTGTTTTGGTAGCATCAGCCTAGGGGGAGTTTGTAAGGATTATAGAATAGGCTGATGCACTCAAAACAGTGAAGGTATCTCCTGCATGCATGCACATTGTGCATGGTAGAAGTTACTTCGGAAGTTTTACACTCTACAAGAAAATTACACAAGTGTAAAATCTTCCGAAGCTAAAAGACAAATTCTTAAGAAGCCAAAGATGAAGTCTTCCGAAGCTTAGAAGACAAAGTCTTTCGAAGCCTCAAGATAGAAGACTGATTTCTTCCGAAGACAGAGAAGACATGCTCTCTTTAATCAACAACTTTTCAGAAAAGCTGACCAACTTTTCGCTGCCACTCTGCAGGCTCACACACTTTACACAAGTTGGTGAAAAGGTCCATGCTTTAGGAAGCTGTAGATTAAGGTCTTGAGTCAGTAACTTTCTATTTTATGTACTTTTATCTTTTTTGTATTACAATAGGATGTGAGTTATGGCATTTTATAGTCACATGTCAAAAGGCAATCTGCCTTTTGATTTTACATTGATCTTGTTGTATAGATTAGTGTTTCCAGCTGGCTTTCAAAGTATGGCCGGCTGTAGGATGTAGTATAAAGTATCTCAGGTTCTTGTATTTTTATGTATGCTTTGTAACACTTGTAATAGAACTTGAGAGCAATATACATCTTCCTTGAAAACCAATTATCTTGTTCTTAAGCTTTCTGTCTCTTGGTTACTTGTGTTTATCTTAGTATCATCATAAGCAGTCCAGTTCCCTATTTGATCTGTTAAGTGTTCTAAGTCTTTTCTTATTGTGAAAAACTAACTTGCACCCTTCAAACGGTCCTGCATACTCTTTTATTAGAGTAGAAATATTTATTTTTGCAAACAAACATGTTATTTTTCATTTACACTCAATAATTCATTTCATTTTGCATCTCATTACTTCATATCAAACGCTACCTAAATTTAAACAAACACCATGACCTGACCAAACTTTATATTAAAATAATAGAATAACAAATATTATAAAAAATAAGAAGAATGCATATGTGTGGGTAATAGAAAATTAAAAAGAATAAATATATGGGTGGTGAAAAAAAAACATAACAATAAAGACATAGCTATCTAGAATATTCGATTATGCATCATTTTTTAACGGCGTTTGGAACTATTTTTAATTCCCGAGTGAGTCTTTCTAAGATGGTATTTCAACCGACCATATTGATTTTGACGATTCAAGCCTGACTCGCCTAAAAACACCATTAAAAATGAAACCCACCTATGTGGTTTAACCCTCTTGAGTGAGATTTTGAACTTGTGATCTAAAAGATCTCAAGTTTTAACCCTCGCCACATACCATTAGACCAGAAGGTTAATGGTGACTATGCGTCACTTGAAATACAATTGAAGCCAAAGACACCAGATTGAACATTAGTGTTACATTTGGTTTACAAAATTATTTAAATAAAAGAGAATTAAAAAAATTGAAAACCAAAAGAACTAAGCGTGTGTTTTAACACTCACGGGTGGAACCACACCCCTACTGAGTTTTAGGACGTAGGACTTCGAATCACACAAAAATAGTGTCAAATATGTTATAAAACAATATTATATCTAACGTGAAAACCCCAATGTCTATATCCTTTTAAATACAAAACAATGTCACATTGCACAAAACAAAGCTCACAATCTTTTTTCCCGACAAGAACTGAGCTTTATATCGATTCCAAAAACATTACAACTTAGAGAAGTTAGGGTGGTCAGGGCATCACGCGGGTTAGCAGGATTCGAGCGGGTGTCACAATGCAAGTAGTGTGGCTTCGAGGATCGGGTAGGAGATGGGGTTCATGAACCCGTTAATGAAACTGTTATTTTTTCCATTTTCTAATTAAACTCAATCTCAAACCACTAATCATGGCTTGCTATATTTCCAAAATCAACTTTAGACTTAAGTACAATATTTAATGGAAGGCCAATTTTGATTTTTTCTTAATTAACTTGTGCACCTAATAAAAAAAACAACTAAATAAGCAGTCTTGTTTATTATTATTATTATTTTTCTGAATACGCCCATACAAACTTTAACGAAAACGTTAGTTCTACAAAAATAGTTCAAATATGTCAATAAGACTATAATCGCATGATTATCATCTATTTAATGAAAATTATTTATATTATTTTTATGTCTTATATGTAATCTCCTTCGATTTAGCTCCTTGCTATTTATAAAATTACCGTAGTTGCAAATATATATATATATATATATATATATATATATATATTATATCTTTATCTTTATCTTTATATAATAATAAAAAAGTAACTAATGGGGACACGTGGCAGCACCACATTCATCCTCACCATAATTTTCTCACCTCTCTCTTCTACTTAATAGTTACTATAATTACTAATAATATTGTTTAATTTATTTATAAACTAAAAATATTTTTTGATAAATTAAGAAAGAAATCTTTTAATCAATATTATTTATAAAGAAATAAAATTTTATAAAATAATCTTCTTTTCAAAAACATTAAACTTTTTTAAAAATATAAAATATTTTAAAAATCAATATTTTTAAAAAGTAAAATTTTTATAAAAAAAATAATTATAAATAAATTTTATAAAACCTTTTGTTTTGAAACAAAATATTTAGTTTTTTTAAACAAAAAAAGTTTAAAAACTTGATATCATTATTTTGTTATCTATAGTCCTTACACATAATTTTAACCGTATTTTATCTTAAAATATCATTTTATAATTAACAAAATTTTATTTTATTTAATATTTTATATATTCAACCCGTGTGATACACGGGTTATTAAGCTAGTATTATAATAAAAGTGTAACTAATGAGGACACGTGGCAGCACCACATTCATCATCACCATAATTTTCCCGCTTCTCTCTCCTACTTAATAGTTACTATAATTACTAATAATATTATTTAATTTATTTATAGACTAAAAATATTTTTTATAAATTAAGAAAGAAATCATTTAATCAATATTATTTATAAGGAAACAAATTTTTACAAAATAATCTCTTTTTCAAAAACATCAAACTTTTTTAAAAATATAAAATATTTTTAAAATCAATATTTTTAAAAAGTAAAATTTTTATAAATAAAAAATAATTATAAATAAAATTTATAAAACTTTTTGTCTTGAAACAAAATATTTAGTTTTTTTAACAAAAAAAGTTTAAAAACTTGATATCATTATTTTGTTACCTATAGTCCTTATACATAATTTCAACCGTATTTTATCTTAAAATATCGTTTTATAATTAACAAAATTTTATTTTATTTAATATTTTTTATATTCAACCCGTGTAATACACGGGTTATTAAGCTAGTATTATAATAAAAGAGTAACTAATGGGTACACGTGGCAGCACCACATTCATCCTCACCATAATTTTCTCGCCTATCTATCCTACTTAATAGTTACTATAATTACTAATAATATTATTTAATTTATTTATACACTAAAAATATTTTTTGATAAATTAAGAAAGAAATTTTTTAATCAATATTGTTTATAAAGAAATAAAATTTTATAAAATAATCTTCTTTTCAAAAACATCAAACTTTTTCAAAAATATAAAATATTTTAAAAATCAATATTTTTAAAATGTAAAAATTTTTTAAATAAAAAATAATTATAATAAATTTTATAAAACCTTTTGTTTTAAAACAAAATATTTAGTTTTTTTAAACAAAAAAAGTTTAAAAACTTGATATCATTATTTTGTTATCTATAGTCCTTACACATAATTTCAACTGTATTTTATCTTAAAATATCATTTTATAATTAACAAAATTTTATTTTATTTAATATTTTATATATTCAACCCGTGTAATACACGGGTTATTAAGCTAGTATAATACTAAAAGAGTAACTTGGGGGGACACTTGTCACATTTCTAGGCCCTTGAGTTTCTTTTTTCCCACCTCTCTCTCCTCTTAAATAATTACCTAAATTAATAAATATTAAATAGTTTTAATTCTTTTTTAGATTACAAATAATTTTTAATAAATTAGGAAAGATTTCTTTTTATTATTGTTATTTTCACATTCTTTCAAAACATTAAACTTTTTTAAAAATACAAAATATTTTAAAATTTATATTTTTAAAAAGAAAAATTTTTATAAACTAAAAATAATTAAAATTCATAGCTATATAAGGATATTTAAAAAAAATATATTTTTAAAACTGTTTCTTTTGAAACATAATGTTTATTTTTTTTTTAAAAATAAAAAACAATTTTAAAACAAAAATTTAAATAGTTTATATCATTATTTTATTAATTATAGTTATCACTCATACATAATTTTAATCATATATTATTTATAATATTGTTTAATAATTAATAATTTTTTTCTTTTATTTAATATTTTATTTTTCAACCCGTGTAACACACGGGTTTACTAAAGCTAGTATATATATATATATATATATATATATATATATATATATATATATATATATAGGGTAAGGTTCTAATAAGAACCCTATCTTATTGTGAGAACCATTTAACCCAATATAATCTATTGATTTATTTTACAATAAATGAGATAATGGCATGTGTCCATTTGACTTTTTTAATAGAAAAGGGCAATTTGGTGATTTCACCAACCCAATAAAATTCAGGTTGAATATGGTGGTGACAAGTGTCACCACCTAACTTTCTCTTTCGTCCTATATTTTTTTTTTATAAAAATAACTTTATACCCAATTTTTTTATACATTTAAAACTTTTTAATACTATATTATTTTTTATAAAAATTATATCATTAAACTCGTATAATTTTTCTCTTTAATTCTCATATAGTCTCAATATTTTTTTGGTGATTTAGATTGGATGTCTATAGCTACATCACTGTAATTAGTATTTCAAACACTTAAAAACTATTTTACAACATCTAAAAACATATGTTACACTAATATAATAAGAATACACCACTGTAATCACACTAATATAACAAAAATACACCATCTAAAACCATATTTTACAGCATTTTACCATATGTTACAGCATTACACTGCTGTAAACTGTAGCAAAACGATGTAACTACACCAATGTAAACCAAATGTAAAATATACATCATTAAACGATGTAACTACACCAACGTAATTTCAATAACATAACAACCAAATGACATTAAACCACGTAGATACTCCAAACGACATTAAACCAATGTAAACCAAATGTAAAAAATTAAAGAAATATCACATTTACTTAGTTACATCGCTATAAACCAATGTAACCCAACGTAAAAATTAGGCGCATTACAACTATTTAGGCGTTTGAGCACTGTTTGGAAGCTTGAAGACTCTTTGGGCGTTTTAGTTACATCACTATAAACCAATGTAACCCAACGTAAAAATTAGGCGCATTACAACTGTTTAGGCATTTGAGCACTATTTGGAAGCTTGAAAACTGTTTAGGCGTTTTAGTTACATCACTGTAAACCAATGTAACCCAACGTAAAAATTATGCGCATTACAACTGTTTAGGCGTTTGAGCACTGTTTTGAAGCTTGAAGACTGTTTGGGCGTTTTAGTTACATCACTGTAAACCAATGTAACCCAACGTAAAAATTAGGCGCATTACAACTGTTTAGGCGTTTGAGCACTGTCTGGAAGCTTGAAGACTCTTTGGGCGTTTTAGTTACATCACTGTAAACCAATGTAACCCGACGTAAAAATTAGGCGCATTGCAATTGTTTAGGCATTTGAGCACTATTTGGAAGCTTGAAAACTGTTTAGGCATTTTAGTTACATCACTTTAAACCAATGTAACACAACGTAAAAATTAGGCGCATTACAACTGTTTAGGTGTTTGAGCATTGTTTGGAATCTTGAAGACTGTTTGGGCGTTTTAGTTACATCACTGTAAACCAATGTAACCCAACGTAAAAATTAGGCACAATACAACTGTTTGGGCGTTTAAGCACTATTTATTCCTCGTTTTTCTTTATTCGTACGTAGTTAAATCATATTACAATGTTACATTGTTGTACCATATAACAAAGCTATAACAAAACCAAGAAGTTACAATGTTAATCTTCATATAATCTTGCAAACGACAGTATTAACAAATATAATCTTGCACTACTATACGAAACTTTTACACCCGATATTACACCACTCCAACTAACATCTTTTTGTAAACTAAATAAAAATAACATCTTTTAGTGAGGTATACTATTACTCGATGGTGGTATGCTCGTGGTGGCCGGAAGGGAGAGAGGGATGTCGTGCAGATAGCGGGGGGAGAGAGGGATGGTGTAGTGGTGTGTAGGTATGCTCGTGTTATGCTTGTGGTGGTCGAATGGAGAGATGGATGGTGTGGTGGTGTGCAGGTGGCGGTGGGGTGGAGATGAAAGAGAGAAGATTATGGTATGTTTAAGGATTTTTGAATATAAAACCAAAGAAAAAATAAAAAAGAAAAAATCTTTGAAATGATGTTTCTAACAAAAGCATAAAGCAAAAAAAGAGTAAATGACTACTATGCCATTTATGTCATCTCCACCATTCAAATGGAATCTATATTTTTTAATATTAAATCAATGGATGGATCTTGGGTTAAAAGGTTTTTACAATTTCTTAGGGTTCTTACATGAACCCAATCCTATATATATATATATATATATATATATATATATAGGAGAGGGTTCTTAAAAAAACCATACTTTTATGAGAAAACTAATAAAACCACATTCAACCAATCAGATTATTTATAAATATTTATATTTTGTTTTTATTTAAAGGGTATTTTAGTAAAATATAAACCCACTATTTTTGGTATCTTTTTAATTTAAATTAATGATTTTCTTTCTCTTTTTTTCATTTATCTTCTTCAACCTATATTTAAAACCTTAAAAGTAACTTGATTATACATGCCACTCACATCCACATATGAAGATGATGATGATGATGAACCGAGATGATGATGATGATGAACCGAGATGAAGATGATGATTCGAGATGAAGATGATTACGAACTCGAGATGAAGATAACTATAATCTAGAGATGAAGATAATGGTTCTAGATGAAGATGATCATGAAATCAAAACGAAGATGATTATGAACTTGATGAACAAAATGAAGATGATGATGATGAACAACAAAGATATCGGTCCAAAAAAGAACATCTTCTTCATCCATCTTTGGATTCATATAAATAGAACATGTTCTTCATCCATCTTTGGTTTCAAAGAAAGAAATCGGTCCAAAAGCAAATAGAAGAGGTGGTGTTTCATATATATTTGCTTTTTTTATTCATCATCATCATCGTCGAGGTACATATACGTAAGCAGATTTACATATGGTTGTACATCTCTTCACTGAGATTCCACTGTACTTTTTAGTGTTACGTATATGTAACTTATTAGGTTACACATAGCAGTATATGTATAAATCAAGTTACATATACGTAATCACGTTAATATATGGCTTAATTTCCGAGTTTAATTAAATATTTTGCACTTGTTATATGTGTTATACTTAAATTTACGAAAATGGAAATGGTTGTATACATATAGTAAAATTTATCAATGTGAATTATATGTTAGAAAATTAAAAATTCGATTTGATGGTGAATTTAAAGCTTGATGGGTTACGTATACGTAACATAGTGTTTCATAAGTGTGTAACATAGTGTTACTTATATGTAACAGAATGTTACATATTAAAAGTGACTGTTGTTTAACCTGATTACATATACGTAACCTCACTGGTGTTCATTTGTTTGTTTTCTTACTTCATTTATATCTAGTTCTTCCAATATATAAAAATTAATATGATTTAGTATTTAAATTATTATAAAATTTTGGTGAATAGGAGTTAGTTAGAAAATTTTGGTTTAAATTGAAAGAGAGAGAAGAGAGAGTGAGTGATTTTAGGGATTTAATTAACTAAATGAAAATTTTCATATAATTTAAAAACATGTTTTATCTATTATACCCTTATAAGCAGATAATTAAATCCTTTAAACATCATTTATTTATAATTTTACCATTGTATGATCTCAATCATAGATTACATAAATCAATGGTGGATAAATGGTTTTCTTGTAAAAAATGGTTTTCTTAGGAACCCTCTTTTATATATATATATATATATATATATATATATATATATATATATATATATATATATATATATGGAAGGGATCAAATGAGAACTAACTTTTTTTGTGAGAACCCTAAAAACCAATCTCAGCCACTAGTTTTCAAAGGCAAAATGGTAATTAAGAAAAATAATAAAAAAATTATAATAAAAAAATTAACATAAAAATAAGAAAAATAAAAACACAAAAATATTTTTCTTATTTCTCTCTTTCATAAAAAAAATTATAAAGAATAAAAAAATCTCGTTTTATCTTACGAAATTCATTTTACACATGTGTAATACTGGATTTGCACATGTGTAAATTTGGTATTACACATATGTATAACCAGATTTACACATGTGTAAATAACGGGTGGATGATTTTTTTTAAAAAAAGTATAACAATATGGTAGGCGTTGGAAAGATAAAAAAAATAATTAAATAAATGGTGAAATGTTTTTGAAAAAATAATATCGTAAAAAAGTTACGAACATGGTGCAAATGGCATGTGATGTAAATTGTGTGGCTTATATTGGTTACTAGAGTTCTCACAAAAAAGGGTGATTCTCAAGATAACCCTATATATATATATATATATATCAGGATCATTGCAGAACTCCTAAATATCTTCAGAATTACAGGACTTATCTAAACCATTAGATTATTTTATCAACGGTCAAAACAATACCAAGATTATAATAATTAAATAAAATATAAAGAATTTTTAATCATTGACTTAAAGGGTGGTACTGGGATTTAACACCATAATTAAATCATTTTCTAATTTTTCTCACTTTCTTTCTAAATTTAAAAACCCCCATGGTCATTAACAGATGCTGAATATCTCTCACTATCTTAAGAAATATGATTTCATGATGCTAATATTCAAGTCTATGGGATGATTTTAGAAGAAGTTTTCATCCGTGGAAAACATATAGTGGTCAGTGAAATATTTTTATTACAGTTGAAGAATTGTATGAGAAAAGCATTGGGCCATCGGAACTTACTTTGAGTATGTTGGTTGCCATACATGGTTTTTATTTTTGTACAATAAATTAATTGGAATTGTGTTTCATCGGAATTCGGCTTAATATGATTTGATGTTTTTTTATTTTAGTTTTATGAATCTTCAAAAATGATGATTGTGTTTTTATTACTACTTTACTAAAAACATCTAGTTATCAATCATTCATGGTTTACTTTTTTTGTCGCTAATTTTAATTTTTGTTATAGATGAAACACTTCCAATATAAGTGTTTTACTATTTGTCTAGTTAATTAGACGGTGTCCTTATTATGTTATATAAGTCACTAGATCATTATCTTGTATGAACATATAAAAATACTTCAAAAATCAGAAGTCGTTTTCTAGCTTAATTTTGTTTATATTTCACTTTTTGGGTTATTTTTTGCTGTTAAGATTGATATATGATGAAATTATAGGAGAATTATTTTATTATTTATTATCATTTTATTCTTTAAACTTAACTATGGTCTTTTGATTTTATCATTGAATCCAACACAAAAAGTGAAAATTTTACATATATGCAAATAGTTGATTCGTATATTTTATTTGTAAAACATTAATTTTACATGTAGCTAAGAAGGAGAAACTCAAGACATATTTTTGTATAGCTGAAAAGGAGAAACTCAAGACATATTTTTGTATGCATATGTAAATGTAAGTAATTGGTCTGTTTGAACGTTTACGTATATGTAAATAGTGTGCGATTCGAAAAATCAGTGTTTAGTAGGATGTGAAACATTAACTTTTAATTTATTTTTCTTTACAAAATTCTTTGATAGCTACTGTAGTACACATATTACATATTATAATTTATAAAAGTTTTGCTCATGCTTTTTAATATTTTGATTCGGTTTTGGTATCACAATTCAAGCATACACATAGCCTTAAATTAATAGAGGCTTAGTGGTTCATTTTGGATATTTAAATATATATATTACTTCTTGTTATAGGTTTTCCACTTTAAAATGATATTTATATTTTTGTTTTACATAGGTGTTAATTAACTATTTACATATATACATACTGTAAGTTTGAAAAATAAATGATCATCATAAAGATTTATATATATGTGGATAGATAATCGTTTGAAGAACTACATACATGCAAAGCATAGATTAGTTTGAAAAATGAATATTTGTTATAAAAATTTACACATCTATAACTAGACAATTAGTCGAAAGGATAATTAGTTTAAAATTTATAATTATATATATTTATGTAAACAGTATATAACCGTGTAAAATGTTAATCTATCTAAATATAATTAATGAATTTGATTCTTTAGTTTGAAATACATGATGAAATTCAAGATTAGTTTCATAAAAATTACAGAGATATGAGATCCAAATGATGAAATAATTATGCAATAAATTTTCTGGAGAGAGAAAAATTAGTTGATTACTAATTTACCCTTTTATATTTTATTTTTAATCCTTAAGATTGAAAATAATGAGTGATTAAGATTAGTTTTTTAAGTTTTCATAAGAAGTGAAGTTCTCATTTGAACCTAACCCTATATATATATATATATATATATATATATATATATATATATATATATATATATATATATATATATATATAGGATAGGGTTATCTTGAGAACCATCCTATTTTGTGAGAACTCTAGTAACTAATTTCAGCCACACAAATTAAGTCACATGTAACTCATATGTCATTTCCATTTTTTTTTTTAAACTTTCATAATTATTTTTCACGACATTATTTTTTCAAAAAAAGTGCACCATAAAATTCAGTATTTTTTTATCTTTCCAACGCCTACCATATTAATATATTTTTTTTAAAAAAATCACCTACCTGCTATTTACACATGTGTAAATCCTGTTATACACATGTGTAAATCTGGTTTTACACGTGTAAAACGAACTTCAAAAAAAACGAGTTTTTTTTTATCTTTTAAGATTTTTTTATTTTTATTTATGAAAGATGGAAACGAGAGAAACATTTTTGTGTATTTATTTTTTTCATTTTCATCTTATTTTTTGCTTTATAATTTTTTATATTATGTTTATATTATTTACCATTTTGCCATTGAAAACTAGTGGCTCACATTGGTTCCTAAAGTTATTGCAAAAAAGTGAGTTCTCATTTGATCATTCCCCTATATCTTGAGAACCACCCTGTTTTATAAGAACTCTATAAACCAATCTCAGCCAAACAAATTAAGTCACATGCAACTCACATGTCATTTCCACCTTTTTTTTAAAATGTTCATAACTTTTTTTACGATATTATTTTTTCAAAAAAACTACACCATAAAATTTAGTATTTTTTAATCTTTCCAACGCCTACCATATTGATATATATTTTTTTAAAAATCATCTACCTGTTATTTACACATGTGTAAATCTGGTTTGACACATGTGTAAATCTGATTTTACACATGTGTAAAACAAATTTCGAAAAAAAACGAGTTTTTTTTTATTTTTTAATTTTTTTTTTTATGAAAGAGGGAAACGAGAGAAACATTTTTGGGTATTTATTTTTTTTATTTTCATCTTATTTTTTGTTTTATAATTTTTTATATTATGTTTATATTATTTAACATTTTACCATTGAAAACTAGTGGCTCATAATGGTTCCTAGAGTTCTCGTAAAAAAAATTAGTTATCATTTGATCATTCCCCTATATATATATATATATATATATATATATATATTAGGGTATGGTTATCTTGAGAACCACCCTATTTTGTGAGAACTCTATTAACCAATCTCAGCCACACAAATTAAGTCACATGCAACTCACATGTCATTTCCACCTTTTTTTTTAAATGTTCATAACTTTTTTTCACGATAATATTTTTTCAAAAAATCTACACCATAAAATTCAGTATTTTTTAATCTTTCCAACGCCTACCATATTAATATATTTTTTTAAAAAAATCATATACCTGTTATTTACACATGTGTAAATCCTGTTATACACGTGTATAAATCTGGTTTGACATGTGTAAAACGAATTTCGAAAAAAATGAGTTTTTTTTATTTTTTTAAATTTTTTTATTTTTTTATGAAAAAGGGAAACGAGAGAAACATTTTTGTGTATTTATTTTTTTCATTTTCATCTTATTTTTTGTTTTATAATTTTTTATATTATTTACCATTTTGCCATTGAAAACTAGAGGCTCATATTAGTTCCTAGAGTTCTCGCAAAAAAAAGGAAGTTCTCATTTGATTCTTCCCATATATATATATATATAATCTTACAACCCGTGTGTTAAATGGGTAGAAAAAATTAAATTTAAAATATTGTAAATTACATGCATGGTCCCTGTGTTTTGTTAAAATTTTAGATATGGTCTTTAAATTTTAAAATTTATGAATATAATCCCTAATATTTTTTTTCTTTTTCATCTATGGTCTCAAATTTTGTTAGTAAAAAATTAATAATGTTAAAACTTATGAAAATGACATTTTACCCGCATCGATCATCAATTTAATTTACCTTTAAAATTATAGTATTACTTTTACTAAGAAAAGTTTTATATTCTAGTTTTTCCAAAATTTTTAATGTTTAATATTTTTATTAATTCATTATTAATATATTTATTATATAATAAAATACGTTTTAAATACATGAATAAATTTTTTTAATAACATATTTTATACGTGTTTAAACCGTCCGTTTTTTAACTGTTATTCTTAAAACCGTTTGATATTTTAAACATTTTTATAAACTATTTGGTTTTCTAAAGTTTTTTTTTAAACCATTTATATTTTAAAGCAGCCTTAAAAACAATCACTTTTTTAAACATATTTTTAAGAAACAATTCATTTAAATGAATAATTACAAATTAAATTTAAAAAACCAAATGGTTTTAAGAAAGACAATAGTTATTTTAAATAGTATCTTTAAAAAATTAAAAAGTATTAAGAGAGATATTTAAAAAATTAAAAGTTTTAGCAAAACATTTAAAAACCTGAACATTCTTAAAATAACATTTTAAATAATAATTTTTTTTAAATAAAAAGTAACTTACATTGATGATCTTTGTAGGTAAAATAGTTATTATGAAAAATACAACATTAGAAACTAAACTAACAGAACAAGGACCATTTTGAAAGATAAATATGACATTTGGGACTGTATTTGAAACTTTAAAAGTTTAAGAACCAAATCTAAATTTTTTTACCAAACTACAAGAACCATCCATGTGATTTACTCCTTAAAATAAACAGAAACATAAATTATCGGTTACTATTAATAAGTCTTTAATATATACGCATGTGAAGGTCGATTAAATCTATAGTATATAATAAAAGAGCAACTAAGATGCCACATGACATTCTCATGTTACTCCTCATAAAAATTTTTCCGCCTTAATTAATATATTATTTTAGTCAAGTTTTTATTTTAAGAAACTCAATAAATAGTAATAATTTATTTTGTTTTGAATTTAATTTTTTATATTATCAACTTCATTGTGTAATCATATTGTTTTGAACTATACATATTTTTATAGCCAAATAAGATTTAATTTTAAAAAAACTAAAAAAAAAAATATTTATTGATATATTTAAATATTTTAGGTTAGTGTGATTTTGAACAACTGGTTTTTAATTTTACATGGGTCAATTGTATATTATATTATTCAAAAAAGTATTCAAATATTTATAATTTATAAATGTAACTTTTTTTTTCATTGTTATAGTAATACATAACTTAATCATTCGAAATATTTATACATTTATGAATTATGTTGTTTTCATATTTTCAACCCGTGTATTACACGGGTTTACTAAAACTAGTAAATGTATATACATGTAAAATAAATGAAAGTATTAAATGCATATAAAAATAATATTAATGTTTTTAAATATCTAAAAACTTTTTTCGTATACAAATATTTAACCAAATTGATTAAATAACTTCTCAAAACTTAAGAAATCATTTTTCTAGAATATTCTCATGTATTGTAGTGCTTTATAATTAAAAATGTAAAACATTAAGGATATATAAAAAAATATGTTTATAAGATAAATATTAAAAGAATAAGATAACAATTCGATTACTTGAACAATACCTTATCCTCAACCATAATAAATTTAATAAAGTAATTTTCTACCAGATTATCATACATTGGTTGCATCCATAAACAAATCACAAGGTGATATGTTAAGATTCTTTAAGAAAGTTAATTATGATATAGATGATGTCCTATTGAGCAAGATAACTTAATGGTTTATCAATAATATATAAACAAGTATATATACATATAAAATAAACAAAGTGAAAGTTATGGTCGCAGTAGAAAAAAATAGTAATACTAAGGTTTATCATTAAAAATATGTTTTTTAAATACAAGTGTACGTAATATTCTAATTGAATGCAATACGAAATTAGTCGAAAATAATGATTGTGTGAATAATATAGAAATAAAAGAAATTTTTCATGCAGAGTAACTGGACTCTTTGATTATAGGAGAAATTATTTCGTATATTTCTAAAATATTTTTGATAGTGAAAGAACAATAAACAAAAAAAAAATTTATTGTACATATATAATAAATAAATTGTATTGTGTTATATAATACAGACAAATATTATACGAATTGATAAAATATATAAGATTTTTAAAATTTAAATTTACTAATCCAAAATACTCAGATGGATTGTTACCATTAGAATTTAAAATTTATGAGCTACATATGCTCCATTTGAATATTCAAATTGTTAGTGTTAAATTTCAAATTTTAACTAATTTAGTTAGTTATTTTTAGATAAAATTTTAGATTTAATTGAATATTGAATTTGAAATTTAAAAATTTTTAGTTTTTAAATTTTTGTTTCAATTATTAAATTTTAAAATCTAATTTTAGAATGTTGTTTAATTAGACATTATATACTATTTAAACATTTACTTTTAAACAATATGGCTAATAAAAATGACACGTGTTAGTTGTATGTTGTGAAGATGACATGCGATAATGCATTAGCTAAAATATTATCATGTGGCAGAACCTTCTTTCTTTTATTATATACTAGGTTAGTACCTCATATATTACACGGGTTGAATATATAAATTATTAAATAATTAGTAAAAAATATTTATGAATTATAAAACTATGCTTAAAGATAAAATATGATTTTAATTACTTATAAATAGCTGCTTTAAGTAAATAAATAATAATATATTTTTCTTAAACTTTTGTTTTATAAAAAAAATTATGGTTTGTAAATATTTTATTTTAAGTAAAATGATTTTTTTAAGTTTGTTGCTTTTTTGTTTTTAAAAAGTGTGTTTTTAATTTAATATAAATATATTTTCAATTTATTAAATTATATATTTTTTAATTTAAGAAATAGTATGAGTAATATTATTAGTATTCAGTATTAGTTTTAATAATAGAGAGAAATGAGAAAATTAGTATGATGAGTCTTACAATTACGTCACGTATTATTTTATTTTTTTCTTATTAAGATAGATTGATAGAAAAACAGACAGATAAATATATGGATAGATAGACTAGAAATTCATTTATTAAACGGATTATAGTTAGTAATAAACACAAGATTTACAATACGATATTTTAATATAAGATATGAATTTTATATACGTAATAGTTCAAAAAAATAAAACAATTATATTATTTTTTTTAACTATCTTATCTAAATAGTTTCATTTTAAACATTCATATTAAAAATTTTTTATAAAATAATTTATTTTTATAAAAAATTTTGTTTATTAAAAACTCTGGTTTGTAATTATTCTCGTTGTTTTAGTAAGATTATTTTTAGAAAAGTTCACTTTTTTAAATTTTTTTAAAAAAGGCCGGATTTAAAATATTTTGTTTCAAAAAGGTTTAGTGTTTTTGAAAATTTCATATTATATAAAAAATATTTATTATTGGTTCTATTTTAATTAAAAAAATATGATTTTTTATTTTCTTAATAAAATCTAACTTTAAAAAGATACATTGATTTTAAAAAAATTAAATGAGAGAGAGAAATATTGCAATTAATAAAATTGATCTTTAATAAGAGGAAAAAATTAGTTTTAATGTTTAAATTACTATAATACCCTTTTCGAGGAAAAATGAGATGATAATGTCTAAAAGAGTAACAAGTGGCAAAAAGATAGTTCAAGAGAATGACATGTGGCTTTAGAAAACTTGCTTTATTAGAATTTATAGACTAACATTAATAAACCCGTATATTACACGGGTTGAATAAATAAAATATTAAATAGAATAAAATTACAATAATTTTTAAACAATATTCTAAGATAAGTTATGATTGAAATTACTTATAAGTAATAACGATACTTAATAATATAATGACATCAACTTTTGAAACTATTTGTATTTTAAAAAAATAAATTTAACATTTTGTTTCAAAACAAATCATTTAAAAAATACCATTTTTACAAATTTTCTTACTATAAGTCTCCATTTAAATTATTTTTTGTTTATAAAAATTTTACTTTTTAAAAAAATTAATTTTCAATATATCATATAATTTAAAAAAAGTATGATTTTTAGAAAAAAATTATGTAAAAATTTGTTTATTTAGAAATAACAATAATAAAAATATATATTTCTTAATTTAATAAAATACATTTTTAATCTAAAAAAGGATTAAATAAAATATCATTTGTAATTAATGTTGTTATTTAATATGTGAGAATCGGAAAATTTTTAATAAGAATAAATATGGTGCTGTCATGTGGCACTCTAGTTACCACTTTATTAAAGTAGTGGGATAGGCTAATAACCAGTGTAACACACGGGTTCAATCCAAAAATATTGTTATTGTTTAAAAAGGTTCGTAAGTTATAATGTTGTTGATAATACTTAGTATATCGAATTTTATGTATAATTTTTAACATTAGCTATATCTAATATTAGTAGGTTTTCTTTATTAATATTTATATGTTTAAATAGTGTATAATAAGTAATTAAATAAACTTCTAAATAAGAACTTTAAGTAATAAACAAATTAAATTGAACATGAAAAACAATATTTCAAATTCATAAACATCCACAAATTTATTTGTATACAACATTTGATGTTTTGTTGGTGATTTTTTTATCATTATCTGATATTAATAGTTTTAATCTCTGTCTACTTTTAACTTGAGATAATGCATCATATAGCTGACCATGATCCCTATTTAAAAACAAACCAACTTTGGATAGCGATTGTTCTTGTCTCTTGTTTATTGTCATTGCAAAACACACTACTAACATGAACTGTCTTCTTTGAAATTTAAAAAAAAATCCTTTAGTCTGAAGGTTTCAAGGTCAACCGTAGAATAAAAGTGCGAGTTTCAATATTATTTTCAGATACATCAAAACAATTTGCACACATATCAAACGAATTTCAATCAAATATAATAATAATATGGCAATACACATAAAAAGAAATAAAGAAGTTTAAAAAGTAGAATCATGTAATACCTTTTTCACGGATGTATGGTTGAAATAGATCACCTTTAAATCAAAAAAATGAAAGTAAAATAATATTATTCTAAAAACACAATTGTATACAATGATAGGTTAAATCATAATTGCAGAGGATGAAAGCTCAAATATAACAAAAAACTAATACATTTTATTGAAGAAAACTTGATGAAAATGAAGCGAAAATAAGAACGTTGATGAAGTTTGTCAAGGCGATATTATCAGACTTTATAAAGACAAATCGCGAGGGTCGAAAAGCTGGGATGGGTGAGAAATATTTTAAAATCGGGTATGATTTCATTTCCAAAAAAAGATACCCTTGAATTCCTTCAAATTGAAGAGGAGTCGATGAAAAAATTCCGTAACTTTTGTCAAGATTCGAATATAAACCGAGTATTTAATGGAAACACACAATCAAGGAATCGATTTTAGAGATGAAGAAAATCATAAATGATTTCTACAGTTTTTGTTGATGAATTATTTGAATAAAGAAGAAATATCGGGTATAATTTAATTTCTAAAAAAAGATGTGCTCTAATTTAGGGTTAAATTTCTAAATTTTTCCTAAATATCTCTTACATCAGAAGTTGAATTTTAGTCAAATGAACTTATACTAACACTAAGAACAGCTACATATTTAGGCGGGAATTAAAAAAATAAGAGGCTTAAGAGAATGCCATGTCGCACTAAAGTTATTGTTTTATTGATAAGTATATATATATAGGAGGGATTCTAAGAAAACCACAATGTAATAAGAAAACTAGAGAAAACCAATGAAACTGGTCACATAATTTATAAATTTTATATCACTACCCTATATATATGTGCGTGAGTATATATAAATAAGGGTATGTATCAAATGAAAACCGTAGCATGGTTTTATATATACGTCACACATAGTTTACGTATATGTAATCATTTTTTATTCGACATAGTGTTACGTCTACGTAAGTCTCTTCATTCTCGTATATATGCTCAACATATATGTACCAAATAATTAAATAACATTTTAACAATTAAAATAACAAAAAAGTTATGAATTATGTTATTGGTTTTCATGGTTTTTTTTTGTTTTCACGTAACTATTCGTTTTCTCAGGAACCCTCCCATATATATATATATATATATATATATATATATATATATATATATATATATATATATATATATATATATATATATATATATATATATATAGGGTAGGGTTATCTTGAGAACTAGGTTTTTTCGTGAGAACTCTAAACACCAATATAAGCCACACATTTAAATCACATGTAAGTCACATGTCATTTGCACTTTTTTTTTTATATTCATAAATTTTTTTCATGACATTATTTTTTCAAAAAAATTTCACCATTAATTTCATTATTTTTTTTTCTTTTTCTAACGCGTACCATATTGATATAATTTTTTTAAAAAATAGTCCACACGTTATTTACACATGTGTAAATTAGTCATTACACATGTTTAAATTAGTCATTACACATGTGTAAATCCTGTTTTACACATGTGTATTTCTAGGTATTACATATGTGTAAAATGACGTTAATAAAAAAACGAGTTTTTTTATGAAAGAGGGAAACAAGAGAAACATTTTTGTCATTTTACTTTTTTTATTTTTATGTTATTTTTTATTTTATAAATTTTTTTATTATGTTGTCATTATTTAACAATTTGCCTTGCAAATGTGTGGCTCATATTGGTTACTAGAGTTTTCATAAAATAAGTGAGTTCCTATTTGATTCCCCCTACATATATATGTATATATATACATATATATATAGAGAGAGAGAGGAGGGATCCTAAAAAAACCATAATGTTATGAGAAAATTAAAGAAAATCAATAAAACCTGTCATATAATTTATAATTTTTTATCATTACCCTCTATATATGTGTTAGTATATATAAATAAGGGTATGGATCAAATGAAAATCGTAGCGTAGTTTTATATATATATCACACATAGGTTATGCATATGTAACCATTTTTCATTCGACATAGTGTTACCTATACGTAAAACTCTTCACTCTCATATGTATGCTCAACATATATGTACCAAATACTTAAATAATATTAACAATTAAAATAATAAAAAAATTATATTTATATTATTGGTTTCCATTGTTTTTCTTTAGTTTTCACATAACTATTAGTTTTCTTAGCAACCCTCCCCTATATATATATATATATATATATATATATATATATATATATATATACACACACACACACACACACACACACTAGGTTAATACCGTGTGTATTACACAGGTTGAATAAATAAAATATTAATATTTATTAATAAAAATCAATGAATCATAAAACGATATTTTGATATAAGATATGATTGACATTGCGTACAAGTGATAAAGGATAATATCATTTTTTAAACTTTTGGTAATTTTTTTTTTTGTTTTTCTCAAAAAAAATTGGTTTTTAAACAAACTGTTTCAAAAATACCATTTTTAAAAAAAGTGTCACTTTTTATAATTTCTTTAAACTTTGAATTTTAATTATTTTTATTTCATATGAATTTTATTTTTTAGAAAACACAGGTTTCAAAATATATTGTTTTTTTAAGTTTAATATTTTTTAAAATATTTTCTTTTTTTTTTATAAATCCTATTTCTTTAAAAATTACATTTGTAGAAAGATCTCTTTTTTAATTTAATAGGTGGCCTATAATTGTGCCATGTGGCTTTCAAAAACTTATTTTATTAGTGTATATGTATATATATATATATAACCATTTTTAGTAAACCGGTGTATTACACGGTTAGAATAAACAAAATATTAAATCAGTAAATTATTATAAAATAAGATGTGATTAAAATTACGCATGAGTAATAACTATAACTCTATAAGTTATAAAACAATTATATCAATTTTTTAACTTTTATTTTTAGAAAGCTTTCTGTAAAACAAAATTAAGCATATTGTTTCAGAACAAATTGTATTAAAAAAATTATTTTTTAAAATTTCCTTATTACAACTCTCTAATCCGTTTACTTTTAATTTATAAAATATTTACTTTTTAAAAATACAAATTTTAAAATGTTTCATATTTTTAAAAAAGTTTTATGTTTTAGATAATTTCTTATTTTATTAAAATTTGTTTTTTAGAATTAACCTTAATAACCAGATTTTTTTCTTAATTTATCAAAAACAAGTTTTAATCTAAAAAGAAGTTAAATAATATCATTAGTTTTAAGGTAATTAGTTAATAAGAAAAAAAATCCGAAAAATTTTGGTGCAAATTAATTTGGTGGTGTCACGTGTCTTTTCTAATTACACTTTTATTAGAATGAAAAGATATGTGTATGTTAATGCTAAAGTTTAATAATCTAATATTTAAATTTTACCATGTGAATGATATGAATTAGTATTATTACCTTGTACTAAGAGGCGGAGCTAGCGTTTTTATTTTGCGTTCTAATAATCCTAAATCATGGTTGTATATTTTGAAACACGGATACAATGATGATGTTAACATTTATAACATTAAATAGCCTTAAACATCTAAGCGTACACACTATGACAGTAAGTAAAAAAAAAAAAGAAGAAGAATAACTAAATAACAAAATCCAAAACTACCTATTCAAACTTAAGTTTGTTAAAATAATTTAATCTATAACATATAATAAAAGAAGTATTTTTAAACGCGTGTTATCATTCTAAAATATCAAATGACACGGGTTATTATTCTAGCATATCAAAAAAGTTATTTCTCGTTTCTCTCTCATAATAAATACGAACAATCAATTTGACTTTTTTTTTTACTAAAATTTATTAAAACAAACATATCTATATTTGTGTTTATTATCTCTCTCATATTAAATAATAATCATTTTAAATAAGTATATTAAACTATCAACATCTAAAATATAAATATTTTTATTTTAATAACATATTAATACATACTAAATTATATGATTTTAGACATATTTTATCTTTAAATATAGCATAATAAATTCTAATTTCATTATTTATTATAATTTTTAGATATTTATTATATTTTTATTTCACTAATAGCTAATAACATCTAGAACATAAAATATTTATAAAACTAATGGTTTTGACATGTTTTATTTTTTCCACCCATGTAATACATGGGTTCTAACCTAGTTAAATTATAAAGAAAGATTTAACAACAGAAAATAACGGGTGGTCCTCTCTAAATATAAATGAAATTAAAGTTTTGTAATTAATTGTATTTATGACAATAATTACATTCAAATAACATTGAAAAAAAAAGAGCCATTAGATTTTTCTAAAAGATAAATAAAATTTAAGTTTGTGACTTCAATAAAGATAAAAATATTTCAATAAAGATAAAAAAATAATTTAAAAGGAGTTTTAAAAACCCGCCTTCGAGGAGGCTCGGGCCTTGAATCGAGGTTAATATAACCATAACCAATCCTAGTATATCTCATTAATAGCCAAGTTATTGACGAGGTCTAGGGAGAATGAAATGTAAGCAAACATTACATCTATCATATTACATAGAAACACTCCTTCTGGATAGACTCCCGACTCCAAAGCAATCAAAAAAGAAAAAATAGATCGTAAAATGTACAATCATCATATATTAGTCATCACAAGCAAAATCATGTACCATAATATAGACAATGACCATACACAAACATTCGACACATACTGCATGAACAATATACATTAGGTGACATAATACATATTGCGAACAATGATATACATGAAATTTTATGCCATCCATACACAAATACACATTAAGAGGTACATATTCATGTATTTCATTCGTCATCTATATATCATATACAATGATCAAGAAACAACATACTGTGATGGTAGGCTGTTAGGTGATACCAAGCAGAGTCATAGCATGCAAAGGCTACTAAAAAATGGTAGAACCAAACTAATCTCCTAAGACCTACTTAACATGTATAAAACATCTTAAGACTGTTTTAAATTTCTTTCACCTTAATCCTATGTCTCCAAATACTTGTATCCAAAACGGGTCCTTAAAGATGTGCAACTCTAATAAATAATGTCTAATCCTCTCCTCCCAAGTAAGTTTTGGCTTACCTTTATGCTTTATTCCGTCTATCATAAGGGTCTCGATCACTCTAACTGATGCGATCATCTGTTTTCTTTTGACATGCCCAAATCATCTTAATCTTCCTTATCTTATTTTATCTATTATACTAGCTACTCTTACTTTATTTCTAAACAGATTATTTCCTATTTGGACAAACCTTATGTAGCCACACATCCATCTCAACATCCTTATCTCTACTACCTTCATCTTATGTGTGTGTGTCTTGTTGATAGCCCAGCCATCAATTCCATAGAGTATAGTCAGTCCTATCGTTATTTTATAAAGATTTTCCTTTACGCTTGTTGGAAAATTTTTGTTACATAATATCATTGATTTTGCCTTCATCTACACGAGCATGCTTGAATCATGTGTATAATGTTTCTATCTATCTTTCCATCCCATTATACGTACGATCCTAAATACTAAGACTTAGTCGCCTATGAAACCTCATGGTATTTCTTTTAAACAAATGTGCAACAACCACCTTGGCAGAGCTGCTTTTTGTTAATAACATGCAAATATAATTTATCTAATCTTAAAAAACGTTAGAATATTTAAAAAAACATCTTGAGCCTGCCACTTGACAGACCCTGGTTGGTTTGCCGTCCAGCCACTTTTTATTGTAGACTCTATATGTAAATGTATAATTATAAAATATATTATTATATAAGAAATAATATTTCTTATACTAAAAGAAACGAACCAAATTATTATACTAATGTTATACTTCTATAAGATTTTAATAAGATAAATTATATTTTAATAATTTAAACTATTATTTATTTGAAAATAATAATCCATACTATTAATTTGATTAATATAATTTTCAATTTTTATTTTTTTACCAAATAATTAGAGTAACGTAATTATCATAGACTTGACATTTGATTTATATTTATTTTTCAATTGATTTACTTTGTATTTTTTATTTCAATTATAATTATTGTTATGAGCGAAATCATATATTAATATATAACTATTATCATACTATGATTTTCATTAATAATAAAAGTAAAATTTAATATTATCACAACTAAATTGTTAGTATAAGTTATGATCAGTTAATGACTAATAGTCTTGATCGTTGAAATACTACTAATTATCAATTTATTTGTAAATCAAAGTGTTGTATTTTAGTTTTAACGGGTAGTACTCATTTTTGGTTTTTTCAACCCCTCATGCTTTTACATCTTTTATAATTTCACGCCTATAAATTTTCATGTTCAACTTTGGTCCCCTATACATTTCATCTTTTATAACTTTTTTTATTTTATATTTCGGTCTAAATTTTACGCCGCAACGTACGTGTGTGTTTCAACGTTTTTACCCCTAATTTTTTCCTATTTAACGGCGCTGTCACAACGTGCGGGTCCTAAACCAACTTAGTTATTGTTTTTAATGTTTTACATTTCACATGCTGACTAGGCCCGTCGATTTTATTCGTACCCGATTAACCCGCCCAACCTGATCTCACCCATACCCGAAGAAGCCCGACTCGAACCACCCGTTACCCGAACAAACCGAAAACCGATTCTTATTTGAGTCGGGTTTTGGATAGACTTTAAAACCTCAAAAATCTGAATAACCCGAACCGATTAACTCGAAATCCAAATAACCCAATAACACTCATTATAATCAAGTATATTATTTGTATACACTTGTTTAGTTTGTTCAAATTAAGCAAATTGTTTGTATACAATTATTTATTTTAGCACATTTATAACTTAAAAAAGTAAACTAATTTAAGTCCATTAAATTTATAATATTTCAAAAGAAAACTCATTAAAACCTACAAAATTAAAGGTATTGTTTAATACCTAAAACCCGACCTGTATAACCCGTTATCCGAACAACCCGAAACCGATTAAACCAAATGTTATTCTGGTATAGTTTTACGCTTCCTTCATGATGTGAGAGGTTTAATAATAGTTTTAATCTGAATTTCATTTTGAAAATATCTTAAACAATTTAATATCGCTAGTAAACATGCAATTTTAAACATTCAAAATAACTTTATAAAATTTCAGAATCCCCACGCATCAAATTAACAAGCACACGCACACCGCTTCTCTCCCACATATCCCAATTAACAAAAAGTCTCAAGATTCTCTCACATCTTAAGCTCGATCATCCCAGTAAACATCGATTTTCATCATTATCGACACTTTTTGCAATCACCCAGATCATATTTCTACCAAAGGTGCGTATAATCAAGAATTCAACCCCTCTCGGCTGATGTAATTACTTTACATTTGCTTCAAATTCGTACATTTTGATCTTTTGTGTCGGTATGTCTGTAATTACTTTACATTTGCTTGAAATTGAGATGCTTTTCTGTTTTCGTTATGTACGATGCTTAAGATCTGTTGATTTGATGTTTTATATGGGTTTGTAGACATGTTTTCGTTTTGATTTTACTTCAGTGATGTGATAGATTGTTTAATTTGGGGTTTTGTGGGCTAAGTTAGCTTAACAACTACTTGATTACTGTTTGTTGTTAAGAATTAGGGCTTTTTGATAGAGTAGAGTTAAGTTGGAAGAAGATGCATTTGGTTGTTCTTGCTCTCATGATCCTTTTCTCATCAAATTTGGGGCTCACATTGTTTTAATTGATTTCATATGTATGCTGTTACTTTTGTTAATGCATGCTTCTGAAATTGAGTTGGGTTAAGTGTGATTAGATAAGAGGTCTTAGGTTTGGATCCGTCGTAAACTGGTGTCCCCCTTAACCCCTTGTAGGCCACCAGCCCAGTGTAAGTTGTGGTTTACCTGATGCCAGCGTTAGTGGGATCGTGTGAATAACACAAGGACTCTGTTATTTGTAAAGAACTCGTATTAGTTGAACGTGAAGCTACCAAAATACATAAAATCAAGGATCGGAAGTTTGTTGCTTTTGTGTTCTAATTGGCATCTTGTTTCTTGATAAGTTAATTAAATGGCTTGAAGGTCTTGTTTGTGAAGGTTTACTAGTATGTTAAGGTTCCCCTCAAAAGAATGTTTAGTGATCGATTTTGTATAAGAAACGATATCTCGTCTTGTGCATATTATGATGTACAATATTCTAGTTATTAGTAGCTTATGAAGCTGAACAAACAAACATTACAAATCCCAGATTCGAAATTTTTTATTCCTTTTATGCATCATTATCTAATATCTATATAACTTTACATGTATTTTATAATACACAAAGTCTGGTTTTATAAAGTAGCTTTATTTCTTTACCCATATATGTATTGTAAGTTTTGATTATTGTATTCTTCTGAAAGTAGCTTTATTTATAGGTACTTTCTCTTTTTATCATATTCTTTTACACATGCTTTTCAGCACTAATGCATCAGTGTTTGCATCCCATTAAAAGTATAGACTCTTTATGAATTTTACTATTTTATAGCTTAAAGAAAAAAATCTGTAGTTGCCGTGTTTGTCACCATGTCCATCTTTCGGCGTCGTGGATCGTCTCAGCAACAGCAAGAACAGGAACAACCTGAGCTGCAATCAGAATCCAAGGTAAACTTCAATTTCTTTGAAAATTTGACAAAATTAAATTAATTTGTTGTTATTTACATCAACAGATTTTGGAATTTACAATTTTTTAAATAATTTTTCTGGGTGATGTGATATTGTTATGAATGCAGATCAATGAGCTCAAAGCCGCTCTTGGACCGCTTTCTGGGCGCAGCTTACTGTACTGCACTGATGCATGCTTGAGAAGATATCTGGAAGCCCGAAACTGGAATGTAGAGAAAGCAAAAAAGATGTTGGAAGAAACACTTGCATGGAGATCAACCTATAAGCCTGAAGAAATCCGTTGGGTTAGTGATATAACTACTTAAACTGCTATCTAGTTATCTTAAATTGTGTAGAACTTTGAACGTATGCCCATGGCTTATGTTTGTCTTCATTTCTTAGAATGAAGTTGCAGTTGAAGGTGAAACAGGCAAACTATTCAGAGCAAATTTCCGCGACCGGGCTGGAAGAACTGTTCTGATATTGAAACCAGGATTGCAGGTGACTGAATGATCGCCAATTCTACTCGTGGTAAATTGGTGGGTTGGGTCAAATGTCAAGATGGGCATTACGTACGGGTCGAGTCGTGTCAACCCAAAACACTTTTGTCCAAAAAGATAATTTTTAGAGACAAAATCATGAAACCTTCGGTCTGTTATACCTATATAGCCATGTCAGAAAAAAAATCACTCATTTGATTGCGTATCTACTTTTACTCGCATATTAGCCTTTTTCTCATCAATATAGGCGACACCACATCACATATAGATTCGTGTATATACTCTTATTCGCGTATGTATTATTATCCACATATAACATGAAAATAATTAGGGTTTAGGTGATGAAAGTAGATGCATGAGTGAATGTAGATAAGCGATTAAAAGCAAATAAGCGGCCAAAAATTCGTGTATCTCATGGCTATATGCGTGAAGTTATTCTGACATGACCATAAGTAAATGGTTCGAAACATATCATGATTTTTTCTTTTTCTAAACTAGATATCAAATATGATTACAAGGTTTTAAGCTTTAAAATTATTCTTTGGCTGTTCATGTCCTTTTAAGTTATTTTTCTTTATTTTACCCCATTTGACCTTAGAGACTACAGATAACATCAATAAACACATTCATAAGTAAATGGTTCGAAACTAACACCTCAATCTGAACTTTTGGATCTAGATTTACTTTTTATATTTTTATTTCTAGTTATGTTACAGGCTTACAGAACATATATTGATTCAATTTGTGCAGAATACAACATCAATGGACAACCAGATCAGACATCTTGTGTACCTAATGGAAAACGCTATGCTTAATCTTCCAGAAGGCCAGGAAGAAATGGCATGGTTAATTGACTTTAGCGGATGGTCATTTAGCACTAGTGTACCAGTTAGAACTGCTAAAGACACCATTAACATACTGCAAGACCATTATCCCCAGAGACTAGCAGTGGCCTTTTTATACACCCCACCAAGAATTTTTGAAGCATTTTGGAAGGTCTGTAGTATTTTCACCTTATTATGAATGGGTCGATTTGAGTTGATTCGCTTGTGAATGGTCGATTTGGATTGTGCTTTATCTCCAAACTAGTCAAATCATGACTTTGTCTGACGCATACAACCTCCTAAACTGGTTTATTCAAAAATTTGTTGTGATAATACTTTTTGTGGCATTAGTTCATAAAAAATTTAAAATTAAACAAAATGTTTCCAGGTCAACGCAATCCAACCCGGCTCGTTTTGACCAAATCCAAAAAGTGATCCGTGTAAACTTGTTTCGGCCCATTACTAAACCGGCCCATTTTGTATCCTTCACATCCTTTTCATCTGAGTTTAAATACGATCTACATTTCTATACATGACTATTGAATGTCCCCACAGGTGGTTAAATTTTTCATTGATCCAAAGACATCCCAAAAGGTGAAATTTGTGTACCCGAAGAACAAAGAGAGTGTAGAACTCATGAGATCATATTTTGATGTGGATAACCTCCCAACTGAATTTGGCGGAAAAGCAACCATGAAGTATGACCATGAAGATTTCTCAAGGTTAATGGCTCAGGATGATGTAAAAGCTGCTAAATTCTGGGGTTTTGACCAAAAGACTGCGTCTGCAACCACTGGCTATGCTGCTGGAGCAGCGGTGGCTCCAGAGCCCGTTTAACCAGCAGGCCAAACCAACCCAATGCTAAATATTGCACCAGCTAGGATTTATTACAGCAAGTGAAAGTGATCTGATTAACCATGGCACCTAGTCTAGATGGTTAACTGAGAATAGCTATTAGATCATTTGACGGTTTGAACTCTTTCGGTCTGCTAATTTGGCTTATAATCTTTGAATTATGTGTGTTTTGGTGTTAACATGTGACCTTTGATGCCTATAATCTATGGAACTTGCATCTGAAATTTTCGAACAGTAATGGAACTTTCGGTCTGCTAATTTGGAATCAATTGGTTGATAAAAGTTGGCTTGAAGATTTTTACTTTGATATCAGTATCGAAATCAAACTTTGGAAATAATTAAAGGCCGATAGCAATTTTCGTTTTAATAGCAGGTAGCAAAACTGATCAATAGCAGAAATGATGAACAAATATTCAGTAGTAATAATGTTGCTACTTATGTTTACACCAATGTAATTGCCAAACAAGTTAACCAAGCACAACCAGTTTAGTTAAACAGGTCATCCCAAACACGACCTCTTTATTAACTATATGCATTGTAACCCAAAACTTTGACAGTTTCCAACAAGTACACAAAATCTTTTACTCTTACAGTGTTATATGAATCCACAAAACCTATTTACACCAAACAGTTGCAAACTAAACAGCTAAAACACGGGTCAAATGTTGTTTTCACGTCGATATAGTGTTGCTCATTCCAATCAGCTATCAACACCCTATAGCATATCAAACAACAAACAGGTAAAGAAAAAACAAACTTGAACAAAAGAATTACAAAAGCCGCCTTCGGAAATTTCGGGTGGTCGATTGATAAGTACGAACAAGAAGACCAACTCCAATTCCGACCCCGAGACAAATTCCAAGGCCTAAACCAACACCAACCCTGACACCAGCATTAAACCAAGTGAGTTCACCATCTTCACCATCAATGTAATCATCCTGACTCCAATGAAGGCTATTATTGTAATCATATTCATTCTCAGGCTTGTAAGGTCCATATTCTGCTTCCTGCATGCCACCATAGATTGTGATTTACAAATTGACCACATTTGTAACTAACAAAAAGTGAAAATATAATATATTTTCTCTTTCACATTTTTTGTTTTGCAACCGTGAAAGTTGTTACTAGAAAACTCATGAGACCCCACCAATACTCTTCTCTAATTCCAGCATATGCTACTTGTTATAAAGATTCTTGTCGCATATCCCTTCAACAAAAATGTGATAAAAAAAATCTTCCAATGGTTTTCTATAATCATTAAACTTATGAACCTTTATAAAAGAAAATATCCAAATTTCAGCATTTTTTTAATGGAAAGGAATTATAGGATACACAAATGTTCAAGTAAAAACATGATAGGGAAAGAGAGATTATATAAAAGTTCAAATAACAAATAGTTTCTATCAAAATATTGCTTGTCAATATTATGTTCTTTTAATAAACTGATTTAGGAGGTTTAATGCATCAAGAACACAATTTGGGCGACTTTTGACCCGTTTGATCAGTCTCCTTTTAAGCTAAGTTTTTATTTTACCCGTTAGAAGATAAACCAACAACACAAAATCCAAATAGACCCGTTCATAAGTAAATTGGTTGAAATTTGAAATTGTCACGTCTAATAAGGATATTGCCTAGAAATTGCATCTATATTATAAATTTTAGCAGGTACCTGAAGATCAAGTCTGGATACAACATCTTTCTGAGATTCAGATGCCTCACCCTCCGGAATTGGATCTAACGCCCCTTTTCGAGCTTGCTTCTTCCTAAGACTAACTTGCAAAGTCTTCGTCAAAATCACAGGCGAACCAGAAAAGGAGCCCGCAACATAAACTTCAATCATAGGTGGCATTGAATCACAACCCATGATTTGTTTCCCCTTCAAAACTCTAGAATTAGCCCCAATCATTGATTCACAACTCATACTCCATCTCTCGACGTCATTGTTCTTTGACTTAACATAACCGTTATTATTCTTATCCATCTCCAAAGTACCAGAAAGCATCAACTCTTCACCATCAAAAACCTCAAATTTAACACTCCCTGACAACCTTATACTATCTGTGCTCACAAATGTAGCTTCTTCAAACTTTTTGTCCACTCGGTTTCTCTTTAAACGACATGAAATCCCTTGTGAGTCAAGGGTGCACCTTTTGTTGTTCACTTCAAGAATGGTCTCAGGGTCTAATGGAATATGGCTGAGAGTGAGATATTCAGGTGCGTACCCATCCACCATAAAGTTGCTGATCCGAACATAGAACACACGTATATCAAACCAAGCTAACAATGGTTTAGTGTATGATTGGTAAGTAGGATGCTTGATGATTTGAAGGTTGTTCTTCGTCGTTCCATTCAAATTCTCCATGTTTTCAAGAGCTTAATTCTCATGGAAAAACCTCAAAGAATCAACCCTGTTATGAAAACCAAACACTTTAAGTAAATGATTGAATCACCAACAATCAGCTGAATAGGGCCTTTGGGATTACTTATTAAAACTACTTATATCGCGTTTCGATACAGAAGATTAGCAATTTCAAGTGTTTGGAACTACTTATAACTAGTTTTAACAAGCAACCCCTAACACCCAGTCAATATAATCAACTTCTTGTTGACCTTATACATAATCAAAGTCAAGATTGATGTCTGCCAAACACTCAGAACCAATTATACTACAATCACAAGTCACAACCAACACCCAATCTGAATACTAGCATATGAAATTAACCTGATTATGAAAATTGAAACACTTTACATCCCAAGATTACATAAAACTACAGTGAAAATTGGAGAAGAACCCTAATTAATTAACTAATAATCGTACAAATCAGAATCTACCCACTTAAAATTTCCAAAATCAAGATACCCAATTGAGAAATTCATACAAATAGCTGAAATTATAACCCTCAATCAACTTATGAACAAATTCATGTATAAAAAGAGGGGAAAAAAAAAACCAGAAATCAAGCATTTAACCCCAGCATCTGTTCATCTGTTCCCGTTTGACACTTCATCAATTTTAAATCTTTATTTGTGCGAAAGGGATATAGATTTGATGCGAAAAGATAGTCGGCAATCCGTAATATCAAACAATTTTTTAATAAAGAAACTCACCGGCCCCAAAGTCTCTGTCAACACCCACCCACTTCACCAATATTCAAATCGAACAAGTGGTTTCATCAATCGGTGGATAACACCGATGAAATCGATCAGATCTCCGAATTGGGAGCCCCAAAAGAAATGCAAATTTGGGTGTGAATCGATTGAAACAGAGGGAGTGAGAAGATGAAATTGATATGTTAAAAAGCAGAGTTGAATAGGCATGTACACGTAGAAATCGATGGTGATTGGCAGGGGAAAGTTAGAAGCTTCCTTCTTATCCAAAAGGGGTTGAGAGGAAGATCAAATCCTATGATGATTTATATAATTGTCTTATTTCCTAGATTTTGAAATAATGACTAACGTTAGATATGTTAAGAAATAATGAAATAATATATGTTATATTGTTATTGTTATTGTTATACGTCGCATCTCTAAACTTATTATTCTACAAAAGGTTGCAATTTGTAAAATGAGTCATTCTAATGTAAAGTGATATACTTTGTAATTAATTAGTAGTAGGTTTAAATTATATAGATTGTAAGTTTGATAATTTTAAAAATAAAATACATATAGTTTTTGTGTGTCATTAATACAAATATGTTTTTTATGTTATACTTTATATTAATGTGATATGATTGAATATGCATACAGACGTACAAGATATGCATACGGACATATAGTATATTTATACTGTACAAGTTAGTGAGATGAAAAGATGAAATTTAAGGAAATTGGGTGTCTTGAGAAACAATTAAAGAGGGTATGGAAGTTTAAAACGATTTTCAAAATAATGAACTTTTGGAGAAGATATATTACCTTTATAAAATGATTATAAAATTCATGCAACTAAATTTAAAAAGTTAGATGGTAGATAGAAAATTTGATGTGAATCATTCACGAGAATTTGTAAATCAACGTTTTCTTTAAGGTATCATTATTTTTCCATGATTTATTTCATGTTGATATCATTTATATCATGTTTAGAAAGAAAATAAATTATTAACTATTGTATCCCCTTTAAGTTATCATGTCTTTATCTTATCTCAAGAAGACTTTCTAGATAGGTTGAAGTTACATATATCATTAAAATATATGAGAAGAGTAAATTTGTTAAACTCTTTGTAAGATCCAAAATTGTTACTAACAGGTTTGCAAACAAACCAAACGTTCATCAAACAGTTTGTAAATCATTCAGTTGTCGTTCATTTGGTAAATGAAAGAATATGAACAAGAAAATTTTGTTCGTTTAACAAAACGAACGAACATGAACATAAGTTGTGTTCGTTCATTTTATGTTCATGAACGTTCGATATTGTGTTCATTTATGTTCCTTAATATCCTCTTATGAACATTCAATAACGTGTTCGTTTATGTTCTTAATTGTTGTGCCAATTATTTTTATTACAATTATGTCAACTATTTTTAGATATTTATGTAAGTACTTATTTATTTTTGGTGAAAAATTTGGTGGAGGATAAAGTAAAAGTGAACCAACACAGGGATCTGATCATAGCCGCCGTGAAGTGTTTGGATGCAAAGGCGATGGTTTTTAGATTTGGCAAACATGAGATGTGTCCTGCACGAAGTACATTAAATTTTGGAGATATCCCGTAATGTACTTTTTGTACCTAGATAAGGATGACCTCGAGAGAGAAGACGTTGGTGTAATGTTTGAGATGAAAATACAGATTTTATTTTAAAATAAATATATGATCATTTGTGTTCGTTCGTGTTCATGAATATTTTGTGTTCATCACGTTCATTAACATTTGTTAGTGTTCGTTTGCTTTTGTTTGTTTTCATTTGCGTTCAGTAAGTGTTCGTGAACAGTTCATGAACATGTGAATTTCCTTAATGAACGAACATGAACAAGGAATCTCGTTTGATAGGTGTTCGTGAACTATTTATGAACAACTTTATTTTTAACAAGCACGATTAAGTTCTTTTTTATTCGGTTCGTTTGCAGGCCTGATCAGTAAGCTTTGCTAGAATGTCAAATTTAAACAAGTTTGTTAATCAAACCAAGAGCTTAGATTTGATTTAAGAGTTTTTTTAATTTCTTTTGATTTGCAAATCAAGTCTACCCTATCTATATCTATATTTACTAATAAAAGAAGAATTTTTAGAAACACACGGTGAAATTCTAGACATTCTAAATTGTATTTTTTATGATTTTATCTTTTAATAAATAATTACATTAATTACTAATTATTTAATTTAATTCTTTTTTAAATTAAAAATATTTTTTATAAATTAAGAAAAAGATCGTTTTATAAATGAAATTTCTAAGTAAACAATTTTTTATATATTAAGAACTTTTTCTAAACATCAAACTTTTTTAAAAGTAAGAAATATTTTGAAACTTTTTTAAAAAAACGAAGCTATACGACGCGTATAAGTCTATACGTGACATATAGCCTCCGGCGACAAATGATGTGACACCTCGTACGATAGAGTACGACAAGAAATATTTTTGGGTCTATACGCGTCGTATGATGCTATACGACGCGTATAGGGTGACGGGTTGTTGATTTATAATAGGTGGGCGTCCCAATATTTGCACTCTTTGAAAGCAGACTATGTTTATAAATATTATGTACTATCTTTAGTAAACTCGTGTATTACACGAGTTGAATAAATAAAATATTAAATAGAATTAAAATAAAATAATATCTTAATATGAGATATGATTGAAATCCTTCTTATTCAAAATAAAATAAATTATTTTATTTTAAAAAAACATTTTAAAAAATGTCATTTATAAAAACTTTCTTATTATAACTCCTAATTTAAATATTTTAAAAATTTTACTTTTTAAAAAACACCAATTTTAAATATTTTTTATTTTTATAAAATTTTGATGTTTTAATAAATTTTCTTATTTTTAAAAAAAATTATTTCTTTAAAAATAACATTAATAAAAATATATTTTTTTAATTTATTAACAAATTATTTTAATATAAAAAAGAATTAAATAATATTAGTAATATAAGAGAGAGGCGGGAAAATTTTGATAAGAATGAATATGATGATGCCACGTGTGCTCTCTATTTATCATTTTATTAGAGTAGAAAATAAGAATTTATGAAAAAAAGAGTATACTAAATTTATCATCATTTTTCTATATCCGACAATCATGCCATATTTAAATATTAATTTCAACTAGAAAACCATCGCTGATTACCTCTAAACTTTTATGTATATGAGTCATGTCACCCATAATCTTATGTACTCTCTGACACCACTAACCTTGTCATACTTTAAGTAAGCATCTTCATAATAAAAGTGCTCGCATGTTCTAGAAAAGATCCATTGCATTATTCCTCCATTGAGTTCAAATAAGCATAATCACATAGCGCTCCCCTAATTGTATCAAAGATGAAACTCTTATTACCATTATAGACATTTGGTTAGTACTCTCCTAAAAAACCTAATTGTAAAAAAGATGAAACTCTTATTACCATTATAAACATTTGGTTAGTCCTCTCCTAGTTTCACACTCTTGTTTTTGTTTTTCAATGCTTTTAGTAACAAAAAATATTAGGAGCGTCATGTTTCAAAGCATAATCATTATCCAACATGAGTAAGCCTAACTGTGCCTTTTGGGAAGCGAGGTTTGCTCTAGTTAGAACTTATATTTCAAAGAGATGAGTGATAATGGATGCTACATGGATACAATATTGCAATATATAATATAATTATGTAGTTACGCATACAAAAGGCTTGATGATTCAAACGTAAGTGCATTAAACATCATGCAAACTTCATTTGCATGTGAAAATTATTAAGATGAAATTAGTATAAACACTTGTGTATTGCGGCGGCGTTGAATCACAAAAAAGCCTGATGTCAAAATGATCGTAAAAATACGCATGTCGATTCACCATGCATTACGACCTGTTTCGCGTGGTGTGGCGTAAACATGACTTGGTCTTCTCGCTTATTGAAAGCAACAATATGTGAAATCATGAATTTACGTTGAGAAAATTCAAAACTTTATAAACAAATGAAACCATTTAGTAAATTAACATTGAAAATTCAGAAAAGAATTAAAACCATTAAGAAAACCAACACCGAAACGAACTTTTAACGTTGGTGAAATACTGTTAAATATTATATCATCGAATTACAACTGATTTTTTTCATTTCTTCTGGTTGGTTGAACGCTTACTTTATAGGACCAGTTTTTTCGTAAATAGGTAAATATTATATCTTGATTGGTGTTATTAAACCGAAAACTCAAATTTTCTTCCCCTTCTATCGTATAGTTTCTTCTTCATTCATCAACTTTAAGATTTTAGATATTTGGTTTAACACTCACGGGTCGCGACTTTAGATCTTGGCTCAACGCCCACCAACTTCAAATCACGCTTCTAGTTTTCAAGGCTTATTGTGTTATGTTGGGTTAATCGGGTTAAGTTCACGGGTAGTTTATGGTATTTTTACATTGTTTAAAGTTTAATGTGCATTGAAGAAGATTAAGGTCTACGTGGAATAGAATATATGTTAGAACTTTTGGCTATGTATTTCTAGTTTATTGTTGAGTTAATTTAATTAGATTGACTTGGTAATTAGGTTGACCGAGTTATTTGGAAATACATGTTCGTAGAAGAGTGGAGTATCCATCATGCCTGTTATTTAGCAATTTTATTGTTTCACGTCTATTATGTGTAAGGCTATTTATAGCTCTTTAATTTATTGAATGAAAAGGGAACTTTCATCTTCTGTAAACTTACTTTCAAATACATATATTGTGTGAGTATTATTTTATGGCCTAAATCCTACATGTTATCGTCTAAAATTGCATGTGTGAATATATGTAGAGAAATACTATGATAATTTGAGAGTCGTGAATTAACGCTATTAGATTGAAACTATTTGGGTGCACACCAAAATTTTCAATCGGATAAAATTCAATTATAAGAACAAGTATGATATGTACGTGAGAAACCCGTGACTCGGTGCTTTGAAAGAAGAAGAAGAAAATCCAAACCAAAAAAATCTATTCAACTTCAAATTTTCCAGGGATTTGAGGAATTGCCATAGACAGTTTTTGTCTTCAAATTCGACCATATTTTCCCTCGAGTTTCACATGTGAAAGTTCGAAAAAATCAAATTTCCATGCATTTTTAGTAAAGCAGTATTTAGCAAAATAAAAAAATTTTCAGGCTGACTTGGCAGCTCAATCTCAGCCAGGGGCTGCTACCCCTGATCTCACTATCAGAAGCATTGCCCCCAACCCCCCCCCCCCCTCGGTCAAGGAGGAGTTGCCCTCTTGGAACCCCTATTACGGCCCCCAAGGAGGTTTTCAATATTGAAAATCATACTAAACTCAAACAAGTGCGCGCTTCTCGTCTCTTAACTTGTTTGATGGATATTATGATCATATTAATTATTAGTCAATCCAATTACACTAAAATATGTAACAAAATATACGGTATCCGACATTTAGTCACGTCACATGGAACTAGTGATATCGACCTAAATCTGCCTCCTGGTGTGATGCTTATCTTCAGTAGTCTAAGGTTCAATGCATGCATTAAGTAGCAAGCAAAACCCACCGACCTCTTTGTTGTCGGATCTCGATGTTTCAATTTGGTTCTTTGCATTTATTCGTTGTACTTTATAACTAAGAGAAAATGTACAAGATAACTACACATATTATTGCGTGTTATTTACACTCTCTTTCCAATACACTTAGAAACAAAACTTAAGATATAATTATTTAAAATAATATAATTTTTTTCTTGTTTCGTTGCAAACTACAAAGCGCTATAAATTAAATGGTGTAGTTTCACTTTGATCATTAATTAATTTCAAGTAACAAATATTGCCTCTAGTTTTTCCCCCTAGTTGTCCCAAATCTATGTGATCATTATCATATATGTAAATCCCATATCATGTAGAACATATATGTTTATGATGAATAATATGAAGAGTCTAGAATACCATATTTAGGTATTAATTAACAGCTTGATACTTATATTATTAGCAATTTCAGCTTTGATTCCGTATGTTGAATAAAATCAGAAAAGTCACTCTAGTTATGGCTTGGTGGTAAAGACTTGTGTCTTTTAGGGATTAATGTGGTTTAGTTATAGGAGTAGAGGATTCATTGTTGTATATCGGGTCACCAACACATGAATTTGGAGCGCATATGCGGGTTCTCAAACAGGTCATGCGACTTGAGTTTATGTGAAGTTTTCTGGATCTGGATTTCTCTCGTGGGATTATGAGTGATCCGTTACACCATCCAGATTTACATATTTCGTCGTTAACAAAATAAAAACGAATCAAAATAAGGATCCATGATTACTATGTTCAACTTGAATTATCATTTGCGGAAACTGAATATTAATGCTAAATCTAAGACTAGATATACATCTACACTGAACAAGCAATGTTCAATGTTTTAGGACCAACAGATGAACATTTATAAAGCTGGATGCATATACCATTAGCTTTTAATTTCCAATTCTTTAAAGTTTTATTAACATATCAACATTTACATGCAAAAAAACTTCAAACCTAAGAATAGATCATATGAACAAAGTAATTTGGTGCCACTCGCACAAACACCGTCACGCTTGCTCCTCGATGAGAGCATAGCACGTGGTAGAACAGCCTAACAAAAGTCCGAGTTGTCGTACCTTTGCGCATTATCATGTAACGCCTAAAATTTTTTATATTTCAAAGCATGCTCTACTCTAATTTGAGAGGGCCTTGGCGAAAACACTATTTATGTTTTAATACCGGTCTATACAAACACTTTTTACACATACTCTACTCGACTACTCCTAATTCACCACCTGTATACTATTGAATTTGAACTCACAACAATTTGAAAGAAGACTACACTTTTGCCACCTTGTATTAACCGATTTGTATTCATGGTACCTAAGATTGTCCACTCTTGAGTCTTGATTGTGTATATTGCAAGACTAAAGTGAATCGAAGGTCCTTCTTGGACTTCAGATGTAATAGATGCATAATTAAGCTTCCGAAATCTAGCATTCTAGCATAATGTGGTCATCATGGTGATCCCTAGACACTCCAGTTATCGTAGAGGTTATAATGTAGTTATCTCTATTCTGTTTTGTAGTTTGCACCGACTTGTATGTCTTCATAGCTTTCAACTTTGTTAAGATCGGAACATTCAATGTAATTATGCAGTTTGTTATAAACAAATAACAAATAAAGTTGATCCAATGATTATTAAGTTCACAACAAAAAAATAGGAATTGCCATTGCATATTAGTTAAAAGGTAGCAATATTTTTACAAGGAAATATCATTTTACTTTTGGAATTATATTTGAGAATTAAGGAAACTTGGATCTCACTAACAGCATCAAACAAAAGGATTACATTATAGTTCAGTATAACACAACCAAAAATTCTAATATGTATACTAGCATGGCACAATGTTCTCACTATCAAGCAAACAAGTATAACAATCCTTAGTATACTGAGGATAGAAATGTAAGCATTTAAACTAAAACTAGCAAAATTTTACCTTCAACAAAGCTTTGACCAAAATTTTGGACCATGGGATTGGTAACTAGTCGCAAAACGACGATGAAAGCCAACTAGACATCCTACCAGTGTCTCATGGTTGCAGAGGTTGATGTCGGAACAAATCTGCAGCCTAGTCAAGAACTTGCTATATAAGCAAATGCAGTTAAATATTTCAATAAAGAAATTATTTATGATGATATTTTTGAAGGTGGCAATTTTGACCGATTAACTAAGAATGGTCGATTTGGGTTGTGTTTATGTTTAAGAAGTTCAACGAGGATATTAAAAACTGGGTAAAAATGAAACTTACCTCCTATATCATTTGATTCATTCAAAAAACTATGGAAATTTAATATTTTGTAATCATATTTGGCAGTAATTAATTTTACAAATTTGGAGAAAAGGTGTTAAAAAAAAACCCAATAAAACCCATTCCAACCTGTTGCTATTACCCAGCCCACATTTTGCTACCATCACAAATTCAACTTTATAATTCAGTAAAACATTATTCCCACACATGGGTAAATTAGCCTTAAGTTTCGTCTCTAACAGGTAAAATGGGTGTAAAAAGCTAAAAAGGAAACAGATTGAAAGAATCACAAGTCACCTAAATTGTACTTTTAATGCATTAACTTCTTAGATCATTTTATTTAGAAGATTAGAGTAATACTGAAATAATAAAACTCCTGCAATCATATTTGACAGGCCAACTGTTTACAAAAAAAATTAAAAAATATCAGACAAAAATTGTTTCTTGCCAACCTAATTCGACCCATAGCTTGGACCCAGAAATTAGCGTGTTTTTAACCTATCACCCGACCTGTCAGATTCGCCCATTACCACACCTGTTATTAGTTTTCACATGATGGACACACCTGGTCAGTCAGCGGCTTGACTTGTGATTCCTTTCTTTCTTATAGCGAGCCTGCTCCGGATCAAAACCACCTTCATTAGCTCCATAGACGGCCCAAGATGGGGTAAGTGCCATGTAATCATTGCTTCCAAAAGGCTTTCCCGAAGCCACCTGGATTGATATTTAAATAAAATCATCATATATATAATAATCAAAGACAACTAATTTGAAAAAAGAAAACAGATAAAAGGTACAAACCAAGTCATGGAACTTCTCGTAGTCTATCCATGTGTGCCACTGACCGTTAATCTTGAATTTATTCACTTTGGCTAGAAGAACACAACATGAGTGCACGTGCTCACAAGCAACCTCATACTCCCCATGGCTTTTTTCTGCTAAGGCCTCTGAAAATGCTTTAACATCAGCATGCCAGGGCACGTTTTCCATTGTCAATTTTGATGTAGCTGACCTGTCATATTAATCATGTTATTCTATATAGACCAATAGAACGGGTCAACACAAGGGTTTCTCTGGTATACTTCTTTTTTTCCAGTATACTTTCTGATCATTTCCTTTTAAGGTAACTATTACTATTTGACCCATTAGAGATATATCACAACATGAAGTGACCCATTTATAAGTGAATGGGTCGATATTGCTAATTCTAAAACTAACGACAAATACAGCATTTTGAAGATGGTGCCTTTTATTTAATGGTTAAGTACTCACGTTCCACAATATGTGACGCCTTTGATTTCAACAAAATCAGGGTTTCCAATGCTGAAGAGGCTAGAATAGGCGTCTATATCCTCTGTGTTCCATCCTTTAACAAGAGTCAAACGATACACAGTCCTTTGTTGCTTATCCCTCAAAGCTTTCAATGAGTCCTGAAATTTGCGTTCATAATGATAAAAAGTACAAATAAAAAAGGCAGACAGCATGCAGTTCTGATTAGAAATTAAATCTCAGTGCATCAACTGGTCATTTGTAATTATAGTAAATACGGGAAATAAAATAACCAAGAGAAGATACATACAACAAACCGTTCCCAGAAGTCCCTGAACAGGGGTCTGTCAATTGCCTTCATGTTGTCCTTTGTTGCAGCATCTACACTAACATATAACTGCACAACTCCAGCAATTAGAACCATGTAAACACATAGACCGAAGACCCAAACGCTACAAAAATCTCACAAACCAATGTAGAATAGATAAGAAAAATGCTAACTAACCTGTGTGATGGGTTTTAGTGATACAATCTTTTCTGGAAATTGTGCATTTGTTACAAGAAAAGTGGAAATTCGCCTTTTGTGGAGCTCATCTACAAGTGAATTGATCTCAGGGTACATGATTGGCTCGCCAACAAGTGACAAGGCACAATGCCTGGGTAACAGACCTTCTGATAAACGCTCTGCCGTTACACCTGCAAATACCATGTCCATCTAACTTAAAATATCACCTAAAACTACCAATAATGAATAGAAGTATTTCGGCTAAATGAACTCAGTCGGGTGGCTGATATCTAAGTTTATATAGTACAGAGTTTTTATGCAACTTATAAAAGATTGATGTGTTTCTATAAATCCACCTGGAACTCCTTTCATTTGCTTTATCATTTTCTTATGCTCTTCTATGGCAGAATTCACAATCATCAATGGGTCATCCATCTTCCACTGCCAACTTTTTCCAACAGGATTGGTGTGATGTCTCCAGCAGAAAACACATTTATTTGCACATGCCAAACTTGGCGTTGCCTCCATACATCTGTTACCATGAAAGTGAAACTTCAAATTTCACTACAATTATATGAACTAGACAAAAAAAAAATCACCTTTAGATATCACAATTGCCTACCAAATGAATATAACCAAAACTACAAGCCACACTTTTACTGAAGAAGATAATGATGATCATTAATGAAGTTCTTTCAATTTGATCAATGACGGTGACTAGTTTTCCTCAGTGTCTATATCCTTTTTCTGTACACTTTTGACTGTGATCATTTAATGACAAATGTTGCATGCATGGTATTCTTTTTGTTATAATGATCGAACTATAGGTACTTTGACAAATTGTTTTGGTATGGGCATTGATAGAATGGTGGACGAACCGATGAAATACAAACCTGTGACTTTCAATTCCATAAAAAGAGTGCTTATAGCAACCTCCACGCCCTCGGAGTTGTGATTTTGTCCACCTACATATTTTTACACCACTATGTGAACCAATGATCTTATAACCCTGCAATTCACAAAGTGGAAACAGCCATATCACATAAGATCATAGCTTTATAAGTACACCAAATACAACCATTTAGAAACTTTTAAAGTGAAAGTGATCTACAACACGCGCTGAATTACAGATATACCTGTTTTGTCAAGCTAGCCCGAATCACCGGAGTAACCATAACTTTCTCCCCATTCTTCTTCCCATTACTCGTAATCACTCCCACGTCTTTCTTTGTAAGCGATTTGCCCGCAATATCTTCTAAATCAACAATATCCGACTCCACCACATTCTCTTCATCCTCATAACTATCATCATCATCATCATCATACTCCAATCCATTCATCACCTCACCACCATCTCCCCCAACGAAAACACTCCCATTACCCCCCAATTCACCACTTTTTAAAACCCTAATCACTTCATCACTCCAAACACCAAACTCCTCATCCAATTGCCCCTCATCAACATCCCCTTCACAAAGAGGCAAAATCTCCACCGCCCCAAGCGACCGCATTTTCCTCGAAAAATCCCTCCCAACCGCATTAAACCTATCTCCATAAACCCTACTTCCAACTCCAAAAACAGCAAATTTGCACGGACTAAGCAACAGAGACCCCACTCTGAAATCCTCAGCACTCTCCGACAACCAATTCGATAAGAACACACCGTTGGAAGGAGGATTACCATCCTCCCACGTCGATGCAATAATCAAAACTAGGGTTTCGTTGTGGAGGTCTTCAGGCTCGTAATTGTTGGGATCAACGAGGTCAAATGGGAGGCTGTTGGAGATCAGTTGATTGAATAAACGTTCAGCTAGGGTTTTAGAGGTGCCTGTTTGAGAGATGAAGAAGAGTTTGCCTCTTCGAGTGGTGATTGTGAGATTAGGGTTTGAGGATGGGGGTGATGGTTTGAGCTGACGGAGGCGGTGGGACTTGTAGAAGCAGTAGACGGTGGTGGCGGAGAGTACAGCGAGGACGGTTAGATGGGCGGTGAGAGAGGCGGTGGTGGTGGTTGTGGCGGCGGCGGCGGCGGTGGTGGTGGACATTATGGCGGTGGAGGTGGCGCGTGGTGGCTGCAGTGTGTTGAAGTGTTAGTCTCAACTCTCAAGTGCTTAACCGAAAATTAAGAGAAAATTACACGTTTGGTCCTAGTGTTTTTTAAAATTTCATCTTTCGTCCGCGGCCTTTACTAATTTACAAGTTTAGTCCCAATTCTTTTTGACAAAATATAATATGTTTAGTTCCTGTTTGTTAAAAACTTAGTTAAGTGAGTATAAAATTACCGTTTTACTTCGCTTTTTGAAAATAAGTAAAAAACATTAAGATATTCATAGGCCCACCAACCAATAAGGGTGTTCAAAAAAATATCTAAATCTGAATCTGAATTCAAATTCGAAATATTCGAAAATCCGAACCCAAAATATTTGAAAGTTTGAATATCCAAAAATTTTGGATTCAGATAGTATTTTTGAGGATTTTTTACATTTGGATATCCAAATTATTATAATTTTTTTAATAAAAATTATTATATAATAAATATTAGTTATAAATTTTGAATATATCGGATATTTTCTCAAGAACTTAGGATATCCGAAAGGTTTTTTGATAAATAATATTAAGTTTTTATAAAATTTATTAAATAATACATTTTTTTTTAAATTCAGGTATTTGTTCTAAAATCCAAGTCCGAAATTTTGAATAGTGAAATCCACTATCCGAGATTTTCGGATATCCAAAATTTGGATATTCAAAAATCCAGATATCTAATTTTAAACACTCTTAACCACCATTCCATTTCTTCTTTAGAAGAGTCAAATCTTAGCACCTTTTTTTCTAGTCACCACGTCTAGCGACAGCTTAAATGATCATGGTTACCAAATCAACCTATTAGTAACGGTATCTTAAAAATTTTGCGTTGAAGCTTATGTAATAGCCTAATTAATACATATAAATCTTGAAGTTGATGCCTAGTCTTTTCTTCTTTGTTTAGAAGATCTAATTTTTCTTGTAGATCACTCATGCACTAGCGTTACTAACATTATGTTCTCGAGTTTAATAAAAGAAAGGAAAAAAATAATAAAAGAAGTGGAAAGAAAACTAATTAGAGAAAAAAAATAAGAGAAGTTGCTTTGAGGAGAGAAAGAAAAAGTAAAAAAAATTATAATTCTGTGTAATAGAGTTTGAATGAAATGAAATGAAAATAAAGATTTTTATGTGTTTTTTTAATTTTCTTTTCATTTTATTCCATTTTGGAAGGAAAGTTAGGGGGATTATAAAAGAAATTCCTTTTTTTAACTTTTTTTTTTCATTAAACTCGGTAACACAAATCTTTTTTGTTTCATTCCATTTTCCTCCTTAAAAAAACTTAGCAACATAATTATTTTCACTTTCTATTAACTTCCTTTTATTCTCTTATGAAAAAAAGAATCAGGAACACATAGTTAACTTAAGATTTATGTTCGGTACAAAAGTCTAAACAATAATAGTTATTTATATCTTAAATAATGATTAAAAATAACTACTACTCTTTTTTCTCTTTCTAAATATTATAATTTTTGAAATCTTTAACCACCACCGGTTCTCATTCATCTAAAAGAACCAAAATCATGTAATCTCATATTAACCATATCACAATTCGTGAAATTCGCTTCTCTATGGTTATGCAAGTCAAATGGCACGCTTCCTAAGGGTAAGACCTCACTTAAATCCCCAGACGTTTATATGACCTTCATTTTCGACTCCACAGGTTCAAGAAAACAAAATCAGAAACATACATAAGACAATATATAAATAACAATCTAAGTAACTTCTCTTCAGAAATACTTCATATGATCACCAATTTTACCTAAAAACCATTACCCCTACCATGAAAACCAACCACTTTCCCATTACCCCTAAGCTTCATGTAATTTCTTATTAATCGGATGTATACATCATATTACGTGTATAGGTACATATCTTTCTTATGATACAAATGAAGCAGTGTTGAAAGAGGATTTTAGTAGCATGGAGAAATTATTAATGATATATTATATATGTTGCATGTTAATCATGTAGAAAGATAACAAAAAAAGGAAACAGGTTAAATGGGCTTAAAGTTTGTAACAATGTATTTTTAATGTGTTATTAAAAAAATAGGTAAAAGATATATGTGATCACAAGAGTGGTAAATCAAAAGGATATGGGTCTTTCCATTTAATAGAAATGGATGGTCAGGTAAGCATTGCCATGGTAAATACGTCTCTTTTTGTTCCATTGTTTACACATCTGAGTCTTATTAGGTTTTACAGTGACTCTTAATTTATGTTGTTCAGATTTGCATATGATAATAAACTTCAATTTACCCCAACGAATTGGAACAAGGATATGGTGATTTGCATCTCGGCGGTAAATCTTGGTTGTTTATGTGAAAAGAACATGAGTTCCTATCATAATGTAACCGATACAGTTGCTGCCATGCTAATTTCATTTTTCTTTTCCATTTTATAGATTGTTAATTTCTTCGCATGTAAAGGGCATACTGAACTTTAAAGGCATGTTTGACTGGTAATATAGTTCAACCTAAATAAAAATCGTTAATTACTCTAACTAAGCTACGAAATGACTAGATATAAACCAGTCATTATTGAGTTGTTTACTTGATTATGCAGAACATAGAAGGTATGAGAGTCAACTGAAGTTAACGGGATATCACATTATCACTCAAAGAAGATAATGACTCACCGGTTCAAGCTTAAGAACCAGTTAGTTTACATGTAACAGTGACTTATTAAGGGTTTGATCAAAAATAAAATTCAATAAAAGAATGAAAAGAAAGGAGTGGTAAACCCTACAGATCCCTAATGTAAACATCTTATAATTTTATTGTTTGCATAAAGATGATGCTATGAAATCTTTATGCTTTTTTTTTCAAATTTCTAACACATTTGTAAATATTATTAACAAAACAGGTAGGGTTGGAATTAGGTGAAAATAAACTGTTTTAGAAAAGAATCAACTTCATTTTGATTTGGGTCAAAATGAATCTTATTCTTGATAAGAATTCTTACTGTTAGATAGCAACAAATGTGCCTTCGTAAGCTATATAGAACTAATACTACGAGTGTTGACCAAATAAAGCTTAAAGGTTTGGTGTGTTCAAGAACGTTAAATATCAATAGAAGTCATAAGTACACTAAAATGTTGATACTATTGATATAAGCAATAAGTTTAAACTTCACATTTTGTAGCAACCCTGTAAACATATTACAAAGATTACCAAAATGTATAATAACTGATTAACCTAAACCAAGCACCTATCAAGCAACGTGCGATCCGGGGTCTTACTATTTACATTTAATTACATAAGAATTCTTGATTAAATATTCCAACAATCACTCCCCTAATCAAAATAATCTTAAACTTAACTTTTGTTTCCAACAATCACTCCCCTAAGCAAAATAATCTTAAACTTACTTTTTTTATCCAATTTTACAATCCATTGTTTTCCTTCTTGGTTTTATTTCCGACTGAATTTTGGACTTTGCATCTCCGAATCCAATGATCAAGATAGAAGCAGGTTAGCGCTATAGTCGTCTGTCGTCGTCGAATTGAAATCGGATCTGATTTATATAGAAAGTAAATGCTTTGAATAATTGTTAATCGGTTTTGAGAATTGAGAAAAGGTTCATTTTTTGTTCTATGAATAAAGATTCTTCAGTTTTGATTTCTTTTAATTTCTTTTGCATGCTGATGACTCTAGGATCCTTCAGGAATTATCTGTAATTGAACAATTTTGATTCAGGCGGCCCTTCATTGAAATAGATTGAAATACATGTATGCTTCAACGGTCGATCCACAGTCCTTCAGTATTGATTTCTATTTGTTCTTAGCTTTCTACCAAAATGGAAGATCGTTATTCTATGACTTTTGAGGCTATGTTTTATGTTTTCTTATTAATAAAGACTTAGCAACTTATGATTTATACATTGGTCCTCTTGAAATCTCTACTCCATACCCATTGTAGCCCGGATCGATTATACAATTAGGATCAATAGGATTATATTTTGGATGAACATTTGAGAGTAGTATGCACATGAATGTGATATAATGTCATACATATGGGTATTTATATTTAAGGACATGACGGTTTTAATAAATTTGGTTTTAACTCCCTAACTAACCAAATGACACAACCTAATCTCAAATTTTACTCTTTATTTTGACTTTCTAATTACATTAAACTACATAAATTTCTTGATTGAATCCTCCAGCATTTGGTGCATCTTTCAACATGAGAGAATGATTGTTTCGATTGTCACTTGTTGACGTGTAAGGTTATAGTTAAGTGTCGCCATAGTAACTTCATATACTAGAAGCTTTAATTTTAACTTGTTAAATAAAGTTAGTGGAATGACACTGTTTTCAACTTTTAATATAAACATGTCGCAGATATGATTTAGTTTGTGTAAAACTTGCATAATCATTGTTAGAACTGAAGATTTGGTCACCGACTACTCTCAACGAATCTGCCAAAAAACTAGCCAAATTATAATCATCGTTATATAAAGAATTCGTTATAATAAATGAAATTGGATTCTGAGCTGAGCCTGTATGTTGAATAATTTTAATTATTTAATTATTTATATTCTAGATATTACAAAATTATTTATTAACGGATATATATATATATATATGATAGAGAACGAATGTTAACGTTTGTTTATTACGATTACCCATTAACTTAACTAGTGGCTCACATCAGACCACGTCACCACTATAAATTAGAGTTACAGTGATAAAACTAGTGGTCCGAATAAACGTTACAATTTGCTTTTAAAAAATATAACAAGAGTACACTCAAATTAAAGATATTAAAATAATCTATTTAATAGTGTAATTTGTATAAAAAATAATATCATACAAAAAAGTTAAAAAGGTTTTGAAAAAAAGGTGATGTTTTTTTTTAAATAAGGAAAATTTTGATGGTGAGGGGAAAATTATTACATCAGTGGTGTAACATAGTGTAAACGAGTTACAATACACAATCATGGTGTAAGGGTTCGTTGTATTAGTGTTAACGAGTTATCGCAATAAAGCTGAGTCAAAAATCGTTCCTTCCCATATATATACATATACATATACATATACATATATAGGAGAGGGATCAAATGAAAAACATGTTTATAATTAAAACTCGTGAAAACCACCACTACCCAATTAAATAATTTATAATTGATTTACTTTTAAATTGTTTAAAGTATATTTGAGTAAACTTCAACCTTATGTTTCAAGGTCATTATATATTTTTTAATATAAACTCCAAAGAACGTCAATGATGACGAAACAACTTACATATATGTAACTTGTAGGAGCTACATGTACGTAACTCTTAGTTGTACACTTGATAGCATGTATTTACATATACATAACCCATACATGTACGTAACTCTTACTTGTATATTTTGTAACATGTACTTACATATATGTAACCCCTGATTTTCATGGTTTTCATTTATAATAGGGTTTTCAAGGGATCCCTCCCGTGTGTATATATATATATATATATATATATATATATATATAGAGGAAGGTTCAAGAGAAAACTCATTTTTACTAGAAAACCATGAAAACCACTAATCCACCATTGATTTGTTTAATTAATGGTTAAGATCACATAATGGCAAGATGGTAAATAAATGGTATTTAAAGGATTAAATTATAAAGTTGTAGGGGTATAATAGGCAAAACACATATATAAATATATGGAAACCTTCATTTATAGTTAATTAAATCCCTAAATCATGCTTTCTCTCTCTCTCCCCTCTCTCTCTCTCTCTCTCTCTCTCTTCTCTTTCAATATTTAAATATCATATAAAACTTTAAATTTTCATTAGACAGATGCATGTATAAAAAAAAACTATACATGAGTATCAATGTACATCAAACGCAATCATTTTATTAACTGGGTAGCTTTAATACATATATGTATCACCATCTTTGTATGGTTATACTTAGCTTACGTATATGAATGGAAACTTAGGTTACATAAAAACGTCAACATATATCAAAATGAATTTACAAATATTTAGTAAAATATTTTAGTAGTGCCTGATGTTACGTATATGTAAATAGTGTAATGCATGATAATGCAATAGATGGTTAGTATTTGTAATAATCTATATACATAGCTAACCATAAGTATTGTCAATAAAAAAGAAAAAAAGATGGAGAATAAGAACAAATGATGAAATTTTACATATATTTATCACCTATAAACTCCATGTTAGCAAGACTATTCGAAACATTAATGTTACATATATGTAACAATGGTGTTACGTATACGTAACATCATTATGTTCTTCGTGTGCAAACCAGGCATTTTATACAATCAAATTTTAATGCTTGTCGTTCATCCCCGTTCTTCGTCTCTTGAATAGAAGTGTTGCGCATACGTAACAACAGTGTTTCGTATAAGTCATAGTAGTGTTATGTAGAAGTGACATCTTTGTTTTAAATCTTCATCGCCTTCATATTGATCTATCATCAACCTGATCCATCTCTAAACAATAAAAAAAAAACATGCAAACTAGAGTTTAAAAACAGATTGTAAAATAGTATATCATGGGTTTAAGGAACTAATATATAGATTCAGAGAACTTAACAGTAGATCTGGAAATTTCAATTACGAAGTGGGCTTGATGTAGGATAATCAAACGAATCTTTGATCATTAATAACATTTTGTGTTATCTGCTTCATCCAACAGAATTCAAATAATTAAATAAAATGTATATATGTAAAATTAGTGATACGTATATGTAAGACAACTCAAAATACATGAAGCATAACAATAAATGTGATGAAAATCACAGATACATATATGTAATCTGATTTCAAAAAAATACTAATAGAGGTATTCAACTAAAAACAATAGCTTCACATATTTAGAACAGAAGCTTCACGTACATGTAGCAGCAATGCTACGTATATGTAACAACAACGTTACTTAAATGTAACGATAGTGTTACATATATGTAACAATTTTTTTCGCCTTCTTCATCGTGTTCGTCATGTTATTGGTATTCGAAACTAGATGTTTTGTTTTGAGTTCATCATCTTCACCTTTAAAATCATTACAAAAATGTGAACAAACTAGAAAAGTTTCTTAGATTCGAAAGTTAAAATACATCAAAGAAAAGAATTTAACCTTAACCTGTAACAGAGAATATTGATTTCTCAAGTCATTTTCACCCAACTTTCGAGTTCTTGGAAATTCATAGTATCATAATAAAATAACAAAAAATCAACCTTGTAACGAATAGAATCGAACCATCGAAGAACAAAAATTCAAGCGAGGCCTGGTTGCGATGTTTAGATTAAGGACTTGGATGATGAAGATGATATTGAATTCCGTTGTGATGATGATGATGAAAAAGGTTTGGAACAAAAAAGATCGATGAGTTTTATGTTGAAGGAATTGGATATATGTTGACTAAAAAGAAATCTAAAAGATTTGAATTTAAATAAACAGTTACCAAAATTATAAAATGTTAATTTTACAAGTATACCCTTTAACAATAAAAATAAAGAAATATACTAGAAATTATACGATTGGTGGATATTAGTTTTCTTAGTTTTTTTATTAAAATATTGGTTTTTATTTGAACCCTCCCCTATATATATATATATATATATATATATATATATATATATATATATATATATATACATACACACACACACTAAATGTTATGTACTGTTTTTTATTTTTATTATTTTATGTATATCGTAAGAGATTTAATATTTAAAAAAATGATCGTGGGAAGAATAAGTATAGTAGTATTGGAGGTTGAATAAGTTTAAGAAAAGAATAGTGATAATGACTTTTTATTTATTTTTAAACCACTCTAGCAACTCATTCTGCTCCTATTTACATCTTTTGATTACACATTTTCTTGTGAATAAACCAAAGACCTCACTTTAAAAGACATGTGCCTCAACCATACGGGTTATCCTCGTGATGACAAATAATGATAATAACTATCGATAATAAATAATAATAATAATGATATTATCAATCATATTTAGCCAACTAGTTAACTGTTTTATTAAAAAAACATGAACATATTACAACACGAGATTTTATTATGCATCATAAACACTATAAGGATACATATATGAAAATATGACGAAGTAACATCAAACTTGAGAAGCATGATGAACCGAAACTTAAACACTCATTGCATGGACAAATAAGGACTTGATATGACCAATGAGTTCTTCACCAACATGTGTGAAAGTATCATCATATTTATATAAGGTATCCATTACGCGTGCGAGGTTAATAACACGCATTATCAGAGGTAGAGGAACAACATCTTTACATTTAAATGATTCTTGATTCATCGCTTTCCATGCTTCTTCTACTTGTTGATTGAACACTTCATAGATATGCTTTTCTTCTGTGACATCATGCTGCTTCATGTAGGCTTCAACAATAGATGCAACATGCTTCCTCTTTTGCTCCTCCTATGATCATCATTTTTAAAAAAATATGCATTGAAACAAGTTAGACAATATCTCTATCTCGTAACAATACAAGTGGAAATATTTTGGAACCATTAGAAATTGTTTTATTTACTAGTGACTACACTATTATATCTTAAAACCTCTATGAATAGAATAGTGTATTTATCAATGAATACACAATAACTAAACAAAAGATGGTAAACCTTGTGACCAACAATATCATCCATAAGTCTGCAAATTTCACTCGAAGCTTTAATAAGTGAAGGATCTCTAAGAACCCATTTGAATGACTTATCGGTGATTATATCACCCATGCCAACGAAACTTGCTATGGTAAGCATTTTGTAGCCACAACTCATGAATGAAACAGATTTATGTTCCTCCACTGTTGGTATATATGCCTCATTTTTCCATTTAGCTTCGATCATGAAGTTTCTAATCATCTCTTTCATCTGTATATGATAGATGCAACATTTACTTGTGTTTAAATCAATAAATTAATTAAGTGATACCAGAAAGCAAAAGGAATTCGAGCTAACCGCTTCTTTAGCGTAATTAACATGATGGGCTTTTTCTTCATTTGCCATAATGTCCTCCATTTCTTCATAAACATCTAAGAGGCTTTTATAAGTTAGTTTCATGTAATCTGGAAGTTCATCCATGCAGGTAATAGACCACCTGTAGATAAGGTAGTTATTTTAATTTCATCAAGTTATAATAACAAGAATGAAAAAGTTTCTAATACAGTGATTGAGAGTTCAAGTTTACTACTGAAAATTGTATAAATTTAGGGGTAGGATTACAGGCGTCCTACACAAAAAAAGACTATGTCTTTAGTATTGTGTATCATGTACCTTTGAACAGCTTCGGTGAAGATAGCTAGTTCTTCAAAAGTACCATAAGCATCATAAGTGTCATCTAAGATTGTTGAAACTGCAATCACTTTTGTTAAGAAAAGTCTAGCCTGAGAATATTGAGGCTCAAAATAAACACCTAGTATCCAAAAATAGTTTTCAACCAACCGATCTCTCATGTAATGTAGATTCTTTGGAACATCAAAACCTTTCCACCACCTACAAACACAATAATGAATAAGAGATTGGTCGATCTAACAAAAAAATAAGGATCCAGATGCTAATCATGTTATGAACGTATACTTGGAAAGTTGGCTAAGCTCCTTCTTATGTAGGGATTGAAGATGATTGAACCCTAACTTTGCAAGTCTTAGTAAAGACTTATGATGTGAATCATCTTGTTCATAAATAGGTATGTAGCGCAGTGCGTCTAGTCGTGGCAACCGTTTCCGTATAGGTCTCTCGAGTGCTTCCTTTATCTGATTAGAAAGATTACTGTCACATGGAGGATCATTTGCTATGTTGCTAAGATGGGTTTTTGTGAAAACAAGAGCATCCTCCAATATCACCTCGCCTTGCACCCTCATACACGCAGCCTCGTACAACTCGAGCAACCCTTGAACATCATCAGTTATGGGTTCCATCAAACTATCTGCATTGATACATATATACATAAACAGTTAAAACATGGTTTGTATTAAAATTTGTAAAAAGATGGTTAATATGGACAAACCGCTGGAAACATAAAAGCCTTGTTGCCGAAGGATTCGGAACCAAAGGGATGTGTGATGACCCTTCCAGTGATCACCGTAAACATCATAAATATGTTGCAATGCTTGCTCAATATCCTTTTCGAAATAGTAAGCTATTCCGAGGCGTTGAATACAATCTATCAGTCTCAACAAATTTGTATGTTCTGTTGGATCATTTAAAGCTGCCAATAGTTCTTTCCTCACTTCTTCTGTCAAACCTTTGATTGTTTGCTCTACCACACGTTCTTCTTCATCTTGCTATATTTATGCATGAATCATGATTTAAATCATTTTAAATGTGACATAACTTAACAAAAGGAAATAGAATCACACAATCTCAATAAAGTATTACCCTTCGACATGAATTTTTACACGGTTTCATTTTTGTATACAAAGTTCCGAATATAATCGGTAGCTGTGACGCAGCACATGGTTTGCGATGATTTTTTTTTCATCTTAAGCATCAAATCTTATATAACAATATAAAAGTTGTAAAGACTTAAATGAGTCGTTGATATGTTTAAAATTTATAACTTGGAGGCAATAGGTAACAAACGTGTTAGATAGATAAATGGAAGTACTCGTTATTTTTAATACAACTCGATCATAAACATTTATTAAAGTTAGGCAATAGTACGGAACATGATGTGTATATACTAGTTAATTGAAATTTTATTTTTTTTAGTAGGTTGCACTTTTCTTCCTTTGAATATTTTTATATTTTCATCTTTTGTTCTTAAACAACTTTTGATAGCTCACTGAACTTATGGTAGGTCAAGCTTACTCATTCAACTTGGGAGCTTGAACTCGGCTCGAACTCTATTTATAAAACTATTTCGAGCTAGAGCTTTGGAAATAGTACTCGAAACGAGTTAAGCTCAAGCTCTACTAAGTTAAACGTTTCGAACTTGAGCTCACATAAGTTAAACGAGCCACATAGGAAAAAAACGCATGCAAACAAAATGATTAGTGCAAAAGTTTTAACTTTTTTTTTTTTACAGTTTTGCGAAGACTTAAAAAATGAAGTTATTCTAACATGTAAATAGTTGTTGAGAGATTTTTATGTAAATAAAAAGAAACTATGTTTGATTTTTAGATGCAAAATCTATTGTGAGACTTCTGTGAATAGGAAAAACAAAAGTATGTTGTTTTTTATGTTAAAATTTTGTTTAATGACTTTTGTTAGAAAAGACATTCACATTAGTTTCCCCAACCCCATCTCAATATTTACACTAAAAACACTATTTTTTTATTATCTCTTTCAATTAAATAATACTTTTAATATTTTTTTCATTACCTTTTTTTTCTCCTACACTCACAACAACTTTTAAAAATATTAAAAAATTTATGAGGGTTGTACCGTGATTCCCCAAATATGAGGAATCACGATACAATCCCCATAAATATTCTCCCTCCTTCACTCACAACCACTAACAATCATCCCCCAAAATATAGGACACACAATCACATAAAAATGGGAAACCTACCGTGAATGCTCTAAGTATGTTGGTTGTTAATAATGCTTGCCCTTAGTGTAATAATAAAATTACTTAAAGAAAAAAAATGTAAGTTTATTTATTATTTATTTTTATTTTTATGTGTGTTTGCATCTTACGATAATCACCTTCGGTCGGTTCGTTGCCTTCCACTTCATTTCTATTTAAGTTCAACTAGTATTCTTACACGTCGCGCGTTGTGGCGGTGCCGTGCACAGCGTGATAAAGCATAAAAAATAATCGACCCGACTTATTTCCGAACTAATCGTACATTGAAACGTAGAGTAATTCGAATTTATATTGTCGAATGAAAACGTATTAAACATACATAAAAATTAGCATTTTCTTCGATGCCGTATGTAACATGATAAAGTATAGACTACAATAATCCTAACCCGTGTGTCGGAAGGTACAATAATCGAATTTATGCTAATGTATTATATTTGACCTAATTCATTTCCGGACAAAACTTGCATCGAAACGTTAACTAACACAAAATTTATATTTGTCTGACTTGTTTTCTGAAAAAACTTAATAAAAACATAGAAAGTATATTGAAACATACATAAAAATAAGAACGTGATCTATGTATTATACGGAATGTAAACCCGAAGTTTGTTAACGTCAAATTGATATTTTATAAGCTGATAAAATTTGAATGGTTTAAAAATATAAAGTTCAAAAGTTGAGGGGTGAAAGTTGAATATTTTTTTAAGATAATCAAAAGTTGTAATTGTTTATTATCTTTTGAAATAATTTGAAATAATTATAAGTTCATGGGAGTTGAAATGAAAGAAATTAATTAATTGTTTTTGAGAGTTGGAACTTGGAAGGAATGAAAGGAAAAAGAAAGAAAATTGATGCTGCAAGTAATCAAACCCACTACTCCCTATTTTAGTGTTTATAAACTTAACCAACTGGGCTAAGCTAGGAACTTTGTAAGCTATGAAACCAAATATATATATCTTAAAAACAAGGTTGGGTGGTCCAATCCAATTAACCACCGACCTTTGTTTTTAAGTATTAGTAGAATAGAGAAAAATTTTCCAAAACTAGTTTTCTGTCACAAAAATAATTTCTTTTTTTGTGATGTAGAATTTACAAAAACTAAATTATACGAATGCATTTGTGATAACACGTTAATATTTAGTTTACCTTTAAAATTCTTGTATTGGTGCCTCTGATAAATAAAATAAAAAATATCATGTTCTTTTAAGAGTACTATCCATGGTTTAATTAACTGAATTCATAAGTTGTTATTATTATTTAAATGTCTTAAGATCATATTGTAATTTGAAATTAAGCTTTTAAAATTTTAATTTTATTTGGGTTTTGTTATAAAAATTTACCTTTAAAAATTTATAAGTTGAAATTTAATGTTTTAAGATATAATATAATGAAATTATTGGTGACAGTTTTATTGTAAAGATAGACTTTTTGACCTTTTAAATGATAAAGTTCACATTTAACCAAGTAACCTTCTAACAGAAACAAATTTTATCTATGCAATTATAAATTCCATTATATATGCAACATATAGATATTTATTTAGTTATATAACAATTAGAAGATAATATGAAAAATTATCATTGATATAAAGTTATTAAAGTGTGTTTATATATACCTCATGATAAATAAGAAATTTATCCCCCCAAAGGCTGGGATGAAAATTGGCCATGGGTCGAAGAGCCTCCTGTTGTGTTGATAACATTGTGTGTGATTATTTTGTGGTACAAGTATAAATATAAATGTAAAGAAGAGTTTAAGGGATATATATAGATGACAAGAGATATGCAATTCATAATCAATTCCTTGGTTTGTAATCTAGGAGAACCGTGAATAAAATAAAAGAAAATTATTTATATACCTGCTTACAATACAAGAAATGGAAGTAAGTGATAAGTTTACAAAACTATTATCCTACTATGAAAAAAGTAATGCGAGAAATAGATGGCTTTGCAGATTTGTGATTTTGGCCACCAAATTTTCATATCTTTTTGGGGCTCTTATGTATTTAAGAGAGAAAAGAGGGCAAATAGGTTGTTCTGCATCCCCTTTTCTTCACATGCTTATGTATGCTCTCTGGCCTCCGGTTGTCATTACCGGCAGCCCTCACCTGTGCTATCGTTCTTCGACGGTTGCCCTTTGATGTCGTCTGGCATGGTTGTTTCCGGCGTTGTTGGTGGTCACCCAAGGGTTTTGATTACCACCGCCTCTTTGTACAACCATAGATCTCATCGTCTCCACCTCTTCAATGTGCCCTTACAAACACAAGACGCCGCCGGCGGCCTCTGCGACCGCCTTGGGTGGCATCTGTGTCACCACCGCCTCTTCATGGATCCCATCACCACCGACTCTTCAGTATTCCTTTATGGAAACATTATGTTGTCGCCGGTGGTCTTTATGATCGCCTTCGGTGGCTTCTATGTCACATCGACGCTGGATGGTACTTCTGCTTGAAAACCCTAACCCGTTCTTTGTTGTTATCTTCAAACGGGTTTATATTTTGTTGTTGTGCGTTGATGATGATGAGGTGTGACTCATCTGAGACGTTGTGTGGTTATGGGATTAGGTCTATGATGGTGGGGTTGCTTCATCTGAGACCTCTTGAGGCGGTTTTCGTTCATTGTTGCTTGATGATGGTGGCCTTATGTCGATGATGATGAATACGTATTCATCTGAGGCAACTTTAAACATGTAAGTTTTGGGTCCTGGTACATTCATGGTTAAGTGATATTCCAGATATGATTTTTTACATTTTTTTGGGGCTGATTTTTTTTTATCTGTTGTTACTGCTCTATTGTTGGATGCATTCATCATCGATAACTTTATCGAGCTTTGCACTAATCCCTGTTTGTTGGGTTGGTCTATGTTGAAGCTCCGAATCAACTTGAGCTTGGTAGCAAAAAGTAAAACCTCTTTTCGTTTCATAGATCAGGGGTGTATTTTTATGATCGGTGGGCGATGACGATAAAAAAAGATGTCCGGTTCTTTGCTTTGGCGCAGTAGGCGATTGTTTACAGCCACAAACAGTTGTTTAGGCTTGGTGAATGATTGTTTACAGCCATAAAGAACCGAAATTTCTAAGCCTTAAATTACATGGTTATGTCATTCGTTTGTGTTTCTTGAGAGTGTGGCCAAGTAGCTCATGAAGCACCACAACGACCGGTCATATCTTTGTTTTGTTGAAAATGTTTGGTCTGTGATGTTGGGCTTCGGATGGCTCTATTCTGTTTAGTTCACTCGAGCATGACTATCATGTGCTGGGTGGTGATGCTGCCTTTAGGTCGATGATGATGATGATAAGTGATACATCTGAGGCCTGTCTACACATATCTGAACTTTTTGAGGGTTGGTTATTGGCCTTTTGTTATTGAGTCTTATGATTGTGGAACAACAAATGTTAAAGCTTTGCATCTTTTGCTTCAGAACACTATCTAATCTGTTGTTAAGTGTGTTCTTGATGGATGTGTACTTTCTTGGGTTAACGGTTACCCAGGTTGCTTGTGGTTTTAAATTCATGTGCCAATGATGATGGATGTATGTTTGACTGGAACCCTTCGTTTTTTGCTGATTTGTGGCTGTGATGATACAACAAGACTGGTGTCCATTGCCCCAGCTTGGTTGTCTTTTTTGGCGTGTTGTCGTAAACGATCATTGGTTCAGAGCCACATGATATTCTGCTTGTCTACGGCTCGGTTTTAAGACGCGCAACGCGCGTCGGGTTATAAACACTAGTTACAATAAAAATAGAATAAAATACAAGAAATCTAGATGTAGTATATGATGAAAATAAATATGGATTAAGCTAGAAACTTTGTAAATTATGAAACCAAATATATATATCTTAAAAACAAGGTTGGGTGGTCCAATCAAATTAACCACCGACCTTTGCTTTTAAGTATTTGTAGAATAGAGAAAAATTTTCCAAAACTAGTTTTCTGTCACAAAAATAATTTCTTTTTTTGTGATGTAGAATTTACAAAAACTAAATTATACGAATGCATTTGTGATAACACGTTAATATTTAGTTTACCTTTAAAAATCTTGTATTGGTGCCTCTGATAAATAAAATAAAAAATATCATGTTCTTTTAAGAATACTATCGATGGTTTAATTAACTGAATTCATAAGTTAGTTATTATTATTTAAATGTCTTAAGATCATATTGTAATTTGAAATTAAACTTTTTAAGTTTTAATTTTATTTGGGTTTTGTTATAAAAATTTACCTTCAAAAATTTATAAGTTGAAATTTAATGTTTTAAGATATAATATAATGAAATTATTGGTGACAGTTTTATTGTAAAGATAGACTTTTTGACCTTTTAAATGATAAAGTTCACATTTAACCAAGTAACCTTCTAACAGAAACAAATTTTATCTATGCAATTATAAATTCCATTATATATGCAACATATAGATATTTATTTAGTTATATAACAATTAGAAGATAATATGAAAAATTATCATTGATATAAAGTTACTAAAGTGTGTTTATATATACCTCATGATAAATAAGAAATTTATCCCCCCAAAGGCTGGGATGAAAATTGGCCATGGGTCGAAGAGCCTCCTGTTGTGTTGATAACATTGTGTGTGATTATTTTGTAGTACAAGTATAAATATAAATGTAAAGAAGAGTTTAAGGGATATATATAGATGACAAGAGATATGCAATTCATAATCAATTCCTTGGTTTGTAATCTAGGAGAACCGTGAATAAAATAAAAGAAAATTATTTATATACCTGCTTACAATACAAGAAATGGAAGTAAGTGATAAGTTTACAAAACTATTACAATAAAAATAGAATAAAATACAAGAAATCTAGGTTTAGTATATGATGAAAATAAATATGGATTAAGATTTGTGTTTATATAACACTAGATTTAGTAAACCCGTGTATTACAAGAGTTGAATAAATAAAATATTAAATATAATTAAAATTTATTAATTATAATATAATATTCTAAGATAAGAAATTATTGTAATATTCCTTATAATAATTAGAATGAATAATTTGTATCAAAACAAACGTTTTAAAAAATATCATTTTAATAGACCTTCTTATTATAATTCCTAAATTTATTTATTTTTTGTTTATAAAAGTTTACTTTTTAAAAACACTAATTTTAAAATATATCAAATTTTTTAAAAAGTTTGATGTTTTAGAAAAATATTTTATTTTATAAAAATTTATTTCTTTAAAAATAACATTAATAAAAAGTTTTATTTCTTAATTTATTAAAAAAACTATTATAATCTAAATAAAACTAAATAATATAATTACTAATTAATGTGATTATTTACTATGAGAAAGAAACGGTAAAAATTTGGTGAAAATGAATGTGCTGTTGACACGTGTCAGTTATAATTACCATTTTATTAGATTAAAAGGAAAAAAGATTTGTTCATTAAATTTCGAGTCTATTAAGAGAACTTATTTGTTTTTTAATATATAACAACCCAATCAGTTTGTACTGAGAGTATAGACACAAAACTTAAAATTGTATCTGAATAAAAAAAATAACAGAAGATCAAAGATTGCTAGAATCTATGTTGTAAAAATGAGTACTTGGCGAGTACTCAATACTCGGCAAGGTGAGGTTTTTTTCATCAACTCGGTCAATATTACTTGAAAACGGTCAAACTCAGTCAAACTGGGCCCTACTCGGCCCAACTCGCTCCAAGTCGGTCCAACTCGACCAACTCGGATTTTCATCATTTTTCATCGATTTGCGTTGTTTTTCATTGATTTTGTTTGATACTTATTGTTTTCCATGGAGATACATTGGAAGATAATAATTAAATGATTATTACATTTATAATATTAAATAATTGATATTATGTTTTGAAATATTAGTAAGCTTATAATATCTGACATATTTATAATTTCCCGAAAACTAATTTTTTTTATAATTTATCACGTCCGAATACTACATGCGTAATAAGAGTACTCGCAACTCACCAATCGATAAACCTGACATCGAATAGTGAGTTTTGCAACCAAATGCTTTGATAGAAAGATGAGAGTTCAAAAAGTTGATTTATGATGTATTTCAACCAACACTCACCTTGTTATTTATAGTAAAATTTGTGTCTATTCATCCATTTTATCATAAACTTTAAAAATTAAATGTTCTAAGGTCTTTGATGTTATTCAACTGTGCAATCTTAGAAGTGTTTTAATTTGTTGTTTTAACTTTTTTTTACCAAAATCGGTCAACTGTTTCAAATGTTGTGTAGAAGTGGGTAAACTAGACTAGCAGCAATGTGTGCGAAGGTGCTTGCGCCAACTCGTGCCCTAGAATATAGCGCGCACCAACAACTTGCGCTATGACCCGTTAACATTCGTTGCGATGATTTTGCCATGCCTGATGGTCCGTCAACCATGAGCCACAATGAGCACCTCTTCTCGTGTTACATGCGCCATATGCCACATAAGCTTACCCGTCACACACCATGGTTTGCCAAACGTGTGCCATGACCCGTTACGCCATTTGCCACACCTCATGCCATAATCCTATGTAAACTTTTCTTTAACTGGTAATGGTTATGTTGAGAATTTTTTTTCTTCTCTCATTCTTAATCTTATTGGATAAACAAAGTTTGGTGATGAGTATGTTGAAAATTTTCTTTTCTTTCACTCCTAATCTTATTGTATAAATAAAGTTTGTATTTAATTACTTTTAAAAAGGTGTGGAGAAAGTTTTTAAAATGTATTATAATCCTTGCGTAAAATTTTCCTTTAAAGATTATTTTTCAAAACACATTACTCGTCTTAAAATGATTTTAGTCCTTCATGAATACTTTTCTTTATTTCATTTATAATCTATAAACTCTAATAAAACAAGCTTTCTAAAGCCACATGTCATTCTCTTAACTTATCTTTTTGTCACTTGTCATTTTTCTAGACATTATCACCTCATTTTTCCCTTCAAAAATGTATTATATTAATTTAAACATTAAAACTAATTTTCTCTCTTATTAAAGATCAATTTTATTAATTGCAGTATTTCTCTCTTTCATTTAAATTTTTTAAAATCAATGTATCTTTTTAAAATTAGATTTTATTAAGAAAATAAAAAATACATTTTTTTTAATTAAAATAGAACTAATAATAAAAAAATTTATATAATATAAAATTTTCAAAAACATTAAACCTTTTTGAAACAAAATATTTAAATCCATCCTTTCTTTAAACAACCAGAGTAATTACAAACCAGAGTTTTTAATAAACAAGATTTTTATAAAAATAAATTCTTTTATAAAAGAATCTTAACACGAATGTTTAAAAATAAAACTATTTAGATAAGAAAGTTAAAAAAATAATATAATTGTTTTATTTTCTTGAACTATTACGTATATAAAATTCATATATTATTTTAAAATATCGTACTGTAAATCTTTTTGCTTATTACTAACTATAATCCGTTTAATAAATGAGTTTCTACCCTATCTATTTATATATCTATCTGTCTGTTTGTCTATCAATCTATCTATGATAAGAAAAAATAAAATAATACGTGATGTAATCGTAAGCCTCATCATACTAACTTTCACATTTCTCTTTATTATTAAAACTAATATTGAATACTAATAATATTACTCATACCATTTTTATATTAAAAAATGTATAATTTAATAAATTGAAAATCTATTTATTTTAAATTAAAAACACACTTTTCAAAAACAAAAAAGCAACGAACTTTAAAAAAATCATTTTACTTAAAAGAAAATATATACAAACCATAAATTTTTTATAAAACAAAAGTTTAAAAAAATATATTATTGTTTATTTACTTAAAGTAGCTATTTATAAATAATTATAATCATATTTTATCTTTAAGCATAGTTTTATAAGTCATAAATTTTTTTATTAATTATTTAATAATTTATATATTCTACCCGTATAATACATGGGGTACTAACCTAGTATTGTTATAAATGTTTTTGTTTTAGATTAAAAATCATTGTTAGTCCTGAATTTGTGAAAAATGTTTTACAAATACTACTATAAAATTTTTTGGTATATAATCGTTTAGGGATATTTTCTTTTTATTTTTTTAAAATTTTTATTGAATTATAAACTTGTGTTTGATAAAAATTAATTTGGTAAGAACAGGATAGGTTAAAATAAAAATACGTTTAAAACTAAAATTATAAAATGCAATCTCAACAATCCATCTTATTAATCAATGGTGAATATTTATATTGTAATAAAAAGTTTATTAAAGGTGTATTTTAGGAATAGTAATTTTTGTTAACTTTTTGCAAGTTGTTTTTTTTAAACGTTCATAACTTTTATGTACGTTATTATTTTTTTATAAAAATTACACCATAAAAACAAGCTTATTTTAATATTTAAAACAAGTAGAGTATTTTTATATAAAAAGATAAAAAAAATTATGTTTTTTAGCTCATATCTTGTAATTGTGTTTTTAGTGCAGTTTATTGTATCTTTTTGTTAATTATTATGTTTTTCTAAATACTATTGTTTTTATTTTTAAATGATAAATTTTAAAAAATATAATGATGGAATAACATTGTTGTGTATCTCTAATAGACAAAACGAAATAATAAATTAACAACTAACTAATTTGATACATTAAAAACAATTACAAAATAATATAATGTCTCATTGTGTTTTTTTTATTGTCATTGTGTTATCATAGTTTTAAATAATACATTGATGAAATAATATCATTATGTATGTCAAGTTGTAAAACAAAATGATAGATAACAATAAGTTTATATAATCTATTACAAAATAATAATAAAAAAACATATTATGTTACCTTCAACACTATTAATTTTTAAAAATACATTGGTGAACGTATATCATTATGTACTTGTAACTGTAAAGCATAATAATAGATAATAAGTTTATATAATCTATAAAAACAATAAAAAAAATAAGACAAAATGATCTAAAATATAAAACACAATTATTAATACATATAACAAATAATGTAAAATATACGACACAATAAACAATATATAACTGATATTTAACACAATGAACGTATAAAACACAATTACCTGACGTATTTGACACAATGACGAAAATGTCCTTATCTTTAAAACAATAGAAAGATACGTGTCAAAACCATAATTTTTCTTAAAGTTTTTAGATTAAACATTATTTTTAATAATAACCCTACCATGACAAGAATATCATGATAACAATAGTTCTCTTTAACATTTAAATAAAATGGCTAATGTTTTAGGTAAAGTGTATAATATTATTTTATCTTTTTCAAAATAGTACAACATTATTTTATTTTATAAACTATGTAGTTATTTTAAAAGCCGTATGTTTTATGTAATTTATATTTTTCTAATATGAATAATAAATTTAAATAACTAACATTTTAATGTTCAATATTAATTTAATTATATAATCTAATAAGAGTTTTTAATATATTTAATAACTTGTTAATTAGACAACTTGTTTTATTCAAATCTTCAACTTTTTTATTCTTTTATTTTATGTATTTTGTTTTATAAAAGTCCTCAAACCGTGAAAGCAAACTCTTAAGAAGGGTTTAGTTTGGTTTAGGGATCGGTTTGTTTTATAATTTAAGTTAAGAATCGAAAAAACAAGTTGTGAACATCCCTAACTTCAAATCACATTTGTTGAAATCAACTAATCCAACATACATATTCTAATCAATTATTTTCTTGATATCTTTTTCCCAAATAATGTTGGTGAAAAACTTGACTTAACGTAATGGATGATGTGTATTTTGAAAACTTTCTTTTCTCTTACTCTTAATCTTATTGGATAACCTTATTGGATAAATAAAGTTTGTATTATAAAATATATATTTAAAAGGTAAGGAGAATTTTTCTAAAATGTTTTATAATCCTTATATTTTTTTTTCTTTAATGAGTAAATTACACAGATGGTCCCTGAGGTTTGCTTAAATTTCACATTTCGTTCCGGAATTGAAAAATTACAGGTTTAATTAAGTTTTGAAAAAATATAACACTTTTCATCCCCTAGTCACACATCCGTTAGTTTTTTCTGTTAAAATTTATTTAATGAAAATGTTACCCCTAATACTAATATTAATAATAATATTAATAATAATAATATATAAATAATAATAATAATAATAATAAAAGCATATAATCCAGCCCATACCTCCCCCATTTTCCCACCGATCGACCTCGTCGGCAACCCCTCCGACTAGGGGTGTGCAACCGGTTCAAACCGACTGGAACCAAACCGAAACCAAACCGAAACCGGTTGAAACCGGGAACAGGATAGCCTAAGTCTAAAAACCAGAACCGAACCTTATCGTAACCTAATCGGTTTGATTCTTAACCGGATAAATTGGTTCCGGTTTTGTTGAAAAACTGGTAAGGAACCGGATTTGTTGAATAACCTAAAATAACGACTTCATATGATGATCAACTAAAAAAATTGCAAATCTATATAAAAATTAAACTAAAATTTGGATACAGAGATCACAAACAAAAAAGAAATTGACTTTTATAAAAAAAAAAAGCATTATAGAAATTGGTATTTTGACGAAACTAATAATCTCATAATCCATAGTGATCTATAAATCATCCAATGTGAATATATGATAGCATGCAAAACCAAAGTCTAACGGGTCATATTTTTTCAAACTAATCTAATGCAAAACGTAATACAATTTATCTAATAATTAAATGCAAACCAATGTAAAGTAAGTTGTTTATTGTCTTTAATCTTTAACAATTCTCATCGACTCATTCTTTTCAAAAGCATCTAAAACGGATCACTTTTAGTAATTAAAATACTAGGATAATGAGAGTTAACAAAATTAATATAATTACCTTTTGCCAACTTTTCGATATATGCTAGGATCTATGTATAGATAACCGGTTCCAACCGGGTATCCAAATGGATAATTGGTTTTGGAACCAGATCCGAACATATATTACTAAAATTGGTTCTTGACGGTTCGGTCCAGCTGGTTCTATCAGTTTTGGTTCAAACGAACCGGTACTTGCTAACCCCTACCTCCGACCCACCTCCTCCTTCCGACCATCCTTTCTCAAATCTGAACCCCTTTAAATCAACCGACACACATTGGAATTATCTGATTATAATGAACCACCACCAATACCATTAATCGGCGTCGGAGTTTCGGTGTTGTTCTAAAAACCCCCGGTGGCCAACTAAAAGCAATGGTGGGTTATAAGTAGTGGTGTTGGCGGTGTTGCCGGAGGAGATGGTGAGAGGTGGCGATGGCGGTTTCAGGCGGAGGTGACCTAGCACAGTTGTAGGGGATTCTAGGAGATGTTGGTCACTGGTTCCGGTGGACTTTTCTGAAGATGTGAAGGGGTATGTACTTGGGTTGGCGTGGGTGTGGTGGTGGTAGGGGTTGTTGGAAGTAGGGGTGGAGGTAGGGGCTATCGAAGGAGATGGACTTGTGTTCAAAACATAGAAGATGAAGTTGGGGTAGGGTTAGGGCGGGGGTGAGGGGTATTATTTTTTCTCATTTCTTTTTTTTTTATTATTATTGAAAGTAAAATAGTACTTTTACATCTGTTTAACGGAATTTAGTAACGGAAGAACTAAATACTTTATATTTTTTTAAATTTTAATACTAAACTTGTAATTTTCAATCATAGGGACAAAATGTGAAATATGATCAAAACCTCTGGGACGATCCGTGTAATTTATTCTTCTTTAACGGATGATGGCACTTGAAAAGTTTTTTTTTTCTTTCACTCATAATCTCATGGATAAACAAAGTTTATATTTAGTAAAAATAGTTTTGATAAGGTAAGGAGAAAGTTTCTATAATATTTTATAATCCTTATGTAAACTAATTCTTTAACAAATGTTTTTTAAAACATTTCTCTAGTCTTAAAAATGATTTTAGTCCTTCATGAATACTTTTATTTATGTCATTTAAAATATTTTAATAAATGTTTTTGTTTTAGATTAGAAAATGTTGTTAGTCCTGAATTTTTTAAAAAATGTTTTACAAATACTACTATCAATTTTTCTTTTTGTATATAATCGTTTAGAGACATATTCGTTTAACTTTTCTAAAATGTTTTATTAAAATATAAGCAAGTGTTTAATAAAAATTAATTTGGTAAGAATATCACGACAATAGTGGTTCTGTTTAACATTTAAATAATATCTATAATGGCTTTTTAATCCTTTTAAAAATGGTGGTTGTTTTTGTTAACGTATACAATATTATTTTGGGGAAGGTTAAAATAAAAAACTTTTAAAACTAAAAAGTATAAGAAATAATATTAACAGTTTATCTTTTTAATCAATGGTTCACATTAAATTGTAAGAGAAAAATTTCTTAAAAGGGTATTTTAAGTATAGTTATTTTTATTGACTTATTTCAAGTTCTTTCATTTTTTTTTAATATTTATAACTTTTATATACGATATTATTTTTTATAAAAATTACACCATAAAAGAGGTGTTTTTATCTTTAAAACGAGTACAATATTGTTATATAAAAATCAATAAATTTTTTTATGTTTTTAAGCTCATTACTCGTCATTGTGTATTTAGTATAGTTTATTATGTATTTTTGTTAATGATTGTATTTTTCTGAATTCTATAAATTCTAAAAACATATAATGGTAGAATGACATTGTTATGTATCTCTAGTACACAATAATATATTAATAATTAATTAATCTAATACATTAAAAAATAATGATCAATAACACAATGTCTCATTGTGTCTTTTAATAGTCATTGTGTTATTTTGAACACTGTAAGTTTTGAAAAATAAATTAACAAAATAATATCATTGTGTACTTATATTTATAAAACATAATGTTAGACAACAAGTTTATATAATCTATAAAAAGTAATGACAAAAATAACATATTATGTTATCTTCAACAGTATGAGTTTTGTAAAAATACGTTGGTGAAAATATATCATTATTTGCTTTTAATTGTAAAACACAATAATAGATAACAAGTTTATATAATCTATAAAAACAATAACAAAAATAACATAAAATGGTCTAAAACGTAAAACACAGTGATAAATACATAAACAAATGATGTAAAATATATGATACAATGAACTAATATTTAACACAATAAACATACAAGATACAATGAGCTTATTTATTTGATACAATTATCAAAATATCATTCTTTTTAAAACAATAGAATATCACGTGTCAAACCCATAATCATTATTAATCATTTTAGCTTAAATATATTTTATTATAACACTACCATATTATTTTATCTTTTTCAAAATTGTACAGCTTTATTTATTTTATTATAAACTAGTTATTGTAAAAGCCATATGTTTTATTATTTTATATATTTTTAATATGAACGATAAATTTAATGCAACGTAATAACAAACATGTTAATGTACAATATTAATCTAATTTTAGTATTTAGATAATATTATATTTAATAAGAGTTTTTTAATATATTAAATAATTCGTTATTTTCGACAACTTGTCTTATGCAAATTGATCAACTTTTTTATTCTTTTAATTTGTATATTTTTTATAATAGCCCTCAAAGAATGAAACCGAACTCTGAAGAGGGTTTAATTTGATTTAGGAATCGGTTTGGCTTACGATTTAAGTTAAGAACCAAAAAACACAAACTGTAAACACCCCTAACTGCAAAACACATTTGTTGAAATCAACTAATCCAACATATATCTTTTAATCGGCTATTTTCTTAAATTTGTTTTTTTTACAAAATAATGTTGGTTTAAAACAGAGTTACCATAATGGATGATGTGTATTTAGTAAACTTTCTTTTCTCTCACCAGTCACCCCTAATTTTATTGGACAAACAAAGTTTGTATTTTAAAAAATACTAGTACTAAGCCTCTCGCGTTGCGGTAGGATGCCTAAAACCGTGCCAAGTAGCACAAGTGTTACAGTATCGGAAACGACCACCAACACCGGAAAAACTCGTATTAAAAAGAAATAAAAAGGATAAAAATTAAACCGAATGGAAAGTAGACGTAAAAACGTTAAACCACACACGTGCAACATAAAATATTAAAACAATAACTAAGTCAATCTAGAGCCCGCACGTTGCAACAGGGCTGTTAAATGAGAAAAATAAACGTAACAAAGTTGAACCACAAGCGCACGTTATGACGTGCTAACTCTCAAAATTTTGATCCTAATGTAAAACAAAAAAATTATAAAAGATGAAAAGTATAAGAGACTAAAGTTGAAAATGAAAAATTATATAGATTAAATTGTAAAAGATGCAAAAGTATTAAGTTTAAAATAAAAATTAAAAGAATTGAATAGTTGTACTACATGCATAGTAATATGTACACATAAGTTGATAATTAAAATATATATAAATTTTAAAAAGGTGTGGAGAAATTTTCTAAAATGTTTTATAATCCTTGTGTAATTTTTTTCTTTCACGGGTGATTGGTATTTCGATAACTTTTTTTTTTTTCTGTCAATCCTAATCTTATTGGATAAATAAAGTTTGTATTTATGAAAATATTTTTAAAAAGATAAGGAGAAAGTTTCTAAAATGTTTTATAATCCTTATGTAAACTTTTTCTTTAATGATTTTTTTTTCCAAAACAGTTCTCTAGTTTTAATAATCATTTTAGTCCTTTTTAAATGCTTTTATTTATTTCATTTAAAATATTTTTATGAATGCTTTTTTAAATTAAAAAACATTGTTAGTCCTGAATTTTTGAAAAACGTTCTACAAATACTACTATCAAAAAACTAATGGTATATAATCGTTTACAGACATTTTCTTTTAACTTTTTAGAAATATTTTATTAAATTATAAACATGTGTTTTAAAAAAAATTAATTTGGTAAGAATATCGTGACAATAATGGTTTCTTAACATTAATATAATACCTAGAATGGCTTTCTAATCCTTTAAATTAATGGCTGATGCTTTTGTTAACGGGAATATTTTTTTTCCAAATATTTATTTTATAAACTATGTAGTTATTTAAAAAGCCATATGTTTTATTTATTTTATATAATTTTAAAATGAATAATAAATTTATTGCAGCGTAGTAACAAACATTTAATGGCAATATTAATCTAGTTTTAGTATTTAGATAATAATATTATTAAATAGAAGTTTTCTTTTAATATCTCTTTACTTTAATAAAAAGTTGATTAGCAATGACAAGTAACAACACCAAATTTCTTTACATCGAATTTTTCCCGTTTATCTATGCATTAAGTATTAATAATGTAATATAATCTTTATTAGATTAAAATAATTTTTTTAATAAATTAAAAAAGTGATCTTTTTATTAATTATATTTCTAAAGAAATAAATTTATATAAAATAAGAAAATTTTCTAAAACAATAACATTTTTTATATATACAAAATATTTTAAAATTGGTGTTTTCAAAAAGTAAAATTTTTACAAACAAAAATAATTAAAACTAGGAGTTATAATAAGAAAGCTTTTAAAAATGATATATTTTTTGTTACAACATTTGGTTTGAAACAAAATTTTCACTATATTTATAATAAGTAATATTTCAATAATATCTTATCTTAAAATATTGATTTGGTTATCAAGACTCAATCAAAAACAAATTAACAAATCGGTATTAGCTAGCTTTATTGTGTTATGGTATGTCAGGGCGTATTCATAGTGAATTGATGGAAAATGTTTAACAAATAAGATAACTAATATGAAGACACAAACTTTAAAAGTAAAAATTAAACTTTTAGATGAATTCAAGAACACATGTACACAAAGCAATAAACTTTGATACTAATTTACTTAAATAATGAAAAACAATTACTTTCAGGTTCCCGATTAAACAAGATCCACAATCGATACTTTAAATTAGGATTTGCTAAAACACATTTTTTCAAAATTTCAACTTTTGATTACTGTAATAACGAATTATCAAACTTTTAAAACTTATTCATTCGCAATATTATTAATTCATCTATATAAAGTTACCTATCAAGCTTAATGAATTCATTATGCAAGAAAACCGAAAACTTATAATTCAACAAGCAACTTTATTAATAAACTAACCTTTTATGTTAATCAAAACCTATAATTAAATCCAACATTCAATCGTAAAGCACAAATCATTATTATACATACCAATAATCTATTTAGAGATAATCTTCCACCCGAAAACAATCACTACAAGACTAGTTGCTCATCTTTTTCATTATGTCTTTGATCTTGAATTGAAGAATGTTCTTGAATGATTTAAGATAGATGGGAAGGATTAAGAACACCACCAATCACCTTGTAATTTTCAATATTCGTGCACAGGAAGCTGTTTTTTTGAATTGGGATTGGATTAATTTAAATAAACTTGAAAATCCTCAAAATTCGGAGTTTGTTCAGCTACCAACGTATGATATGTCACACCCCGTTGACTGGGTCTGGTCTTGACTGACTGATATCATCACAATGCAGCAGAAATTAAAGGCAGTCAAACTAAATCATTACATTAATTAAAATATTCAAAATTAAGTTGTCTAACATCCGAATATAAAACATAAGATTTAATTATTCTTGGATAAATAAAAGGGATAGGGCGGTGGCTAATTCTCCAATGGGTCCATCTATGGTGGCACCTATCCTTTCGACATCTGTCAGTTAACTTCACCTGAAATACACACCCAAAATACGTCAACATTATGTTGGTGAGCCCATGAGTTTAAGACACGTCACTTTTCATAATAAGCATAAATCTGATTGTTACAATGATGACATAATATTCAAGGTGCATAAAAGAATGTATCACAATCAAGCCTGACCCGGACTTACCCGCCCGAGTGCTAAAATATATCCCCTAACCCATTACTACTAGATTGTTGGGTTTAATTATGCCCTGCTAAGCACGGTTTAACGGCAATAATTTGTGACACAATGATTATTGAATCTCAATGGGGGGTTTCCCTGCATAAAGGGCCCATTGTGTGCGGGGGATTCCCCAAATAGTACTATCCACAAATCACGCGGCTTCTAATGGAGTTAATGATTGTGCTCCGTTCGGGGACAATAGCAGGTAGTATTGCACCACATAATAATAATAAACAAAGAGTATGTATTTCACCCCAAAAGTTTTAAAGTAAAAAGGGGTCATGAGACTCACCTAAAGATTGATTGAGGGGTTGCTTGAATGTTTGGATGCTACCGACCTGGAGGGTTCCTATGTTTGTTTCAAGTGAATTAGCACCTTATTAAGTAATTAATCAAGTCAAAACCCTCATGTTTTTTATTTGTCATAAGTGGCTTGATAATTTCCAATTTGTGTGTGAAAATTTGTTTTTGATCTAGGGTTTTGTATTTTATGACTTTATGTGATGATTAAGTTAAATCTAGAATCGTATAAATTCAGATTATCATTAGTTCTATAAGTCTGATAGGTTCCCAAAACAATAAGGTTTCATTAGTTGGCGAGTTTGGTCCCTCATCTTTGTTAAATTGGCATTTTCAACCCTAAAGTTTGGAATTTGATTCTTAAGTCAATTTTTGTTGACCTTTGTTGTTTCAATAGGTTTAGGTTACTGTAATAAATTCATTTATGAGTCTTTTGGGTTTTTCTTTACGGGTTCAATGGCTTGTTTTGTGGGTAGGTGTTTCGGGAAATAAGAATTTAGGGTTATCACAAATTAGGTGATTAGGTTGTCCAAATGAAGTTTTATCTTTGGTTATATCTTATTTAGGGTGTTCCTTAGTCCCTGAAATGTTTTTGTCTTGCTCATGTGATTGGTGATTTGGGTATCGGGTGTTAAAACGCGTATCGGTTCGCGTTTCGGGTGCGTTATGCGTTGTAGTTTCAAGTTCATTCGTTTTATTATATTTTTCAATTCGTTTTGTGTTTGAGGGTCAAGGTTTACTGTAAAATATTGATTATCTTAGTTTAAGGATTGTTATATATTATTATTCTTTTTCCTTCTAACGGGTCGTTAGCTAACTTGTGTTAACGTTAAAAATTTATAAAAATTTCTATAAAATTTCATAAATGGTAATATTTGGTTTTTAACTTATTTTTATCATTATTAAGCCATTACTTACTGTATCTTCATTATTTTGAGGTGTTTTGCTGATTTTAGATATTTTAACGCTCGGGTTCGGCTTTTAACGGGTTTTTCGGTTTTGGTTGACTTTGGTCAACTTTTAGCCATCTAAGTCTTTAGAATACTTACAATCATCTTTATGTTCTGGATTCTTCACTAGAATTGCCCTTAGTCCCGTTTTTAATAATTTTCTCTATTTTGGAGTGATTATACTTTGTATTTTTGTTGTCCAATGAAATAAATTATAAAAATTATGAAATTTGATTTCTAGGCTTTTGTCATTATATTAAGTCTACTGGAATTTTTGTACAACCAAAATTTTTGTAGTTTCACCATTTCCGTTACCTAGCTCGGTTAGTCTCGTTAAGTCCCGGTTAAGTCTCGGTTTTGAATTTCTAAGTGTTTTATTCTGATTTTTCCTCTAATAAACATTTTAATATCTTAAGTAAATCTAATTAACACTATACTTTTAGTAACTTAGCTTTCCCCAACTTATTTCTTTATTTTTCTTAAAATACATATTTCTAATATTTTGTTTTATTCATAAGACATGAAATCCATATGTTTAAGTTATGAAACTTTATTTATGTTATGATATGATCTCTTTAAACTTTCAGAAATATTTAGATCATAGCTTTTGGGCTCTTGCAATATATTTTCATTTTTCTTGAAAAACCGAGTTTTCGGGTAGACTATTTTAACTAAAACCGTGTTTGCAACCAAAGGAAGTTTTGAAAATGATTTTGTATCTTTTGCTTTCTAAAAATCAGAGTGTTTTGAGAGTTCATAAGATGTTGGGGTGTCATGAGGTTTGTTATGTCACTTTCATGACGATACGCGATGATTCACATGGCTTCGGGTAGTAACTAGATACCTTGTCGAGAGAGGAAGACTGAGATGGTTGTGTGGGCTGTTGAATGAGCTCGAGAAGGTGAGAGAAGGCTGTTTAAAATGGTGGGTTAGTGCAGGCCATAAGATCAAAGAAATGAAAATGTGAACTTGAAGATGTGTGGGTGTGTGTTCTTGTGGTGCTTACCTTAACTTGTTGGAGTTGGTGGTACTCGAGTTTGGCTGCTTCTTGTCTTCGAAATGGCTGGAACCGGATGCTTAATGAGTGCAAGGGAGTAGAAAATAACCAAGAGAGAGTGGAGAGTGTTTTGTGAGAGAAGTGAAAATAATGAAGTGGGTGGAGGTGATGGTGCTATTCGGCCGAGATAAGGGGGAAGGGGGAGAGGAGAGGTGTAGCTTCTAGGTTCTTGGTTTCACCAAGATCTTTGCTTGAGATTTGAAATAATCTTCCCAACACACAACCTCCATGCATTGGCTTAGCATGGAGGTGATTTGACTAAGCTTGCATGCATGAATGTGTGTGTGTCGTGTATATATATATATGTATGTATGTGTGCCGTATGCATACATATGTATGCATATATGGGCCGTATGCATGTGTATATACATATATATATGGGTGTGTGTGTGTGATCATTGACATGCATGTATGTGTATTTGAGAATGTGCTATATATATTAATGTATGCATGTTTAACAACCTTTATTGCTATCAAGGTTATTTAAGTTGTTATTGCAAGAATGTAGTATGTATGTAAATATATATATATATATATATTTGTATATAAATGTGTTTATTTGTTATTTTAGGAGTTTGATAAAATTATATTTAGTACTAATACCATATTCAACTTGTCATGGGTTTTAGTTGGATAAAGTTAGATAACCATGGATGTAATTTACCATGCACTTTATTTACTTAAGGTTTAATTATTATTTTATGCACTTGTAATTTCGGACATATTATTTAATTATTTGCTGCAAGACGTTTTTATGTGTTTTTTTTATAATGTTTAGTTAATCTATAAGACTTCTGTAATTGGATTTATTAACTAAGGTTTACTAAATTTTCGTCTTCTAAGTTTATTGGGCTCGAAGCCCAATTGGTCGGTTCAGCATGCTCTGTAATTGTGTACGGCCCACGGGCCCATATTGGTTTTGCTAACCAAAGCCCATTAAGTATTGTGGCCCAATGGCCCAGTTAGGGTTTGATGGGCCAAAGCCCATGTAGGCGTGTGTATTAATGTGGGCCTAAGCTTAAGGTTATTGGGCCCAATTTAATGGCTCCCTAAGTATGGCCCATTAAGGTTTCTAAAAAAAAATTTTCCAGGCCTAAAAGTCGAGGTTGTCACATGATACGCCGCCCTCGCCATATCATACTCCGCCATCAGCATTCATACGTCCAACATTCTGGAATTTTAATTAAATACACTGAATCAGATGCCCATCATATGCCCACCAGCGTATTATACTCCCCTTCCCGTCGTATGATACGCCAGACACCCTTCAAACACCATTATTTTGATAACTTTTGATATTTAAGTAATTGATCCTTGAACTTTTGTTTTTTGCTTTTTTTTGTCTCAAATTAAGCTTCTTTAAGCTTGAAACACCTATAAAACAAAACATAATGAAAAGTAAACTAATTCTGTAATAACAATGATGTAAAATCACATATATAGATCATTTAACTCTAAAACATCGATACATGATCTAATATCATTTTATTATTAATAAATTTTCATTTTGTTTAATGTTTTTTATTCAACTCATGTAATACACGAGTAAACTAAAGCTATTATTAGATAACTCGTGATTTTGGACAACTTGTTTTGTGCAAACAACTTTTTATTCTTTTATTTTGTGTGTGTTTTATACAAGCTCTCAAACCGTAAAACCAAACCGTTATCCCTACCTCCAAAACACATTTGTTGACAGTTCATTCACTTAAACTTTTCGCATACTACACACTCTCCCACTCAAATTAATCTTTTGAGTATTGTTTGTTTGTGCAATTGATTAATTGCATTCGCTAATAATCTAAGGTGGGTAGCGTTCAAAAAAAAATAATAATAATAATCTAACGTGGGTTACCAATGCTTTTAAGAGCATAGAGCATGCATTTTTAGTTATATTTTTGTTTCGGTAATTGTAGGATTTAGGTTATTAGATAGTTAAAATAGTTATAAACATGATAGATAAGTGCGATAATGGTAGTAGAACACTATGGGATAGATTAATTTGAACAGATGGTTAGTTTAATAGTTTCATTGCCATTGCTTAATTGCATTCGCTGATCATTTAAGGTGGGTTACCGATACTTTTAAAAGCATAGAGCATAAAGATTGCGGAAACGTAGATATTTTAACTAAAAAGAGAAAACTTAGGCCGTACGTTTTAACAACGAAAATTATAAATCTAAAACTTATAATAAGCAAACACATTTTTATTAAATGATAAATGAGAAAACTTAACAAAATTCAGAAAAATGGAAAAGTGGTTCAATTAAGTTGAATCTGCGAAAACTTAGGGGAAGTTTGGTTGGAAGGAATGGAATGGAATGGAATGGAATTGAGAAACTAGTATAATTTTCAAGTAAAATTGTGTTTGAGTGAGCAATTAAAAGTAAATCCAAAGGAATGTTTCATCTCAAATTCCCTTGGTTGTGGGATTTCAAAATCCTTCCACCTAGAGAGGGAATTTGAAATCCCACAACCAAGAGAATTTGAGATGAAACATTCCCTTGGATTTTACATTTCATTACCCACTTAAACATAATTTTGCTTGAAAATTATACTAGTTTCTCAATTCCATTCCATTCCATTCTATTCCTTTCAACCAAACGCCCCCTTAGAACCTTGCGAAAACTTATGGTTTTGTAAGAACTTAGCTTTTTGGCGAAAACTTATGTTTTGTCACTTAGACATTATTTTTTGTTAAAAAATTATAATTTTTGTTTCTTATTTGTTTTACGGATGTCTAGACCTCTAAGGTTTGTGGTTAATCACAATGTGGTTGCTTATACTAAAGGACAGGAAGATCTTTAGATCTATGATAAACGGACTGAAGCATATTTATAATGTCATTTCTTCATGAGTATCTACATATGAAAAACTGATTAGATAGTTTTGGATGTCTGAAGTGAATGAGAGGGATGCACAAGATATTCCATGCATTCGTATCAAACTTATACCATTAGATGCTATATATACTTTTTGGAAATCCATTCAGAATACTAAATTATACCATTAGATGTTCATATTTTTTTTATTAGTAACTGTTATACTTTAATCCCACTTAAATTAAAGCGACCTGACTTTCTTGACCTAAACTTCGCTATCACTTAAACAAAACTAGTAAATTACTACCCGCGCTTTGCGGCGGGTCTTTTCTGCAATTGACACTAATATACACTAAAACATATGTAAATGAACTGCCACCAACATAACCAATTAACACCATGATTATTATCAAGAGTCATACAAAGTTGTCATAGTATGCATGTTTTGAAACATGCAACAACCCAAAATAGCATACCATGACTTAAAAATAACAGTTGCATAATATAAGTCAAATAATATTGTAAAGAATAAATTCGAACATGAAAAGGGAAGTAAACAAATACATGTTGAAATACAAAAGCAACATCATTGAACTCCATGTGAACCAGTCATAAACCATAAACCAATTGTTATATAGTTGTAGTACAATGGTCCCTCCCAACGTGATTTTGTAGCAACTATCATATACCAAATGTTAAGGAGAGAAGGGATACAAATATGATGATGAGTGAATGGAATTCTCTTTCACATTATGCGTGAATAGCTTTTGTATATAATCAAATTTAACACCCCGTACACTATAAATAAATGATATTTTCTCCATCAAGAGTACAAGAAATTAACCAAAATTATGCCACATTACCCTATGAATGTACTTACAGTCATGATCAGAGCATCAAAGTTTGTTGAATTGTTTGTGTTTATCTAAAGTGCAATACATCATCACAGCTGCAGATTTCAAACACCTTTAAGTAAAGATCAAGTTCATAGTGTCTAGTGTCCTTACTTGGTGCGTCAATAAGTGCCTGCATAAGAACAAAACATGAATAACAAAAAAAACATCGATAATAAATCAAAGAAGTAGCAATTGATCTATTTCCAACTGATAGCATTCTTGCATCAAATGCTCGTGAAAAGAAGGAACATGCAAGTAAAATAAATAAATAAGTTGAATAGAACAAAAAACTTGGCTGTGACTCTGGATAAAAAATTCAACTTAAAAGAAACTGCATATTAAGGAAACACATAATTGATGGGTCCATGAAAACAAACAAACTAAAATAAAGTAAAACAGATCAATGAAAATGATAGATTCAGAATATATATAAGAGAAAATAACTTTATGTTGTGAATGAATGCATCTTGAATCAAATCTCAATTACAATATGTAAAGTTCAAGATAATACTAACCCCATTCCTTAACTTGGACATAGCCCTTTTAATGCCACCAAATTATTTTTCCATGGGGCTTGAAGTGCTTCAACAATTGGGTATCGGGTAGATTGAAATCAAGCATGTTAACTCGCTCTAGCTTTTGAGGTTAGTTACATATAAAGTAAAACAAACAATCAAATTTTCCATGGGTTTTTAAGAACCTCGTGCTGGGTAATCTATTACGAAAACATTAGCCCTTTTGTCAAGACTGTCGTAAAGTATTGATTTGATTGATCCCTTCGTACCAAGTCAATATTCATTACTTTCTCCATGTATTAAGTTAATTAAACAACATGAAAGATGAAGTTATATACCGATGACATGAGATGCTAAACCTTTACAGACCCCTTCAGTATGGGACTCAAGCATTCATGCAACAATGTTGCAAATTTGTGGAGACTAAATAGAAACCTTTAAGCAAGAATGATCAATGAAACGGAAGTCAGCAAAATACCAGAAAATGCCTACTTTTTCCAACAAACTCATGAAGCAGGCTGCTACAAAATGCCCCCATGATATCCACCAAAGCCTTCTCCCTTGTGATCCCTTTTGTAAACATAAATAGAACAATAAATTCAAGTATGTATAATTATAGTTGATCAACTTTTAACAGATGAATGCAATATTTTTTTCTATTTAAGTGCATCTTAAAGGAATCACAACAACTACCGAAAAATTATTAATGAAACCCCATTCATATGCAAAATCTTTAAACTTGGAAGAAAGCCGATAATGGATTGAAAGTTTCAATTCCAAATCAATTTCAAATTCATGTATCTAACGCCATCCTTAGTCTCTATACCCACTGTGGAATAACCCTACCACCATTTTTCACCAAAAAAATGTCATCCTTCACCAACAGTCGTTGGCCAGAAAAAGAATGTCATCAGAACAAACTAAACATCATCAAAACAAACATCAAAATTTGCCAAACAACCTACCTGAAAACAAAATTGATGAAAAAAGATCGTCAGATAATGTACAAAAACCCGAAACACCATCAAAACAAATGCTAGCGAAAACTAAACACCCTTTGAAATATGTCAGCGTTCGTAGAAGACGCCAAGATGGCCGGCGAAGAAAAATGGGATGGTGGAGAACTTTGCAGGTGTTTTGATGGTGGAGCAAGATACGTGGCTCAAGCTGGGACAAAGAAGAGACACGTCCTTCATAACGTGGCATAAGATGAATCCCACACATACACTGAAAATACTTGTAATGCCCCCAACCATTAATTACCGTAAATTAGAAATAGCATAACCAATCAAAATATGACACACAACTCAAAACACTATTCATTACCTTGCAAAATTAATATATAGGATAAAAATAGCATAACCAATCAAAATATGACACACAACTCAAAACACTATTCATTACCTTGCAAAATTAATATATAGGATAATAAGTGCATCCGCCACTGCTAGACATCATCTTTCAATGAATTTGTTTACCAATGTTTTCTCATGTTAAAAAAATCTAAAAAACTTTTAACCTATTAATTAAACTCACTACTCACTCATTTGCACATGATTTTTTGCTTAAATTTAATACGTATTTATTTTTGAGTAAATTTTACGGTTGGTCCCTAACATTTGTTTAATTCAAATATTAATAAATGGAAATTTCTGTCTTTTAGTTTTTAAAATAAAGATTTAATTACACGAATGGTACTTATGCTAAGGTCGTTTTGCAAGTTTGATTACTAACTTTGAAAAATCACACTGTAGTCCTTAATGTGCACTAGTTCTTAGTATGGGTTGTCCCCTAAACTAAATGACCGTTAACATTTTTCAATTAATAAGATGTAAAATAACTATTTTTACTCTTTCAAAAAGACAAAATAGTCTTATAAGATAAAAAAATCATATGTTAAAATACATGTTTTTTTATATAATACAGATGTTATATGATACAAATTGTATACTATAAGAGCAGCCAACCATAAAAATAGATTTACCAGACTTGAAATAATCTTTAGAAACATAAACAAAATCTATTAAAATTTATGGATTTAAATTTAAAATTTTGATTAAATATGGATTTAAGTACATGTTACACAAGTTCAACCCATGCAAATCGACTAGTCGAAACGATGGTGCAAGGTTAGCCTGAAGCAAAGTGGTGTGTCTAGATGATGGCACTTGACCAACCCAAACTAACAACGTTCTTGCCATATTAAAAATTATATAATGAAACGAAATCATCAATGCCTGGATAAGCTGATACAAAGTTGTCGGTTCCAGTTGTTCGCAACGGCTATGATGGTGACAACGAAATCAAGAATTGCATTAGGTTGCAATCCTAGTTTGTTTGCAAGCAGCAGGAATCACCTATTTACTAACTCTAAAAAAATGTTATTATAGTAAAAAAAAAAAAACAAAAACAAAAATACCTTCTTATTAACATTCAAATTCAACAAAAGCTAAATTTTGAACTGAAAAAGAAAGATAAAATGAAAATTGAGGATCACACCTGCAAGCTTTAAATATCAAGTTTCAAATTCAAAAATCATATAAAACCATAAAGAATAACCGTAAAATTTTTTCTTTATTTTTAATCGATGTGGTATTCCTTTTATATACGTTTAGCTTGAACTTTTAGTCAAAACCAAGTCATCGCTTGGCAAAGACATCACGAAGCACTGGGTTAAATTCTAAACCATAACCATTCATGTAATTAACTTGAATGTAATCTACTACTTAGTACTTAATAAAAAACCTCATAACAATTAAGACAATCAAAACACGTTGGTAAAATTCCAAATAATAGTCTTGACATAAATCCTTAATAGACCTTGATGAAGAAACCAAAATATGAAACAACCATCAAACGAACATACAAATTACAAACAAATTAAGCTTCTTTTCTTTAAGCCGTTATGATCTTCAGTAATAGTCCATATGAACCCCGATTTTACTTACAAAACCGTTGTCCGTACCATGAAAACCTACAACTTTCCCAGGAGACGCAGTTGAACTAAAAAAAGTACACCCGACACCCATTTCTCCTCCACACGGCCCATACATACTGATGTTTGTGCGAAAGGTAATCGACACTATGGCTTCTAATCCATTATACCCTTGAACAGGTCCAAAGAAGCCAGAGATGCCAGTCAAATACTCATCTTTACCATCAAAATTAACCTGCCAAAGTAATGGTTTTATTCTTAGCCTACATGAATCATGAACTTAGTAAAATAAACAACATAATGTGAATATGTACATACATACCAGTTCTATCTTTTTAACTCCATTTGTTCCTCCATGAATTTGTGATGAAACAGATTTACCATCCTTTTTCAGATATTCAAACTGAAGCGCGTATATCGCATTCAGCTTTCCAAGATGAACATGTACTTTTTTGATGGTGGAAAAAACTCCATCATCCCAAGGTTGACCTCCATCGGCTCCCCATGGGCCTGCATCTCTCGGCATTGCCATTCTAGACATAAAGGCGCTTTAACTGTTGTGAAAAAGTTAGATACACACTTTTATTTCATAACAACATCTCTATACTAATAAATAAAAATAAATCCAGACACATGTTATCATTCTAGACCATCTAATAATTGATTTTTCTAATTCTCTCTTCTCTTAATTATAAATGCTATAATATCTATTAATTAATAACTATCAATAATTAAAATTTTAAATATGTTAACTTTAAATTTTTAAATGCGTAACACATGGGTTTATTAACTTTTTATATTATTAAACATGTAACAGTAAATTTATTTATCCTGTGTATTACACAGAATTGTAACCTAACTACTATATAGATAAATGAAACAAAAATAAAACACCTACAAACAATATAGTTTTCTAACAAAATATAAGCCTCTAAATACAAAACTAAAACACCAAAAACATAACAGATAGAACAACAAGAAACTATTGAAGTCCAAAGATCGAACCTTAGGCATGAGACTATCTTCATATGTAGAAGTTGGACGTAATGCAAGTGACATTGGCATCACATACACACCAATAGCATCAACGTATTTGTCAGCATGAGACTATCTTCATATGTAGAAGTTACTTATGTCCCACTTATCGACTCCAAATACTCATTAGGGTAGTCAATGCATATCTTCAAAATTAGACATAAAACTTTAACAAGATGCAAGTCATATACAATAACATCAAATAGTATTCAGTGAATATTATTTACAGTGTCCGTACGGTTGCCCCCCTTGCCACCAAGAGAAGAGTTGAGAGTTTCACCGGTTCTGAAGTAGGTTTGGAAGTTGATGAAGTCAACTACACCAGCGTATCGAACACTTATCTTTATCTTTTTTGGAAAACCTTGAGGCATATAAACCCATTCTGCACCCTTTGAACCACCCCATGGTCCATAAGCTATGCAATCTTTGGGTAAGCTTGAATCTCCCTGCAAATCAAACAAAAAGCATAATAGTTTTATAGGTTATACAACACAAAAGGGTACTCATACATGTTAGAAACAACAAAAGATAAAAAAGTTGAGAGTCTACCATTAGTGACTTAGTGTAGAAAGAAATTATGCAGCAGAAATTATAAGATAAAATGGTGAAGAAAGATAAAAAGAGAGAATAGAAATTATGAACGTACAATTAGATGACCAGCCATTATTTATAATTTTTATTTTTTAACGACAAATATGCAACACTGCTTCAGATATAGGTGTTGTTTTAATCGGATTCATTTATCCATGTCCAGTCGTGACTGCACCCCCAACCCCTTCAGTAGAAAATCCATTACTGGAAAAACTCTTTTGGTTCAACTCAAAGTGATATTTAAACATATGACATCCTTCATATTTATATGTTATGGGTGCTTTATCTTAAACAGTTAGGTTAAGTATCATTTGTAGCCATTATTTATTTAAAAAGGAGCACTAATGATTCTTTACAGGAAATACAAGGAGGTTTCACTTTGAGAAAAATGTCAAAGTGTTAAACGGGAGGATTTTAGGAAGGTTTCAATATTTTTTATGACCCATTTAATGTGATGAGTCAGTTTATTTATTAAATTTGTAAATAAGTATTTTATAAAAGCATAAAAAATAAAGAAAAAAAACTAAGTTGGATTTTTTTTTCTTTTCATGAAATACCTTTTACTTAATTTTATAAATAAATTAATTCGACAAATTAAATGATTTAATATGATGAGTCAATTTATTTTTTCAATTTATATTATAAATAAGTATTTACAAAAGAAAATTTAAACTTCTTAAAAAATAATATAACTCAATAAATTTTAAAATTTCACAAAAAACTTGATAAGTAAAAATCTAAAAACTTATATCTAAAAATAAAAAATCGGAAACTTGACTTACGCTAATAAGCCTCGTTACGACAAATAATTTTGGTCATTCCGGGCCGTAATGACCAATACGGCCATACGGGCTATAAAAATTTATAAATTGATTGATGTTACATTTTGCAAACCAATACCGGTTGTATTAGTCACTATGGGCGTATCCAAAGTGTTCAAATAACAACGTTCGATTGTACGTATATTCTCCCCCAACAATTTCATTAGTCTAAACTTTTTTAAACCAATTTATTATACTTTCAATTTTTTTATTTTTTTAGTGAGCAAAACAATATGCGCTCGTAAAGTCATTACATTTACACTTTCTAGTATTAAAATTCATAACCGGTCTGATTTAAAAGTACATCTACAATTGTTCAAAAAATTCAAAATGGCTCGCTAAAGTCAACTTGTTTATGGCTAGCTCGCTGAATCATATAAAATAAGTTTTTATTTATTATTCATATATTTTCTAAAAAAAAGTTAATAATATATTTTAAGTAACACTTATTCTCGTTTTGACATTTTGTAATGAAAAAACTAAATCTAAAAATGTTGACGATTATTATTTATCTATATAATTTGTGAAGGTTAGAAGAGAGATTGAATTCTTTTAAAATGTTGACGATTATTACTAGAAGAGAGTTTGAATTCATTTCATTTTGATTAATTTGATGTTGCCAACCAAACTGTAGTTCAACTTGGACAACAAATATTAAGTCTACTTTATTTAACTAATTAGCGTTTACGAACCATATCGGGTTTTAATAATTTAGAAAAGTTAAAAATTATTCAATTAAACCTTTATTTATAAAATGTTACTCGACTCGGTTTCGGTTGTTAAGGCAGGCTAATATTAATCTGACTGGGCACGGGGCCCACGAGTAGATTAATATTAATTTAAAAGGATCATTAGGCTTATCCCTTCACCTTTCAAATATTGGTTTTGTTGTGACCGAATTTGCAGGAAATTTTCCTTCTTAAATTCACAAAATTATAAATATATATATATTTTTTTTTAAAACAAAACAATCAACTATCTTTTGAGTTTTATTTTTGATCGTCCGACCTACTGCCACAAGAAAAGAACTCAAATTTGATTTGTTTTCTTTTAACCTTCGGATACAACTGCAAAACCGAACATCTCATCGCCGCCTCGTGTGGCGGCGACCTTGCAACCTATGGATACCCAATTGCAGCCATGGACCGCGCCTCTTGAAACCGCGATCACCGTGTTTCCTTTCTGTTCGTTAGTCTAGCAGTCTATTCTTTGAACCCTTGGTGTCTCTAACAGTTATTTGTTAACCAATGTATTTTATATATCATAGGTATGTTAATTATAATCAACATTTGCATCATTTGTAACCAGATTCTGTCAGGTTCACTTTTTGTATTTTAATTATTATTCAACTGTGTTATTTATTATTAATCTGATTAATAATTATCAAAAAAATTGTTTTGATAAATAAAACCTAATCAAGATACCTCTGAACCCAACAGTGGTATCAGAGCCACTATTACAACATGCAAATAAGATTTGGTCGTTTAACTGGTTATAAATCACAAACTTTAATATTGTTTAAAGTTTTTGATTTATATTATTTAAGACAACTTATTTATTTTGGTTAAATATTTATTAACCAAAAGATTTTCTAGATTATTTTGATTATGTTTTCATATGTACATTTGACTAAACTTTGTGGTTGAATGTTCATGTTATGGTTTCTTTGTTGTTTAATTTTGGCTTTTTAGTTTTGACATATTTGATGGCTCAAAGTTATAATATATTAGGGTTTTCTTTTATTATTTATTTTTTTAAACATTGTAATATTTGAAGACCTAAAATCAAGATTGGAGACTAAAAAAATCAAGGAGTCAATGAGATCCGATCAATATAACTAGATGCACTCTGGTCCATCCTTGTGATTGTTTTTGTTGTGACCCCCTGACCCCATGATATAGTTTGATCTTGCTACTTGACTCTAGCGAGATGAAACGAACATGGCCATTAAAATTTACATATTTACTTTGCTATTGTGTTTGTTTTAATTTTATAATTGTTATAACATGCCGACCTAATATCAAACTAATTAAAAATATTTGTTTTACATTAAAATATATAACAAATTCTAAATTTATTTTTACAACTGGTTAAATTATTAAAACAAATAGTTTGTTTTTAAAAAAATAACCAAATATGTTTTTAAATTTAAAATTAGTTTTTTTTAACGGCAAATGTGTGACCCAACTTCGGAGAATAAGTGTTATCTTAATCGGGCCCACTTATTCGTTTCCCAGCTGAGACCGCACCCCCAACCCCCTCAGGAGGAAACCCATTGTGTCACACCCTCAAAATCCACTTGCGGTGTTCTACCGCGAGGCGTGTGACAAACCAGGATCTCAGACACGGTCATATCAAACGACACTATATGAGTTTAAATAAACGTTTGAACTTTAATCAGAGCGAACATAGTTTGAATAATAATCAGTGCGGAAGCATAAAAGTAAAATTCAAATCCAATACCAAAAGTTGCGCAAAACACAACGCCCAGATAAAAGTATTTAATGCAAATAAATAAGTTTGTAATGCATGCCATGAGTGAATCCTTAGCCGTGCAACCTAACCTTAAGCGTTCCTGTGACCTGAGAAAACATGCTAAAGTGTGTCAACACAAGGTTGGTGAGTTCACAGGTTTAACAACAGATATTATGTATGAAAATGTTCGCATGGTAAAGTAATTAAAGCATATCGATAGGTAGCTAGCCTATAATCAAGTTACTTAGCGTTTCGAACCGAAGCTGACTGTTTGTAAGTTGGTTGCCTTTCCACCACGTCTAACATCGATCGTGGCAAATGTTAGGTCAATTAAACACCCGTTCGACCTCCAGTCGAGTTAGCGCGACTAACGCGGGCGGGGTTTGTCAAACCCAGTAGTACTACTCAAAATTACCTCGCTAGCTCGTTACTAACGGTTCGAGAATGTAAGGACTTTTATATGTTTGCACTAACGTAACAGGCGATAAACAATAATACTAAAACCACAAAAATAATAAATATTGTTTGCATGTTTTCTCCCCCAAAAAGGAAAGAATGTAAAACAGGGGCCGTGAAAACTCACCTTAAAGTGTGTGTAACGAATGCTAAAACAGATGCCGTCAGCTAACCCAGACCTAAATTATAAGTTTGTAAGTGTGCGTACATAATGGTTGATAGTAACCCATTATATTCCAATAACATTAAATGATAGTGTGTTTGAGAAAACTAATCATATTCGACAAGTTTGACCCTTTTGGCTAAAGTCGATCAGTTTGACTCGACGAACCGTCAGTGATTCCAATATGCGAAAATATGTCTAGTTATACATAAATAAATTCGATCAGAATTTGATAAAACCACGTTGTCCTTAAGTTATAACGAAAATTAGTGTTTTTAATTTTCTCGAGTGCAATTTGTGGAAATTTTCGTAAAGTTGTCTTATTAGTTGATTATTCGACGTTCCGGCAACGGAGATCATTTGGACTATCAATCCATATATTGAATACCTATTATTATATTCGATAAAATCTTCCAACTTATCGACACACTTAGGCTTGTGTGAATTTACGAACTCACTAATAAATTTATATATTTGCAACTTCTAGATTTATAACAATTTAAGGTTTGTTCTATTATGAGAACTTCCATTAAACGAAACCCAAGAGGAGAACCCATTCACTAATTCGTAGGTGCATGATTTTCAATGCATAAGCAGACGCGATGCGCGGAAACGAAATAAACCGAACCATTTAGCCTTTAAGGTTCATAGACCCATTTTATCAATTCAATCCAATTCTTAAGCATATTAGTTCTAATCTTTTAAAATTCTAGACTTCTTATGACCCATATTAGCAACTCAAGATTCCCTAAATGAAAAACAAGAACATTCACGGCTCTAATCAAATTGATAGTCGGTTTAAACAAGTTTCAATCGCGAAAGTTGCCGGAACCAAGTCGAAGCCACATAAATTGATTTATGAAACTTGTGAGCACTGTTAGATAATAGGATTTGTTACCTCACTTGCCGAGCGGTACAATTCCGGGAACAATACGTTTAGCAACAATGATGTCGACGACGTGTAACGGTGGCTGGTTGCGAATCAAGCAGAACCGAAAGATCCAACCACGTGTGATGGCCTAGCGTCACTTCACGGACCTCGTCGGTTGTAGTTGATGGTACGTGGATGGAATCTCACTAGCGACGGGGCTGATTTGCTGGTGACGGTGTAGTACGATGGTGGTTAATCGAAGCAGCAATGGAGGTGGTAATGGGTGGCTTGATGCGATCAAAGGTTTCGAAGGAGAGAAGATGAACGAAGGGTTTACGGGTTTAAAACACCATTCACTCTTGGACGTCGGTTATGGATCACCATTATCCCGGAGGTTAGTTACTAGATGATGTGTACCCATCACGTTTATCCAATGAGAACAATTATCAATTTTAAAATTTAAGTTAATGGTTCAACAAAAGTAAGTCTCGAACTTGGTCAATTTGTTTTTTTTTTTTTTTTTTCGAATTATAAACTGCTTGGTTTATTTCTTTTAATTAAGCACTGTTTCATTTATTTGTTGCTATCATATTTTATTATTATTATTATTATTATTATTCAAGTTAATATAAACCTACTAAATAATCACACATATAAAACTCTTATACCTTTGAAAGCTATACTAACGTTCGAGGCGGACACGAGTGATGCATTTAAATGCACAACAATGCATGCATGAATGATTGGAAACTATGTTCATTTTAGTCGAAAAATAAGCTGATAAGTACTGGGTGTCACATTCTCCCTTTGTTGAAAGAAATTTCGTCCCGAAATTTAGCTAACTTCTAGTAAATGAAAAACGGAAATATCTCGGTTGTCACACAATCCCCTTGTTGAAGGAATTTCGCCTCGAAATTCTCAAGTGGTATTCTTGACGTTTAACGGTGCATCCTTGAACAGTTGTGGGTACTTGGTTTTCATTTGATCCTCGCGTTCCCAGGTAAACTCTGGTCCACGCTTAGAGTTCCAACGAATTTTGACGATAGGAATGCGGCTATGCTTGAGGGTCTTGATCTCTCAATCCATGACTTCAATTGGTTCCTCAATGAAACGTAGCTGTTTATCCACCTGTATTTCGTCTAGTGGAACGATAAGAGTATCATCCGTAAGACATTTCTTTAGGTTAGAAACATGAAACACGTCGTGTAGTCCACTAAGCTCTTCAGGTAAGTTCAATTGATAGGCTACTGGACCAACCCTTTTGACAATCTCAAAAGGTCCAACGTATCGGGGGTTTAACTTTCCACGTTTCCCGAAACGAATTACGCCTTTCCAAGGTGACACTTTCAAAAGTACCTTGTCACCGATCCGAAACTCCAACGGTTTACGACGTTTGTCTGCGTAACTCTTTTGCCGATCGCGTGCTGCTGCCAGGCGGTTACGAATTTGCACGATCTTCTCGGTCGTCTCGTGCACAAGCTCGGGACCAGTAAGTTGACTTTCTCCAACTTCTGCCCAACAAATAGGTGATCGGCACTTACGTCCATATAGTGCCTCAAACGGTGCAGCCTTGATCGATGTATGGTAACTGTTATTGTAGGAAAACTCGACCAACGGTAAATGAGTTTCCCAACTGCTCCCGAAATCAATCACGCAAGCACGCAGCATGTCTTCTAGAGTTTGGATCGTACGCTCACTCTGACCATCAGTTTGCGGATGATATGAAGTGCTCATATCCAACCACGTTCCCAATGATCGTTGCAAGGATTGCCAGAAGTGCGAAGTAAATCGAGCGTCACGATCGGAGATAATGGAAATTGGCACACCATGCCGAGAGACTATTTCCCTTAAATAGATGCGAGTCAGCTTCTCCATCCGATCAATCTCTCGAATTGCCAGGAAGTGCGCAGATTTCGTCAAGCGATCTACTATTACCCAAATGGTATCACATCCATTGGGCGATCGAGGTAGCTTCGTGATAAAATCCATTGAGATCTGCTCCCACTTCCATACTGGAATTTCCGGCTGTTGAAGTAGGCCAGAAGGCCTCTGATACTCCACCTTAACCTTAGAACAGGTTAAACATCTACTTACATAGGTGGCAATATCAGCTTTCATGTTTGGCCACCAGTAAAGAGTTTTCAGGTCGTGATACATCTTGTCAGAACCCGGATGAATGGAATATCGAGACTTATGAGCTTCATCCATTACCAGCTCTCGTAAATCCCCATACAAAGGAACCCATATCCGTTCCATGAAATAACGAATTCCGTCGGACTTGGTCTCCAACTGCTTTTCCATGCCTCGCATCGACTCTGCTTTCAGGTTCTCGTCCTTCAAGGCTTTAAGCTGAGCATTACGAATCTGATTAGGTAATTCGGTGTGGATAGTAAGCTGTAATGCTCGAACCCGCTTTTGTGTAGGAGCTTCTTTTCGACTTAAGGCATCAGCTACCACATTAGCCTTACCCGGATGATACTTGATCGCGCAATCATAGTCGTTTAACAACTCAACCCAGCGACGTTGTCTCATATTAAGCTCCTTCTGCTCAAAGATATGCTGGAGACTCTTATGATCGGTATAAATAGTGCACTTGGTACCGTACAAATAATGTCTCCATATCTTGAGTGCAAACACAACGGCTCCCAACTCTAAGTCGTGTGTCGTATAGTTCTTCTCGTGAATTTTCAACTGACGAGAAGCATATGCGATTACCTTCTCGCGTTGCATTAGCACACAACCGAGGCCTTGGATGGAAGCATCGCAATATACTACAAAATCATCTGTTCCCTCTGGTAGGGATAGTATCGGTGCCGTACAAAGTTTCTGTTTTAGAACTTGGAATGCGGACTCCTGCTTGTCACCCCAACTGTATGCGGTGCCTTTATGAGTTAATGCCGTAAGAGGTTGAGCGATCTTTGAGAACCCTTCTATGAATCGTCGGTAGTACCCAGCCAACCCAAGAAACTGTCGTACCTCAGTCGGAGTCTTAGGCGTCGCCCAGTTCTTGATGGCTTCCACTTTTGCTGGATCAACATGTATACCCTTCTCATTGACCACATGACCCAAGAATTGAACTTCCCGAATCCAGAAGTCACATTTTGAAAATTTGGCATATAGTTTCTCTTGTTTAAGTAATTCCAATATCAGCCTCAGGTGTTCCTCATGCTCTTCCTTGTTCTTTGAATAGATTAGAATGTCATCGATAAAAACGATGACAAACTTGTCAAGGTAGGGTTTGCACACTCGATTCATGAGATCCATGAAAACCGCTGGTGCATTGGTCAACCCAAAAGGCATAACCAGAAACTCATAATGACCATACCGAGTTCTGAATGCCGTTTTTGATATGTCCTCCTCTCGAACTCTTAGTTGATGATATCCCGATCTCAGATCTATCTTGGAATAGAAACTCGACCCTTGAAGCTGGTCAAATAGATCGTCAATGCGGGGGAGAGGATAACGATTCTTAACCGTCACTTTGTTCAACTCACGGTAATCAATGCACATGCGGAAAGTCCCATCCTTCTTTTTGACAAATAGGACTGGGGCTCCCCACGGTGATGAGCTAGGTCTGATAAATCCTTTATCTAGAAGTTCTTGAAGTTGCGTAGACAATTCTTGTAGTTCATTCGGAGCTAATCTGTATGGTGCTCTCGCAATAGGTGCGGCCCCAGGCGCCAAATCAATTTGGAACTCGACCTGACGATGGGGTGGAAGACCAGGTAAATCTTCAGGAAAAACCTCAGGAAAGTCACGAACGATAGGAATGTCTTTGATCTTCTTTTCTTCTGTTGTCTTTTCCGTGATCATAGCTAAGATGGCGATATGGCCTTTGCGTAAGCACTTCTGGGCTTTCATATACGAGATAATTCCTGAGACTACACCACTCTTCTCACCCTGAACCGATAAAACTTCACCGCTAGATAGTGGTACACGAACAACCTTCTCATGACAGATAATCTCAGCTTGGTTCTTAGATAACCAGTCCATGCCGACGACCACATCAAAACTACCAAGTGTGACAGGCATAAGGTCTATATCTAACTTGTGTCCTAATAGTCCCAACTCACATCCTTTAAGAATGTGTGTTGCCTCAATTAGTTTACCATCAGCTAGTTCGACAGTGTAACTAGGTTCCATTTTTGTTAAAGTTACATCTAAGAGTTTGCTAAATTTGGTAGAGATAAAGCTTCTATCAGCACCAGTATCGAATAATACAGAAGCAAAACAGTCGTTCAGAGGAAACATACCAGTAACCACATTCTGGTCGTTTCTTGCCTCGCCAGACCCAATCACGAAGGCTCGACCCTTAGCGCCATTGCCATTATTGTTATTCCCATTATTGCCCTTATTCCCATTCTTTAGTTGTGGGCAATCCTTTCTGTAATGCCCTTCTTTGCCACATTCGTAACAACCCCTGGGTGCTTCGCTTTGTCGCTGCTGTTGAAATTGTTGCTTAGTCATCAACTCACCCTTGCAGTCTTTAGCAGCATGACCCATCTTACCACACCTTTGGCAACGAAAACGATCACACTGACCATGATGGTGAAAATTACATTTGTTGCACTTTGGGTACTTGCCTACATAATTACTCGAACCCTGACCATTGTTGTTGTTGTTGTTCTGATTGTTATGTGTGAAGCTTCTAGATGAATCAAACTTTTTGACCTGTTGTTGTTGAGAGTTGTTTGAGTTTGAGGGCTTGCTAGATATACCATCCCATTTTCGTTTATTATCAGATGAACCAGTCGCAGCGCCACGCTTAGGCAGAGTGCCTTGCGCCACTGCCTGGTCAGTGAGCTTGTGAGCTAGCCGGATAGCTTGCTGAATAGTAACAGGATCAGCAGCTATGACACTAGCTTGAATTTGAGGAGCTAAACCATCGATATACTTCTCTATTCTTTTGTAAGCTGGGGTTACCATCTGAGGACATAAAGCAGCCAACTCGTGCGAACGAGTTGTATATTCCTCAATATTAGATCCGACCATCTTAAGATTCCAGAACTCTCCCTCCAGCTTCTGGACTTCATTTCGAGGACAGTACTCATCTTTCATTAGGGTCTTGAAGTCGTCCCATGGCAAATTATTTGCGGCTTCAAGTCCCAATGTCTGGACCTGCGAGTTCCACCAAGTTAGTGCTGGTCCTTCCAATGTGCCAGATGCATACTTGACAAGGTTCTCTACAGGGCAGTTGCACATTGCAAATACCGATTCAAGCTTCTCCAACCAACGCAATAGGGTAACAGCACCCTCAGAACCACTAAACGAGTGAGGTTTGCAGTCCATGAACATCTTGAATGTACAGACTGCTTGACCTGAATTGAAGGTTCATAACAACGTTTGAGAAATTAGAATTTGATAACAAGTGATCATAGGAATGGACCAGTAGATCCAATTGACTCAAGGTTACCTCCTTGATTTTGGTTTAGATTATTCTGGTTCTGATTATTTTGGTTGTTCTGGTTCTGATTACGGGCTTGCTCATATGCTGCAAGAGCATCAGCAACGCGTTCATTGATGATAGCCTCCAGCTCAGCCTGGGTCATGTTAATGCTGCCTCGTCCACTTGGACGTCCAACTCTTCTTCCAGACATGATTCTTCGCATTCACAATACACAAACATGAGAAAATATACAATATATAATCATCATAATGTACAATGTAAATAATCATGCATTTCACAAAACCACAACATTCAATAATCAAATAATAATCCTTGATAAAAATAAATTGTAAGGGGTACAATGTATTCAAACCAAACAATCAAAATTCAAATATATCAGTTGGATGGGAACAACCCTGCCCATCTAGGTTTAGGAAATAAAATGAAATGCTCAAATATCATCATCAACCGAAGAGATAACTGATACTGCATCCTCCTCGTCCTCCTCTGGAGCCTCTTCTGGATCTTCCTCCGGTTCTTCTTCAGGTTCCTCTTCTTCTTGTTGTGCAACAAGAGCTTCAACTTGTGCCTCTAGTTCTGCGATCCTCACTGCTGCTTGGACACGCTGCTGCTTAGATTCCACGGCTTCAGCCTCCAAGGTGTTGACTCGGGCCACCACTCGTTTGAATTCCCTAACGAGTGTGTTATGGCACTTGTCAGTGCATTCGAGGCTCTCCTTATGAAGCTCTAGGCGTTTATTTATTCGAGCCTGATCCTCTATCACATTACTAATCTTGCCGGATGTCTCACGCATATTACGTATCTCACGGTCCATTGCCGCTACAAAGGCGGCGAATGCCTGTTCTTGCGGATGGGGAATAGGTGGTAGGACGGGAGTAGAAGCAGGTGTGTAAGGGGTAGGAGGGTAGGGTACATTCTCTTCTCTAATCCATCGGGCGATCAAACCGGGTAGCCAATCCCAATCGTCGGTGTTAGGTGAGTTGTTCGCATTTGAGGGCTTCCCATGCTCCGTAGTGGCAACGGTAGACTCAAGTCGGCGTTTCCTCGACTCCGGGGGTGAAGAAACAGGTGTAGATGTAGAAGGCAGACGAGCGGAATCCTCCGTCTCTCTGTTAGTCGAGGGTGATGTTGGTGCCATGGATGGTTCGGACGATGATGATGTAGACATCCTGTAACGTAGCGGGGGTATGCAATGAATTGTACGCACAAAAGAAGTAGACGAATGAGAGTGTTGTGCAATGCTAGTGTAGTGTCTAAGGTTATAGTCTAGATGCAAATGCAATCCTAGTTCTCTATAACCAGTGGCTCTGATACCAATCTGTCACACCCTCAAAATCCACTTGCGGTGTTCTACCGCGAGGCGTGTGACAAACCAGGATCTCAGACACGGTCATATCAAACGACACTATATGAGTTTAAATAAACGTTTGAACTTTAATCAGAGCGAACATAGTTTGAATAATAATCAGTGCGGAAGCATAAAAGTAAAATTCAAATCCAATACCAAAAGTTGCGCAAAACACAACGCCCAGATAAAAGTATTTAATGCAAATAAATAAGTTTGTAATGCATGCCATGAGTGAATCCTTAGCCGTGCAACCTAACCTTAAGCGTTCCTGTGACCTGAGAAAACATGCTAAAGTGTGTCAACACAAGGTTGGTGAGTTCACAGGTTTAACAACAGATATTATGTATGAAAATGTTCGCATGGTAAAGTAATTAAAGCATATCGATAGGTAGCTAGCCTATAATCAAGTTACTTAGCGTTTCGAACCGAAGCTGACTGTTTGTAAGTTGGTTGCCTTTCCACCACGTCTAACATCGATCGTGGCAAATGTTAGGTCAATTAAACACCCGTTCGACCTCCAGTCGAGTTAGCGCGACTAACGCGGGCGGGGTTTGTCAAACCCAGTAGTACTACTCAAAATTACCTCGCTAGCTTGTTACTAACGGTTCGAGAATGTAAGGACTTTTATATGTTTGCACTAACGTAACAGGCGATAAACAATAATACTAAAACCACAAAAATAATAAATATTGTTTGCATGTTTTCTCCCCCAAAAAGGAAAGAATGTAAAACAGGGGCCGTGAAAACTCACCTTAAAGTGTGTGTAACGAATGCTAAAACAGATGCCGTCAGCTAACCCAGACCTAAATTATAAGTTTGTAAGTGTGCGTACATAATGGTTGATAGTAACCCATTATATTCCAATAACATTAAATGATAGTGTGTTTGAGAAAACTAATCATATTCGACAAGTTTGACCCTTTTGGCTAAAGTCGATCAGTTTGACTCGACGAACCGTCAGTGATTCCAATATGCGAAAATATGTCTAGTTATACATAAATAAATTCGATCAGAATTTGATAAAACCACGTTGTCCTTAAGTTATAACGAAAATTAGTGTTTTTAATTTTCTCGAGTGCAATTTGTGGAAATTTTCGTAAAGTTGTCTTATTAGTTGATTATTCGACGTTCCGGCAACGGAGATCATTTGGACTATCAATCCATATATTGAATACCTATTATTATATTCGATAAAATCTTCCAACTTATCGACACACTTAGGCTTGTGTGAATTTACGAACTCACTAATAAATTTATATATTTGCAACTTCTAGATTTATAACAATTTAAGGTTTGTTCTATTATGAGAACTTCCATTAAACGAAACCCAAGAGGAGAACCCATTCACTAATTCGTAGGTGCATGATTTTCAATGCATAAGCAGACGCGATGCGCGGAAACGAAATAAACCGAACCATTTAGCCTTTAAGGTTCATAGACCCATTTTATCAATTCAATCCAATTCTTAAGCATATTAGTTCTAATCTTTTAAAATTCTAGACTTCTTATGACCCATATTAGCAACTCAAGATTCCCTAAATGAAAAACAAGAACATTCACGGCTCTAATCAAATTGATAGTCGGTTTAAACAAGTTTCAATCGCGAAAGTTGCCGGAACCAAGTCGAAGCCACATAAATTGATTTATGAAACTTGTGAGCACTGTTAGATAATAGGATTTGTTACCTCACTTGCCGAGCGGTACAATTCCGGGAACAATACGTTTAGCAACAATGATGTCGACGACGTGTAACGGTGGCTGGTTGCGAATCAAGCAGAACCGAAAGATCCAACCACGTGTGATGGCCTAGCGTCACTTCACGGACCTCGTCGGTTGTAGTTGATGGTACGTGGATGGAATCTCACTAGCGACGGGGCTGATTTGCTGGTGACGGTGTAGTACGATGGTGGTTAATCGAAGCAGCAATGGAGGTGGTAATGGGTGGCTTGATGCGATCAAAGGTTTCGAAGGAGAGAAGATGAACGAAGGGTTTACGGGTTTAAAACACCATTCACTCTTGGACGTCGGTTATGGATCACCATTATCCCGGAGGTTAGTTACTAGATGATGTGTACCCATCACGTTTATCCAATGAGAACAATTATCAATTTTAAAATTTAAGTTAATGGTTCAACAAAAGTAAGTCTCGAACTTGGTCAATTTGTTTTTTTTTTTTTTTTTTTTCGAATTATAAACTGCTTGGTTTATTTCTTTTAATTAAGCACTGTTTCATTTATTTGTTGCTATCATATTTTATTATTATTATTATTATTATTATTCAAGTTAATATAAACCTACTAAATAATCACACATATAAAACTCTTATACCTTTGAAAGCTATACTAACGTTCGAGGCGGACACGAGTGATGCATTTAAATGCACAACAATGCATGCATGAATGATTGGAAACTATGTTCATTTTAGTCGAAAAATAAGCTGATAAGTACTGGGTGTCACACATTGCTAAGAAAACCCACTGGCTCAACCCTGAGCATTTTTGCTCAGAGTGAGACTTAAACCCATGACCTTCCAATATTTACATGTCATGGGCACTTCACCTTAACCAGTTGGGCTAAGGATCATTGGTAAATTTAAAATTAGTTTAAATATCAAAACTTAAAACTTGATTATTTTAAATTAAAATTGATTATTTATTTTAAAGAATAACTAGAGAAGTTTTTAAATTTAAAATTAATTTAAATTTCAAACTTAAAAAAATGATAACGTGTTTTGTTAGTCAATTTTGAGTGGAATTGAAATGTTAACTTTAAACGTTCCATTAGATTGTTTTGCATGGATAAGTTGAAGAAATGTGAATTCCAACGAATGTAGAAAAATTTTCTGATTCTAACTCTATCCGTTGACCAACCAAACAAGATTTTTGATAAAAAAAATTTTCAATTCCAATTAAAATTACTAAGAATTCTGTGAACCAAACGGGGCTTTAAAGTATTCATATCAGGTTTTCCATCTTTATTTTTATAATTACATTAAAAATCATTATTTTTTATCTTTTTTTTAATTAAATAATATTTTTTATACTTTTATCATTATCTTCTATTTTTCCTCCCTCACACCACTTAAAAAATATAAAAAATTTATAAAGGTATTGTAACAACACATGAGTAAGCCAAAGTGCATTTGGTAAAAATAATTGTTTTTCTCCCTCTAGGAGATGTAGTACTCTAACATTAGACAGGACCCAATAAGTCCTAGGGGCGTATGCCAATTTGGCCCTTGCTTTTAAAAAGCACAAGGCGCAATGAGACGATAGGGTCCCGAGCTGAGGCACGGAGCTCTGGGCGCAAAGTGCACCCACACCTACCCAAAATTTAACTATAAATAAACATTGTACAAGATTAAATTTATAAATAATATGTAGGTACAACCTGAAAAGTTATATGTACAACATCCTATGCACATAACCTTCCCTCTGCATGAAAGGCGTGCCGTCACATGCCACTTTTCCATGCACTTTTTGTACACTATGCACCTCATCAAGTCAGAAGCACAAGCCTGCGCCTCAAAGTGAGCATCGCGCCTAAGCGTGCCCCAGGTGCGTTTTTTTAAAACCAAGGTTTGGCGCAACTCAAGGTAGGGTTGACATCTCTTTCAAGGATCTTTCTTCTTCACTAGCCTCTACAAATCCCCCTAACAGGCAACCCAAATGAGACAGCCTTGAATTGGGCCAAATAGATAAGGGTCCTGACTCATCCTGCCAGGTCTAATATAGGAGTATCCTCTCGGCTTCTACTGGATTTTGCCTTTACCCGTTGTGTTTTACCCAATCCCATTGGTTAGCAGTGTATTAGTAGTGTATTAGTAGGGCCCGTGCATTGTCCCCATGTTCTCATAGTTATAAAAAATATCGGTGCTTCAGATGCAAGAAAAACCAACCAGTAGTGTCATACAATTATAAACAACTTTCTCTACGCATGTTTGAATGAACACATTCATCTCCTAATGTTTGATTACAACTATTTAACAACCAGACCAAATCAAACCAAACCTGCCTTTTTAGGAGATTTCTAAAATAATATTAATAAAAATAAAACAAACTCTAACCTGCGAGTTTTCGGTCATTGGCCACACGAGGTCTCAACGGTAAACAACCCTTCAAAGGTGACTGAAGAAACAGTGAGGATGTTGACAAGTGTTTTTGCCTTGATGAAACTGATGCTAAGCAACTAAAACTAGTGCTTCTTAGCCTTTTCTTCTCACTCTCGCTCTCACACGGTAAGCAACGTGGATCATGTACTGCTGACACTCTTAACGCTTCTGGCAACACACAGCTAAATGCTGAACCTGCCATTTCCAACATCGATCAACAACTTAGCCTTTTAAGAGCTAAATACTAATTTATATGTACATAGTATATTATTCCATCTATTGTTTTATTTATTTATTTATATATTATATACACATATTTAAATTTAACTAGTATTAAGCCCTCGCGTTGCTCCGGGTGTGTAAAATAGTGTCAAGTAGCACCAATCTCCTATCACCGTCAGCGACCACCAACATCGAAAAAAATTTGTAAAAAAAGAGATGAAAAGGAATAAATATAAAACCGAATGTAAAGTATACGTAAAAACGTTAAAACACACACGTAAAACCTAAAACAATAAAAACAATAACTAAGTTGATCTAGGACTCGCACATTGCAACGACTCGTTAAATGAAAAAAAATAGACGTAAAAACGTTTAACCACACACGCATATTATGGCGTGTTAACTCTCAATATTTAGACTGAAATGTAAAATGAAAAATTATAAAAGATGAAAATTATAGGAGAAGAAAGTTGAAAGTAAAAAATTATAGAAGTTAATTCATAAAATTATTGGGTTTAAAATAAGATATTAAAAAAATAACAAAAAATAAAAAAAAAATATGTAAAACCTTTAATGCTCATGATCAACAATCAATGCAATCTTAAGTTGCTAATTAACACATATTAAATGATATATGTTGTCGTGAAAATGAAAACATATTATATTTCACTTATGGAATTTGACCAAGCGTTGTAGTGGTTTTGTCTTTTACAAAAAAATTATATCGAAATGTACATAGAAGCGACCGCTTCACAGTGGTATATTTAAAATTTAAGAAATTATTAAAATTGAATATTCGTTATATTTGACCCGTGTTTGTTTGAAACGAAACTTACACCAACACGTAAATAAAAATAAACACGTCGTGTTGGTGTATTTAAAATTTTGAAAAACACTATACTATAAAATTTATAGTATAAAAATAAAAAAATATATAAAAATTAATTCAATCTATAATAATATTATACTTAGAATAACTTCCGAGCACATGTGCATGTTTAATTCTTTAAGATTATTTTGGACCAATCAATGTGCATGTTTAATTCTTTAAAATTATTTTAGACCAATCAAGCATGAGTCACAGTCACAGGCTCGTGACATTAACAAAACAACTTTTATGCAACAACAACTTGTACATTATGCTTTTACACTTTATAGTTTGTGTTTTAAAGTATATATAATGTAAGTAAACAATATCACTGCAACAACAAATTATTTAAACTTCTTTTACATTTATGCACCTTTAGTTTTAATAGTTACATAACTATTTAGAAAACTTAAGGGTTGTTTGGCAGCCTCTTAATCAGTCTCTTAATGGTTCAGATGTCTGAATGATTCAGCACTTAATGGTTCAGACTGTTTGTTTCGCGAGCAAATGTCTGAATGGTTCAGACATTTGCCTTTGAATGGTTAAGTAGTATACTAATGCTGAATGGTTAAAAGGTCTAATGTTGAATGGTTAAGAACTCTTATATGAATTGGTCAGACGTTTGCCTTTGAATAGTTAAGCGATATACTAGCTCTTAATAGTTCAGACCTCTTAATGGTTCAGCACTTAATGGTTCAGACCTCTTATTGGTTCAGCACTTAATCATTCAGATATTGTCAAACAGCCCCTTATTCAATAACAATTATAAATGATGATAATATCCTAAATTGGGCTCTTTCTAAAAGTAAAATGGCATTTCAAATAGTATATTTTGTATAAATAAAATTTTTACTTTATATGTTGAATATTTAAGAACTACGTAAATTAATCAAGATATGATAAGGGTATAAAATAGAAATACATTATCACTATATTCAAATTTTCAAATAAAATACCAAATGTCTTCTGACTCCTAAACCGATTCATATACACTTTTTTATACAATAGTTATCGACTTATTGTAAATCTTTTTAATGCATTAATTATTTTCAAAGTTAAAAAAGTGTTACTAGGTCACAACCGCCCATGTTTTCACTATATTATCCACAATCAGAGGTTATAGAAATTGTTACCAAGTTTAGCAAGTCGATTGACCCATTTGGGGATTTGCTTGCCGGTCAACTTGTAGCAAATGTCATTGCAGAAATGGTTACAGTTCTTGATAATTAGGTGATATGTGTCACCGTTATAGTTTGCAGCATGAAGCTCCATGAACTCTCGAACTTGACCTTGGTTCAGACATGTAGTCCCAATTAATACTGACCTCCTAAACTTGAACCCTGGGCATTGTCGTGGCTCGACCTCAAACACACCACTACTTGGATAGTCATGAGCTCCAAATGCATATTCTACACCATGAACTGTCATGTGCAAATGTCATGCATGAGAAATTTGTTATTCCACAAGATCTAATAATCATAAGTGTATAAGCATTATCTATTTAATTTGTTACAAGTACACAACAATTAACAAGTGACACCATGATATTGCTACAAGTAATCTTCAACATGGAAAAGCATAGCATTATATTAATACTAGAGGTGGCAACATGTGCAGGTCGATGTGTTGGGTAATGAGTAAAAATTTTTAGATCATTTATAAATTAAGGATCAGACTGGGTTGACCCACAAACACTTCTTTTGTCCTTTTTCTTAGTTTAAAGGGAAAATGTCATAAAATAGTAATCAAGTTTCAAAAGTGTTTCAATTTGATCACTCATGCATAATTTTCTCAAATTAGACCACCAAACCATCAAATCGAGTCATTATTGAATTTTATTATGTCAACAAAGTAATGAAGGAGAAGATGTGGAGGTCGGAAATTTCAACATATAAAATCATATTTAAAAATAAAAAAACATGTTAATTAAATTAAAAGCAGTACCTAAAATGCACACCACCGTTCCATATCAGCATCAAAACAAAGAAAAAATATATTTCCTAATTGAAACAAAAAGAAAAACATGCTAAAAAATATGTTAAAACTTATAATTTAAATAAAACATAAAAGCCGAGTGACCTAATTGGAATACTTTTTAAATTTGAGTTACCTAATTAAAATATTTTTAAAAGTTGATTACTATTGTACAAAGTTACCCCTTTCTTAAATATAGTAAACTTGCTAATTATGATTATGAAAATAATAATATCACTACCTTAATGTAAATCTATAAATAAAAAGATTTAGGAAATTGTATGGACTAAAAGTAATCTTCGAGCAACCTTCAACCCATTCTACTAGGTTGACATTTTTCATTTTAGCTAAACTCTTTTATTTTGAGCAGTATGAGATCAAATGCTACTCGAATAAACCATTCATAAGTAAAGGGGATGAAATAGTCACCTCTACTAAAAACAGAGATGATTGCAATTAGCATGCAAGGTAAATTTAAACAAACAAATGGAGCAACAAACCTTCTACACCAGAATGAAAGATGCCAAATCCAGCCCAATAAGCATAGCCATTCATGGGTGTCAAGTCATATACATTGAGATAAACAGGTGTGTTTCCCGGCTCGCATTCAGCTTTTATTTTTGGGAAAAAACAAAATCGAGTGGCTGATTTTCCTTTTAAGCGGAGTGGCACGATAGACTTGAGTCCTTTCTTTGTCACAAATTTCATGGTGCTTCTAGTTGTTGCAATCAAAAGTAGGTCAACACCTAAATACCATCCTGCATAATATCCAATTTTAGCAATTTAAAATCAATCCAGCTACTTATATTCCATCAAGATATCAAAGTCAAGTAAGAACAACCACCAAGAAAGGGACCTCAATAACAATATTACTTTAGGTTTTAAATAATAAATTTTTGTTAAAAAGGAATCCATTCATACTATCAGTTGTATTTTTATTCTGCACAATCAGCAATAATCACTCTACTGAAACTTAGAAACTATAAGAATGCAAATGGTATTAATTTTCTATTTTCCACCAACCACAGAATCAGTTGACAATCTGTCAAAATAAATATTTTTTAGTCCAGCTACCTATATTCCATTAAGTTGCTGAAAACAGTTTATTCATAACCTCTTTGTGCTGACTTTAATATTTTGATGGAACACGCACATTCACACCCGTAGGTTCTTTATGATATTAAAATACATATCAGAAACTGTCACCAGCAAATGTATTAGAATGGAACTAATGTCAAAAGGCATGGGTGGGAGCCTATGAGAAGAATCAATTATACAACTGAGTTAACTAACACAATTAGTCAGCCAAATAAGCTGATGTCAAAAATACTAAACTCCTCCAGTTTAATTTCTTATTTTCAGAGCATTTCAACATTATGTTCAAACATAGTTTAGCTGGTAGATAACACAAAATTTCCCATGTGCAATAACACCATAAAGCATAGCAACTCTAGCATCATAAACTAAGGCTGTACTGATCAATGATATCCAAATTTAATTATTTTAATTCAAGGATGTATATATTGATTGTTATGAGTCAGTGAAGAGGACTGTATTAAATGAATTCTTTGTTGATGGTTACAGGAGCTACAAAAATACATAAATGCAGATGTACTATTGTACAATTGTACCAAGTGAAAACAACTTTTAAAGGCTCTCCCAGATGGAGAGAACCACAATGATAAAACTATATTTGATAGTTCTGTTAAGCTATCATGAAAAACAAACTAAGCTACAGGAGTCCTAAAAAGGTAAAAAGCACATTAGAAGAGCGAAAAACCCACGATAGAGAACACTTAAGACGATCGTTCAATACAAAACTAAGTTTAAGCATAGAACTGCGGGAACCACATAAACACATGTACTTATTGATTTAGACATGATACATAAGAGGGCTATGTAACCGTATAACCGTCTCCCTTTCTGTCTCTCATTACATACGGGATGCAACACATGTGGTTCTCACGGTCTTCTGCTTAAAACCGGTAATGTAATAAACGTGCTCCTAACCTACTCATGACAAACAACACTATTTACAGCATGATCCCATGCCCTAAGTTACAATCTCAAAAGTAAAGTAGAAAAATAAACACTCACTATGCCAGTGAAGATCAAAAACAGAAATAGAATACACATGTCTACTTTACCCCTACACACAAATTTTCATCAAAATACAGTAAAAAACAAACATGAAACTGAAAGTAAATAACTTCCAACAGCCTGCATTGTCTGGCAAACCATCTCAATTGAACAAACTATACTCCCAAATTCTAATTCTAGGCTTAAAATGTCGATAATCAGAACAAATTTATCACAGGAAGCCATAAACGTGTTGCAATTAGAATAAATCCGTTTAAACAAACTTAAAAACTAACAAATTGCATCAGATCTCGTGTCGAGCTTACAGAAACAATATAAATCAAGCATACGCTACAATTAACGGATCAGATTGATGAAACTAATCACAAAAGTCGAAATACTGAAAATGAAATCATCGCGTAAGTGACATAAGTTATCCAAAACAGGCTGTAGCATCAATTCAATGATTGATAAGGTAAAATTGTAATTTGGAGAAGAATGTGAGAGGAGAACGAACACTTACAGAGTTGAAGGACAAGTGCCATTCGATAATTCAAAGAAAAACTAGATTTATCAACATAAAGAGCCAATTTTCTGCTTGTGAGATGAGATAATCGAAAATTGGATGAAGTTTGAGAAGCATATAAGGGAATTTACACACACAAGTGTGTGTAAGAGAGAGTGCAAGAGGTTACTGGCAGTGAGGACACCTACTAACCCCATTCTTTCATTCTCAATCAAAATCCATAAATAAACAATGAAGAAAATTCTTATTATTTTAACAAAAATATTAATATAACTAGAATTTTAAACACTGCACGTTGTCACGTGATTCTTTTATAACATAATGATTATTTTACTCATTCAAGATTTTGATATTCCTCCCTCTCTCCTATCATGATTGGTGAACATCAATCGACATTATCATTCAAGTGTAATCAATGTTGGCTAACCCCATTCGATTGACTCATTATCTTTATTCGTTTTTATTAGAGAGTTTGTTAAAGATAGTTGAGGAGGTTATGTTAGTTGTTGAGGTTAGTTGAGGTAGCTATATTCTAGTTATAGAATATCTTTCTAGAAGCTTCTTGAGGCTATTATATAAAGCCTCCTTTGTATCTGTTGAACAATAAGTCAAAATATAGAAACAAATCTCTCGTCTTCTCTTTCTGTTTTTTTATGGTATCAGAGCATTCAGCTCTGCGATTCCGGTGATATTCCGGTAATCGGCACTGTAACTCCAATCAATACATCACTAAACATGACCACATCTACAACTCCTTCTTCTGCAACGAACAATACCACAGCCTCAAACACAGTCAATACACTACCAAACATAGCCAATTTTCTATCCATCAAACTTGATGATAGCAACTACTTGAATTGAAAGCATCAAATTGTAACGATTTTGAAGACTTTAGGCTTATTCAAGCTCTTGAAATTGGATTTACCTGTTCCAGAGGTTGATTCAGCCGAAAGAGATGCTTGGGAGAAGAGTCATGGCTATGTTCAAGCTCTAATAACTGCAACTCTTTCACCGTCGATTATGCACCTTGCTCGAAACTCAACATCGACTGCTTCTTTGTGGAAATCAATTGAAGGTTCTTTTGTTCAGATTGTTTTTGCCAAACAATCTCAGTTACGAACACATTTTCATCTTCTCAAGCAGCACACAAAGTCCATTGTTGATTTTCTCAATGAAGCTAAAGAGATCGTTGACTCACTTAATGCAATCGGTGATCCTATTTCAGATGAGGTACTTGTTTTGCAGATTCTTCAAGGATTAAGCACCGATTATGAGCATTTTGTCATGAATATCAAAAATCAAGACAAATCTCTTACATACTCCCAGTTGTGCTCCAAATTACTCACTTATGAAGCACGTTTGAAACAACGACAAGCTGCAACACCACCTCAACTAGCGGCTATGACTGCATCAACTCCATCACCGCCACATATTTCTTCTTTAAAAGATATTTCATGTCAGATCTGTGCTAAGTCTGGCCATAAGGCTTCAACCTGTTATTTTCGGTACACTCCTCATGATGTCTCTCAAGTGCATCGCGGTGATGGCAACGAAGGTTCAAATTGGCGAGGAAATCGTCCACGCGGTGCCGATGGGCGCTTTGGTGGTGGTCGTGGTGGCTCGCGAGTATATTCCAATGGTAGATTCACTGCAAATTTAGCTTCTGTATATGGTCATGATTTTGTGATGAATTCATCCTTAGGGCATGGTCCTGGTATTTTAGGGGCCGGACCCTCATTTGCTTCTTTATCCGGGCCTACTTTTGGGCCGGGAGTTACTGGATTAAATCAACAGCCCATTTCGGCTAGCCACCAAGGTGTTGGGTTTGGTGGTCATTTTTCTTGGCCTGTCTCGGCTGGGCTTGCATCTGCTACCGGTAGTTCACCTGTTGGGTCTGTTGCTTCAGGTTTTGGGCCTGAGCATTTTTAGGCTTGGGCTGGTTCTCCTCATTATGGTTTTCATGCTGATATTTCCCGCTCATGTCAGGAGGTTAAGTCTTGGATTCTTGATTCTGGAGCAACTGCTCATATGACTTCTGATCCTTCTATTGTGTTTGGTACTGTTCCATACACTGGTCCTGAGCCTGTTGTTGTCGGTAATGGTACCTCTCTTCTTATATCTCATATTGGTTTTTCTTATCTTCGGTTACCTCGATGCGTTTTGCTTCTTCGTCATGTTTTTATTGTTCCTGGTCTTGCTAAAAATCTTTTTTCAATCACACAACTTGTGATTGATCATCCTATTTCTGTATTGTTTTCATGTTTTGGCTTGTCTATACAGACTCACACAGGGCAGCTACTCCACCACATGCAAGCTAGTTCTCATAAGCTCTACTCGCTGTCTGCTACGTTCTCCACGTCTCGGGAGCTTTGGCATTCGAGGCTGGGGCATCCATCTGATCTTGTGTTGTCTAGAATTTCTGTTTTACCATTGTCTAATAAATCATTACATAAACCTTGTAATTCATGTTCTATCTCTAAATCTAGTCGTTTACCTTTTACTTCTACTATTTCCCATTCCACTGTTCCTTTACATATTATTCATTGTGATATTTGGGGTCCCTCTCCTGTTATGTCATGGTCTGGTTATCTTTATTTTATCACCTTCATTGATGATTTCAGTAGTTTTACGTGGATGTATCCTTTGACTACTCGTTCTCAGGCTGTTGATTGTTTTCGTCTTTTTTGACCTTTGGTTGAAAATCTGTTTTCATGCACCATCAAGCATCTCTATTATGATGGTGCTCCTGAGTTGACTCGTGGTGCTATGGCTCATTATCTTTCTGACTCTGGCATCAGTTATCGGATTTCTTGTCCTTATACACCCCAACAAAATGGGGTCGCTGAGCGCAAGAATTGTCACCTTTCTGAGGTGGCTCGTGCTTTATTGTTCCATGCTCATCTACCAAAGAAATTTTGGTATGATGCTTATGCTACTGCTGCGTATCTTATTAACCGGCTTCCTACGCCGATTCTCTAGCATTCTTCACCGTACGACGTTCTCTTTGGTACACGGCTTGACTATTCATTTCTTCGTACCTTTGGGTGTTTGTGTTATCCGTTTCTTGGTAACACGCGTTCGGATAAACTTTCACCTAAGTATACTCCATGTATCTTTCTTGGTTATGCTCCTAGACATCGTGGCTATCTTTGTTATGATCCGTGTACATCTCGTACTATCACCTCTCGGCATGTTGTCTTTCATGAATCAGTATTTGAGATTCCTGGTTCTCCCTCCTCTCCTAATTCTTCTGCTTCAGCTTCTATTGTTGACTTTATTCTTCCTCATCCTTCTTATCCTGCTCATAATTCCTCTCCTTCCTCATCCTCTCTATCTTCCCCTCCTTCCTCATCCTCTCTACCTTCTTCTCCTCCTCCTCCTCCTCCTTCTCATCCTATGGTCACTCGTTCGCATGATCACACTCGTCAGCCTAAACAGTTTCCTGATCATATTCTTTTTCATGTTACCACATCTCCTACTACTGAGCCTTCTTCTTTTTCTCAAGCTCAGCGTTATTCTGTTTGGTGGGATGCCATGCGTACTGAGGTTGATGCTTTGCATTCTAACCATACTTGGGATCTTGTTCCCATGCCTGCTGCTGCTAATGTTGTTGGTTGTAAGTGCGTTTACCGGATTAAGCATAATCCTGATGGTTCTATCAGTTGTTACAAAGCCCTCCTTATTGCTAAAGGCTTTCTCCAGACTGAGGGGGTTGACTACACTAAGACGTTTAGTCTTGTGGTTAAACCCACTACTATTCGTTTAGTTCTGTCTGTTGCCTTCTCTCGTGGCGGGCTTATTCGAGAGGTTGATGTCAACAATGCCTTTCTTCATGGTGATTTATCTGAGACTGTTTATATGTCTCAGCCTCCTGGCTTTGTTGACTCAACTTGACCCCATCATGTTTGTCTTCTTCGGAAGGCTCTTTATGGCCTTAAGCAAGCTCCTTGAGCTTGGTTTTCCAAGCTCTCTTCAGCCCTCCTGACACGTGGTTTCTCTTAGTGTGTTTCTGATACTTCATTATTCATTTATCAGCGATGTGATGTTACATGTTATGTTTTGGTCTATGTTGATGATATTATTATCACCGGGAGTTCATCCGAGTTTGTTACATCTTTGATTACTCAGTTGCACTCTCAGTTTGCATTGAAAGATCTGGGAGATCTTTCTTATTTCTTGGGTATTCAGGCCACATTCTCTGATGATTGCCTTCATCTCACAGCATCGCTATTTACTTGATTTATTACAGTGTACAGGCTTGGCACAATGTAAACCTTTGTCTACTCCAGTTGCTTCAGGTCGTCAGTTATCACGTTTTTCTGGTGTTCCCTTAGATGATCCTACGTTATATCGTAGTACTGTGGGTGCTTTGTAGTATTTAGTCTTAACTCGCCCTGAGATTGCATATTCGGTCAGTAAGGTGTCTCAGGCTTTTACAGACTCCTACTGATCATCACTGGGTTGCTGTGAAGCGTATCTTACGCTATCTTTGGGGTGCTATGTCTCATGGTTTGACTATACGACGTTTTTCTTGTTATGATCTCCATGGGTATTCAGATGCTGACTGGGCTGGTTCTCCTGATGACCGTCGTTCGACTACTGGATATTGTGTGTTCCTTGGACCCAATCTTATCAGTTGGAGTTCTAAGAAGCAACACACTGTTTCTCGTTCCAGTACTGAGGCTGAGTATCATGCCCTAGCTCATGCTGCTGCTGAGATTTGATGGCTCATGTCTTTGTTACGGGAGTTGCATATTTCTTCATCTTGTCCACCTACACTTTGGTGTGATAATATTGGTGCTACCTACCTTGCAGTTAATCCTGTGTTTCATCAGCGTACGAAGCATATTGAGATTGATTTACATTTTATTAGAGATATGGTTTTATGTCAGGCTCTTTGTGTTCGGTATATTCCGACTGCTTCTCAGATTGCTGATTTGTTGACTAAAGGTCTTTCTTCCTCTCGATTTGGTGTTCTCCTGTGCAAGCTTTGCGTGACGTCTTCCCGCTCAGCTTGAGGGGGCATATTAGAGAGTTTGTTAAAGATAGTTGAGGAGGTTATATTAGTTGTTGAGGTTAGTTGATGTAGTTATATTCTAGTTATAGAATATCTTTCTAGAAGCTTCTTGAGGCTATTATATAAAGCCTCCTTTGTATCTGTTGAATAATAACTCAAAATATAGAAACAAATCTCTTGTCTTCTCTTTCTGTTTCTTTAGTTTTTCATCCTCCTAATCTCTAATATTGTTCAACCGATGATTTTGAAAAAAATGATACCAATAGCATTCACCATGCATCACGCGGGATCTAATTCTAGTTTATAAGAAATTACTTGCACGTGTTTTGAACATAACTACAAGCTCCATGTTAGTGCGTTTGAGTAACTTAACAATTCAGTAAAATAAAAAATAAAGAAACAAGCAAAAAATAAGTGCAAAACCTTGGGTGTTTCCTAGATTAGAACATGGGTCATTTGGTTAAAAAGAAAGCCTCAACCACTAAACTAAATGATGCACTTAATGAAATATTCTCACAATTATTTATTAAACTATAATAAAAAAGAAAAAAAGTTAGTTAATGTAGACACCGACATTGTTCTTTAATATTATACAAGGATAAAAATATAATAAAAAACAATTAGAGCGATGTGGAACTAATATCTCAAATATCTTCTTATCAATTTCTTCTTAGATAAATTTTTTAATGAAAGAGCAAGAGAAATTAGAAATTACAATATATATTAAAAAGCAACTTCACTGCTACAGTGAAGTTTGCTTTTTAAAATATTGGCCACACAATTATGTAAAATGCATTTAGAAGTTTGTGTTTTTATATATTGACCATATATTTTTATAAAATGTATTTAAAGCCCAAATTCTAATTAGGATTAACAATAAAGTTTTATATTTTTGCTTTTTGACACAAAAGCTTATTTTTTTTGTTTTTCGGTTCAAACATTAGAATCGGTATTCGATATTATCGGAACCGGTATCGGTATACGCTTTTGTGGTTTCCGATAAGCCAACCCGACAACGAAGGAAGTCACGGTAGCGTAAGACAAAGGAAAACAACCAAACTTTCGTACACGTAACGCAGGTGAAGTTTGTTTTTTGACCACAAATGTTTACTTTTTTATGTTTTTGACGTCAAACATTAGTATTGGTATTTGGTATTTAATCAAACTGGTATCGGTATACGTTTTTGTGGTTTCCGATGAGCCAACCCGACAACGAAGAAAATCACGGTCGCGTAAGACAGAGAAAAACAACCAAACTTCCGCGCGTGTAGCGCGGGTTAAAACACTAGTTAACAATAAAAAGCAAAGAAACCCAAGTAAAAATGTATCAGATGATAGGAAGAAATCTATGCATGTACACCCACGTGTACATCAAAGATGTGTGCTCAACTATCAAAAAGTAAACTTACGTGGTTGTTGTATGAAAACATAAAAAACCACCATCAAAACCGACATATATGTTTAATAGATATATAATATCGTACTGAGAACTATATATTAGAGTGTTTAAGTTGATTTTATTATTTGAATCCGGATATCTGAAATTTCGGATATAAATACGAATATTAAAACAAGTATTTGAAATTTTCATGATATAAAACCAAAGCATAATTTTCATGATTAGGACATTAATTTACTTAATAAGTTTGTAATTCAAGTTCTTAAATCTTAGCATTAAGTTGAAATATTAATTAGACTCTTAGAAATCATGAAATGTAGTATCGTCAAAAAAGAGTAATTTTAAACATTAATTACATGCTAATATAGAGTTAACAACCAGGTAAATCCATGCTTCTTGTGTTAGTTATCAAGTTCAATAAACCCTAGCTTGCAAATCATTTGAGTGATGTTTAATAGCGTACCAGATCAATAAACTAAACCAAAAACAACTTATTTGAAAATATGTTTAACCACACATATAATGAATCGATATCTTCAAAAACTACCAGCCGAATGGATAAGAATGATAAAAACGAGTATGATTTGGAGGACCCTTCGTTGAATCAATTCTTTTGATATTATTAATAACTAGAATTAGAGAACCGCGCGTTGCCGCGGATCTCTTTTGGTTTTGGTTTTTTTATCGAACTTGATTCTCATGTTGTTACATGAAAAAAAAACCTCCGTTAGATCACAAAAGGTTAACGTCTCAGATAAAACTGTTAAGAAAAGTACTAAACATAATTACAAATCTACATAAAACGTAATCATTAAAATGAGCGAAAAGTTTGTAAAAAAATAATAGAATTTAAGTTTTTCTAAATAGTAGAAATGTTAGGAAAATATAAAAAAAATTGAACCATTGAAAGAGGAGAATGGAGGGTGAATCTAGATTATTCCCATTCTTCCCTCATCCTGATGGTTATCGAGCAAGAATATGAAAGAAAATAACACTTGGATATTAGCCTAAGATAAATTTTTATATTCAATAAAAATGAGACAATTTATAAAGACTCATTAATCATATATTTATACTAAACAAATATCAGTACTAATCAAACTCAAACATTATTTAAATAATAAGATAAAAAAACAAACTAAATTCGACGCTAATCTAATACGTACTCATTTAGATAATTCTTAAACAAATATAATTATCTCTTATCCTTTTTAATAAGATAAACACACCCTAGCAAGCATAAATCAGCCCCTATAATTTTTTATTTGGTAAGCTTTATGAAGTATTTTGTTTGTTTTCATGATATTATTATAAACAATATTTCTTCACTCAAATAATAAAATGTTTTGTATAAAAAAAACAATTGAATTATGACACCATCGTTTAAATTAAAATATAAACAGAAAAAATTAAGTTAATGCCCAACAATCCATTTTAACCCCCTTGCCCGTTCAAAAAATCAAATTTAATACACTCATTCTCTATTCTTTAGAAAAATCTTTAATCTCCCACTCATGTTTCTTATTTTAACACCACCACGCAGACTCGCCACTGCTACACCTAACTGGACGCCGCTCAACCCCATAGCCTTTCTCAGGAAGCTCACAAAACACGCTCTTCACCACATCTGACGCTGACCAAAGTCCAAATGTCGGTCATAAATAAACGCTTACTGCCACCGACGCCGCTCACCAAAGGCTGGTCACTATCACAAGCCCCTCATCATTGTTTGGTCGACAGTATGGTGCTTGATGTGATAAATCGGCGCCGCGTGGACCATCAAATTTGTGCCTTACATGGTTGTACTTTGGCTTTATATGGATGTACTTTGACTGAACGACTTGTGGTGATATCGATAGGGGTCTGCAAATGGCAGGAGGGGTTTATTTGCAAATCTCAAAATTTTAGTGTCAAATTTATAAATCCAAAAAGATCCTGTAGTTACCGACCACCAGGAATTAAAGTATATATAATATCATAAGAGTTAATAGTATAAAAATGTAAATAGATAAATAAATTAAAAGCCCATGATGTTCTGTTTCTCGTTCGAAAATGAAACTAACTAGTTTTTAATCCCGTCGCGCGCTGCGGCGACGTACGTAACGTAATAAAATATATATTATAATTGACATGTCTCGTTTCCGAGATTGATTTACATCAAAACATAAAGTAATTTGAATTTATAGTATCAAATGAAAATGTACTGTATTTTACTTGATTTATAACTCTTTAATAAAAAAATAATATAAAATTGAAAATTGTTTATCAAAATCTATGTAGTAATATGTTTATTTGTAACGAAATATTTCTTAGCCATTGATGTTGGTAAGTTTGTATGACTCGTTACATTATAAATTTTAATTATAACCTTTTTTGTTTCTTCCATGAATAATATAAACATATATCTAACCTATAGTTGTATAAGTATTGTAACTATTACTTAATGAAAACCTAATGTTTATACATAATATTTCCAGAAATGAATAAGGATCATTTTTTTTACTTTTTTAAACAAAATAAAATAATTATAGAGTAGCTGTACATGTCCATGACCTTTCACTTTCTCTCCTTTCTATTCCCCTCTCTTTCTATTTATCTGCTTTCTCCATCCATCCCTAAACCACCATTACCAAACCACCAATACCGCCCCCACCACCAGACCACTGTCGCCACCACACGAATACCGCCACTACCACGCCGATGCCGGACCACCACACCAGCACCGCCGTCGCCACCACTCCACCTTATCAGATCTTAATGTCAAACCCGGGTCTCATTTTCAGACCTTCTTCTTCATTGAGGGTTTGGGTTTTTCAGATATGGTGTGAAGGTTTCAGAATGGTGATGCATGTTTGCTAGAAAGAAAGGGTGGAGAGATGCGCTGGGAAAGATTAAAAAAGGGAGATGTGGCGGCGGCGGAGGCGGCGGCGGAGGCGGCGGCGGAGACGGTGGCTGAGACAGTGGAGGAAGGTGCACGGGTAGACGAAGAAGACAGTGGTCTTCACACAACACACGCATAAAAGTGTTGTACACTCTGCTTTAAAAAGTTGTACTAACATCTAAGCGGTAGCAGTGGCAAAGACGGTGGCAGAGGCGGTGACGGAGGCGGTGGCGGAGGCGGTGGCGGAGGCGGAGGCGGAGGCGGAGGCGGTGGCGGAACGAAGAAGACAGAGTGGTCTTGATACAACACATGCATAAAAGTGTTGTACACTCTGCTTTGAAGAGTTGTACCAACCGCTACAGTAACTTTCTCTCACGGAGGAAAGTTGCTGTTTAATATAATTTAAATGTTCTATAGTTTCTTGCTTCTTTATTTTTTTTTTAACAACACTAAAACCAAGGTTAGGTAAACTAACATTTTAAGAATTTTTAAAAATTTATAGTATATATTTATATACCTTATTTAGGAATTATTAAGGTAATTTTTATTTGACTAACTCTTTATGAATTTTGTGTGCTTAATTGAACATGCATATGATACGTGAACATGCATGCATACATGCAAAAATCTTTACGTGTACATGTATATAATTCCTTGTGAACTTTGTGATTATTGAACTGTGTGTTAGTTATCAAATCATAAGATTATGTGATTAGTTACTTGATTGATAGATTTTTCATCTAGTATATAATAAACTAAAACTTAATCAAACATTATCAAACAAGATAACCTTTGGAAAGTTGATATCAAAAACTAAACTAATCATAAACACTTGAACACTAAACTAAAACACAAACATAATTCAAGTAATCGGTTCTTTAGGACAATAACCACCTAGATTAGTAACTAAATAACACAACTAATCCTAACTTAATAACTAAGAATGTCATTAACACAAGAACTTGACACCTAGTCACCTTGGACACTAATCACTTCCTAAAACATGACACCTAGCATGCCAATGGCCACCTTAAGACCCTAAAACAACCAACTCACAAGTCTACAGTTAGAACTAATGATGAGAGGCCATAATGACCTCCTAAATTTCGGCCGATGACCACCATAACAACCATCATCACCATCGACCACAACCCACCACAACCGCCACCATCTCCCTCGACTCACTATCTCGGCTGTCCCTCTCGGTTTCCAAATCACAACCAACATCCATCACCTCTCTCGGCCCCAACATCAACCACACACCATCATCAAAAGCTCCACATGATCATTCTAACATCAACCATGTTCATCTTGTGATCAACTCTTCAAGCTCAAGAACAACCACACCAAGTTAGATTATCAAGAACTTAAGAAGCAATCTCCTAAGCCTTTCTCTACTCCAAACCAGGTTTGATTCTCAAAATCCTATAATTAACAAGTTAAGAAATATATGTATGTATTTAACATACATATATAGCCAACCCTTTTGAGTTATAAACCATCAAAATTATTTACAAAACCTTATGAATACTAGATTTCAATAAAAAATCAGTAAGAAAATAGTTAAAATAGAAAGTTTGAGAACTTTTATAAAAATCAAGAATTTAAACAAAAACAAAGGATTTAAAAGGGTTGAAATACTTGTTAATTTCATGATTTAGATTAAAAATCTAAATGACTATGATTATGTGAATAAAATTTGAAAACTTGTTAGAAAATATTAGAAGTAATAAACTGGAAAATATGGAATAATTATATGGGATATATTAATTTATATAATTAAATTGTGAAAATAGAAGAAAAATACCAAACAGAAGATCTGGACATGATAAAATTCTGGAAAAATTATATGATGACCCTAGTATTATATCTGAATTACATAATAAATTTAGTGAATAAACTTTTTATTATGATAAAGTTTCATATTTTAGGATAATTAATAAAGAGAAAATCGAAACTGATAGAAAAATAGTAGATAAATCATGAAAAGTTTACATAAAATTTAATATATTGAATAGGACAGAATGTATAAATCTCATAATTTTTAGAGATATTTAGCTATTTCTGCCATTTATTGTGAAACTTGTGCAAAATCTAAGAAATTACCCGTAAGGAGATATTAATTAAAATTTTTATGGGATAATCTAGATATTGAAATATTACTTCTGGTAAAATTTGATAATTTTTGGGTGACCGTAGTTACTGTTTGAGAATTTTGACTTAATTAATAAAACAAGTGCTGAAAATTTTAAAGAAATAAAATTCTATTCTAACAAGTAATTATTTTATAGGAAATATTTGACTTGTGTTAGTCACATTTTTAAGCACTATTTTTCATAGTTATAAAGTATATTTTGATGCATATTTTGTAAATATTGCATGCATTTTCGGTTATTTTGTACAACACTTGTTTTGGTGGAATGGAATCTACTTTGGGTTGTTTTGGTGGATTTTATAGGGTTGGTGAGTTCGTGAGAAGGATGGAAGACCTGAAGCAATGGGAAAAGTAGCGTTGAAGAAATCCTGGAGCTGAAGCAATTTATACAACAGAAACTTCAAACGGCCGCGCGAAGATTCCTTCACAAAATTCTACACGGCCGTTGAAGCTCGCTGGAAAAATTCCTAAGATTTAGGAATTCTTGTTTTTGATAATTATCATCAGATTTTTCTGAATAAAGAGATAAAAACTAAAATCCTACAAAGGGGGATCTGGAAAAATCAATGCACTATTATAAATATAATAGTAGATGATAATTAAAAGGGCAATCTTGGAGAATCTTGAAGAATATTGAAGAATTAATCAAGAACATCAAGATCAAGAAACAAGAAGGGCTGCAGAAAATTAGTTCTTTTTGTTAGTAGAATTATTTTCATTGGCAAGATACTTAATTCTTCGTGTTTGATTCGTAAGTTTTTATTTGATTTTGGGTTTTGATTGATCTAGCCATGTCCGGCTAGAACAATTTTAATTTCGACATTAGGGTTTAATTTTCTTTGATTTGGTTTGAACTCATGTAAAACATTTATGAGATCTTTTTATTTTTAATGGTTTGTTTGTTTGGTTCTTGTTCTTAAACCCGGATCTAATCCGGTATATATTAGATTGTTAATAAAATTGGCCACTTTGTTAATTTTTCTAATAAAGTTCTTCAAAAACTTAAAACCCTAATCAAGTTTTAAATTTTGATATAAGGAACAAGTAACGGTTTGAGTTTGTCTATGAATTCACCCTCGTTATAGGATCACACAATCTAGTTAAGCATACCGAACGGCGTGTGTGTTTAACTATAATTGATACTTCTATCGTTGCAACCCGCACGCTAAGATCCGAACGGCGTGAGCTTAGAGTAGCTGGTTGGCTCTAATCAACGAACTGCGCTTGATTGGACATTAGATAGAGTGGATATCCGAAAGGCGTGATATCTGGTATCGATAGAAATCATTAATTAAAAAGTATCATTGCACCGTAATCGTTAATGATCGTGAGTCAAATCGAATCAAGAAATCACCCTAATGTTGAAATTAGTTTGCGTATTTGAATTTACTTCACAATTTAATTAACGTTTTTTAGTAATCCCTTTTTCATAATTAAAAAAAATACTAAAAAAATGTCAACTTTCGTTTTTACAACAGAAGCTTAACACGGCCGCGTGGAATTTCCTTTATAGTTTTTGACACGGCCGTGTTAACCTACTGGAATTTTTCTACTTTTTGTAATTTACTTTCAGTTTTAGTTTTTAGTTAAATCCTCCACCTTCCTTAACCCATAACCAATCAAAGTAACCGTGCTTAAACGTTTTGGTGTAAAATAATTGACACACATCCCTGAGGACACGAACCCTACTTCCACTCATACTATTCTTAGTGTGTGTGACGGTAGGTTCACATTATAATTATTTTATTTGCTGGATTCGACACCCAACAAATTGGCGCCGTTACCGGGGATACGACGATTCTAATCGTTTTATGCCAAGATCTTTTCGTACAGGTACACCACTCGAGATTGACTCGGAGATAGAGAAAACCGCAAAGAGGTTAAGGAAACAGGCGAAGCTCCAAAAGAAGTTAGCAAGTTCCTCAACATCTATTACTTCACCTCCGGTCACCAACATTTGGCAAGACACACCCTTGTCAAGTGATTCTGAATCTGAAACCGAATCATCACAACCCTCGTAAACAACCATCACTCCATCACAATCACCCACCCATCAAGAACCATTTTTACCCGAACCAAACATGCCAGCTGAAGCCGAACAAACCCTTAGGCAATGGGCAACCCACGATGTTACCCAACAACCCCTGTGCATAAACTATCCTGCCATGGTAAACTTTGAGCTGAAATCTGGTCTCATCCACTTATTACCACTTTTTAGGGGCCTTGAGAATGAAGACCCTCATAAATTTCTCAAGGAATTCCATGTTGTGTGTTCCGGAATGAAGCCACACAACGTTACTGAAGATCAAATCAAGCTTAGGGCATTCCCTTTCGCTATGCAAGACTCAACTAAAGAATGGTTGTATTACCTACCACCGGGGTCGGTAAACACATGGAATGATCTTGCAAAATTATTCTTAGACAAGTACTTCCCGGAAGTCAAAGCTTCTATTCTACGCAAGGAGATCATCGGGATTAAACAAGCAAAAAGAGAAGCTTTACACACCTATTGGGAAAGATTCAAGAAGCTATGTGCTCGATGCCCACAACATGGCATCTCGGAACATCAACTACTTCAATACTTTTGTGAAGGGTTAGCATCACTAGAAAGATGTTTGATAAATGCCTCTAGTGGGGGAGCTTTACTTGACAAGACACCAACCCAAATCAGAGCCTTGATAACCTCGATAACTGAAGATACCAAACATTCTTCACAAGAAGATGGATGGTATGATGATGTACCTCGATCGGTTAAGGAAGTAAGCACCCCTCACATTGAAAATCAACTTGCTGAATTGACTAAAGCGGTGATGCAACTTACAAAAGCCAAGGAAGTTGAGCCTAAACCTCGAGCGTGTGGAATATGCTTACAGCTTGGACACCCCACTGATATGTGTCCCACACTTCAAGAAGATGTTGAAGAGGCATAAGCAATAGGAGGTTACCCGGGGCAGAATCCAAGATCTTATGAACAACCTAGAAATAATCAAAATTGGGGACAAGCGCCCAATGTTGGTTATCCACAAAGGCCCCTACCATTCAACTAAAGACCTCCATTTCATATGCAAAACAATCAACAAAATTTCCAGCCTCGACAACAACAACAAGCAGGGGGCTCGGGCATGTCCTTGGAAGATATTGTCAAAAGTTTAGCAACCAACACACACACGTTCCAGCAGGAAACAAAGGCTAGCATCAAGAACTTGGAGCAACAAATAACTCAATTAGCCAATTCAGTAAGCAAGATAGAGTCTCAAGGTAAGTTACCCGCACAAACTGAAACAAATCCTAAGCATAATGCTTGTTCAATTACCTTAAGAAGTGGAAAGAGCTATGATGATCCGAAAACACAAGACGAGGAAGAAGAGATCGTGGTTGAGAAGAATGACGTGGAAAACAAGGATAAACCAAAACCTGATGAAGTTAAGGCAAAGTACACACCTCCACCACCATTCCCTTCAAGACTAAAAGGTACACAAAAACAAAGGAAAGAACAAGAAATTATGGAGACATTCCGTAAGGTAGAGGTAAACATACCATTACTTGATGCTATAAAACAAGTTCCTAGATATGCTAAATTTTTAAAAGAACTTTGTACATCAAAGAAAAAGCTTAAAGGTAATGAAACAGTTAAGGTGGGTGAAAACATTTCTGCTGTTTTACAAAAACGATTACCACCAAAATGTAAGGACCCGGGAGTCTTTACGGTTCCTTGCAAATTGGGCCATCTTAGCATACCTCGAGCCATGCTCGACCTTGGAGCCTCCATTAACGTCCTACCATACTCTATTTTCAAAACACTCAATATAGGATCGTTAAAGAGGACCGGGGTAGTCATTCAATTGGCCGATCGCTCCATAGTGCACCCAAAAGGTGTACTAGAGGATGTATTAGTCCAAGTGAACGAATTGGTATTTCTAGCTGACTTTTATGTTTTAGACATGGAAGATGATGATACCTCAAATTCAAGTTCCATATTATTAGGAAGGCCATTTTTGAAAACTGCAAAAACAAAAATTGATGTTTATAGTGGCACTCTTTCAATGGAATTTGATGGTGAGGTTATCCATTTTAATATTTATGATGCTATGCGATATCCAAGTGATGTTTCTTCTTTGAATTGGTTAGATGTTATTGAACCTTTAACTGATGATTGTTTTGAGTTATCTAACCATGATATTCTAGCATTGATTTTAAATAGAAGCATTGATGAACTAACAGCAAAAGAGCTTACTGAAAAGTTCAAGCTTGGGGAAGAATTGATGGAAGTAGTAACCTTTATGGAGGAAGAAAAGAAATCAAGGTATGAAACACAGAAAGTGCAACTACCAATTACTAATCAAAAGCTTCTTCCATCTATTTTGCAGGCACCTGAGCTAGAATTGAAAACTCTTCCTAGCCACCTAAAGTATGCATACCTTGGAGAGAAAGAAACCTTACCGGTGATCATATCTAATAAGTTGACAAGTGAGTAAGAAAAGGAGTTGATCAACACACTAAAGCAATACAAGGAAGCAATTGAGTGGACCATAGCTGAGATAAAAGGTTTGAGCCCATCATTGTGTATACATAAAATCCTAATGGAGGAGGATTATAAGCCAACAAGAGAAGCACAAAGAAGATTGAACCCTCCAATGATGGAAGTAGTAAAGAAGGAGATCCTAAAGTTGCTAAATGCGGGCATGATTTACCCTATTTCCGACAGCAAGTGGGTAAGCCCCGTGCAAGTTGTGCCTAAGAAAACAGGCATAACCGTGACTGAAAATGAACAAGGTGAGTTGGTCCCCACTCGTGTCCAAAACGGGTGGAGGGTGTGTATTGATTATAGAAGGCTAAACGCCTCAACTCGCAAGGACCATTTTCCATTACCATTTATAGATCAAATGCTAGAAAGACTAGCAGGTAAGTCTCATTATTGTTGCTTAGATGGTTATTCTGGTTTTCATCAAATACCCGTTGCACCGGAGGACCAAGAGAAAACAACGTTTACGTGTCCTTTTGGCATGTTTGCATACCGGCGGATGCCTTTTGGGCTTTGCAATGCACCCGCCACGTTCCAAAGGTGTATGGTAAGCATATTTTCTGATTATGTTGAAGAGAAAATTGAAGTTTTCATGGACGATTTCACCGTATATGGAAATTCTTTTAAAGAATGTTTGGGAAATTTGACTAAAATTCTAGAAAGATGCATTGAGACTAATCTTGTTTTAAATTATGAAAAATGTCATTTTATGGTTGATCAAGGTCTTATTTTAGGTCATGTTGTCTCTTCAAAAGGATTAGAGGTTGATAAAGCTAAAATTGATGTTATTAAATCTTTACCTTACCCTAATAGTGTGAGCGAAATGCGTTCTTTTCTCGGTCATGCAGGATTTTACCGAAGATTTATCAAGGACTTTTCCAAAATAACAAGACCAATGTGCGAGCTTCTACAAAAAGATGTGCAATTTGTGTTCTCTGAAGCATGCAAGCAAGTCTTTGATACATTAAAGACTTCATTGGTTAGTGCACCGATATTCCAACCGCCAGATTGGAGCTTACCATTCGAGATCATGTGTGATGCAAGCAATCATGCGGTAGGAGCGGTGTTGGGACAAAGGAAAGATCGAGTGCCACATGTGATCTACTATGCTTCAAGAACTTTAGACCATGCTCAAAGCAATTACTCAACAACAGAAAAGGAGCTTTTAGCTATTGTTTTTGCTTTAGAGAAATTTAGACAATATTTATTAGGTACTAAAGTAATTGTGTATTCTGATCATACAGCTTTGCGATACCTCATGACTAAAAAGGATGCCAAGCCAAGACTTATCAAATGGGTGCTCTTACTTCAAGAATTCGACTTGAAAATCAGAGACAAAAGTGGAAAGGAAAATCTTGTAGCGGATCACCTAAGCAGGATCATAAACAATGAGGAACCAATGCCCTTAAATGACTCATTCCCGGATGAACATTTATTTGCCACTCAAACCACCACTCCATGGTATGCCGATATCGTGAACTACAAAGTGGCGAATACTTTTCCCTTTGATCTTTCCCGCGCTCAAAAAGATAAGATAAAAAGGGAGGCAAGAAGATATATTTGGGATGAACCATATCTTTGGAAGTATTGCGCAGATCAAGTTATAAGAAGATGTGTCGACATGAGTGAGGTACCTTCTATTCTAGAATTTTGTCACTCACAAGCTTGCGGCGGGCATTTCGGCCCACAACGAACGGCACACAAGGCACTCGATTCAGGTTTTTATTGGCCAAGTATATTTCTCGATTCATATATGTTTTGCAAATCTTGTGAACGATGCCAGAAAACAGGTAATTTAAAGGCTAAAGATCAAATGCCCCTCACGCCCATTCATGTATGTGAAATCTTTGATGTATGGGGCATTGATTTTATGGGTCCTTTTCCATCATCGTTTGGTAATGTTTATATATTATTAGCCGTTGATTACTTCTCTAAATGGGTAGAAGCGAAAGCTACGAGAACTAACGATGCTAAAGTTGTTTCAGGATTTGTGAAAGCTAATATTTTTAGTAGGTTTGGAGTGCCAAGAGCATTTATAAGCGACAGAGGATCACACTTTTGCAACAAGACAATCGAAGCCCTTTTCAAGAAATATGGCGTTACACATCGTGTGTCAACGGCTTACCACCCACAAACTAATGGTCAAGCCGAGATTTCCAATCGAGAGATAAAATCGATTCTCGAATAGACGGTTAACCCAAACCGTAAAGATTGGAGCTTACGTTTGGATGATGCATTGTGGGCATACCGAACCGCCTACAAGACACCGATAGGTTTTGATATCATGGTTAGGGAGAAAAGGCAAACTCCACCTGCATCTTCACCCAAACAAGTCAAACGAACGCGTGGAGCGTCATCAAATCGGGCAACAACATCTACCCACTCATTGAGCATAGTACCGGTAGAGGAAGCCACTCCGGTTTCACAGAGCCGAGCATCACCCAAACCCACCAGGGCCACAGATAAATCCCATACATTAGGAATTCAATTTCTAGATCAAGCTCAACGAAAAAAGTTTGACATTCTTCAACGAAGGAAATTGTATAACACAAAGATGGCGGATGATGTAGCAATGAAAGAAGCAGGCGTTTATGCTGGGGTAAAGAGATTACTCTCAAATATTGGATGGGAAAGACTCCTTGAATGGGATGATGTAGGCTACAAATGAACCACCCTTGAGTTCTTAAGCTCGGTCACCCTGGAAGATGATTTCATGCTCACACTTCTTAGGCGGGATAAAGACAGGTTTACCAAAACTCTAATAATGCTGTCATGTGCTTTCTCTTCTCAACTTGTTCTTATTCTTGACTTCCTTAAGGACAAGGAAAGGTTTAAGCTTGGGGAATTTGTTAGTCATATTTTTAAGCACTATTTTTCATAGTTATAAAGTATATTTTGATGCATATTTTGTAAATATTGCATGCATTTTCGGTTATTTTGTACAACACTTGTTTTGGTGGAATGGAATCTACTTTGGGTTGTTTTGGTGGATTTTATAGGGTTGGTGAGTTCGTGAGGAGGATGGAAGACCTGAAGCAACGAGAAAAGTAGCGTTGAAGAAATCCTGGAGCTGAAGCAATTTATACAACAGAAACTTCAAACGGCCGCGCGAAGATTCCTTCACAAAATTCTACACGGTCGTTGAAGCTCGCTGGAAAAATTCCTAAGATTTAGGAATTCTTGTTTTTGATAATTATCATCAGATTTTCCTGAATAAAGAGATAAAAACTGAAATCCTACAAAGGGGGATCTGGAAAAATCAATGCACTATTATAAATATAATAGTAGATGATAATTAAAAGGGCAATCTTGGAGAATCTTGAAGAATATTGAAGAATTAATCAAGAACATCAAGATCAAGAAACAAGAAGGGCTGCAGAAAATTAGTTTTTTTTGTTAGTAGAATTATTTTCATTGGCAAGATACTTAATTCTTCGTGTTTGATTCGTAAGTTTTTATTTGATTTTGGGTTTTGATTGATCTAGCCATGTCCGGCTAGAACAATTTTAATTTCGACATTAGGGTTTAATTTTCTTTGATTTGGTTTGAACTCATGTGAAACATTTATGAGATCTTTTTATTTTTAATGGTTTGTTTGTTTGGTTTTTGTTCTTAAACCCGGATCTAATCCGGTATATATTAGATTGTTAATAAAATTGGCCACTTTGTTAATATTTCTAATAAAGTTCTTCAAAAACTTAAAACCCTAATCAAGTTTGAAATTTTGATATAAGGAACAAGTAACGGTTTGAGTTTGTCTATGAATTCACCCTCGTTATAGGATCACACAATCTAGTTAAGCATACCAAACGGCGTGTGTGTTTAACTATAATGGATACTTCTATCGTTGCAACCCGCACGCTAAGATCCGAACGGCGTGAGCTTAGAGTAGCGGGTTGGCTCTAATCAACGAACTGCGCTTGATTGGACATTAGATAGAGTGGATATCCGAACGGCTTGATATCTGGTATCGATACAAATTATTAATTAAAAAGTATCATTGCACCGTAATCGTTAATGATCGTGAGTCAAATCGAATCAAGAAATCATCCTAATGTTGAAATTAGTTTGCGTATTTGAATTTACTTCACAATTTAATTAACGTTTTTTAGTAATCCCTTTTTCATAATTAAAAAAAATACTAAAAAAATGTCAACTTTCGTTTTTACAACAGAAGCTTAACACGGCCGCGTGGAATTTCCTTTACAGTTTTTGACACGGCCGTGTTAACCTACTGGAATTTTTCTACTTTTTACAATTTACTTTCAGTTTTAGTTTTTAGTTAAATCCCCCACCTTCCTTAACCCATAACCAATCAAAGTAACCGTGCTTAAACGTTTTGGTGTAAAATAATTGACACGTATCCCTGAGGACACGAACCCTACTTCCACTCATACTATTCTTAGTGTGTGTGACTGTAGGTTCACATTATAATTATTTTATTTGCTGGATTCGACACCCAACAACTTGTTCTGGAATTAAGGTGAGTAACATGGCCCTTTTTGATTTATAAATTTTTGAGAGAAAAAGCATACTGTTTATTATTGAAATTGATGCAAATTTGGAAATTTTGGTATGTTACTGTCATATTGACACAACCATTAATTCGGATGAGAAACAGTCAAATAATATAGGTAGCGCTACTTAGCAATATGTCATCCTGCATCTGTCGGATGAGGGTATGAATGTTATATTATTTGATTCTGTGATTTGTATTTGACAGTTATGAACCACTTGACATATGAGTAGGTTTGGTTGTGAATTTATTATTGATGCATCAATTAAAATTTGGTTATTAAATAAACCTATGTTCTCACCAACTTTAAGTTGACTGTTTTGAGTATGTTTTTTCAGGTTGACAGCATGTATTATAATTTAGTGTATACATTCAAGCTGTTCAATAGATGGTATGAGTATGTGGGGCAGCTGTGTGTCTGGATCACTTTGGATTTGGTGGATCTCAGCGTACATGTGGACGTTCACTTCCATCACTAGCTGGGAGTTAATGTGAAGTGATCAAGACATCTATTTTGATCAATGTCCCTTTAATTGATCAATGTTAAGAAAAACGATCGTCGCTTCTGATTTTACTTTCCCTTGAACGATTAAACGATTGTTGGCAATCAAAGATTGAATGACTCAAGATTGAATACACAGATTAACACAATTTAAACTTTTGATTGACAATCTTTTTCTGTAGATGTTTAAACTATACATATGTATATATACGCACACTTCCAATCTGTGTGTTCCATACATCATAATGTTTGGAAATATAACACCGACTAACCTAATGTGCTAATGACTAATTAGTTACATTTAACCCTTGCTAATAACAACATTACAAGTTTGACTCTACACATATTTTACAATAATGTCACACTAACCTTGTACTATAAATAATAATTTGAGTTTAAACTTACAATAATGATAAAATGACTTAGCAAGTTTATTTTAAGAAATTTAAATTTTAATAATCCAAATTATCAACTATTGCCAATATTAATCCTAACAAAAAAAATTTGACCTGTGACAATCGCAATTTATATTTTTGTTACAAGTAGCAATCCTAATCTAACATATCGTTAATTGCATTTATTTTAGTGACATGGGGTGTGACATGTCTGACATGTCGTGGAAACAAACAATACTCTTTAAACAAAAAATAATATAAAAAGTAAATTTCTCTAACAAAAAAAAAAAGAAATTATAGAACAAAAAAGATGACAGGAACAAACGAAATTGATTGAAAACTTACATTTTAGAAAATGATTAGAATTTAGAATAGACAAAATTAATTGGAAAGACGACGTCGGTTGAATACATTGTAGAAAAAAATATGTCATATGATTGAATGCCTTCAAAACAATGATTTTTTATAAAAAAGTAAATTAAAAAATTTCAAGTTATTGCCGAAGTCATGGGTGATCATTGGTCCGATGCTTCGGGCGAAACCTATTCCCAGGGTGTGACCGGCGGTGTGTACAGGGCCCGGGTACATATTCACCGCGGCATGCTGATCCGCGATTACTAGCGATTCCAACTTCATGTTCCCGAGTTGCAGAGAACAATCCGAACTGAGGCAATCTTTCCGGATTCGCTCCGCCTTACAGCCTTGCTTCCCATTGTAATTGCCATTGTAGCACGTGTGTGGCCTAGCCCATAAAGGCCATGCGGACTTGACGTCATCCCCCCCTTCCTCCAGAATATCACTAGGCATTCAGGCGAGCCGCCTGGTGGTGTGGTACGTAGTGGATTTAGTATGCCCCGCCAAAACGGTTCCGAAACAAACAAAAAGGTGCGTGCCGCACTCACGAAGGACCATGTGATTACCACGTCACATGCCACATAATCATAAACAACCAAACTTAACGTTTTATTAGACTGAGATTGATATAGTTAACAAAATTAAAAGTTGAGATTGTCACTAGTTAAATTGTTAGTTAGGATTAATATATAACAATAGTTAATAGTTTGAATTATTGAAATCTAATTTTTCTTTATTTAATTTATAGTCAAAACCAAAACTGTTTAAGAGTTTCAAATGTGCAATCAAACTATTTACCAACAATAAAAAAAAACTAACGTTTACTTTAATGCTAGCAGTTGAAACAACAACTCGAATTTTGTAAACACGAAATATTATTTTGGTATGACAGCACTAGCTAGAGAGTTTTGGTCTGCCATTTTGTGTTCGTGGATAGCGGGCATGCCTTATAAGTTTGGATTTCCTAACAAGTAACAATACAATGTTTTATATTAATTTTCTAATCATCTATTATAATCTACACTTAGACAAATTAAGTTATAAATCTGGGTTGAAAAGAGTCGTTTATAAATAAAAGAGTGAATTGTCATTTTTCTTCATGTGATTTGATCAAATTTGTCATTTTAATCCAAAAAATATTTTTCCTTACATTTGGCTCCCCGTTGTTTGAAAAAAGCTGTCATTTTCATTAAAAATATTAGCTCTATTATTTTAAAATATTAATATTTATCGTTAAAAAGATGCTAATATAAATTTACATGTATATAAAAATGAAATCCCAATTTATATTTGGATGAAAATGATAATTTTTTCAAACCTTAGAGAGCCAAATGTAAGAGAAAACCTTTTTGGATGAAAACGACAAATATTACCAAACCATAGAGAGAAAATGGCAATTCACTCTAAATTAAAAGTATCAAAATTAAATACTTCAACCGCTATTTTTATGGCAGTCATGCCAACGGGTGGAGGTGTTTCTGAGGCGGTGGTGGCAATGACGTAAACAATGATGAATTATGTAGCATCGTGGCTGCGGAGGCGATGTAGTAGCACTGCGATGGTGATGGAGTAAATGACGGTGTAGCTGCATCACGGCGGTGGAGGCGGCAACAGTGATGGTGGTGTGGTGGCGTCATAGTGGTGGTGATAATGGCTGCAGCAATGACGCGGAGACGTTGGTGTTGGTGTTGGTGCCGGTGGAGGTAGTTGTAGAGGTAGAGATGGAGGTGGAGGGGACTGCCAGTAGGATGCTGACTGACTGATAATGGGCGTGGATGGACGATCCATTTAGACTTGTCTAAAGGAATATCTTTTATAAAAACAACTCATTTTAACATGTATAATTTACGTAAATGACAGGCAATAGTCGCGGATAGAACGTGCCCACATAGTTTATTTAAATTAGCATGTCTTATAAAAGTGACTAATTGTAACATATATAATTTATGTAGACCTAAACAGGATAGATATATGATTTAAGTTAGACTCAAACAAACCATATTCACGTCGTCGGTACAAGTGTGTAAAATATCATCACAATAGGACTTATTTGTTGTAGTGTACACAATAACTCATGATGTCCTATGACATTTGTGAATAATGGTATTTTCTATCGTGGCTTATGCGCTTTTACTTTTAGTCTAAATCTAGATGGAGAAAAATATTCAGTAATCGCATTACGGCGTTTACTTTTTGACTACAAACATAAAACAATCATATCCTTACTATAGCAAAATAAAGTTCAAATCCATAAATTCCAATTCTTTTGCTGGTTGATACTTAATAATCCTGAATGGGTTAATTTGTGAAGCACACATAGACCCATCATTAAAATGACGCCGTGTACTATCTATCTATAGTATCTAGTAAAAAATTTTTTTTCATATTTTTAATTCTACAACTTATTTTTTTTGACACTTGTTATTTTTCTAAACCTTCTCACTTTATTAAGTAGCCAAGGATAAAATCACAAAAAAACATAAATATAACAAATCTTTAAAAGTATAAAATCATCCGAATGATATGATTAATATTCTTCCACACAAGAAGATTACTTGAACTTGGATGTACATCACTTATTCTTTGATGTTGACTCACCACAATTACGGAGACTTTGAAAATTATTTTTCAATGATTTCCCACTTGGTGATACAATTAGTCTTCGGATTAACTAAAGTCAATAGTAGTCCACAAAGAGACACATGCCTTTAGTTTCTTAGACACATGATTTCACTCCCAAAATAATATATATGCTTTTGATCTCTTAGAGCAAAAATAAAAAGTATACCATTTCTGCATTTCATAAACTTTTTCAACTTCTAATGAAGGGATCTTCAATGGTTCTCACCATTGCACTAATATTATTCTTTTTCTGTAATCTTTCACTTGCTACAGCTGGAAAAGCTCCTAATGAAGCATCTGCTCTTCTAAAATGGAAATCTAGCCTTGATAACGAAAGCCAATCGTTTCTTTCGTCATGGGTCGGAAGCAACCCATGCGACAATTGGGTTGGAGTCGGTTGCACTAACAACACAACAAATGGAGAAAGGGTTGTAACAAGCATTCGACTGTCGAATTCAAGCTTAAAAGGTACACTTGGCGATCTTGATACTTGGCCTTTAACGAATCTTGAATCGTTAGACCTTTCTTCCAATCAACTAACTGGACCCATCCCTTCCTCTTTCGGAAATCTAACCAATCTCCACTATCTTTATCTAGATAACAATACTCTTTCTGGGTCCATCCCGTTTGAACTTGGGCGGGCTCGGGACCTCATAGATCTCAGCATTAGCAAGAATCTATTAACCGGAACCATTCCATTTTCGTTCAGAAACTTTAGTAGGATAGAAAGGATAGATCTTATTGATAACAACATAATTGGCTCCATTCCTGATTACTTTGCAAACTATACTCATCTCGAACGGTTGAACTTGGGTAAGAACAACTTTAGTGGTGTCATACCAGCTGAACTTGGAAAAAGAACAGCCCTTGTTCACCTGAGATTATTCATGAATAATCTTGTAGGTTACCTTCCTCAAGATATGAATCTAACAAAGATGGAAGTGTTTGCAGTAAGTCAAAACATGCTTTCTGGTCACTTACCACACGATATATGCGCTTCTGGACGACTTATACAGCTATGCGTGTGCAACAATCACTTCTACGGCCCTATACCGAAAAGCTTGAAAAATTGTAGCAGCTTATTCAGAATTCGCATGCAAAACAACCAGCTGACCGGAAACATCTCAGATGATTTCGGGATATATCAGGAGTTGGATTTTGTAAACTTGAGCAATAATAAGTTGTATGGTGAGGTGTCTAGTAATTGGGGATTTTGTCCTAATTTAACTAGCTTGCAGTTACCAAACAATAATCTGTCAGGAAGAATACCATTAGAGTTAGGAAGAGCAACAAGATTAAGTGAGCTTTATCTCTCATCGAATCATTTAGTTGGTGAAATCCCCAAGAGCTTTGAAAGATTAAGCTCATTGATGAAGTTGTACTTGGATGATAACGCGTTATCAGGTACAATCCCGTCGGAATTGGGAAGTTTGGGCAACTTAGAAGTCCTTAACTTAGCACAAAACTCTTTCACTGGCCCGATCGAAGAAAAGCTAGGAGATTGCTTAAAGTTAAGGAGTTTGAATCTAAGTAGTAATAGATTTGAGGGGATCATTCCAGTGCAAATTTCCATGTTGGACAAGTTAGAATTTCTTGACCTTAGTGAAAATAGTTTGATTGGGCGATTACCGCGAGAGCTTGGAGGTCTAAAGGCTCTAGAGACAATGAACATCTCTCACAACAACTTCACAGGCTCTATTCCTTCAAGTTTCATTGATATGTTAAGTTTAACCACAGTCGACGTGTCTTTCAACCAGCTAGAGGGCCCACTTCCAAAGATGCGAGCGTTCGAAGAGGCTCCAAAGGAGGCACTTAGGAATAACAAGAACTTATGTGGAAACAACTCAGGGTTAGACTGTTCGATGGAACGAGGAAATCAAGATAAAGGAAACAATGTTTTGAAGGTGATACTAATTATAGTACTTCCCTCTTTGGGATGCATGCTACTGTTATTTGTCTTGATGTTTATCATATTCTATCATCTCCATAAAAGAAATCCAAATGATCATACTAAAACACGACAAGAGATCGAAGCAAGCCCATTCACAATCTGGAGCTATGACGGAAAAATGATGTATGAGAACATAATTGACGCGTTAGACGACTTTGACTCCAAGCATATTGTTGGAGTTGGTGCATATGGAACAGTTTACAAAGCAGAATTGCTATCACAAGTTTTTGCAGTGAAGAAATTCCATGCACCAAAAGATGACAAGATGCATAACATGAAAAGTTTTGAGACTGAGATACGCGCATTGACAGAAATACGCCATCAGAACATTGTAAAGCTATACGGTTTCTGTTTACATCCACGACACGCGTTCTTGGTATATGAGTTCTTGGTAGGGGGGAGCTTAAGGATGGTACTAAATAACATGAAACAAGCAGTTGACTTTAATTGGAACAGACGGTTGATGGCTATCAAAGGTATTGCTAACGCGTTATCATATATGCACCATGATTGTTCACAACCGATTATCCATAGAGATTTGTCAAGCAGCAATGTCTTATTGGATTCCGAATGGGTTGCTCATGTATCTGATTTTGGCACGGCAAAGGTAATAGGGAAAGATTCGTCAAACTGGACGTCATTTGCTGGAACAATCGGCTATGTTGCACCAGGTACTCTTATATAATTAGTATGAGTAACTATTTAAACATTAAGTTTGAACAAATAGCGATTAACTAATGACCATTTTGTGCAGAACTAGCATATACATTGGAAGTGAGTGAGAAATGTGATGTTTACAGCTTTGGAGTACTAACACTAGAAGTTATAATGGGTCAGCATCCCGGCGATTTCCTCACTTCCTCACCAGACATGAAAGGCACATCTCTTGATGATATTTTGGACCAACGGCTACCTTCACCCGTTGAACATGTAGCCAAACAGTTGAAGTTACTTGTTGAAGTCGCATTCGCGTGCTTGCAAAAGAGTCCTCACTCTAGGCCATCAATGTGGGAAGTTACTCTTGGTTTGTCAATCTAAAGTGGTGCTGCCAAAAGGATTAGGAACTCTTCCTGAACCTTGGAGAGGATGCTTTTATAGATGTTGATTACTACATATTTACTTATATAATGTGTACCATCTTGTGTGAGCTAGATGCAAGTTTTTATATTCAATAAGGTTAAGATAAGTTTTTTCATTTTCATCCTCAAACACACTTGCCATATATTTTCAATGATGATTCACAATAAGTTAAATCTATCGATATATTCTTAGTGTTTGACTCAAATTCTATATATTTATGTTTACACTTCAAATTGTTGGAAAGCCAATGAACTTAAAATTAGTTTCTCACTAAATTTGAACACAAATAGTTATATGCAGTGACGAACCCAGAAAATTTTTTTATGTGGGCTAAAGTGGGGCGAATTCATAATTTTAGGGGAGGCGTTCAGAATTTTCATATACATGTAACACTAAAAAAATAAATTTTAAGATGGACGACTGCCCGGTGTCCCCGCACCCTACAAGGTAGGTCCGCCACTGGTTATATGTATGTATTATATATAAAATTATTAATCAATGGAGTTATATTCTCCATGATAAGAGCTTCATAACAAGCTTAGAGAAACACCCGGGAGTTTTTAGCAAATTTGACGTGTGTTTTTCTCGTAAAAATTTAAGCTGTAAAAAAATTGCACCTTAAGAAATACGCATGTTCTCCGACTATAGAAACAAATTTGTTTTCAAGAAACTATATATGTCAAACATGAGGTCTCAATCGTTCTCCTTATCTTTCTTCTTATCCTTTATTAATATACTTTGTAATACGAATCCAAGACTACTTCTAACCATTAGTCCTTTCCTAATGTATTTTTCTATTATGAGAAATATTGTCTTACAAGCTTAAACAAAGATATGAACCCCCGCGCGGCCGCGCGTTGTTGCGCGGCGTTTCTTTTGTAAGGACTGATATATTCTTGCAATTTGTGTTTCAAACACACAGTGGGTTGACGATTGCTATGCTTATAACTGATATAAATGTAAAAATCATATATTTCACTAATGTTGATTTTTTATACCATCCCTTTATAAATAAATGATCTTATATTTATTGTGGTATTTAAATTTTATTATACGAAGATAACAGCCCTAGTGGTCAAAACAATTAAACTGCTAAAAAGAAAAACACTTTTAATATATTTTGTTATATGTAAGATATTAAATTAAATTTAATCTTAGTTTCTTACGTCTCGGACAATGATGAAAATCCAAACATATATATTGATCTTTTAAAAACTTGTTTTGATCTTTTAAAACCTTGTTTGGTTTCATTTGTTTTTTCAAAATTGAACAACAAAATACATAACACTTGCTACAATATCTATCCTATCATAAATGAAAAAAAAAGAAGTAAAATATCAACTCTTTTCATGTTTGAATTCTATGTGTTGTCACTGTAGTTATGATTATTACACTATAAGGTGTCAGACTTTCTATTCCTAATATTATTAAAATTAATATTAAAGAATATATATTTTCTTTTGAACAGTTCAATCTTCTCTACTTTGTTCTTTAACCAGCCTCAAACACATCCCAACACGGCTACTTTATTCTTGCTATTACCGGCGATATTGGACGCTTAATCGTCTGTCATCTTTCTCTCCCCTTATCGTTTTTTTTCTTTTTCCGCTGAGATCCTAAAGCCACGACATGACACCAACGTCCGAGACCATAACATTGAAAAGATCCGTGAACACCCATTTCTTCATCTCTCTCACTCTCTTCTCTCTCTGAGCACCATCACTACAGCAACCATCGCATCACCGATGAATAGTACAGAAAATGACGGAGAGATGCTGAAAAATCGATAAGGACAGAGGAAGCCAGAGGAAAAGCAAAGGTTGTTTATAGTCTGCATAGATTATTTGTACTAAATGTTTTAGCTCTTATATCTTTTAAAGAATCTATATGTAAAAAAGAAAAGTTTAGTGGTCAACTTGTAAACATTTACAACTACACTGCACCCTCCGACATACAATTTTAATAGTATATATAGTTTCTGAATACCGTTTCATAGTTTTCTAAAGGTTTCATTTTGATTCAAACTAGTTTCATTTCAAGTAACTTTTTCAATGTATACGTACACGGTACACATCCATATATACACACATAACTTAATTAAAAATAAACAACTAAAATAAAAATAAACATATAACTTAATAAAAAATAAACAACTAAAATAAAAATAAACATAAAAATGCTGGTGTTCATACCTACCACCATTTTTGCTGTGTGTAATGTTTGTTTTGATTATGATTTGTGTAATAGTGAACACCTAAATCATTTCAGGTTAAAATGCTACATAAATAGTGATAAAATTTTTTGCGTAAACTACACGAATGGTCCTTGTGGTTTGCGTTAAATTTTGGATTTGGTTCGTTAACTTAATTCTTTTTATTTGATCTCTAGTTACATTTTTTGCTTTCAAGAATGGTCCATGATTTTTGTTAATGATGTTAAAATTACATAAAAAGACTATTTTACCCTTTTAAAATTACGATTTGATAACTTATTTTATAAACATTTATTTTTAACTAGCTAGTTACACAAAAATCCTTGTGTAAGGTAGTTGCATCCAAATTAGTCAAAAAAACTCATTTAAAGTAAAGTTTAATATATATAACATACAATAATAATAAAATCTAAAGACTCAAAACACTTAATCAGCTTTCTTCCTCCCGCACACCATTTACTCTCCGGTGGTTCCACTTCCGACCATCGCCATGGCTGCAACCCTTAAAACAGCAATTTTCAAGACCTACTAGTGATGAAAAAGTTAGTGTTGGGTTCAGTGTTGCCCTGGTTAGATTTATTTTATCAAAACGATTTTAAGAAATATTAATCACGTTAATAACAGTTAACGCAACGGATTATAAATTAAATAACAAAAGTAAACACGACAGGATATAAGTTATAAATCATACAAATGCAGAATAATATTCATCTACTGATGAGATGATTATACCTTGTGGTTAATAATTAACTGTTTGAGACACCGAGGGTTCAACGAATTAAATGCTAGAAATAAGCGAATTCGAGTTGAGACGCAAGAGCCACGACTAAGAAGGGAGAGTGTATAATTAACCAAGTTTTTAACATTTATTGTCCAAGCACTACTAGAAAATAGGGCTAATGCAACTTTTTAGATATAACATTTTTTTGTTGAGTTGCATTTAATTCTATTGCAACTTCATTGAGCATAAAGGTTGAATTAGAATATTTTATGCAACCTTTTCTATAAAAAGTTGCATATTTCTATTGAAATTGCAACCTTTTTATTTAAAAGTTGCTAATTGTACTAAACATTGTAACTTTTTCTTTAAAAGGTTGCAAATTTTATTGACACCCGCAACATTTGTTAGAAAGGTTGCATTTTTCAATAATATTTTGCAACATTTTATGAAAATGTAACAATTTTTAGTATAAGTGGCAGCTTTAAATTGATTCGTTGAAAATTTAATAAAAGAATGTTATTTAAATAATTTTTGTTAGTGATATGATTAGAACAAAGTACATGTTTTTATTTTTTAGAAACTGTATGTCTTGAACAAAATACATATGATCGATAATCAAATTACAAAAATCTATAACTTTAACTTCACAAAAACAGTATATCTTGCATCTAATAGTTACCATCTAAGAATGTTATTTGTTGTAAACTTAAAGCATCATTATTCTAAGAGTAAGATTTGTTTATGTAGAAATTAAGGTGCATTTGGTATCTGAAAAAACTAACTTTTTGGCCATTGACCCTGATTATTTGTTGAATATATTATAACACATAACTAACCTTAGCCATAAAATACATAAATTATATTATTTGTTTATTTATTTATAAATATACATATTAAGCTCACTATACATTCTATTTATTAAGTAGGCTAATATTTACCCACAAAAGTTAAGCACAAATAAAAAACTTTATCTTAATTAGATGATCCGCCATCTAATTAACTAACAAATTCCAAGGGATATAAACTTAATTCTAAAAGAAAGATCGTACAAGAGAAATCCGTGGAAGAAGCCACTTAATTCTTAGATCAAATAAAAGAATTAAGTTCAATCACTGTCGATCGAAGAAGATCGAGCTTCAATTGTTGCTAAAATCACTATCGAGAATGATCATGTAGCTTTAGGTATGATAATAGAGATGCGATTAAGTTCAATTCTCTAGGGGCGGAACTAGGGTGAGGGTATGGGGTCAACTAGGGGTGCAAACGAGCCGAGCCGCTCGTGAGCTACTCGAGATCGGATCGATTAAAAGCGCGAAACGAGCCGAGATTTATCGAGCCCGAGCCGAGCTCGAGCTTGGAAAAAAGCTCATTTAATTATCGAGCCCGAGCCCGAGCTTCACGTATCGAGCTGGAGCCGGCTTGCGAGCCTAAACGAGCTTTTTATTTATATATTTTTATTTATTTTATTTAATATATTATATAAATAATATCTATTATATATAAAATTATGATAAAAAACAATTAAATAATATGAATAATGTTCTATATAAATTATATAATTATAAATATATATATCAAAATTATATATAAAAATATTAAAAATAATATTTAAAAAAATAAATGAACCGAGCCCGAGCCGAGCTCGAGCTTGAAAAAGTATATGCCGAGCCGAGCTCGAGCTTTAAAAATAAAGCTCGAAACGAGCCGAGCTCGAGCTCGAGCTCTCCTAAATCTTCACGAGCCGAGCTCGAGCCCATACGAGCTCATGTTCGGCTCGGCTCGTTTGCACCCTAGAGTCAAGTGACGCCATTGATTTTTGAACGCGTAGTGTAATGTGTAATGACGAATTTTTTAGTGTACTCATAGTTTACAGAAGTGAACCGATTAATAAATTTAAGTTGATAATTTGACACAAATATATCGCTGGTTCACTGGTAATGCGCGCCCTTCTCCATATTTTGGTCACGAGTTCGAAACTCACAGGCTGCAACAGCTCTGTTTTTTTCATTTTTCCCTTTTTTATTTAAGTAAAATTACTAAATTACCCTTATTCTAAATACACAAAATAAAACCCTAGCCCCCATTATTTTCCCCAGCCATTTGATCGACCTGCTGAAGTACTCCCTGCCCTGCCTCCCACCTCGTTCGGTACTGCTGCTGCTCCTTTATCGACCGCTGCTGCCACCCCTCGTCGGCCGTCGCTGCTGCTGCTCGGTTGCTCGGCTGCTCCGGCCTTCGCGACCTCCCCCTGATTTTGAGGATTTTGGGTTTTCTAATTGACTAAGTAAACTACAACTCTACAAGTCTACAATGGTTTGTTTCAAGTGAGCTTTAAGTTTTTGTTCTTTAAGAAGGTGGTAGTATGTTACAGAGGTCAAATGTAGGATTAAATTCTCTGATTTTGAGATGTTGTATCAATGAGGTTTATGAAATGATAACTATATTAATAGATCAAGTAAATTTTTGTGCCTTCTGAGATGAGTTATGATCTTTGATGATTTTATGATTTTATTAAACCATTAAGCTGTCGAAATCATCTTTAAGAAGGTACCGGTGACTTCATGTCGATTCACTATTCTAAATTCTTATCCAAACCTTCATCGTAATCTTGATAAAGTAGTAAATATTAAAATCAATACTATTTTATATACATGAAAAAGGTCTCAAGTGTAATATTTACAATCTCTAGAATAGGTTTATTCAATAAAATCATGTTACTAGTTTTACAATAGAGGTTTTGATTAACATAATTTGTTCTAGCTACTATCACAAGATTCTTGTAATTGAAATAAATTTCCTTTTAAGAGGTTAAGGCTTTTTATAAAAATTTAAGATCCCTACATATAACAAAATATTTAAGAGTTCAAATAGTAACCGGTTGAAAGATAAGAACGTACGAGGACTACTAGCAATAAAGTAACAAATAATACATGTGCTCATTATAGAGTAATACAGATATGTTACACTTATCTTTTCAATTAACATCGGAGTTATATTTTTTTAGAAACAAAAAAAGAAGAAAAAAAAGTGAGCAACTAGCATTAGTGCAGTCTGTTTGAATCAAAAGTCAACAATTGCATACTTTAGTTAATTATCTAAGTAATATTTATGTGTGCACTTTCTTCCTAATTAACATCATCGTATGAATAAAACTAGTCAAATGCACTTAGATCATTAAATGTTGCAAATAAAACGAATACATGTAATGGAGACTTAATAAGTTTCATGTACATTCTTTTTTGTTTTTAATAAATTACCAATGTAGAGACTTAATAAGTTTCACAATTATGTCTTATACTTATAATTTTCATCTCTGGTTCTATTGTATCACTAATTTCAAGTGCTCCTGAATTACCTCATGAATTAATCTTTGGTTTCTACTTACTGCCTATCTTTTTTGAACTGATTACAGTTGAACTTGAATAGAGTTTTGATTGATTACATTAAAGTTTTACCAAAAATTTACAATCAAAATCATTGATTTACAAAGGAGATTACAAAGTGTAATGTAGAGATACATAGTACAGATTGAAGAAATTTAAATCTTCTGTCTTAAGTCAACTTACCTTCGTGATTAACATCATTATATAGTTGAAAGAATGTTGTTTGATGTCATAGAACTTAGTGATCAGCTGTAACAAGTAAAACATCAATTTTATTCGAGTAGAAGAAGAAAGGTTCAGAAAAAATATGATAATAGTTTATATTTTTCCATTTAAATATGCATTTTCTTACATATGAATAAAAAGCATGTTTTTTATGTTCTTATTAACTTCAGGAGACATGGGAAATATTAGAGATTCGATGTATTTACCTGGACGATTACCTGAATTTGAAGCTGGAGTTATTGAATTCCTTAATGCTTCATTTGCTAAGGTTGCAAGAGGATCTCAAATATGTTGTCCTTGCAAACGGTGTAAAAACCGTTATTGGTATCGAAGAGATGAAGTATTCGACCATTTAAAAGGATATGGATTTGTAGAAGACTACTATGTATGGGTTTTTCATGGAGAAACCTCCTCACAAACATTATTTAATACTGGCATAGATGATAATCAAGATGTTATGCCTGATAATATCAATGAGTTATTGCATGATAGGTTTAGAGATACTGTAGAGGAAACAAGTACGGTACAAGGATGTTAAATGAAGATGCCAAAAAGTTTTATAAGCTAGTAGAAGATGGAAAGCAAGATTTGTTCCCTGGGTGTAAAAGTTTTTCGAAACTATCTTTCATCATCAGACTTCTTCTCTACAAGACCCTTCATGGGCTTAGTAATGTAAAACTCAAAATAGTGGTGTTTCAATTACAGCTTTAACTCCTAGCTTTGCGAGTTCTCGTGACAAAAATCCAACCGTGGGGAATGTTGACTACTATGGTAGAATTTTGGATATAATTGAACTTGACTATTGGTCAAAGTTTAGAGTTGTATTGTTTCATTGTGAGTGGTACCAAGTGGAGAAAGATGATTATGGCTTAACATGCGTTAATTTGAACAAGTTTTGCTATTCAGATGATCCCTTTGTCATGCCTTCCCAAGTGAGGCAGGTGTTTTATGTACCAGACCCTATTGAAGATTGTTTGCATTATGTTGTCAATACGCTTCCAAGATGTGTTTATGACTTCGAAGAAAAAAATAATGAAATTGATGGTGGCTCCTATTGGTGTGAGCCTAATGAAGATACGTTAGGTTCTATGCCACAAGCTACTGAGCAAGAGACTCATTTGTCAAGAAAAGATATCCCTCCCATTATAATTGACGCAAGTACAAATTTAGCTAGCGTGGATGAGGTAGATATTGAGAGTGGCGGCGAATCAGATTATGACGATACATTGTGGGATTCGATGCACGTGGATGAAGAAGGTGCTAGTTAAGTTATAAAGGTAAATGAGTCCAATTATACCAATGTTATTACTAATAATTTATAAGAATTTCACTTTAATTTTTGCAGCATGAAATGCAAGCCTGGGCCACCACTAACTGTATCAGTAAATGAGGATCTTGCTAACACCATTCTCTCCATAAAGGTAGGTCGTTCTCTTTTCAAGCTTATATCTTCGCATATATAATGAAATACTAATCTTGTTTTGTGTTTGATGACATTAAAAAGATATAAAATAGTTACTTTTATTTTGTACAACTTGCTGCTCATTTCTTCTGTGGTTTTTAAAATATTTTATGGAATTTTCGAATCGCTTTAAATATCCATATCATGGAAGTGTTTGGAATTAGAATATACTTGAAATTAGAATATACCTATGAAACCATCAAATTTTAGAGCCTAAAAAACATATTGCCGCAGGGCATATGTCTGTAATACTATATGATTGTGCTACATGGCATATGGCTGTGTGAGCATCATGACGAACCAACGACACATAAAACCAACTAGTTTTGTTTATGTACTTTTTTTCAACATTTAACAATGATGATATATCTACTCTTAAGGATTAAGAATCTTCGTATTAATAATTTGCTATTCATGAAGTCAAAGGCAGTTGCAAAAACGAGTGCATATTGTTTTGTTGTTATAATAGTCCAGCTTTCAGATTAATGTATTAAAAGTAGCAGGTCACAAAGTAAAAGTCAAATGAATCAACTTACAAAATCAAAATTTAGAAAAACATTGTAGAATTTAAAGTTGCTGATACTTTTGTTTTACTGGTTTATTACTTTACAGATTTGTTTCTACACAAAAGTCAACTGGTCAAGCACCTTAAAGGCATGAAAACTTGTAATTGGTCACAAAGTAAAAGTCAAATGAATCAACTTACAAAATCAAAATTTAGAAAAACATTGCAGAATTTAAAGTTGCTGATACTTTTGTTCGACTGGTTTATTACTTTACAGATTTGTTTCTACACAAAAGTCAACTGGTCAAGCACCTTAAAGGCATGAAAACTTGTAATTGGTCAATAGATCAAGTAGTTTTATGTATTGAAGCAGATATGTATTGGACAGCAGCTACTTTTATATTACATACCACAGAAACAAGCCCAAATGTAGCGACTTTGGACAGCAGCTAATTTTAAGTACTTGATACTGCTGTTTTATACTTGTTTGACCAAGATTTGGTTTTGTTATCATTATCTCATCGAACGATTCTTTTTCGTGATGTGTTAAAAGAATGGTTAATTGCTGTATAAGGAATTTCTGCTGTAATTTGGTTTTTTCTGGGAAATGGGTCAACAGGTCATATTAATGCAATGAATCATGCAATTCACATAAATGGAAAATAGGTCAAGTACTTTAAATACATGAAAATTGTTAATGGGTCAACTGGTTAGATTAATGGCATAAAGTTGGAAGTTCATATAATGGATCAACCGGGTCAAGTACTATGAATGCATGAAATATGCTAATAGGTCAACAGGTCAGATTAATACACTGGTAGCGGCATTCACATAATTGGTCAGCTTCTCAAGTAGTACTTTTAATTGCATGAAACCTGTTAATGGGTCATATTAATGCAATGAAACATGCAATTCACATGATTCAATAATTGTAATTGGTTGTTATGATCGTAATCGACCTTAATTGACCATTGTTTATCTGAATTGACTGGTAATGACCCTATGTGACCATCAATGACCCTACTGTACGATTTTCAACTTATGTGGCCATTAATAACCCTTTCTAGCTGTCAATGATCCTAATAGCCTACTAATGACCTTTGCTGTAAAAGAATAATTAATGACCATAGTAAACCATAATTGATCAAAATGCCCTATAGTTGTCAACTCATGACTAAATTAACCCAAATGATCATTATTGATCCTTTTTTTTAACGACCAAGTAATAAAGTCCGGCTATCCGGGGTACCCTAATGGTAAAAGGCATCCCATACACCCGCAAGTATAGATAGCGCTAGGTAGCACAAGTTCACCAACCACCAATTCCGAAAGCCCGCTGCGGTAAAACTAGGCCCACCAATATCATTTTGTTGTCATTAGGACTCGAACATAAAAGTTGAAAATCTGTCGGTGAATATAAATAAAACTGGATAGAAGCATGCAGCCTTGTTAGTGATAGTTTAAGAAATAGTGTTAAGTATGTTTTTGTTAGATGCCAAGATCTCAATATCATCATTTATTAATGACAATGATACAAGAGATGATACTATATTATAATTTCATTCCCAATTCCTCATTTATAGGGAGATACTATAGCGCGTGTGTGTATTTGTTGTAGAGTTTTAATAATGGGTTAACGTGTGTACCCTATAGGTATGAGACTGTAATTACCAATGCTCGTCATCCATTATTACAGGGATTTGCCATCCATTATTATAGGGATTACTATTTTGTTTAACATTCTTATTGTTATTGTTGTTATTATTTACTTTCTTCTGCTAATAAATCATTTAATTATAAGTTTAACAGGTATAATGGCAAACAAAGAACAACTGAATGATTATGAAAAACATAAACTATTGAGGGTTCAAGAAAACCAAGAAAGACTACGTGTTTTGGGAATTAAAAACATTACAAAGTCGTTGACAAGTTTGGTAGAAAATAAAAAAACTAAGAAAAAGAAGGTGAACACAACAAATTTCAAGGCCAAAGATGTAGACTTTATTCAAGAAATGGACGAGGATAGTGGCGAAGATTATCTAGAGGCTGCTCGAAGTGTTGCAGTAGCCAAAAAGGTAATAAGGTTATCTATTACTTTCATATATATATATATATATATATATATATATATATATATATATGTTCTAATGGAAATGATATTTGTTATAGCAACATCGTCAACAATATGTAGCACCAATATCCATGAACAAAGTTGTTAATTTAGCAAAGCAACGTCGAGTGATCGCTTCAAAGGTCTCGGATTCAGATACAATAAACGAGAATCCTTCTAGATCGACACTTACTATGGGTGAATTAGTTTCAAGTAATAAAGGGACCAAAGAAACATTTGGTTCTTGTCGATGAGAATGATGACGAGGATGATGACATTTTTCATGGTATTGTTTTTATTAATCTAAAGGTTTATTTTTTAGTGGTTATACAAATTCAGTCATACAATTACTTAACTGAAATTTTAATTTACTTATATATGCTTTTAGATGTTAATGAGGTAAACATGGACCCAACATGTTTGGAGGAGTATGGGAATGAAGGGTATATAATGAGAAATCAAGGTACTTATGTTTATTGATTAAACTGTTTCATTCCTTTGTTGTATTTTTTGTAATTTATATTTAAATAGTGTGTTGTATTTTACAATGACAAGATTATATTGACCAAGATGATGAATATGAGGACATGGACTTCTTTGCATCTTCAAATAATGATAAGGTGATAGAAGGAGATGATAGCCAAAATGATTTAGAACACGAGGATGATGCGTTAGTTCAAGAGCAATTACATCATCCTAAAGTAAAAGAAGCAGCAGGTTTGGTTTAACTACTTAAATCATGTTTTCAGCCTGTTAGCAATTTTACTTGTATATATATTAATGTATACTATCATTCAGAACCTAAAATCAATAAAAGAGGACCAACAATGATGCATGTTGTGCACACGCGAAAACTCGACGAGCGAAAGATCATTATATGTAATGAGTTTGGACAACGAGTGGGACCGATAACAAAGGAAGACGTAGTTGGAGAATTCTCTCGATTTTTGGGTACAATCGCTCGTAACCATTCTTATGCACCATTAGTTCATAGTTCATGGAAAAAGGTGCCACATAAAGATAAAATTTGGGAGTATGTCTTGGTAAGATTATTAGTTTTTATTTTTTTTATTTGTTATATGTCATTTTTAACTAAATTCTAACATTTTTAAAGGAAAAATACGATGTGCCTTATGCTGCTAAAAGTTGGGTTTTAAAGAGTATTGGACAGTCGTATAAAGTACATAAATGTCGGTTTAAGAAAAAATACTTCTATCAACATAAGGACAACAAAACAAGATGGAAGAACAGACCCAAAAATATTCCACAAGACGACTTCTCACAGTTGTTGAGGTTATGGAATACTAAAGATGTAGTGGTAATTTTCTTAACAGTTTATTTATTAGTAGTATTTTCTATTTTGAGTATCCTATTACTTTAGCCGTGTATTTTAATGTGTATTTAGAAGCGTTGTTTGAAGACTAAGGAAATACGCATGTCACAAAGAAATATGCATACAGCCGGTCCAAAAAGCTTTGCTAGGATTCGTGAGGAGATGGTAAGATTTCTTTTTTTTTTGCTCATGATTTGTGTTTTTATACTGTTTGAAATGCTGATTTTTTTATAAGTTATGTGCGTTATCATGAATGTAGAAAAATAATGACCCAAACAATGAATTACCTACTTTAACGCAAATGTTTGAACGTACACGTCAAAGGACTGAAGGACGTGCATATCTTGATACGTATGATGACACTGCAAGAAAAATTGTAAGTTCTTTCTAGCTTTTTTCTTTCAAGAATTTTATAGGCATCCTGTATGTGTGTAATAAAATCTAATAAGTTTGGCTCATGGTAAAATAAGTATGTATTGTTGCAAGTGGTTGGATGATGAACCTAGTTATACGTGCTTATATATATTTTCATATATTTTCATGGATGTGGAAAATAAGTATTTAAGTTTCTTAATGGTAAGATTTACGAGATCCTACATGTTATGAGTATGTATTATTCTTTCTGTTTTATGGTTGTATTCTTTTGAAATGCTAATGGCCGATTTCTTAAGCTAGGCTTATTAGGTGTCTAAGTTATCTATGTTTTAATCAAAATAACCTTCATATATTTGTTTGGTTCTGAAAAATGCAAAAAAATATCAAACGATATGTACAGAAACCAGACATGTATATAATAAAATATTGGAATATTTTATTGGTGTGACCATTTGAGTTTAATTTAATGTTGAAGTGTTTTCATAGAGTTTCTTAATCATTTGATCTAGTTTTGTGGATTTGTCATATGAATTTGATCAGGCATTGCTTATTCAAACAAGCTAAGCTGTTTAGTATGTATTCTAGGAATCACTGTGTGTAACTTGAAATCATAAAGTAGAATAGTTTAACTTTTTTGTTTGATGAAATAATTTTCAAAGTAGATTTCATAGTTTGACCTTTTGGTTTCAGCGCCAAAATTTCTATATCTATAGAAATCCAAAGTTTGCGGCAACTAAATGAGCAGTGATTATGCTTCATAGGTCTACAACATACATGTTTGACTAAAAGTCAATCAGTTATATAGCATCTATGTTGTAAGCAACTTGTGCCAACATTTGCATCAAGTTCCCAACAGTTTTGCTTTGGCATTAGTTGTGGTGATTAGGATTAGCTAGTACCTTTTTCTTTCTTGATTATTTTAAGTTTTAATTATCAAGTACAGATAATTTTTAACAACAATCTTAGGAGTGCATCCATTTATAAACTATCACTAGCAAAATTTCTTATCATTAGTTGATTAACTATATATTTGGGTATTTATAAACATATATGAAGTATAACCGTATACTTGGATATTTATAAACTCTTTGTAAGGCCCCGTTCCCGGGACACTCACAGTTGGATATTCATCGCACATAATATTTAAAAATCACATTACAAAGTATTAAAACATTGTAGCGGAATAATTTAACAAAAACCATTTCATATATTAATAATTACTTTTGCGAAATAATAAAAAATTGTTATCATTACAAAACATCGTTCGTTTGCATTATAACACAAAAACATCATTTCAATATAAAACGGATGCCATCCAAAAATCTTTGCCAAGTAGCTTCACTCTGTACCATCCTCAGCAACCATTACCTGCGAACTGAAAATGCATAAAAGTCAGTGTTGCTGAGTGAGTTCTAGTTTTATAAAAATATTCATATTACCTTCCATTCATTTAAAACCTTTTCATACTTTCGTACATGATCACACATCGTACATACACATAGATAATAGCATTATTATCTTCCGTCATCGTTCATTTCGGTCATATCGCACGTTTCGTACATTTCGCACGTTACATTATCTTTCACTTCTATCTAGATCCTGTCATATGCTAAACCCCCCTCTTGAGCACGAAGCCAACTAATCTAGGGTTTAGCGACAAGGACCCATATGGCACGTATGAAACAGTCACCAAGACTGATCCCCTGTGTGTGAACCCTCATGGGGCAGCCAAGATCGCACGCTGTATGACACATAGTTGAGCTAACAACTCTCAAGGAGTTGTGAACCTCATTACATTTTGCTTGCAAGACTTTTATTTGTTCATTCATTATGTTCCACTTTCATTATCTTAGATCTTTCGCTTCGTTAAGATAATACTTTATGTTTATTATCATAATCACACCACGTAAAGCCACGCAACAATACATAATAAGGAATATAAAGAAAACATGCCATAAACATGCATAAAATCATCATACATCACCCCTGGAAACATCCCAAGTCATAGCCTAAAAATCTCTTTTTCCCAAAATTTCAGAATATTTTCTAAGGCTTTAGGTTCATGAGCACTATGCAGGCGTACGAGCACTATGCGGGCGCATGAATACTTAGGCGCATGGGCGACTCAGGCGCATGGGCACTATTGGGGCGCATGAGCCTTACTTAGGCGCATTGGCAGGTTTCGGGGCGCATGGGTACTATGCAGGCGCATGAGCCTGACTTAGGCGCATGGACACTTAGGCGTTTGGGCAGTTGGGCGTATGGGCACACTTAGGCGCCTGGTCATAATTCTAGGCGCACGGGCACTATTTGTGCGCATGAACCTTGGGCGTATGAGTACTATTTGGGCGCATGATCTTAGGCGCATGAGCACTTAGGCGCATGAGCAACTGTTTTCTAACTAACATTATTTTCAGACCTAAAATCATCAATCTAACATGTTCTAGCCTAGTTTCTAGCATACTAAGCATCAAAACAAGCATAAAATCATGAACATAATCAAAATTTTCCCAAACATACACCCTCCCAACAGGGCACATACACATACATACGGGTACACACCCAATATTTTATAATAACGATAAAACATGCATTTCCAGCCCTAAAATCAGTATAAAACATTTTAAAACGGGGATCTAGAACTCAGCTCTTGCAACTTCCGAGTAAGACTTCCTTCAAACCCAAATGCTTATGAGTTCAAACACCTAAAAACACCAAAAACACACAACCGAACACATACAAGCACATAAGCGCATACCCGAAGCTGAAAATCAGCCAAGAACACCCCAAAAATCAGAAAACTAACCTAAATTCTGACTTCTTCTTCTTCTTCTCTCTAAAACCTGAGAGAATTCTGCTCTTTCTCTCTCTAAAATCCGAATGAAAAGTTGATGGAACATGGGTGTGGGCGGCCACACCCACTTTTGAACAAATTAATATCAACTTTGTCCCTTGTATCATTTTAACCCCTTAACTTGGGTTACTTTGCTTTTCCTTCCTTTTCTTCACTTTTTCTTCTTTTAAAATTTCCGGTTGTTACACTCTTATGTATATATAAACATCGTACTTGCATATTTATGAACCTTTAGAACTTGTAGTAAAAGATAAAAAAAAATCTTCTATACTAGAACCTTTTAGTCTGTATAGACTCATGTTTACCTTGTCTTCTTGGCAACAATAATACTCTTTTTATGTCTATTTGATGTGTGTAAAGTTATATATATTTTCAGAAAGGATTTTTCTCACAATTTAGTTTTAATTTAAGAAACGATTATCACTCTTAAACAAACTACACACAATAGGCAAGTGCACCTATCACATAGTAGTATAGTTTTAGGCAAGAACCGAATATCGATCCGTGGACACAATGGTTCCCAATACTAAATCATAATCACTATTTAACCGATCAATTAAGTCTGGATTTGTAAATATTAAATTAACTAAAACGATTAGCAAGTTAAACTACTAAAGCGGGGAAATAAAGACGAAGACACACAATCAATTAACTATATCACTTGAACTTCGATTCCACTTATCATAGAACTAACAACTAATGCATACTCGAGGTGAGATCATTTTTTACACATGATACATGGAATTAGCCTAAACCCCCGTCAAGGATATCTAGACATATAACCATTCGAAAAGCTAGAACGATAAACACACAATAGCCACCTAAAGTTATGCCATAAAAAAACTAATGATATAATTATGTCAATGTTAAAGATGAATTAGACTCCCGTTAGGATTACCTAATTCCACAAATTTTTGGAAAGCTAACACGATAAACATATGATAACCACCTCAACTTGCGTGAAATAGACAAAACTACAATTATTCTTCAACTCATAAACTTCATATCACGATTACAAAACAATTCATAACCAATGACAAGAGAGATTCATGACATACACCACGGTTTTCTCAAACATAGGCATAAGGATGCACATTTGACCAATTTTACTAAACCTTCAACCTTCATTCACCATTCATAGTCAAATGTCACAAAATTACATACAAAAGATGCAACTATATGCATAAGTCTTGTAAACACATGAGGTTTTCCAACATAACATGCTTACAACACCCACAAGGTTGAACATTTCATCAAACTAGAACAAACACACACAATCATTGAAGAATAATCAAGCTTCATCATAGCATCAACATAAACATCACCAAGAATCATGTACAAGTTGTTAAATCATGCTAAGTTTCATCTAATCCAAGTGATAATAAGTATTTAGCCCGTGAGGCTTACAAAAAACACACTCAAACTCAAGAACATGGAAGAACTCATAGTAGATCTAGAGGAATTCAAACCAATTTTGAGTGGAAATGGGGTGGATGATGTTAGATTCTTCTTGAAAGTGTGAAATCTTCGATCTTGGCCTTCAAATCTCCCAAAAACTCTTAAGAATTGCTCCAAGTCACCTAAGGGTTTGAGGGAGGCTAGGGTTTTGAAAGAAGTGAAAGTTTTTATGAAATGAGGGTGAACTAGGGTTATAAACCCGTTTTCTGCCCGAATATGGCCATATCTGAAGCGATATGACGATATTCAGCTTCAACAATGAACAATTTGGGGTTTTCCAGCTGATATGACCATATTCAGCTTCAATATGGTCATATCAGAAATATTTTTCCTCTTGAACATCTTCAAATCTTGAGTTTTCTTCACAAAAATCACCAAGCTTCATCCAACAACTACAAAATTCAAATAAAACACAAATAAGTGTTTAAATTATGAATTTTGTAACAAAATTACTTAAAATGCAAAGAAAACTACATTGAAAATATATATAATTATTAACATATCAAACATCTCCACACTTGAACTTTGCTTCTCCTCAAGCAAACTCTCATGCAACCATTCAACAAAAGAAATCCCATTGATATTAATGATGGAAAAAGGCAAACCATTGTTTAAATGAAGATCCGACATCATAATTGACTATTAAACATAACACATTCATAAGAAGAAACCAAGTGTGTTAAGCTATTTGTTATTTTTAAAGCTCAAGTAATATTTAAATGAGCATCACAAGTATACAAATTTTCTTTTATGCATGAGTGTAAACCTCTCACAAAAATCACTCAACACTCGGTTATTTATATGTAAGTGTAAAAGTGAATCACTTAATGCCAACCAATGATACAAACATAGTAATATGCTTACAAAGGGGTCAAATCTCCACCAAATAACATGAGAAAATGCAAAAATCAAGAGGACTTTAACGGATTGTAACGTGGCTTGGGTGATAAGGGTGTGGAATTTTGGTAAGAGTGGCTAAACGGATAAAAATTCCGGAAATTTAGATACTAAATATGATACATTACACTAATAAGTACACACGCTTTAATATAACTAAACTAAAACAAATCTACTAAGCGTGAGCTATGCATGAAATTTGTTCTTTTTATGCATCAAATAACTCACATTTATTTATTCATATTCTAAAGAACAAAAACTAACAATGCATATATTTTTTTTCATTTTTTTCTTTTTCTTTTCTTTTCATGTTTTTCTTTTTTTTTTCTTTTTTTTCTTTTTCTAAAGAATAATCGACGTCTAATTAAAACAAATTCAATAACAAAATTTAGACAACTAAAAATAACCGGAATTTTATCGCAAGGGTTAAAAGACAAAACAGGCTAATTTGGCTAAGTGGCTAACGATGCGGGTAATAACAAATAAACAAGGGAAAATGGCTCAGCATGGTGACTAATGATAACAATTGGGTCAAGTAAAAGAAAAGAAAAATGGCTTATAAGATGGATAATCCTAATGCCTCTGTCATTTTCATGCAATTGCAAAGTTTATGGTCTTGACATGCACACCCTAGGCAAGTTCTCACGTGAATGCACATCTAGCGCACTCAAAAAGCAACAAAAATGTAAGCAATCAGTAAATGATATGATTACCTATGATAAAGGCACAAATAAGCTTACGGAAATGGATAGATGAAGGTAAAGTTCAAACCCATGCATAAATATCATATTTTCAACTTGCAATGCTCACTAAATATTTATAACATTTTATCATAATCCACAAAGTTCCTCTTAATTCTGTGATGTTAACAAATCAATCATGCTTGAAGATCTAAAATAAACATAAATGGATGCCATTTATTTGAATTTTTAAAAAATTTTGTCAAAAATGGGAATCTTTTAAGTTGCAATGAGAGATATATGAAAGACTTGCAAAAGTTCACAAAAACCCAAACATCCCCACACTTGAAACGTACATTGCCCTCAATGTACCAATATGTGATCATACAATACAAAAATATTGGGGAGGGAGGAAAGGAAGGAAAGATAAGTGAAACAGAAAAATCCCCTGGTGAAATTTTAGGAAAGAAGCCCTGCAAGTTCTCAAAACCTCAAAAATAATTTCATGCGAGAAGATTCCAACCAAAATGATAAATTCCGGAAGCGCTCATTTAATTAGCGAGTCATTAGCTTGACTCGGCCCCAAATTCACGTAAATATAGGGCAAGTGATGCAACAAATTAACAAACGAGTGGCTTATGATACTTGAAAACTCATCCGACCCATTTGATTTAATGCATTGACCAAAGGTTAATGCGAAACCTAATGGTAAACGCTAGCACAATGCATGCGGGTCGTGCCACCAACACTTGTATTTGCCTGGACCAAACCTGATACAACTTATGTAATGAAGGAGGTGATCATCCAGATAATATTTTGAATTGCAATGCTTGATAGATCGATGTAACGCCTTCAATTTTGGTTGGTCCATGAAGTGGTTTGCCTCATCTTGTGTTTTGTGTGATTCATGTGATGAATCATCATAATGCTCAAGCACGGGCCGACATTTTTTGGTGCAAATATGGGGATTAGGTGTAACCATGGTCATTGGTTCGTTGGTGAATCCATCCTCTTGCACATCTTCTTCTTGGTGTATTTCTTCCTTGATCGCCACAGGTGGCTTTCCATAAAGCAATGCTTCTAAGTCATCAAGGTTGCTAACCGGATCGAACCATCTTCTCACTTCCACAAAACGTATGCTCACCAATTCATCTCTAAACTCGTACTCCCATGATGAAATAGTGTGGTTTGTGGTTTCCTCATCATTGAGACTCGGGAGAACTACTTCCACCTCATCCACGAGCTTGTTTTCGCATGGTTCTCTTCTTTGCGATCCATCGTCATCTTGCTCGTCATTGATCAGCATATGGGGATAAGTTGTTTGTGGCTCATTAAGGTCGAATAAAATTTTAACCGGAGGTGAGACTTGTGCTTCATCCATTATTGTCTCCTGTTCTGATTCTTGCTCTAACTCATCAACGTACATAGCAGGCTTGGCTTCACATCCATCCTCAATCTCTATATTAGTGCTCAGTTCTGTGTTGCAAGATGAACTCTCTTGTAGAAGCTGGACATATAACTTATTAACTTCAATACTCAATGCCTCTAGCCTATGGCATTGTTCTATGAGTTCACTAACATAGGTTTCCTGTTGCTCAACCTCATCTCGATTACAACCGGTGTTTGACTGTGAAAACATATCGATTCCTTGTTGTAATAACTCATATAATGATGGACGGGGCTCGGTTTGGAATTATGGTATGCCATACTTCTCAAATGATTGTGAGTAAGTATACGAATCTTCATAATAATCTATGGGGTAGCCCTGAAAATAGTAACATTCAGGTGTGTAATGACATCCTCCACATATCTCACACCAAATACCCTCATGGTAATCCCCATATTAAATTGGTATCCTCCATAATAACTCCCATAGTCGCGATCCATGAAAGTCACTACAAAAAACACTCAAACAAAAAGATCACGGGTACCGGATAAAAATAAAATAAAAATAGAAAACAATATAAACATAAAATAAAACAAAACAAATATGCACAAGAGGTTAAAGTACCAGCTTTGATCTTTCTTGAAATCACCGTGTCCCCGGCAACGGCGCCAAAAACTTGATGTGTGTAAAGTTATATATATTTTCAGAAAGGATTTTTCACACAATTTAGTTTTAATTTAAGAAACGATTATCACTCTTAAACAAACTACACACAATAGGCAAGTGCACCTATCGCATAGTAGTATAGTTTTAGGCAAGAACCGAATATCGATCCGTGGATACAATGGCTCCCAATACTAAATCATCATCACTATTTTACCGATCAATTAAGTCTGGATTTGTAAATATTAAATTAACTAAAACGCGTAGCAAGTTAAACTACTAAAGCGGGGAAATAAAGACGAAGACACACAATCAATTAACTATATCACTTGGACTTCGATTCCACTTATCATAGAACTAACAACTAATGCATACTCGAGGTGAGATCATTTTTTACACATGATACATGGAATTAGCCTAAACCCCCGTCAAGGATATCTAGACATATAACCATTCGGAAAGCTAGAACGATAAACACACAATAGCCACCTAAAGTTATGCCATAAAAAAACTAATGATATAATTATGTCAATGTTAAAGATGAATTAGATTACCGTTAGGGTTATCTAATTCCACAAATTTTTGGAAAGCTAACACGATAAACACATGATAACCACCTCAACTTGCGTGAAATAGACAAAACTACAATTATTCTTCAACTCATAAACTTCATATCACGATTACAAAACAATTCATAACCAACGACAAGAGAGATTCATGACATACACCATGGTTTTCTCAAACATAGGCATAAGGATGCACATTTGACCAATTTTACTAAACCTTCAACCTTCATTCACCATTCATAGTCAAATGTCACAAAATTACATACAAAAGATGCAACTATATGCATAAGTCTTGTAAAGACATGAGGTTTTCCAACATAACATGATTACAACACCCACAAGGTTGAACATTTCATCAAACTAGAACAAACACACACAATCATTGAAGAATAATCAAGCTTCATCATAGCATCAACATAAACATCACCAAGAATCATGTACAAGTTGTTAAATCATGTTAAGTTTCATCTAATCCAAGTGATAATAAGTATTTAGCCCATGAGGCTTACAAAAAACACACCCAAACTCAAGAACATTGAAGAACTCATAGTAGATCTAGAGGAATTCAAACCAATTTTGAGTGGAAATGGGGTGGATGATGTTAGATTCTTTTTGAAAGTGTGAAATCTTCAATCTTGGCCTTTAAATCTCCCAAAAACTCTTGAGAATTGCTCCAAGTCACCTAAGGGTTTGAGGAAGGCTAGGGTTTTGAAAGAAGTGAAAGTTTTTATGAAATGAGGGTGAACTAGGGTTATAAACCCGTTTTCTGCCCGAATATGGCCATATCTGAAGCGATATGACCATATTCAGCTTCAACAATGAACAATTTGGGGTTTTCCAGCTGATATGGCCATATTCAGCTTTAATATGGTCATATCAGAAACATTTTTCCTCTTAAACTTCTTCAAATCTTGAGTTTTCTTCACAAAGATCACCGAGCTTCATCCAACAACTACAAAATTCAAATAAAACACAAATAAGTGTCTAAATTATGAATTTTGTAACAAAAATTACTTAAAATGCAAAGAAAACTACATTGAAAATATATATAATTATTAACATATCACTAATTGTTCGTTCCTAATATAAATCCAAGATCACATCTTAGATTTGAGTTACCTGGGTAGATCATTTGCATAACTCTTTTCATTTTATTAGATGTTTAGCTTCATTAAACTCTATCATTAAGTTTTTACTAAAATATGTTTCAACAAGAAACTTGTATTGGTTGGGTTATTTACTGTTGAATTTTTATAATATTTTTTATTGTCTTTTCAAGGAACAAATGAAGAGTTACAAACCTTCAGAAGATGAAACCGCTTTGGTTGATCCTTTTATGGTTGTAATGAACAAGGAGCATGATGGCTACCTCCGACTTTATGGCAAAGGTGTTACTAAAAAAATATTGAAAAAATTAGATGGTGGTGATGAACCATATATGATCCTCGGGGGGCTTATGGAATCATTCAAAGCAAGCCTTGAAGTTGAAAAAACATAATTGCTTAAAATGAAAAAAGAAATTGAAGAGGATCATCAAAGGAAGAAAGTTGAGCTAGAAGGTATGCGAAAAGATTTTGAGAGCCAACGAGTGAACTTTGAAGCTACAATGCGGAATATTATGGAAAAACTACATGCTGGAGTACTTCAAGATTTTAGAGATGAGTAGAAAGTGTTCGTTAGTTGTAACTTTTAAATAGTATTTTGATTGTGTTTGTTATTTTAACCTTAGACATATGTTAAATTACGATATACAAATATATATTATCTTTAATTTATTGTTATGTTGGTGTGATTGAGATACCATTACATATTAATAAAAATTTTAGTACTCACAATGAACTACAAAGTTGCATTTGTATGTAAAAAAGGTTGCATTTATTGTAGCTAAATTCTTAATAAGTGTTGCATTTGATATGGAAAAAAGTTGCATTATAGTTTAGCATAGGTTGCATATGCGTGTTAGGAATGTTACATTTAAAAGTAAAAAAAAGTTGCATTAGCATGCAAAAAAAGTTGCATCCCAAAAAAAGTTGCATTTGAATATTAAATGCAACCCTTTTAAAAATAGTTGCATTATCTAAAAAAAATTGCATTAGATCTAATGCAACTTCAACTAATGCAGCCCCTAATAAATGGTTGCATTATGCCTTATGCAACCTTTTCAGCACCTAATGCAACTTTTAACCGGAGTTGCATTAAGTTCTTTTTCTTGTAGTGAAGGTGTAACGTACTCTTAAGGGCCATTCGGTTGGCAACGTCAATACACATTTATCCAATAGTTAGATCTAAGAAGGGAGAGCATATAATCGGTGGTGGAGAGCGGTTGTGACGGATGAGAGTGACGAGTCGGTGATCGGAGCTTCCGGTGAAAACGACAGTGATGGATTTGTATGTGACAGCAAGAACCTTGGAATCAGATTTGTTACGATGAACCTAATGAAGATGAATATTGAATCATGTATCTTTAATGGTAACGATGGGGTTAGGAGGAAGAAGAAATGATGATTGGTGTTTCGATGGTTGGTGCGATAGTGATGATACACAGTGATAATTAATAAAACTTAAAAAAGTGGATATACAATGATAAAGTTGTAACTTAACTCAAATCTATTCACTATTCAGGAATATCAAAATTACATTTACTATTATTTTTTTAATTGTTAAATATGTAATGCCAAAAATGCTCTTAAAATTGTGTGATCAACTTAACATTGTTAAATCTAGGGATCATATTTGAAAACACGCAGCACAATTAGGGATCAAAACCATAAAAATATAAGTTTGGGGAACGAATCCAAAATTCAACCCAAATCACGGGACATTCGTGTAGTTTACTCAAATATTTAGTATTTCTATAGAATTTTATTTTTTTAGTGATATGAAAAATTTATTCATATACTCTAGTGGGGAGCTAGCAGGTTCAATTGCTCAAATACATCATCCCCATTTATAACATTTACAAACCGAAATAAGACATCTAAAGGAAATACAAATAACAGATAGGGAAAGGGTATCAGTTTTGATTAATCAAATGAATACTTTGAAAAAACAATTTGTGCACTTATCCTTACTCAAAGTATTTGTGTTTAATAATAAGTAGCTAACTTAGATTTCGTATTTGTTAACTACTGATCAATAGAAAATTCTTGTTAATTATTAACTCCGATCCAACAAGTGGTATTAGAGCTTGGCTCTTGATTTGCTTGAAATCACTTTTCAACAAATCACTTGTTTTTTCGTTGATCACATTATCAAACACCACACTTCTTTATACTCCTCTATCCTTTTAAAATGACTATTGTAGCCATCTCAAGTAAGCATAACTTGGATAATAGAACTCAGACCCAACCCCCCATGTTCACACCAGATGACTATAATACTTGGAAAATCCGAATGGAATATTTTCTAAGAAATCAAGATCTGAGACTTTGGCTCTCTATTCTGAATGAATCATATGTACCTATGGTTCAAGCTGCTGGTGAATATGCAATCATGATTCCCAAATATCCCATAAAGTACTAAGATAAAGATCTAAAGAAGATGGATGTGGATTCAAAGGCTTTAAGGTTGATTAGAATGAGCATACCAAACAACATCATCCATGGCTTCAAGAAATTCACAACCGCTCAGAAGTTGTGGGAAGCATTGAAGTCCAGATTTGAAGGAACTGAAGAAATATAGGAGAGCAAAAAAGATGTCTTGAAACAGAAGTTTGAAAACTTTGATTTCACAAGAAGAGAAACCATTGTTGCAACATATCTCAGATATGTTGAACTACTAGACTTTTTTAATAAAAATGGAGTGAAGATAGAGAATAATATTGTATGTAAAAGATAAGAAATACATGCTTTTATGATATAATCTTTATAACAAAATAACATTGTATGTAAAAGTCACCAGTATTTTATAAAATATAAAACTTAAGAATGAGAAATATTACTAGTTTTACTAATTAGAGTGTTAAATTTTGAAGAGAAAATTACATAAATGGTTACTATGGTTTGATCAGATTACATGATTATTGGTCCTTAAATTTTACAAAAATGCAAAACTAGTCCAAACTTTTATGCAAGTGTTGCATTTTTTGCCTTTAAAATTAAATTTAACAATTAGTTCAAATTTTATAAAATGCATAAGACATGAAGTAATTTTATATCAGAGATTAAATATGTAATGATTATATAAAAGTTTAAACTAACTTATTAAAGTTTAAGGGATTAAACATATAATTTAATTATCTATGTATTTTTCTTTATTTTGAAGAATTAGTTTCATTTGTTTTTTACGTTAAATTAATAAAGATCACGGACTGACGGTGGAAGCATCTGGCATCATCATCACTTCAAGAATCCACCACTTACGCCACCACTCCACCGCAAACCACCCATCTCCGGCGATGAACCACCAATAAACCCCAATCAACACCAATACCCACATCAATTCCACCTTCAATCACACCCCAAATGGACTCCGAACTCCAAGATTTACCCCCAAACCCCCAATCCCCCACATCCCCACCCACCAACGACAACAGCCCCCTCTTAACCCCCACCAAATCTCCCACTTCAACGCCCCATCTCACCATCGAAGAGCTCGAGAAGAAGTACGCTGCGTACGTGCGCCACGATGTGTACGGCGCGATGGGCCGCGGTGATGTGCCGTGGACGGAGAAGGTGTTGCTGGGAGTGGCGGTGGTCACGGTGGTTCCGGTGAGGGTGGCGGTGGCGACGTGGGTGGTGGTGGTGTATTACTTGATTTGTAGGGTGTGTACGATGTTTATGGTGCCTAATCGGGAGGATGAGCAGGAGGATTATGCGCATTTGGGTGGGTGGAGGAGGAGTGTGTTGTATTGGTCTGGGAGGGTGCTTTCTAGGCTTATGCTTTTTGTATTTGGGTTTTATTGGATTCAGGAGAGTTGTAGGGGTACTGAGGTTGAAGAAAGGGTCAAGAATGAGGTAGATTTGTGGTTTTATGCTTGTAATTTGGCAATGGTTGTCTTAATTTATGCTGTTTTGTTGAAAGTTTCTGTCTTTTGTTGGTTTGATTTGGGGGGGTTTAAGATTGCTTGTTGGATTTGCTTGTTTCTTGGTGGGATGATGGGTTAATGTGCTTAGATGCATTCATTTGCTAACAGTCTCCTATGTTAATGTGATGTCTATTTACAGTCTTTTTGCAGTAGCATTCAATGCTCATTGATTTGATATGTTAGCATGTTGGTTCGTGAGTTTATCATGGATGTAAAAACAGATATTATGTTAATAAGCTCAATTTGCACATGTTTGTAATTGGATTTTGATTATCTTGGTCCCTTTTGATTATCATTCTCTTATGTTGATATAATCTCAAACTACAAGATTTTTGCTGTACTGTTCAAAATTTCTTAATATGATATGTTAGCATGTTGGGTTATGATGTTGGAGCTTGATATTATGCTCTAATAAGCTCAAATTCCCATATTTGTAATAGGAGTTTGATTATCTTGGTTCTTTTTGATCTTCAGGTGGGTAGCAATGACCAATCTGAGGAACGTGAAAGGCCTGGAGTGATCATATCAAACCATGTTTCACATATGGATATCTTGTATCATATGTCTTCTTCATTTCCTAGTTTTGTTGCCAAGGTATGCCTGTTGGTGGAACTAAGAAAAAGTTATTTATATTTTAGGTTTTGTTTAGGAAGCTGTTAGTAAATCTTTTTATGTATTTTTTACCCATTCGCAATATAATTGATATGTTTTCTTGTGTGTTTTATTATCATATCTGAAGAGATCAGTGGGCAAGCTTCCTCTGGTTGGCCTTATAAGGTTGGTTTGAATCACCTACAAAGACATTTGTGTTTTTTTTTTTCATATGCAGTTAGTATTGTTTTGAAGGAAGTATATGAGCATTGGAATCTTTTCAGATTTATAATGCTCTTTTAATTCTTGTTTATATAGCTTCTTGTACTATATGTGTATTGTATTCTTTGGTTTCAATAGTTTGCGAAGTCATTGCTTTATAATTACCCTTTTGTGTTTTCAGCAAATGCCTTGGTTGTGTATATGTTCAGCGGGAGTCGAAATCATCAGATACAAAGGGTGTTTCAGGTATTCAAATGTTTTTAGTTGCTTCATTAACCGCCCTATATATTTCTTCAGACTCTGAGTTATCAAGATTTTTGCTTTTTTATGAAGTTGAATAGAGAATGGGCCATTATAGAAAACTAGCTTAGAATATTTGCGAAAACAGGGCACAGATTTTTCAGGCATCCTGCAATGCAGTTTCTTTTTCTTTTTCGGGTTATTATGTGGGACCAAGGGAGTAAATTTGATCATTACTCTTAAGTTCTTGTTATATTATATCCTTTTACTACCTTCATAAATAGAATAAGTGCCAACATGTTTTATAGTGGATGAAAAAAATTAAAACTTTTCCGTCAAAGGTTTGGAAACTTCTTGAGTTCTTGTCCTATGCTCTTGAGTGAAACTTTCTAAAATAATAAAGGTAATCATCATTCTAAAAAACAATAGTTAAACCTAAACACTGGCTTTATAATTAGTACACTATTAAAATTAATTTGCATTGTTGTCCTACGAATGAATAAATATAAGCTTCATCCAACTTCTCGTATATTCCCTTGTCCAATTGCAATGCATCAGCAGTTATGACATTTTTCATTTTTCTACATTATCTTTTGAAAAACCGATGATTTCAACCGGTAAACCATACAAATTGAAACCTTGGTGTAATACTGTTTTATACATGGATACAGTTATATTTTATGGAGCGTATGTCGGGCTACCTTCCTTTTGTAGTTCTAATATTTTTAAAAGATAGATTTAATTAATGCAATTCTTGTTGCACTTATGCAGCTGTCGTGAATGAGAGAATTCAGACAGCTCATCGAGACAAATCTGCACCCATGATGATGCTCTTTCCAGGTATATAATATTTTTATTTTTTCTTATTATTATTACTAGTTTATTTATTTATCTTCTTCCTTTTGGGAAAAAAAGGGGGGGGGGGGGGGGTATGTCTTTTAGCTGCAAACATTTATTTTTTATGCATACAGATATTTGATTTTATTTCTTTTCTTTGTATAGAAGGGACAACTACAAATGGGGATTATATACTACCATTTAAAACCGGTGCATTTTTGGCAAAAGCTCCCGTTCTGCCTGTTATTTTGAAATATCCCTATGAGCGATTTAGCCCTGCATGGGATTCAATCTCCGGGGTGAGTCTTTTAAAATCAACTTTCGTCATATTATTTCAAATACTCAACATTTGAATATTTCAGGTGCGTCACGTGTTTTTGTTGCTGTGTCAATTTGTAAATTATATGACGGTAATAAGGTTACCAGTTTATTACCCTTCGCAAGAAGAGAAAGATAATCCAAAACTATACGCCGAAAATGTGAGGAGATTGATGGCTCGTGAGGTATGTTTATACATTCATTTTGACATTTGTGCTCCAATCCTTCACTATTTAAACTTTATACTGATATGGATCTTTTTGAATCAAATTTCATCATTTTTCTATATATACTGATTATTATCTAAGTTTAAGGTTGTCATTGGTGTTTGGATTTTGCATTCTTAACCCTACTTATTTGCTTATTATGACTATGAATCACAATAATAAATTGTTATATTTGGTACTAACCTCTCATCCAATTTGATTATTCAATATCACATTAGCACTTTCAGAACACACATTCAAGCGCCCTTGTATCGCGTTAGCATCTGATAATCATTGTTGTTGGTTGTTCAGGGTAATCTAATAATGTCAGACATTGGTTTGGCGGAAAAACGAGTATACCACGCTGCTCTCAATGGTAGGCCTACTGTTTTGCATCAGAAAGAAGATTGATAGGCCCTGAAAATGCTAACTTAGTACCCTTTGGTGTTTTGAAAACACATGAATGCAAAAGCAAACCGTTGTTCAACGATATTTCCTGTGTGTAATGTTATCACTCGTAGGAAAATGAAACTGAATAAAGTCTGTTGTCAACAATCAAGCATACGATGATACTGGGATTTTTATAACTCGTTTTATACCCGACTTTCTCAGAGCATCTATCTCGGGTTGTTCGTTAATCTGAAACATCTCTTTTGTGTTTATGCAGGTTTGTTATGTCAAGTGTAGATTGAGATACAACATACAGATACATCATCTGTACATATATTTTTATTTATTCTTTTTGAAGAAAAAAACAATAATGATATAAGTAGTGAAAATTTAAAGAAAATATGGTATGATCAAGTGGACTTGGAAGCTGCATACTTGAAGAGGTTTAGATTATTTGGTTATTGTTGTTGAAGGTCTAAGGATATTTATATAAAAGATCTAATGTATTGTATGTATATTGCCTCTGAATCTTGTTAAGCCAGGATGTGCTCCTTAAAATATCAAGTGTTAAAAATGGTTTTGATGAGAAAGAAAGCACTTGATTATGAGACGACCTTCGCAAGCCGTGTTGCTACCATGTCTCGCACAAAAGCGCACCTTTGGTTAAAACGACATGTAGCTAGCGTGACGTGCTAGGAATAAGGCTTGCACAACAGCGCACCTTGGGTTAAAATGACATGTAGCTAGCGTGACGTGCTAGAGGCATTCTCGATACCTGTTATGCTTAGATTTCGCAAGAAGAAAGGTTGATCTTACATCAATTTGGTTGTTCAATCCTTTTAATCATTAATCTCAACTATACATTTGGTTCCCCTATTATCTATACTACAAAAGGCATCTTAACGACGTCAAATTCTATCATTCGTTTATTAGGCATTAGCGTCTTTGTTTAGAATAAACGCCATGGTATATTTTGGGCAGTAAAAAATCATCCGTCGGAGCCAGACTTGGAATTTGATTCCCCGTTCCATCACGTTGCTATGCTAAATGGGTGTCGAAGGACGGCGATTAAGGGGTTGTTTTTCTTTCTTCTAAAGTATGAAGAGTACTAACGTGACGGTGGCAACAACCGCCGATAGCAGCAATAACACTAACAGTAGTGGCGGTTTCATGCAAATCTCACGGCGGAGTTAGACGGTTATCACACCTATTAAAGGAACATTTTTGTTTTGTATAAAGGTCTCCTGCGGCGGAGTTTTTCTCCAAAATGGAGCAGATAACCGAGATTCAAAACTGGAGATCGCACGGAAAAGACAACATCGATGAAATCAGCCGAGAAGGAGACGATGAGCGCTGAAAGCAGGGACCAAGTCTGTCGATTCGAGGCTGGTCGGCTTGGTTCACCCCCGCCACCCGTGACTAGAAAATGAAGATTTGATCGAATTTGTCAAGAGTGCAGTTTCCGGCTGATTATGCTCCTGTAGTAAGCCTTCTATTCAGACACGTTGTTCACCCGATTTTGTATTCACACACGTTGATTCAAGGCTTATTCAGCCTTCAATTAGTAATCAAAAGAAGACAAAAAGGAGAAAATGGAGTATACTATGAACGATAGAAAGAACCATCAGAAATACATTTGAGGGTAGCAAAGAAGTCAAATGAAAATATTAACAAATGGTGAATCCTGTTGTATGGTAAATAGTATTCTAACTTGAAATCCAACAATTTATTTATATAATTTTCTTTTTAGTATTTCTCAAACTCACTCCTTTCACATGTCATCATATAATTTCATAGGCAACGATTATAGAATTTCATAGGCAACGATTTTATTCTTCAATTACTTTTTTCTTTTAAAATGATAAATTGATTTGTTACAACTACATATTTTTTCATCCATATATATATGAGGTTTTCACCCTTTTTTATTTTAGTATTTTTTATATCATATCACAGTCTCTTCGTTTAATAAAACTCATTTATTTGGGATAAGAAATTAAATATTAACTTTACTATTTTAAAGTTTTTAATATTATGTGAATAAAAGTTATTTAATATTACTGAAATATAAAATGCGTATAAAGTTTTATTTCTTCGTTATTTTGTGTAGTTATTATCAAAGGCCATGATAATGGTACATTTGAATATTCTATAGGGAACAAATAAAAGAAACATTTTATCATTTCAGAAATTAATATGTAACTAATAAATACTACAACTAATTGATAATACTTTTGATTTGTTTTTATTCAAATTTATTTTTTCCTTATTTTTTAATATATAATAAAATCAAGTTATTCATAAAAGTAGTAAATACTTTCTATCACTTTACGGTCTCCGTAGCAACGCACGGCAATGCCACCTAGTGTTATATATATAAACACAAATTTGTTATTTGAAACGGAGTGATAATGAGCAAAATGAATTAAGACTCACTAATTACAAACAATTACAATTGATCTTGACACAATTGTTAGAATTGTTACTAAATCACTGTGCCCTGCTCATATTCGCAAATGAATATTAAACGGGTCAACAAAAAAATTATATATGATTATAAATGTGTGTGGGTTGGGATTGTCAATATGTATAAATACATGATTTATGTTCAGGTTCACTCATTCAATCTATTAATTCATTAACCCGACACGATTGACACATCTATCCTATATATAGGGTGAGTTTCAATTGTTAACTCACTCTTATTGACATAACTCATTAACGTCATCTTAGACATGCAAATGCTTTAGCACAATCCGATCCAATGGTTTAAATTAAATGACATACTCAAGATAGAAAAACAAACTCTTTTCCACTATAAGGGTAATATAGTCAATACACCACTGTCCTTTGCCCATCAAATCAACCTTCTAACAACTTAAAATCACTACTATAACATATGTTTTTTTTTTGTGACAAGAGACGCAATTAGAAGTAATCAAATGGATTAATTATTCATTTAATAGAAGTATTATACTAAAATATATCGTAAACATCGTAATGTTATATTACACTGGTTGGACACCACACGACGAAAAGTTATAGTACACTGGTGTAATAGTGTAACCACATGAGTGTGTACACCTTGAATCGGTCAACAACATTAGTGTTTCTTTTTTACATTCGTTGTTTGTAAAAATAAAATGTGCACAATAAAAAATGTGTAGCTGAAACTTTTTCCTCTTTACATTCACCGTTTGATGGAGAACAAGTTTTTTTACACGCTTGATGCTGTGGATTTTACACCCTAACTAAGATTTATAGCGAAACATAGCCCTCACATGACGGTTCGACCACACTTTGTGCACGTTTGTGAATATTGTTACACGTGTTGCGGCGATGATTTTACGTATTGAAACTTGAAAAGTAAATACAAAACAATATTGTGTCTCACACGTTGCGGCCTAATGATTAAAAAAAAGTTTTAAACAAAAAAATATAATAAGTAAAACAATTACTAAAAAAAGAAACGTAACTTGCATGCAATGGCATGACTGCGCGTGCTAGCGTGGTTGTGAACCTTGTTACATTTGTTCCGATGATAACATTAATGTATTGGAGATTAAAAGGTTGATAGAAAATAATATTATGCATAGCATGTTGCGGCTCAGTAATTTTTTAAAGTAATTTAAGCGGAAAATTAAAAAAAAATATAAAAATGATAAAAAAAATATTGTTAGCCTCATGGTTCGAACCCAAGGCACCTAACAAATTACACATGCATCTAAGCATAGCTAAGAGCACTAACATTTCTAAATAAGTATAGATATAATTATAGAAGAAGTTACGCATAATAATAATTATTTATTAGTAAAGGTATTTATTGATAATGTAGAATTATCAAAGAAACTTGTGCGTAAACAAAAATACACTACATGATAACTATTATTTATTAGTAAGGTTATTTAATAGTTATATTAAAAAAAGATAATTGAAAGAAATGTTTTTTTGTTGAAAGAAGATGATAAACTAGTTGATGATTTGATTAAAAAAAGTATGAATCGACAAAGAAAAAGAATGATGGATGACATGGGTAATGGTGTCAAAAAGTCTAGGAGTTAAATGATAAAGATATCCTTCGATGATTATATGAAGATGGATGAGTTGGTGCAATTTGATTGGCTGAAGAAGGTTATTAGGTTACGATATTTGGAGTAGGTTAACATTTGATGTGATGTATGATTTGTTGTTAACTCATTAACCACGTCTTAAACTTGTAACGGTACAAAAGGAAGAGATCAAAAGCTTGACATTAATTGATATTAAAAATTCAATTTCTTACTACCTTTTAACGCACGAAGGGTATTATAGTAAAAACTCTAGTGTCCTTTACATCAAATCAATTGATATTCCCTTCAAAAAGTAGGATCCACATCATACGTAATATTTTAGTTAAATCTTTAAAACTAAGAAATAAAGTAGTTTCTCCTCACAATTCATCTCCAAAATTTGAAAAGCACCGCCATCGATGATATGTGACAATTTAAGAGAAAATCACACAGGATAAGGTTCTTACTACATTGAGACAATAAAACTTTTGTGAAGAACATAAGAAATTTTCATCATCTGTGACGTTTCATTATGATTTTAAGTCAAAATTTTTTCAAGAATATAAGGTAAAACCTTAAGTTTTCAAGAAAAAATTTCACACATTTTGTGTGTTGTTTTTTAGTAGGAATGTGATGAAGGTGTACATTTTGAGTGTCCGCGGGATGTTTATGATTTAACATTAGGGTATTTCTTGTGGGGCACATACAAGGGTCGGTGAGTTTTATTGTAACAATTAAACATTCCTGGCTAGTGTTCTTATTGGTAAAAAATGTATAGTGCATTCTATTTGTTCGTTAATTCATGTTACATCAGTGTAAGAATCCTAATGCATTCTAAATATCGATATGATAGTTTTTCTTCTTATTTATATGTATATATTGTAGAGGCAAAACACAATCTTGCAACAAAAGATTTGTAAAACTTGTCTAAATGATAATTTTGCAAGTAATTAGTAAATCATTAACAACGTGCAATGATTCACATGGGTAACACTCATTTGAAAGATTTGTAAAACTCGTCTAATTAATATGTCATACCATTAGGTTGTGCACTAGGATTTGAGATGGGTAAGAATAAACATGGGATTTGTTAACAATGTAGCAAGTTAGTAGGATACTAAAAGAAAGCCAGGAATATGACGTAGCAAGCAATGGGGACTCAATAAAGAATATGAAAAGGTCCAAGAAAGATACAGCTGACATTAGAAATTCTGGTATTAATTTAACAAGGAGATGATGTCTCGTTTTAAAGTATTTTTAAAGCGCGTGTTAAACTTAGATTATTGGGTTTTTTTTGACATAATAGAGTCTAAAATGGAAGTTAGTACTAGAAAAAAGAAGAAGTGTACTAGAAAGACATGTAAGTGGATGTAAAGTTTTATCATTATTATCTTATATATGAAAAAAGAAGATTCATGAACAGTATTTTGGGGGCATTTTCGGTATTTTACTGTGTGTTTTGGGAACCGTGTTTTCTCCTTTAATGCCATTTGCATGCCTTTTTTCTTGTGCATTCGGTTTCTTTCTACCGGAATATGGCCGATGACGACCGTCTGGTGGATTCGGCGGTGGCGGTCGCCGTCACCGGTGCCTCGAAACCCTCGCCACCTTTGCTGTCGATGGTGTTTCTCTCCTGTGACCGTCGCCTCCCTTGCTAATGACTACTTCACTAAGATCAGAGGTGTGTCAGATGTTTGCTTCTCCGAAGACCAGTCGCCGGTTTCATTGATCTTTGTGAGGGGTTTCGGCCGCCGGAGGAGATGCCCTCTACGGTGGCCATTTTCCGCCTTTATACTCTTCAGCTACTCGTCGCCACCATTACTGCCTTGGGCCCTGTTTACCTAACCCTAGGTGGCGATGGTCGGCCGATGGTGGTGTGGGTACGGCCGATACCGACGTTGTTGCCTTGGGCCCTGTTTACCTAACCCTAGGAGGCGATGGTCGGCCGGCGGTGGTGTGGGTGCGGCCGATGCCGCCGTTGCTGCCTTGGGCCCTGTTTACCTAACCCTAGGCGGCGATGGTCGGCCGGCGGTGGTGTGGGTGCGGCCGATGCCGCCGTTGCTGCCTTGGGCCCTGTTTACCTAACCCTAGGCGGCGGTGGTGTGGGTGCGGCCGATGCCGCCGTTGATGCCGGGGCTGCCTACGGCCATCTCTGCTCTGTTCTCCAAACCCTTGGCGGCGACGGTGGGCCTGCCGGTGCCGGCGATTCTCGGTTTGGGCCGTCACTGTTGCTATTTCTCTATTCAAGCCTGATGCCCTGCATGCACAGTGGTCATTGATCTGTAGGTAACAAACTTGATTCGGTTCTAGTTCTTCATCTAGGGATTTGATTTTTTGATTCTTACATACCTCTAATGTTTGATGTAGGTTATGGTGAATGTTAATAGTATATGAGACTACGATGATAATCTTTTGCCATACGATATTGTCTTGGGTTTTCGGTTAGTTATTCTATATGATATTGATTTGGGTTTTTCATGTGTCCATGAATCTGGCTGATATTGGTGGCTTTAATTCTTTAGATCACAGATTGTTGGTTAATTTTAGATGGTTTCTTGGCTGTGATGATCTAAACAAAAAGAAAGTTATTGTCCTGGCGTGGCAACCATTGGTAGATGGTCTGCAACTAGGGGCAGTGATTAGGTCTGACCCAAAGTTATGTTTGTCATTATGCTATTTCGTGTTGGTTTGCAGATGTAACGAGTGTTTGGTTTCGTGCTTTGGTCTGATTCTTCTGGTTTGGGGATACAATAGCACGGCTGTGATGATTTCGAGAAAAAAAATTCCTTTGTCATGGCGTGGCAGCCATGTTTGGTTTGCAGCCACAATGAGAAGCCAGATCTGAGCCATGGGGCTATGATGATTTTCCCCAAATGATCTTGGTTGCTTTGGCATGGCAACCATTTTTGACATGCAGTCGCAACCAAAAACCAGTTCTAAGCCAAGATCTAATTAGTACCATCCGGATCGTCTTCTGCTTTGATTCATGTTTGTATGTTTGTATCCGATGCTCGGTGAAACAATTGCTTGTTTTTGGTTTTTCTATGTCTGATGTCAATGAGTGTAGATTCTGATACTGATCTTTAAAAAGAATAAAAATAAAACAAAAGAAATAAGCAGGTGTCAAGTGTGATTTATGATAACATTGTAATAATAGTTCTGGTTTGTTTTTATAACATAAAAATTATTTTACATTTAGTTTTGCTAGCCTCCTCGATGAACAGGAAATCAAATAAGGAAATAAGAAAGATGTTAAAGGAAAAGGTATGATGTTAAAGGAAAAGGTAAGATTACTGTTAAACACAAAAGGTTAGATTTGCACAAGTGAACCAAAACTCATACACTCAAACTTGACTAACAAGTTTATTCTCTCGTTCTCTTCTCTGTTTTATGATGAACTCACAGCAACAACAGAGCACGAAAGTATTAAAATAAAGACTCACTTTTATTAATAATATTTGACTCACAAAACTCAATGCAGAAAACAACCATAACACGGGTTTATATAAACACCCGTACACCGACTCGATCGATCTTATCCCAACTATAATACTTATTAAACTCCAACTAAATATACTCTTAGATAAGAACGAATTTTTAAAAACTAATCAAAACATTTAAAAAAAACTTAAAGTGTAATCTTGATCTCCTCCAAGCCACCCCATGAGATCAATCCCGTACCTCCTTATCAAATATCGTCTCGTTCATCAATTACTGCACTAGTGTAATGGAAAAAATGTTACAATTTATAATTGTTAAAAGCGTAGGTTTACATGTTTTGATTAAAACCATTAAAAAGGTTGGATTGTTAAACTAGTTTAGCATACATGCTTTAATATGGTTTCTTAAAAGCATTTAAAAGGTTTGATTGTTAAACATGAGGTTCGTACAAATGTTACATTGGTACAAGTTTTATATGTTATTGTGGATTTTTAAATTAGGGCGACCGGTGAAATTACAAATCTGAAATTTTACGTAGGTAAACATTTTGAAATAGTAGATGATATTATAAAAAGCTTTAGTCAAAAAACAAAATATTGTAATTGCCATGAGGTACCAATTAAAAATTAAATTATAAATGTAATGGACATATAGTATTAAAGTACTGCAATAAGTTATTGTATTGTAGCAAAATTCATATATATATAATAGTATAACCAAATAACAAGAGTAGCATTATGATGAAGAAAGGAAGAAAGGTATAGCGGGCTGAAAATATCAAAGAAATTAATGATTAAAATAGAGTAGGAAGAAAGTACAAAAAGGTGGCACTCTATAAAGAATAGGTGTTCCTCTAACCAATTATTATGATAGTGAAAAAAACAAACAAAATTTAGTAGTTGATGGGGTTTGGTAAATTAGTAAATCTGAAAGTCAAATAGATCCCACACAAGATAGTAAATTTTGTGGTGGATAAGTTTGATGAGAGAGTAATGGAGATGAAGGTGCAAGGTGGTGTAATAAAAGTCAATGAACAAACAATTCATAGGTTGCTTATAACACCAAATAAAGGTATTGAACTAGAATAACTGGTTCCTAATAAAACAACTTCATCCTATGATGATAGAGTAGAAAAATCATTATGAAAATAAATATATATAATCATTCGAGATAGTAACTAGGATTATAGATTGTGTAGATGATTACTCTCTAGATTTTAAATTAAATAGACTTTTAAATTTTGTTTGTTTTGACAATGGTTGAATGCTAGTCTCATGAAAAGCGTAGGCTTGATGTAATCTGCTACTACTCTGATGAAAACAATTCAAGTAACGTCAATTGGTGTGGTCATGTATTAATATGCATCAAGATGTGCTAGAGTGGTTCGTTTAGAAATAGCAAAAGTACATTCAAGGGAGTTTTGACTATACTAACAATATTTTTTTCTATATTTGAATTAAATATTAATTATTACATTAACAATTGTATACAATATTTTAATACATGTTATGATCTTATAAACAACTTCTGTGCGTTGACAGTATTTCATATAGAGGTATGGTTATTGATCATATGAAAATACCATTAGAGTATTGGAACATAAAGCGCCTGAAACTGAAGGAAGCGTTGGAGAATCGCTTTAGAGGGTTTGGGAAGGGGGAGTATGTAGAGTTGTTGAAAGAAAAGGTCGCGGGAGTACAACATGTGACTAAAGCAAATATTGATACAAAGATGGATTCTAGAGATTGTACGTATAAATTTCATATGTTAAACTTATTTTAATTACTAACATGTGTTACAAAATTTTGTATTTCTAAAAACAGAGTAAAGTAGAGAAGATAGAAAAACTGTTGGAGTTGTATGCACAAACTAAAATAGCACTTGATTTCTATTTGACACTATATAAAAGGATAAGATAGCTCATAAAAAAGTGAAAATTCAATTGCCCGTATTCGAGTCAATATACAAAGTAAACCCTAAACTTGGTAATGCTCATGAAAAGGAGAATGTAGTAACATTTATAAAGAGAATACGATAGTGCTTTCAATAGATTTGCAAGAGAGAACGAAGGCGGACGCACGCGAGATGGTTGTGGATATTTACATGGAAATTAACAAACGTAGGCAACAATCAATTAAGAGTGAAAATGAGGAGGATGAAATGCGTGAGGAAGGTGATGATGGTAAAGAAATATCTTTAAATTATACTACTTATTTTGTAAGTACCATCAGCTCACTAGAATCCATCTTTGTATCAATCTTTGCTTATATCACATGCTGTCTCTATCCACCTTTTCTTACAACAACTCTGCATACTCCCCCTTTCCAAATCCCCCAATGTGAATATTATACGCTTCGTTCTGTTTCAGGCACTCAACATTTCCATACTTTAATATGATCAATAACCATCCCTGTACATGAAATACCATCAACGAACACAAGATGTTAATAAGATCCTAACATGTATTAAAATATTCTATACAATTGTTAATGTAATAATTAAAAATGAATTCAAATATAGTAAGAATACCATAGTATAGTCAAAGCTCCCTTGTATGGACTTTTGCTATTTCTAAACCAACCACTCGCGTAATTCTTAAGTCATTTCAATACATGACTACACTAGTTGGCATTACTTAAGTCATTTTCATCAAATTAGTAGTATATTACATCAGGCTTACAGTTTTTATGAGAATAGAATTCCACTATTTTCGAAAGAAACAAAATCAAGATATCTATATTGAAATTTTGACGGTAATCATCTGGACAATCTATAATCATATTTACTATCTCGAATGATGATATAGTCATTTTCATAATGATTTATACACTCTATCATCCTCAAATGAAGTTCTTTGTTCGAAGCAATGATTCTAGTTCAATACATTAATTTGGTATTCCAAGCAACCTATGAGTTGTTTGTTCATTGACTTTTATTACACTACCTTACACCTTCATTTCCAATACTCTCTCATCAAACTTGTCCATCATAAAATGTCCTATTTATTTGTGAGATCCCTTCCACTTTCAGATTTAGTAATTTAAAGAACACTATTTCAACAACTACTTCTTTTTGTTTGTTTGATATTTTTCACCACCTGAAATAACTGGTTAGGCAAACACCTAGTATTTATGAAGTATCATCTTGTTAGTTCCATTAATTAGCATTATCAATATATACTTTATGTCCATCAATTATTTGTTTGATAAAAGTTTCCAAATAATGTAAATTGTAAATTTTCTAGTAAACTTGGCTCAATATTAGCAAACATAAAAAGGATAAAGAAACCTTTGATTCACAAATTAAAGCATAGACATTATTCAACACATTTTGCATGTAAAAATATAAACAGTCCTAGCAATTAGTGCAATTCCAATCTCTCTCATTCAAACAATTAAATTTCTTTTATGATACAATAACCACTATGAGAACTATCAATTATAAAAAACAAACAACTAGACTAAATGTGATGTATTAATACTAGAGGTGGAAAGATGCGTGACCAGACAAGTCAGGTAACAGGTGAAAGTAGTGGAGTTAAATGGGTCTTTTAAGATACGGGTCGAAAGTCAAAGTGGTCCGTTGGCATTGGGTTGAGATACAAACAATTCTCATTGTGTTTTTTTCTTTATCAGCAATTAATGTGTTAACTATGATTACAAAGAAACAATTATTACACTAACATCCAAAACATTGATAGAACAACTTGGGTTTACATGCATTAAATTCATATATTTGGGGAACTTTCCACCCATTTAACCCATTCTCCTTTAGTGATCCTTTCAATTTGGTCCATTTGAAGTTTGAGATACAACACAACACAAAATAAACACATTCACAAATAAGTAGGTCAAATTACCGCCTCTAATTGCTAGTTACATGTAATTAAGGTGTAATCAGAGAGCAAATCATACAATACTAACAAAAAAAAAATTAAACAAAAAGCTACCAACAATGGAAAACTTAACGCCATACTAAATGTGGGAATTTTAGTCAAATAAAATATCTAAAAGAAAACACAATACATGTGTTTTCCATTTGGGAATGATATGCTACATGTCTTGGGTATGTTTAACTCACTTATATCTACATACTAGAAGATAAAAGAATATATTAGAAAACACAATACTGATAAATTCCAGAAAAAGGGAGGGAAGAAAAAGAAAATCAATCCACATGATGAATGACAGAAGTAGAAGATGATCGATACAAATCCACATGTAACATTTATAAAGTTATAGCGGTAGAAAGTACTCTTAGTGGCAAATGGGACTTAAAGTAAGTCATCGTAACATTTTAAGGAAATAAATCGTTTTATGTCGCCATAATGTACAATAGTTACAATGGATAATGACAGGTTTTGATGTCAAGAATCTATATCTGCATGATGATTGCTAATATTCTAATTTCACAATCCACATATGACAGTATCTCAATGCTAATCCCCACAATTTCATCATTTCATTCTTTTGTAAACCATTCTTAGCCTTGCCTTAGCGACTTAGCGTTGTCTGGCTTATAGACTTTCTTTAATGGAATGTATAGGTACTTTCAAGGGGGTAAATTCTACATTTTCTTTTTTCTCACTGCTCTTTTACGTGCTGCCACTATAGTTTTCTCACTAACCTTATGGTAGTGATTGTTTACTACTCTCATTATTTAGTACATTTGTAGGGTTATTGTTTTGATTCACTTGGTTACATTTTATGTTACTTGGAATACTATATTGTAAATATAAAGTTTTTGGAGCAGAGGCCAGAAGATCTCAGTGGGACCAGCCTCTCGACCCCTGAGGTAGAGGAAAGGTTTGTCTGCATCCCAACCTCCCCAAACCCTACCAATAGCTCTACTATGAGTGGAACTTACTCGTAAAATTGTTAATTTGTTATTCTTTTTGTAGACTATTACGGCCATTAACTAAGCTTGTCCCCCAAGAAAAAGGTATTTGGGGTGGATAACAGTATCTCTAAATCTAGCAAGAACCAGTAGCATTGAGATTAATCATGTTTACAGAGTTCAACACAATAGAACTAGTAAAAGAAAACATGAATCAAACACATCTAAGAACACAATTGAATTTTGTCTATTATATTGAACAAACTGCTTAATTCTTATAGCCCAAAACAACGTATGAATTAATCAAATTAACCACCAGCAAGATTCAAACACAGTTGAAAGCAAACATTCTCACAAAATAATCAGTGGCCACAAAATTATCACGGGCCACAAAATCATCACGATTCAACATTAGCCATTAGAGCACCAAAAACAGTAATAAAAAAAATTCATGACCATAGAATAACTAACAACGGCATCAAGTACGAGCTAAACCCTCAACAATTAAGCATACATGTTAAAATCATAATCAACTGCACATAAGTCCAGAAGAAAAGCAATCATTTTACGATCTGATTAAGGAAATAATTACCGATTTACATGCAATTGTTATGGAAATGATGTATAAAAGCATTAAGGAGATAATCTGTTGGACGAAAATTGACAAGTGTAAAGAGTAGGTGCATGGGTGATAAGGGAATCTGCAAAAGAGAAGCGAGAAAAAATTTACTTCCGGAAACGAAAAGTAAATAAAGACTATACGTCATTACCAACTTACTGACCCGTATGCTACTACATTAGTTGAATCAAAGATACACAAAATCAATTATCTAATTTGTTTTAATTTAAATAATTATTATCATATTAAATCATATGATATGTAAACTTTGGTAAAAAAGAGTTGTGATTAGTAAAAAATCAAATCATCAACTATTAGATAGTATTATCAAATTAAATAAAATTTATTTATTTGAAAAATATTAACGAAATTGTAAAGTTTGACTTGATTAATTTTTATTTATATCTTTTAAAATAAAAATTAAAAATTAAGATTAAGTTTGAAAAGTTTGACATAATTAATTTTTATTTAAAATAATAGGTTTATTTTGGTGATAACATATGGATAGATTTAATTTACCATTCAAATAAATTATTTAATTATAATCTTATAATATAAAGTAAAATATTTTTTGTCATATGTTTTTTTTTTCATGATCGTTTTACCCAAGTCAACCTTTTAATAATAATACTAAATGCTAATGATATTATGTATATATTTCAAATTATAAAACAAATTTTTAAAAAATAAAAATCATGCTCCTTATTTTAAAGGTAATTTTTTAAAAACAAAATTTTACAAAGTTTAAAGTTTTTAAAAAATGACATTTTTTAAAATTTTAAAAAAATGACATTGTTTAAAAAATAATTTTTTAAAACAAAAGTTTATTAAAGACTATAGTTCAAAAAAATATTGTTATTTTTTATTATTTAAGGTAAATAATTACACGTAATTTTAATAATATTTTATTTAAAGAAAATATATTTTATAATTTATAAATATTAATTACTAACTGTTAATATAATATTTTAATTTAATTCATGTACCACTACGCTTGTTACCACCTCCACCTTCTCACCATCCTCCTCCATACCACCATCGCCCTCCGCCTACCAGAGTTCCAATAAGCTTCGATGTACCAAAACAAAAGACAATGCAACGACACCATCATCTACATCGCAATGACCCTCGATGCCACCTACCTTCATGGCTTCGTCGCCGGAATATTCTCCATCATCCAACACTCCACGGGCTTGGAGAATATTCTTGCACTTCCTCGCCACTCGCTGCCTCACCATCGCCCTTCACCGCACCATCGCCACCAGCTTCTCTAACCTTCGCCTCCATTTGCTGATCATTCTATCAAACCCTCAATTACGCAAGAATCTACCTCGCGGAACTCTTCCCCACCGCCGTCCACCGTTTCATCTGCTTCAACTCTGTAGTCATTAGAATTCCTTAGTGTGGCTATTGTATGCGATGGTTGCAAGCAAATTGTGGTGGAGGTTCCATAGTGTGGTAATGTGGTCGTGGTGGTGGTTCTTGTGAGCGAGGGTTAATCTAAGTGTATTTTGGTCATTTTAGAAATATTTAATAGAACAGTTAACCTCCATCCAACTTAGATATCAAACCTGTTACATGTATGCATACTTTGAGGCTGACTTTGTAGTTTCTCAAAATTGAGGTCCAAAACCACAATTTAAAAATAACACAGGAATCATCTGTTTAATTTACTTTTAAACTAATTTGGTTCTTATGGTTAATATTTATTTCTAGACTACAAATCTTCTAATTGAAAAACGAGCTTTTGTTATTTGGTCAGATTCAACACAAACATCAAAACAGATCATGAATTCAAGGCTTCAATAAACATAGCTGCTTTATCCTTCATGTAATTTGTAAAAATCTTTCTATTTTAATAAAATAATATCTTGGGGTGACACGTGCCAGTACCATATTCATTCTCAACAAAATTTTCCCGCTTCTCTCTGCTATTAAATAATTACCTTAATTAGCAATAATATTAATTAACTTTTTTTAGAACAAAAATAGTTTTTTAATAAATTTAAAAAAAGATCTATGTTATTTTTAAAAATAATTTTTATAGAATAAGAAATCTTTACAAAACATCATACTTTTTTAAAATTAGTGTTTTTAAAAAGTTAAAATAATTAAAATTGAAATTTATAATAATTTTTTTTTAAAAAATGATATTTTTTAATACGGTTTGTTTTGAAACAAAATATTTATTTTTTTTTGGAGAAAAAAGTTTTAAACCAAAAGTTAAAAAGTTGATATAATTGTTTTATTACATATTGTTCTTACTATACGTAATTTCAATTATATTTTATCGTAAAATATTATTTTATACTTGATAAATTTTTATCATATTTAATATTTTATTTGTTAAACCCGTGTAATACACGGATTTAGTAAAACTAGTAATACAAATAACAGACAAAAGATGAATATAATTGGCAATAAAAGATAAAGAGTGCACAGTTGTGTGAACCTTAAATGACCAAACAAGAGAATAAAACCAAAAACAGATTGTGTAGGAGAGCAGCCACAAATTGAAAATTTGTGTAGGGTGTTGTTTCTATTTAATAAAAAAAAAAAAAAAACTAGAGTTTTGCTCTAAAATAAATTATGCGTATAAGAAGATCTAAACTGCTGCCCTTTGAGTTCGAAAACAAGCAACTTAACCACCAGAACATATATCCATTTTGTTTTTATATATTCTGAACCAGTATCTCCTTTTGGGGTCATCTTCTATTAATCTATGGGGTCACTAGGCTTAAGTCACACATTTTACATTCAAGGGAAGCAATTATTGGGGTCAGTACTTGACCCATTGTTATGGTGGTAGTTCCGTTCGAGCGTATACTCATCACTCACTATGTGTTGTATGTTTGCTCATTGTTTGTTTCATGTCGTTTAGTGATAGTTATTACTCACTATGTGTTGTGCTTGCTCATTGTCACATGATGCGCTTTTATTGATTTACTATAGGGTAATTGTACTCTGCTATGCTATGTTTTATTTATAGTACTCTTTTTTGATTGTTTAGAGTCCGAGGTCTCTTTAGAAGCAATATTTTTATCTAGTATAATAAAAGTAAAATTTGTTTACATTCAACTCTTTTCAAATCTTGTCAATAACTTTGCTATTGATGAGATTTACTGAGTTTTATTATGGTTATGGTTATGAATTACACAAAAGATTATTTTTGTTATATATTTTTCACATATTTTGTCTTTTCGATGGATGGACGTTAGATTCATGTGTTAAGTTATGCTACTTTCACAGTTTCACAAGACATAACATATTACAGGATAATTATCATTTATTGGGCTTAGAAGTACAATGTTAATATTTATTAATCAAGTGCATTTTATGATTTGTGTTTAAGGTTGTTTTCAAGTCGAACTGAGTCGAGTCAACGTTATATTAAACTCAATTAATTTACAAATCAAGTCAAGTAAGAATAACCAAACCAAGACGGCTCATTTACAACTGAGTAGATTTTGAGCGAGCTATTTTTGAGCAAACTTCAAGTTAGAACAATCATAACTCAACAATTTGAACCACCAAATCTCAACATTCTTTTGTTTTATCATAAAAACTAGAATCTTTAATTCTTTAATAACATATAAATATCTACATAATTAGCTAGATCAATATTACACTATCGAATGTATAACATAACTAATATAACATAAGGTTTAAAAAAATAAAGAATGTATACACTCCAAACGGTTTAAAAAAATGCTCTAGAAGTCGAATACTAGATCATCAAATCAGTATGAAAATAAAAAAAGAAACTAGACCACTCGTCACCGTATCAGTTGCTAGTATTGGAGTGTTAGGTTCGACATATGAGCTGTAAAAGTTAAGGTTGGGCACCTTTACTTTCTCATTTTGAGCTCTCAAATGTGAAGTTAGAAAGAGTGAAAATAAAATAAAATAAAAACGTTAAAATTAAGACTTAACTTAAACGAGCTGGAACAAGCCAAAGTCAACTCGAATTTGGTTCATTTACAAAGCAGAGCCTAGCCAATGAGTTTACAATCTAGCCGATTATAAGTTATTTCTGAATATTTTTCAAGCAAGGTCAGCAAGTTATTTGGTAATCTTACAAACAGAGACTAACCGAAAACTGCCACGTCGAAAATTCGAACCGGTAATGTAGCCTGAATATATTGTCGGAATGGTAAAAAATTTTAAATCGCCGTTGCCGGGGATCGAACCCGGGTCACCCGCGTGACAGGCGGGAATACTTACCACTATACTACAACGACTTTTTGGAATCAATTTACACTTTACAGTTTTAATCCGTAGTTGTTACGGTTTTGGAATATATTGTGATAAAGTAGTTAGTTAATTTATTAAATAATATGCATTTAAGAAGATTAATAAACCAAAACCGATTGTATTATATATTGCAATGATTCTTAACTGGTAAATGGATTAATTTGCAGATTTTAAAAAGAAGTAAGAGCAATTAAAGGGTAAAACTACAAAAAAAACCGTCAGAACCAGAACAAACCGAAATCATCGGAGAATATGCATATGGATTGGTCAGCGTTTTAGGATTTTAAGTGAATTTGGTTTTTAGTTTGGTCTGGTGCGAAACTGATATAGCCCGGACAAGACAATTAATTTCTTATCTATGCACATGACCAAAAAACATATTGCCTTTGGACATAGATTCAACTAATTGGTATTTTCAAAGATTCTAAACGATGTCAAAAAATGATAATATCAAATTCATTCAATCTCAAATCAATATTAATTACATAAAAAAACAAGACTAGAGACAATCCAATCAATCACTCTCAAATCATCAACAAGACGATTTGATACAAAGAACAATGGCCTAAACTCAAGAACATACAAAATTTATCATCATGACAGAACCTTATTATAAAGATGAACCAAGAGCAAAAAAGGACAACCAGATCTAGTGAGATGATTTATGTGAGATAATGAAGACCGGCATATGTTCTCCCTTTGATAACGAGTCAGACAAAGAGACAACACGCCAAGGTTAGAGATGATGATGAACAGATGATGAAGAAAACCCCTAATACGAAGATTAGCTAATAAAGTCGCACAAACTCTCTCGTGCCCCTCTTACTTTCCTGTATATCCAACAAGAGACAGCTCATAAGCCTAACGATTTGCATATTGCACTAGCACCAAACATTAAAAACACCAACAATTAGGACGTGATTGTATTATATGTAGCATACATATGATATTGAATTGGAAATATACATATAACATTTCAACAATTACTACCACTCATTAGAGTTCTATCTCAACACACCAAATCTTGAAAATTTATATTTGCTTGCCTCTCGTGTTGTAATCGAGTGTAATATTTGCAAAAGATTAAGGGATTTCCCTATCTTTATGTAGTGATACTTATAAGTGGATATTTTATGTGAATGCATTAACATCTCAAATAATTTTATTAAATTATTAGTCTTAATCTAGCCCAGTCTTAATCTAACCTAGGGGTTTAAATATGTTACGATCTACGGTTCACTTTTGTACATAAAAATGGTAATGATAAAGGTAAAGGTAAATAAGTGCCACAGATAGAAGAATTTTTTTTAATGTATTTATCATATAACTAAAACAAACTTGGTTCATAACTTCATATCTTGAACTATTTTACTTAAGCAAGCTATGTAATATATATACTAATATTTGCAACAATGAACGCACTCATAGCTAAAAATCGTGAGCTTTCGAACCATCCTGATACATGGGTGTGGAGGCTAGAGGAGATGGAGGATTTCTCTGTTAAAGGGGTTCGAGAGATTATTGATGAGTTTTGCTTCCGACAGCCTCTGGTTCAACAATTTGGTTATGGAGGTACTCAAAGAATAGTGAATTTATGTGCTTGGCGATCGAGTTTTGATCAACAGACTTCCAACACGAGTAAATATTGATAGAAAAATCGTTAGACATTCCGTGTATTTTATGTCCTATATGTAATATAGAGCCGGAGACAACTGATCATTTGTTTGGTTCGTGTTTTCTCACAAACCGTCTTTGAAGGTTGATTAGGATGTGGCTAGATTTGATGTTCCCAATAGGGAAAGAGCAAACTCAATTGGCAAATTGGGTTGAAGATTTACATGTGAATAAGAGAAAAAGATATTTCGTGGGCATGATTATTTTTTGAGTTAATTGCACGATTGGTCCCTGTGGTTTGCCCATATTACAATATTGGTCCCAACTTTTGAGAAATTACAGGTTTGGTCCCAACTGTTTACCAAACCGTAACACGATTGGTCCCTGGAGTGGTTGATCGTTAGTTTTTGCTGTTAAATGGATATGAAATGACCATTTTACCCTTGAACTAAAAAACCAAATACTTCAACTATATAAATATTATTAAATTTATGTGGGACCCACATATATATTATTAATAAGAGTAAATTACTATTTTGGCCCCTGTGGTTTAGGCCGTTTAACCCTTTTAGTCCAAAAAGAAATCTTTTGACATATCAAACCTTGATATTGCATTTTATAACGATTTTGGCCCCTAAGACTAACTCCGTTAATTTATTCCGTTAAATATAAGGGTATTTTGGACCATTTACACTTCAGGGGCTATTTATGTAAATTATAAAATTCTTTTAATAATTAGTGGGCTATTATTTAATTACTCAAATTACCAAAAAAACCCCTAAGTTTCCTCCTCTTCTAAATGAGTTTTTTTGTTTGGATATCTAAAAAATGTTTTTATATTTAAATTTTCAAAGCTATTTATTTTTATTTTATTTTTTCCTTTACCTTTATAATTACTATTTAAAAAAAACGTTTTAAATATAAAAAAATACATCTTTTCTAAAGCTTTTATTTTTATAAACACCTTTTTAATTTGTTTTTCAAACTTCTTTTTTTAAATAATTCGTTTTAAAAAAACTTTTTTTAATCATTTGTTTTTTAAATCCGCTTATTTGTCAAAATTTATTCATTTTATAAAACTTTTTGTCTATTAAAATAGTTTTTTTTAGAACCGTCATTTCTTAACCTTTTTTTAAACCTTTCTTTTCTATAATTTTTTTTTTAAATATTCATTTTGAACATCTTTCGTTTGCTTGGAATTGTTCAACTTTTAACCCCTTGGATTTTTAAAATCGTTTATTTTTTGAACTTATATTTTTTAATGACTATAAGTAAATTATACAGTATTGTATATATTTTCAACAACTATATGTCTAGTGTTTATTTTTGGAATAACTATGTTTTACTTGTTTAAACTGCTAACACTTTATCAAGTTAAATTTTTTTAAAACTTCTAAACTTATATTATATAAATAAATGAAAGATTTTGAAAAACACCAAAGATTTTAAAATTTTATAACTTGTACTGCATAATTAAATTGAAAAATTTCTAACGAATGACTTCAAAAAAGTATATAAAAACAAAATCTTTAAAAAAAAGTATTTGTTTTTATATATTTAAAACGTGTTTTATTAAATGACGACGACGACAACGACGACGACGACGACAATGAATAATTTTTGGAAAAATTGTTTATGAAAAAACAATTTTAAAAGGTTGTATTTATTTATAAAAACCACGTTTGAAATCGTATATTTAGAAAAAATACAATTAAAACCAAAATAACATAAACAGTTTTAAAAAATAAAAATATTTTTTTCTAATATACAAACCAAAAAACTCATTTAGAAGAGAAGGAAAATTAGAGGGTTGTTTTTTATAATTTGAGTAATTACATAATAGCCCATCAATTATTAAAAGATCTTTGTAATTTACATAAATAGCCCCTGAGGTGTAAAAAGTCCAAAATACCCTTAAATTTAACAAGATAAATTAACAGAGTTAATATTAGGGACCAAAACTGTTGTAAAATGCAATCTCAGAGTCTGATATGTCAAAAGATTTTTTTTTGGACTAAAAGGGTTAAACGACATAAACCACAAGGACCAAAATAATAATTTACTCTATTAATAATATATGTGTTTGTCTGTATATAACATACACACAACCACACATCATCATCATCATCATCATCATTTTTGCCGTACATATCACAATCACCATCAACCCATCATCACCACCGGCAACCCACCATTACCACCGACAACCCCCAACACAACCACCACCGACAACCCACCACCGTAACACTACCGACATCACCACCATTACCTTCTCCACTATAACACTACCACCATCACCTTCTCCACCGCACCACCACCGTAACCCAACCATCACCACGATGAAACTGCCGGCCATCACCACCATCACAGTCTCCAACACACCACCAATGTAACGCTACCACTACCCCCTCCCCTTCCCGTCATCCTCTTCCACTGCCAGCACACAACGCCAACCCAATCCCACCGACCGCCACCACCACATCCGGCGACGCCACCACCACGTCCGGCAACGCCACCACCATTAATTTATTGATTGATTGTGTAGTGGATTGATTTCGGGTGATGACGATGGTTACAACCAACGCAGGCGGCAAGCAGTGCCGGAGGGAGGGGGCGGTGGTCGGACAATATTGGAGATGAAGGGCATTTAAGACATGGCGGTGGAGGGTGGTGGAGGCCAGGAGGTAATGGTGTGCTGGAAGTGGGTGCGCCGGTGTGGTTGTGGCGATGATGGTTGGTGGCGGCGGTGGGGAGGTGGAGATTTAGTCCGATGGGGATGGGGTTGAGAGTGGGGGTTTGGGTTTAAAGTATTGGTGATGGTGATAGTGGGTCCCACAACAAATTAGCATTCCTTTTACTTTTTTATTTTGTTAAAGGGTAAAAGGGATATTTCACACCAAATTAACTTGAAAACTTAACGACCATTCACTTCAGGGACCAATCATGTTACGGTTTGGTAAAAGTAAGGACCAAACCTATAATTTCTCAAAAGTTGGGACCAATATTAAAATATGGGCAAACCACAAGAACCAATCGTGTAATTAACTCTTATTTTTTTTTTCACGTGATGGATTATTTGGTGATATAGAAACGATAAGATTTTCACTAAGAATCATCACAAAAAGGAGACACTATTTGATGATGTCAAGTAGTTTTTATTCTGTTTGTATAATAGTAGAACTTAAAAATGTAAAGCAACTAAATAGAGTGATTTAAAAATCCTCTATTGATCATGTAGTTTTGTTTTTCATCTAGTATATCTTACTAGGTGTGGTTTATATTATGCTATCTTTCCAAAAAAGAAAAAAAAAAAAAGGAGCATCAAGTATAGTGCATGCTTTAAAGGCCTCAAATTTAACGAAACAAAATGGTTAAAAAAAAAAAAAAAAAAAGAAAAAGAAAAAAAGACGCTAATATGTGTATTGTCATTCATCATGTCATTCGGTTAAAATGCACACTCTCATGAAATTCCAGAACACATTTTTTAACGACACTGACGACAATTTTTAATATTTTTAATAAGGGTGTTAAACGGATCATGTTATCGGGTTCAGCCCGAGCCAAACCCGAAAATTTTGCATGAACACAAACACGACCGGAACCCGAAAATTATGTCAAAGGTGTCAACAAGAACGCGACTGAAAATTTACGGGTTGACACGAGCACGACGCGATTGACCCGAATTTGTAATTTTTTATATTTTTTTCACATATTAATACTTTAAAATTACTATTTTACAAAAAAAAAATGCCAACAAATATAAAACAATTATTTTAGTGATGAAATCTTATGCCAATCTCTGCTTTAAGTTCTAAAATTTTGAAATAAAACACATAAGAAATTTAATTTGTGACACAAAATATATACAATAAAATAAAATAAAAAAATGGGTTAAACGGGTCAACCCGCGAACCCGTTGGGTTGAACCTGAACCGGACTTGTTTACCTAAGCGGGTTCACGGGTATGACCAAAACTTGACTCGAACCCGTTTATAATAAACTCAAATCCATGAATTTTGTGTTAGGTTCGTGTCATGTTTTCGAGTCATGCCAAAAATTTAAAACCTTAGGTCCTGTTTGGTATGTTGGAATAAAGTAAGGAATGGAAAGACTCATTCATAGAGAATCAAATTAACCTTGTTTTGGTTGCTAAATAAATTGAATAATTCATTCCAGGGTTACTAACAATATCTCTATACTTTAATAAAAGGTAAATAGGGGGGCCACATGTAATCATCACATTTCTTCTCACCAAAATTTTTCACGCTTATCTCTACTATTAAATAATCACGTTAATTACCAATAATATTATTTAATTCTTTTTTAGATTAAAATGCTTTTTAATTAAATAAAAATAGATCTTTTTATGAATGTTATTTCTAAAAAAACATTTTCATAGAATAAGAAATTTTCCTAAAACATTAAACACTTTTATTATATTTTAAAATTAGTGTTTTTAAAAAAGTAAATCTTTATAAACAAAAATTAATTAAAATGGAATATTATAATAAAAAGTTTTTAAAAATGATATTTTTTCAAACGTTTGTTATGAAATAAAATTTGTATTCTATTTATAATAAATAAGATTTTAATCATGTCTTTTCTTAAAATATTGTTTTATAATTAATAAATTTTTATTATATTTGATTTTATTTATTCAACCCGTGTAACATACGGGTTTACTAAAACTAGTAATCTAATAAAAGAGTATATAGGAGGACACATGTCAACACTATATTGCTGCTCAATATTATTTTCCGCTTATCTTTTCTATTTAATAATCACATTAATTAATAGTAATATTATTTAATTTTTTAGATTAAAATAGTTTTTTAATAAATTAAGCAATATATATATTTTTACTAATGTTATTTCTAAGAAAATGATTTTTCATAAAATTAGAAAACTTTTTAAAAAACCAAACTTTTTAAATATACAAAATCTCTCTACTTTAATAAAAAGATATCTAGGAGGGACACATGTTAACACCATATTCCTTCTCAACAATTTTTTTTTGTTTCTCTCTTCTATTTAATAATCATTTTAGTTACTAATAATATTATTTATTTTTTTAAATTAAAATAGTTTTTAATAAATTAAGTAAAAGATATTTTTACTAATTTTATTTCTAAGGAAATAATTATTCATAAAATTAGAAAACTTTTAGAACATTAAATTTTTTAAAAATTACAAAATATTTTATATTTGACGTTTTAAAAAGTAAAATTTTTATATAACAAAAAATAATTATTGAGAGTTATAAGAAAAAAGTTTTAATTATGATATTTTTTAAAACGTTTGTTTTGAAATAAAAATATTATTTTATTTAATATAAAAAACATTTCAATCATATCTTATTTTATAATATTGATTTATAATCAATAAAATTTTATTCTATTTAATAGTTTTTTATTCAACCCGTGTAATACACGGTTTTACTAAAGCTAGTATTTTATAATTGGTGTTTTTAAAAAGTAAAATCTTTATACACAAAACATTTTTTAAAACGTTTGTTTTAAAATAAAAATTTTATTTTATTTATTATAAGAAAATTTTCAATCATATCTTATTTTAGAATATAGATTTATAATTAATAAATTTTCATTCTATTAAATATTTTTTATTAAACTCGTGTAATACATGGATTTACTAAAACTAGTATAGATATATACTTTTGTCTACGTAAAAGTTACAATCTCACTATTTCCCTCTTTCAACTACTTCTCACAAAATCAAATACTTAATCTCACGTTTACTAATAATATCCCTCACAAAAGTTAGTTTATTTGATTCTAAAAATCAACATGTGTATTAAACGAGATTCTAAGTTAATATGTAACTAGGTTAGTACCCCGTTTATTACACGGGTTGAATAAATAAATTATTAAATAATTAACAATAAAAATTTATGAATTACTAAACTATGTTTGAAGATAAAATATGATTATAATTGCATATGAATAACTATTTTAAGTAAATAAACAATAATATATTTTTCTTTAACTTTTATTTTATAAAAACAATGTGGGTTTTAAATATTTTGTTTTAAGAAAAATGAATTTATTTTAAAAAAAGTCTGTTGCATTTTGTATTTTATAAAACTTTTGTTTTTAAAAAGTGTATTTTTAATAAAAATAAGTTTTAATTTATTAAATTATATAATTTTAAGTATGAAAACGGTATGATTAATATTATTAGTATTCAATATTATTAATAATAATAAAGAGAAATGAGAAATGTAGTATGATAAATCTTACAATTGTTTTAAATTTTATTTTAGGTTTTCTTTGTTATAGATAGATAGATAGATAGATATGTAAATAAATATATAGGTTTGAAACCCATTTATTAAACGAATTATAGTTAATAATAAGCACGAAGTGTTACAGTACGATCTTTTAATAAAAGATATGATTAAAATTATATATACATAACAGTTTAATAATAAAACAATTATACTATTTTTTAACTCTATTATCTAAATAGTTTTATTTTTAAATATTTTCATAAAAAATTTATTGTTTATAAAAATCTTGTTTATTAAAAAATCAAGTTTTTAATTATTCTTATTGTTTTAATAAAACCGCTTTTAGCAAATTTCATATTTTTATAAATTTTTTAAAAAAGGACCGGTTTAAAATATTTTGTTTTAAAAAGGTTTAGTGTTTTAAAAAATTTTATATTATATATATTTTTTATTATTTCTATTTTAATAAAAAGATATGATTTTTAATTTACTTAATAAAGTTTATTTTTAAAATATAGCTTGATTTTAAAAAATATAGATGAGAGCGAGAGAGAAATGTATCAATTAATAAAATTAATTTTATTATGAGAGAGAAATTAGGTTAAGTGTTTAAATTACTATAATACTCTTTTGGATAGAAAATGAAATAAGAATATTTAAAAGAATAACAAATGTTAAAAAAATAATTTAAAAAAATAACAAGTGATAAAAGAAAATTTTTTTTATTATATTTTATAGATAGATAACGTTCCATAATAAAGACTTTACAGGAATCTATAACCATATTAAATAAATCATAGAATGAAGTACGAACTATGAAACATTATCTATAATACAATATTATATTTTATAGATAGATAACGTTTCATAATAAAGACCTTACAGAAATCTATAACCATATTAAATAAATCATAAAATGAAGTACGAACTACGGAACATTATACATATATAATTTAGCTATGTCGGTTTCTACAGTGTTCATGTTAATTTTTTATTCATTAAGAAGATTTATATATATATTGAATCTAAGACTTGATAATTAGAAACTATTTGGCTTAGTGGTTCGGGTTTTAATGGAACATGGCTTACGTCTTGGTTTCAAAACCCATCACCAACATTTTATTTTTTACTTTCTCCACTAGCAATTCTATTTTTATTACAAAAACAGAGCTATTTAATTGGTACATATTTATTCCTAATGCAATTCTCCATACCTATTGAAAAATAGATCAAAAATAGTAATGTATTTTACTATTTTTAGTTTATGATTACAAATTTTTTTTAAGTAATACATTGATAGTGCATTTTTACTATTTTTTTAAAAATAGCTTATGATTATATAATTTTTAAAATTATATATAAAGTTCAAGTGGTTAGCTTTAACGATTTTGTTTCTTACGTTGTGACATGCCACCGTTGCAATGAATGAGTTTGTGCAGTTTTAATTTCTTTATGTAAAGTCTTGATGCTTCATTCTATTATACAAATTTACGTGTATTATCAATGAGCCCTTAAATGTGTGGGTACGTGATAACGTTTTGATATTGTTTTTTTAATAGGTTTTATGCCTAGCTTTCTCAATGCGCGCATTTGCAACGTTAGTTTTCTTCATAATTTTTTGGATCCGTCGCAACGCGAGGTCCTAATGCTAGTTTATACAATAACATTTACAAAGGGCGTAAACAGTGATTTACACATTCTATGGCTTATTGTACAATGGGTTATGCATTAGGTACACAAAGCCATCTTCTCTATGTCTTCCACGTGATATCCATCTTTCCTTTGATTTTTATATATGTATCTAACTTATTATGTTATATTTTTAATCTTAATTTAAACAATTTAGCAATTTACACTACTGCGCTTCATTTTTATAAACTTACAATTTAGCACGTGAACTTTAATAAAGTTATTTTTATCCTTTCTGCTTTTGTATCTTTTTTCTAGCTTTTTCTGTTTAATATTTTGTTGATGTCCTCTCAATCGGTTTCAATCCATTTTTATTTTTTTATTCCTTTCGTTATTTCAAGATTTAATTTAACAAATACGGTTTACAACTATAGATACAAAAAGAACAGATAGCCCCACCTACGTCCCCGCTGCGAAGCGCGGGTTACATTCTCGTTACTTCAACATTCAAAAGGAAGTGAATTCCCATGGTTATGAATAAATTTCATCCCAATTTCATTTTCTGTGTGAAGAAAATATGATTTCAGATGGAATGTTTTTTAATTCTATTTCAATTCCACAAGTAAACCAAATAGAGCCTTAGTTCTTATTAATTTTACATTAAAATTTTATAAGGGTAGTCTTTTCTCTTTTTCTCCTGATATGTGAAATTAATACATAAATTATACTATTAGTTGAGTGTCGCACGACTTGGCTATAAAATATATATATATATATATATATATATATATATATATATATATATATATATATATATCACACCAGAGAAAATGAAACAAGAATATGTAGTTTGATTTAATGGTTGAGTCATTACTTTGTAAAACAATAGGTCATGGGTTTTGATTCCTTTTAGGCTCATCCTTCAAACAATTCTTCTCTCCCCAAAACCATGTGTGCTTCTTGCGCCCAAACATAAATCGTTTTCGTGTTTATTTTTATATTCGTTTTTAGATGGTTTATGTTTTGATATTTGTCTATATTTTGACATATATTATATTAAGAAATGAGTCGGGTCAGATATAAAATATTTTCGGATCATATGTGATATGTTTTATTTCGACGATATAAATCCGAATTACTCTGAGTTTCGAAGTAAATTTAGTTCAGAAACTAGTTTCAATTGACACTTCTTATGGTCTTTAGTTAGTAGCAGAAGAAAGAGATCAACAGTGACTGAGTGACATACAAGTTCTTAAACGAATTGTACAAGTAAAGGGCCTTTATTGTCACGTGCAATGACCTTACACAGTTCTTTGAACAAAAGATGATAGTAGTTTTTTATTTTGTTAGTAATTTTCACATGCATAGATACACGTGTGGATACCAAAAAAATGATCTACAAATTATTATTTTTAATGTTCCATGCATGAAAATATTCTATATGCTTTCAAACTATTATAGTTAATTAATCTTCTAATACATATATTATTATTTGCCATACATCTAAAATATATTTTTTGAAATAAGAACTTTATAAATCATGATAAAGCAAAGTAACTTAACCATTTCTTATTGTTAAGGTTAAATGGTAAAATTCAATATAATATATTTGGTAATGTTACGTGTCATTATTCAATCGTTAAAGAAAAATTTTTTTTTCACACTAGAGTTACTGTATATAATAGTTCTAGATCTAATTATCAATGGTGGCTTACTGGCTTCAACGCAAGTGTTGGAGTGTTCTTTAACTTAACTCCTCAATTTTAAATCATTTTCTTCATTACACAACGTCGGTGCTACAGTGATTTTAATATTAAAAATTGCTTGAATATTTTGATATAATATATAATTGAGTTCGTTGATACACCAAAGGGAAGATAGTTCAATTGGTTTCCTGTGTTTTCTTTCACCAAAAATTCATGGGTTCTAAACCCATTTGCAGCTTCTTTTTATTAATGGTTATGTTATTATTATTATCACGCTTCTAACCTTTAGATTATATTATATACTAATTCATGCTTGAATATTTGTGCCTTGCATTCCAACCTGCTAGGTCGCAGGTTTGAACCATTTTACCTAATATGCGGGTCAAAAGAATCATATTTATGTTTCATATAAATCGTTTATACAACCTCAGAACTTTTTCGTGAGTTTCGACGTGTTTATTTTATCTTACATTTTGGTTTCCATAACCGTACCTATTCGATTTCATGTAACTTTAAGTACTTAACCATGTCGATTTCACCCCATAACCAGGTTTGTAGCACCGTTTTGATGTTGGCTACGAAGTTTGCAAATAACGTTCTTTATCGTACGGTCCCGCCGCAACGCGCGGGGAAAAAAAACCTAGTTATCTATAATACAATTAGCAACGTGAGGTGAACAGTAAATTCTAGATTTTTTCTGTTCTTTTTTTTTTAATACTTTTGCCCTTCACACTTGCAACCCTTAACTTTCTAATCCCTTAACTTTCTAATCAAGTTTTATGTGATTATTTTTTGTATGTGTCGGTATAGATACAAGTTGAATAACATTTTGATGTAAACTTTTACTGAAATGAGTTGGATCAAATATAATATGTTTTCGTGTTTATTTTTACATACATTTTCAGTTGACTTACTTTTTGACGTAAATTTTATTTTTTTAGGAAATGAGTCGGGTCAAATATAATACGTTTTCTTTGGTCTACTTTTTGACGTAAATTTTAATCGGAAACAAGACGTGTAAAAATTTGAATTACTTTACGTTTCAATGCTGCAGCAACGCACGGGAAAATTTACTAGTTTAAAGTACAAATACAGAAGAAGCACAATAAAGAAAAATACAAAAACGAATCAAGTAATAAATTACAAGATATTAAAACTTTAGCGAAGAGTGTAAGAAAGCAAAGTATAATTAGTTAATTACAAAGACAGTATAGTTAATAACGCCAAATATGTTGGTTAGTGTTTTGTTTTTCTATAACACTTAATTAAAATATTTAAAAGGAAGAGATTCAAACTAATTTAATTGACAACATGTCACAAGGGCTATCTAGATAAAAAAACTATTGTTTGGGTTATAACTATATAGATTAAAGTTATAGCCTAGTTTAAATAAGCAAGTCAACGAACGAGCTTTATGCAATTCTTTTTAACATGAGTCGATCTCACACAAGTTTTTTAGAGTTTTTTTTTACAAGCTCGTTCATGCTTTTAAGTTTTAACTCTTAGAACAACCTATCTCTCTTCCCCCTCCTACAAAATCCGTTTTTGGGCACTTTCAACAAAACATCGTTTTCCTTCTCTTCTTCATATGAACTTAAAAACACCCAGAAATATATACATTCGGATGGTTTTATGTACTGTTGAACAAAATCGTACATTTGTATTAATTAATATCTATATCTATTTTTAGCTTAGGATGTTTGAAATTTTCAACGGCTTTAAATCAATACTATTTGAAAGGGTGTGTTTATTGGGACACCCCTCAATTATAAATCAACACCCTGGATTATGTACGGATCGTATAGCACCATATGCGTCTTTGGGGGAGGGGGGAGGTCGTATATCCCTATACGAGACGTATAACCCCTCTGACAACCCCCTAAATTTTTCCTCGTAGTCAGTATCGAAATTTGCCATACACGTTATAGGGGGTCGTATAATGCTATATGGGGGCATATAGCGCCCCCCCCCCCCCTCCCCTAAATTTTTCCTTTTTTTAGTGTTTTCGACCCTATATGCCGCTTATGGTGCTATACGAGACGTATAGGGTATGTCAATTTATAATGTGGGGTGTTTGTATATTAGGACCCTCTTAAAATCATGCATTATATGAGTTTAATAACTCCAACCTGTTAAAATTATTAATTTTTTCCTCCTATTAAATAAAAATCATGCGTTTGATTGAAATTTTTTTGTTTAATTTTCTTATTTTAGTGTTTTATTATTATTTACCTTTTTTAAGTTTAATTATTGTCTTTTATTTTGATTGTAGTTTGCTTTTATACGTATCCTTTCCATGTTAAGAATTAATTAAAACTCTTAGAAAATAATAAAAGGTTACACTGGTACTATGAAGAAATACAAAATCATTATGTTAATATATCATTATTATATTTAATTTATTTTAATTACTTAAGCATGTTATGTTCGAAGCTTAAAAATAAGTTTATTAAAAGAAAATTGTAAAAATGGTTCCAATAGTTCGACCAAATTGCACATTTGGTTCCCAAACTTTAAAATTTATAAATTTGCTCAAACTTTTGTATAGTTATTGCACTTTTGGTTTCTAACATTAAATTCATTTAGTTTTTATATATATTTTTAACTTTAGACTAACTTTCAAATTTAAATTTACAGACCAAAAGTAAAACGTCCACATAAAAGTTTAGACTTACTTTGCAATTTTTAAATATTGGGGACCAAACTCACAATGACTACATAAAAGTTTAGACTAACTTTGTAACATGGAAGCAACGTATCTATTTATTAAATTCTCTCGATTATTAATTTATCTTCTTAATTTTTAAAACAAAGAAACATGGAAGCAACGTATCTATTTTTGAATAACAAAATAATTCATTTTCATTTTAAGAATACAATGCTAAATATGTATATAGTTTTTATTATATAAAAACATAATCTATTAACTATAATAAAAAAAGGTTTTAAAATGTCACTTGTCAACATATTATGTTTTTCTATTTTTATTTTCCGTCTTTCTCTCCTAATAAATGATAATTTATTTATTATAATAAAAGAAAATTTATTTTGATTATGTGTCATCTATTGAAGGGCTCTTTTTAAAATATTGTCATTTGTCATTTTTCTCTTTCTTTCTTTTACTTAATTGTACACGTGTCTCCTTCTAATAAAGAGAGAGACTTTTTAATTATAATGCCTCATGCGGACCCTATCCACGTTTTTAACCCGACCCGTCACATATAATCCCTGTGTTGTATCACCATCTCACCCCTTCTCCCAAATTGAAAACCCTAATTTAGTTTGCACCCTCAGATGTTCTTCATTCAATTGCAATAGGTAAGTTTCAGTTTTTGAAAGTGGTTTTTATTTGATTTAGCAATAAATTTGACTTTAAGGGGAAAGAGGAGGTCGACGGTGGTCTTAGGTGGGTGATGGCAGACGAGGTCGCGACTGGGTTGCCGGTTCCTCCGTCGGAAAAATCGGTTCTTTTGACGATTTGCTTAGAGTTAAAGTGATTCAAAAACATAGCAAATTATTGCCGCAATGCCAGACGACGTGTTCCTTCGTTTCCGTATGAATGAGAATCGTAGGTAAATTTCTATCTTCTTCGTTATTATCCCAAAAAAACCCAAAACTTTATTCAGTATTCTTCAAGTAATGTCTTTTATAAGCCGGATTCACTTAAAAGAATGCTTTTATATGAGAAAGATGAACATCATGTTTATTCCTCAATCTTTAAGTATAAAATTTTGTGGTTTAAAAGAACGTTTTTGATAATTAATGTTGGATTTCTTATTGAAATTGCTAATAAACAAAAAAGATTCTTTTTTTTTTCTCATTTGGAACATGATCATCCATGTTCTCCAATTTTCCAAGCATCTTGACTTATAAGATTTCTTTCAGTTTATGTATTTTTAGATCACCATCAAAACAATTTTAAGGCAGTGGGTTTCGGAAATTCAAACAAAGAGTTACTATTATAACTTTTTATTGTTAACTATTGATTTTGTATTAATGAAAATCAAGACAGCATTTGCTTTTTTTAAATTTTATTTATTGGTTGTGAAACTTGATTACAGTATGTATAGAGCTTGATGATGAGTGAGTTAGTTAGCCAGCTATGTTATCAGTCATCAGAAGTTTAAAGTTTATTTCAATTTCTACTCGAAGCAGCTTCCTTTTAGTTTTCTTTTTATGTATTTGGCTATCTACTAACTTTCCTGATATATAGATGTCCAAGTATCTAAACTAGAGGTTATTTTTCTCTGGAATTACTAAAAGTTTACTTATCAAGTAAGTTTTTTTTTTTTATGGAACTAGGACTTGAAATCAAGCATAAGGTTCATGAGCCGCTTTATAGTTACACAGTCACCACAATTCTAATGGATTATGCTTCTGCAGTAAGCCCACGTTGATTTGTTATGCATTATAATAGCAAATTTCACACAATAAATCAACATAGGGTTGTGCCATTTTTTGATTGATTTATCATGTTAAATATTAACTGCAATTTTATATGAGATTGATATTTACATTTCTATATGTTATAGTTGCTGAATTTATTTTTCCTTGGAAATTTTCCCCTTTTACCTTTGTTTCAATAATGTTGAAGATACTAACAATTTGCGTGTATAATTCTTTGTTCAACTCAATATTCTTGAAATGCATTTTTAGATAGCAACGCATGCCCCTTTAAGGCTGTTGTTATGGGTAGCAAACGAGGCCTTAAGGCATCCGATTTTTATGTAGAGATCTGCCAACTTGGGTTGAAAATAAAACAGTCGCTTTGGGGGTTGATATTTAACGGTTTCAAATCAACAAAGAGGTATAAAAAGGGAATGATAAATGGCTACTTTTAACATGTTTGATTTGGGATGGAATTGGTGTAATAGTTTAGCCAACTTAACCAATAATCTTGATGTGTTTGGCCTAGTTTTTATTTTTTGGCTTATGCTTATATTTTAAAGTAGCTTATAGCTTATTTTCTATTATTTGATAAGCTCTTTTTAAGTGTTTGGATTAGCTTATATTCTACAAGTTTATTATACGTTAAATCCACCATTCTTTAATTTGTTACGGTAATAAGTTGCTTCAATAATCATTAATCTACCATCATTTGATGGCAAATGAGTAACTTACACCCTTATACAAATAAACTTTTTCAAATAAGTTAAAAAACCATCTTCAAATTAGCTTATATAAGCTAATAAGCATAAGCTTAAAAAGCTAAATCAAACACCAAGTTAAGCTTATTTTGTAAAAAAAGCTATAAGCTTTATTAAAAAAGCTAGGCCAAACACCTCCGTAGTGTGCTCTCTCTTGTAAATTCATTGTGCTTATAATAGGTTCTTTATTTATATGAGGCATGAAGGCCGACTTGAGAATTTTCATGTATTTGTTGAAGTTGGGTGAATGGATTGTCGAATTCAAGACACTACAAGGTTTTTCTGTGTTCATATTTATAATTGATACAAACTAATACACTATAAAATAATTATTATGTAATTAATTTATAATGTTATTGTTATGTAGATATGCTCCAATAAGGAGTGAGAATTGCATATCCAACTTCAAGAAGTAAAGGATGCTTACGAAAGAAAGACGATAGAGTTGTTAAAGTGATGCTTCGTTATTTAATATTAGTGTTGGTTTCATAATATGCATCATTTATGAGTCTTAGTGGTTGCAGATATTACATCAAGGTTACCTCACTTATTTAAAAACTTTAGAATTAAGTTGATTTGACATGATGTTTCATAGCTTTGGGTGTTGGATTCTTTTAATTTGTAATAATTTGAACAATTTTTGCAAGATTTTCATGGAAAAATTGATGCTTTTAAGGTCAAGTGTCTTGGTGCAATAGGTGCAGGGGATGCTTTTCTTAGAGCTTTAGAGGACTACTAATCAGTTTGGCTTCAAACCCTTAACTTTAAAATGTAACTTTTAAAACTTGGCACCTTTTGTTCAAACCCTCAACTCTATAATTAACTTTAAAATGTAACTTTTAAAACTTGGCACCTTTTGTTCAAACCCTCAACTCTATAATTAACTTTAAAATGTAACTTTTAAAACTACCTTTTGTTCAAACCCTCAACTCTATAATTAACTTTAAAATGTAACTTTTAAAACTTGGCACCTTTTGTTCAAACCCTCAACTCTATAAGGTCACTTCTAAAACTTGGAACCTATTTTATTTCTGGCAACTTCTAAAACTATCTATTGTGGTGATAATTAAGGCAGTTGTTATGTTTGCAATAAGTATACATTTGCATGCCTTTGAGAAAAGTGAAATGGAGGAAATTTAAATGGTGGCCCTCTATGGTATGTTTGGTTGTAGGATTTTGTAGTCACATTAGAAACCACGTATATGTAATATTAATTAGTGTTTAGAGTTAATTTCGATTTTTCTCCTTGAGATTTAACAAAAATAACTATTTTGCTCTAAAAAATTAAAAATATCAGTTTAACTTTTAAAAGTTTCATATGTTGTTTCAATTTTTAGTTTAAAAGTTTTATCAGTTATTTTTACGTGAATCCAAAATAATAAAATTTTTGGATTGAAATTGATTTTTTAAACTTTTGGAGTAAAATAGTTACTTTTGTTTAAACTTCACGGAACAAAATTTATTTTAACTCTGATATTTATTTGTAAATGAAACATTGTAAAAAATATAATATATATTTATTTATTATAAATGTTTGTTAATACACATCTCCGTATACCACACGGGTTGATAACCTAGTAATATATATAGTAACTATATTATTTAAAATATTTCCACAAAAAATAGATATTATAAAAATTAAAAACTAGATTTTGTTTATTTAAAAACACACTATAGAAAATACATAAGATACAAAAATATTATTAAAGAAAAATCTTTTTTAAAAATACGAACTATTTTAGAACCGTTTTTTGTAAGGAGAATTCTTTTTTTAAATGAAATCTAGAAGAAAAACCAAACGTTTTAAAAAAAATTAATAAACATAATTTTATAAAATGAAAGTTTAAAATGATATTTATTGTTGTTTTTACTTTAAATATTTACTTATATGCAACTCAATCACATCTTATTTAAAAATAATATTTTTTAATTTTTTAATTTTTATAACAAACTATTTAATATTATATTTATTCAACCCGTGTAATACACTAGTACTATACTAGTGTTTTATAATTTAATAGTAGCGAGATACAAGAAAACCACAAGTTAACTTCACTAAATGTCAACCTATAACGGATAAAGTTATGGATAAAACTAATAAAAGATTAAAGTATTTAATTTACTTACTCACTATTATTTAAACGAACATGAAATTAAATACTATTTATGTTTACATTTTTAATCTGGATTTCATAAGAAAAAGATTGATGTAAATATATATGGAAAGGTTAAACCACAAAGCCATGAAAATCTACAAAGTATAAGAATGATTAAGATGTTGATATATGTTTTTTTTTATCAATATTAGATTGAGTATAAAATGTATCTCCTTCTCAACTTTCACTTTTTTTTAAACGATTGTAATTTTTACATATTATATCATTTTTCTATAAAAAAAGTTACACCATAAAAACAAATATTTTTATATTTAAAACACGAATAGTGTTGATGTAAAAAAAAAATTCATGTTGTTTTGAATTCATTGTGTAATTTCATCAGGTCATTGTGTAATATTCTGAACTGACGAGAAATATACGATTATCTGATGAGCGTTATATAATGAACTGGAAATATAAAAAATCTACGTTTTTTAGTATTGTATTATCCGAAAATCATCATTTTAAATAAATAGAATGCATAACACGATGATCAACATTAGACACAATGGATAACACAATGACCATCACTAGACTCGATGATATAGACACAATGAGCTTCTTGACGAGCATTACAGAATCAACTGATCAGGATTACACAATGAACTGAAAAATGTAAAAGTTTATATTTTCAGCATTATGTCATTTAGAAATTATTATTTTAAAAAACAAAACAAAAAACACAATGATCACAATTACATGACGAATATTACACAACGAGTTGAAATAATGTAAGAAAAAAACTTTGCTTTTATCTATCAACATTATATGTGTTTTAAAGAAAAAAATACATTTGTTTTTATGGTGTAGTTTTTTTTATAAATAATGTTACATGTAAAAGTTAAAAGCTATTAAAAAATAAAACTTGAAAATATGACTAAGATTAAAATAACCTTGATCTATTATTTATAGTTTTATATATTTCATTATGCCATTGAATTTTCTTAGCACTTGGATCTAAAATCTGATGGATAATAATTATTCTAACTTTTTTTAGTTTTTTTATTATTTTTAGAATAACTCCTCCCGATATATATATATATATATATATATATATATATATATATATATATATATATATATATGCGTGTGTGTGTGTGTATATATATATAAATTAATAAGAAAATAATTCGAGGCGAACTGAACCAAGCGGACATTTGCTCGTGTTTGGCTTATTTACAAACCGAACTGAGCCATAAATCAAATGAGCATTTTCTGAGCATTTTTCGAGTAAACGAATAGTGTCGAGCGATTTGGACAACCCTATTTTGTCTAATTTCTCTCATACAAACGTAGAACTACCACCATCATACAACCCAATTATCAGGTTCTATCAATCTTCCTTTTTCGATTGTGAAGAAGTGAAGAACCTCACTAACTCCCTCTCCACTTTCTCTTTCATCTCTTCTCCATATGTGGTACCACCATGAAATAGCCTTGGCCCAGACGTTGTACCTAACCATTGAGCTTTAGCCCAGCATCATCGGCCGGCCACCAACCACAACTCACACACTTTTCTCTACTCATGTTCATCAACATATGTCTTCCTTTCCATCGTCTTCGTCTCTCAATTCTCACCAAAACTTTATCAAAATGGATAGAAGATCAATCTTAAATCAACCCTAGCTGCAATAGGTTGAAGATCCATCAAATCCACACCAACCGGTCAAGCAGAATGGATAGAAGATAGACTAATAGTTCATAGCCTCTTAATGGTTAAGAGATAACTCTAATGTTGAATGTTTAACAGGTTAAATCTTAATGGTACCTCTTAACCATTTGACATTGCGGTTACCTTTTAACTATTAAGATGTTATGAACCATTAAGAGATAACATCTTAATGATTATTAAAAGCCTACCAAACAGCCCGTAAATCCACTAGCTACTCTTCACATTCATATACCAAAAACCAAGATCATAAAGGAATTTGTAAAAGAAAAAAAAATTCAAATCATCAAATTCATAAATAAAAAAAAAAAAAAACCTTGATTAGATGATGATGAAATGAATTTTGATGATTGTGATTCCTTCCTCTGCTCTTTTGTTGAGCAACTCCATGCGACGAAAGAATGATACAAAGGGTAATAACAATGGCAGATCCAAAAATATTTTTTATGGGGTCGAAAATTTTAGAAGTCGGTTTTCTATTGCTAAATATTAAGTATTTTTGGTTCTTTTCGGTTCTCATCGGGTTACACAATGAAATGATAAAAAAAAGAAATATCAAATATATAATAAAAGTACGTCATCAGTATAGAAATGAAATAAAAATACAAAATTCCTATAATTACTTTCTACGGGGTATTTTTAATCTAGTTGTTACATAATCTAGAAAATTATTCTCAAGCAAATATTTTTCAATATAACAAATAAAATTACCCATCAAATTATGATCATAAAATAAGTACGTTAGATGTTATCTAGTAAAATCGGTTCCCAAACTCTTCAATTTACATATTCAAAACAATGTTGAAACAATTAATTATACTCATAATATTGATGATATGTGATTTTGACTATTGTCTTGACTTTTTTTGGTCAATGTACTAACCACGCATGTGAATTATCTGGTTAATTGTTTAGCGGTGGGCTAACGAAGTAAAAAAGTTTAATTAATTGTTACGTATTTTGATAATTAAGCTTGTAAGAACTAATAGAGGAAAGAGGCTTAATTATTTAAATAATTATTGGGTTTATAGTTTTCTAAGGTATGTGTAAATTTATTTATAATAGCTTTATAACCGTAAATTTTAAATCGATTTTATTTGGGTAAATAACAAAAAAAAATTTGGTGGTTGGTGTCAAAATTTTACGAGGATCGGTAGCAAATTTCCTAGGATTGGTCGGGATTAGATTGTGTATATAGATTTTATTTGGGTAAACAACAAAAAAATCTTGGTGGTTGGTGTCAAAATTTTACGAGGATCGGTAGCAAATTTCTTAGTATTGGTCGAGATTAGATTGTGTATATACTAAACAAAATTTTATTCATATGATGCAAACAACCCCCAAGTTAATGGGTCCGCTAATGGGTGAAAATAAAAAGAACCGGTTAATGTGAATATGGTGGCAATAGAGCATATGCTTTAGTAAAAAGAGATCTCAAAAGTAATACGTGGCGTCATGGTTCCATTAATAAATTCACAACCGTTAATTTCAAAATTGATGGCGTAGAGTACAAAAGTTACTATTCCTTCCTTTCAGTTTTTAGTATAAAGATAGATAATTGCGTTTTTATCATACTACTCAAAAAAATTTTAGTTATTTATTTTTCGAAGGTATTTATAATTCAATATACACACGTATAAAATATGTGTAGATAAATTTATATTTTTAGTAGCGGTAATATTATATTATTATTTATTAAAAGCCAAATGGGTTGCCAAAAGAGCACATAAGATGTATCACATCAATTTGGGAAAATGATAGGGGGTAGAAAAGGTGAAGAATAACAATAAGGAATAATTCCACCAACGTAACCTTCCAAAAGTTCTTTAAAGCTTAAATAGGTATGGATGCATTGGTCAATAGATGTGTAGGATTTGGGACCCACATTTCACATCAAAAAACAAATTGCTTTCAACACTTGAAATTTGAGGACACTTAGGCCTTACGCTATACATACAGCCACGGTTAAAAGAGGTTAAACATCACATGCCATAAAGCACTTTGGGGGTATTAAGAGGGCGAGCGTTAAGGCTTCAACCAGTATCAAATCAATCTATGTGATGTCTACGTGAAGTTAATGGGTGTAGGAATCTTTTTTTTTTTTTTGAACGGCATGTGGTTATTTTTCCACTCTAATAAAAAACTAATTTGGGGTGACACATGGCAGCACCATATTTATTATTATCAAAATTTTCTTGTTTCTCTATTTTATTAAATAATTAATTTAATTATCAATAATATTATTTAACTTTTTTTATAATAAAAATAGTTTTTTAATAAATTTAGAAAAAGATCATCTTATTAATGTTATTTCTAAAAAATAATTTTTATAAAATAAGAAATTTTACAAAACATCAAACTTTTATAAAATTAGTATTTTCAAAAATAAATTTTTTTATAAACAAAAAATAATTAAAATTGAAATCTATAATAAGAAAAGTTTTAAAAATGATATTTTTTAATACGATTTGTTTTGAAACAAAATACTTATTTTTTTTAGAAAAAAAGTTTTAAAACAAAAGTTTAAAAAGTTGATATAATTGTTTTATTGCATATTGTTCTTACTCATACGTTACTTCAATCATATTTTATCGTAAAATATCGTTTTATACTTAATGAAATTTTATTATATTTAATATTTTATTTGTTCAACCCGTGTAGTACTCGGGTTTAGTAAAGCTAGTACTGTTAAGAAAATAAGATAAAAACTATTTTATTCATTTAATTACAATAAAAGAATTTGAAGGAAAATGGTGAATTTATAATACTACTACAATCAAAATAGAATAAAAGACAAGACATATAGATGCAACAGAAAATGAGAAATAAAAGGTGCCTTGAGAATAACTTGTTTGTTTTACAGGATCAAACTATTTAAACAATTTGTATTATTGGGTTATACACGAAAAGCCAAATTGTGCCTTGAGAATCAAGAAGATGGAGATGAAGATCGTTAAAGAGAGATGAGAGAGTTATTATAATCTGTGATGATTTTAGTGTCTTCAATGTGTCTTACATATAAGTTTTACTTTTATTTATAATGAGCTTAAAGATGAAACATCCGTAAAACTTTTATATAAATATTAAACAAACCCAAGTTTAAAACATTCACATGAATTCAACCGAATTGAATTCAAATTTGATCAAAATAATCCATTAATCATAGAAGGACAAACTAAATTACCTAAACAACAACCAACTCTCCACAAGCTTCTAGCTATTATCATCTGAAATCCCCTACCTGAATCATTAGAAGTAGTGTACAGACACGTCAAAATACCCGAAGCCGTATGCCCAATCCGCACCAAGTACCTTAACATTTTAATTTCTAATGCTGCCAAAAAAAAAAAAAAAAAAAAAAAAAAAAAAAAAAAATCTGATAAAAAAAATCTTATAAAAATTGTGCGGAGGCGTTTAAAAAACGTGAGAGAAGCTTCTTAGAAAGCCGCGTTAAACTACATGACGTCACCACTACAACGTTAACCGGCTTAACCCGTTCATCAACCACGGTATCATCCCACTATATGATCCAACCAGTCATATCACGCCACGTGCACACACCGGACCACCGGCAAAAAACGCAGACAATAAAACTCCGGTTTAGCTCATTAACCATGGCTTCTTAACTTAAACCATGATTAACTTTTCTCCTATAAATACCCCCACCTTCATCACCTTCCATTCACTCACTCCTTAACAACAAGATAAACAAACAGTTAAGGGTGAGAGAGAGAGTAGATTGCGAGGGAGATTAATCAACTGTTAAGGTGTATTCATTCTTCTTAATCCCAAAGTTATTTATATTATCAATTTATCATCAATGTTTCTAGATTTTGGGTGTATCGGATTGTAATTCGTTGAGTTGATTGGCTGTGTTATGGAATTTGATGATGTGGGTGCTAATTTGTGGGGTTTTTGATCCGATTGCTATGAAAACTTGATGAAATTAGTTGGATCATGCTTTTCGTTTGATGATGTTTTCAGATATTTGATGATGTTTGTCCATTAGTATGATTAGCTTAATTATAATTGGTTTGATTTATGTGCTTGATGATTTTGTTTCTGTTATGCTCAAAGTAAGGATTATTGATTTGTAGTGGACTTTTGAGGGTTTTTGTTATCTGAAACATACAATTTGGGGCTTTTTATTATCAACTAATCGAATTGAAACCGTTATGTTCTTTTTTGTAGCAACAATTTTTGAATCAAGATTTTTGATTCTTTTGAGTATAAGCACAAATGTGTTCTTCATCATTTATTCAACTTCCAGCTGAAAATGAGTATTGGACCGATGAGGTGATTTATATGTCATTGTTTAACTTCAAAAGGGGAAAACCTCTGCCCTCAAATGTAACTTCAGATGTGAATCCTTACCAATATAGACCCTCAGATCTACCTGGTTAGTGTACAATCTAGATAATCAAGATTTGTGTATACTGTTATATTGTTTTGATCTTATTAAAGGAAATGTAACTTGCAGTTGATTTGTGGTACTTATGGTCCGGGGTGAAAAAGGATGCTGCTTGTGGATTCTGGCGGGAAACCGGGGAGGCTTGTGAGACGTTTTCTAACTCTGTGATCGTTGGTTCGAGAACTACCCTTCGGTTTTATGAGGGTCGGGCCACACATGGCCGAAAGACCAATTGGATGATGCAAGAATATAGAGTAATTGAGAGATATGGCAACAATACAAAGGTCTGATTAGTGTGGACTAGATTATCTTCTGTTTTTGTTGTTGGGTGTTTTAGATTTTGGGTTGTAATGATGACCCTTTTTCATGAAATGGGCTGATTTGGGTAAAAAGATTTACATATGGGTTCATCATCTATATCAACTTAAATTATAATTTGGGTTAATTTCAGTCTAATCACGGGTCTAAATGAGTCACTCTTATAAAATTTGCTGTTTAGCCAGTGAAGGATTTTATTTTATTTTTAAATCGATAATGACTGTTTTCAATCCGAGCCAGTTTTGGTAAAACCTGTCTTGACTTGAACCCATTTTGCTTAAAACCTGTTTTGACCCATTACTCAACCCGACCCACCCGTTTTGCCAGGATTATAATTTAGATGTCAAAAGTTGAAATTTGTTTGGCTGGATAATATGCAGGATCTTAGAACATTATGCAGAGTATTCTTGGCTGATGAATATAAACCACCCTTTGGACACAGCATTTCTATGAAAACAGATACCGTTAATTTGGTGCCGAAAACGGCTTCAAACAATGAACTTGTGGTGAGTTGTTTCATAACTTTATAATCTCTCATGATGTCTGTAATAAATTCTTTATTCTATCATTTGTAAACATGCATATATTTTAAAGAAAAAGTTGCATATGTTATTATGTTTTGTAGGGAAAAACTATGGAAAACAAAACAGGCCCGCCTCTTGTTGATCAATCATCCGAAATGGATTGCATTTTGAGGGGAGACTACATCGAATTCAATGATCTTATCGATCCAGGATTATGCTCTTCCAGTTCTGCCAATTCAAGTAGTTTGACCATGACTTCAGATGAATACTTTGACTCCATGGCCCTCTTACAAGAAATAGAGAACAACAACAAAGATTCAACCGTCAAATTAAATCTTTCGGCCCCTATCAAGTCTACAGAAGGGGTCATACGCCCCGCCACTTCAGGTATTCTTCTTCTGTGAAAAAATATTTTCTTTTTATATTATTTTATCTACTGTGTGCTTAGTGTGATGTTTATGAACAGTCTCTCTTATAAACGATCAAGACTCCAAACGTTCAGCTCAAGCGACCCCCAGAGGCTGCAAATCTTTGAGTATTTCTGAGAAGACATCCAAAGAGCGAAAGAAGGAGCGTGCTAGCAGGACGAAAAGGTCTAAGATGATGAAGTATTTATGTTTCATTGGATTTTGATGGTTTATTTTTAAAGAAAGAAGACACAATGGAGGATAAGATTGAATCTAGTTAGGGGGTTTTGAATTTTGTTGCTGATGGGGTAGCAAGACTTATATTTGTGGTCTAAGATAACAAGCCAATATTGTCAATTGTTTGTGTAAAGTGACCCCCTTTGGATGCAAAGTATTTATGTTTGAATATGATAGGTTCTTGTTTTTTATATAACAGATTTTTGTCATATTTTGCACTTTACTATGTCAAAAAGCTTTAAGATGCATACTTTTTGTCATGTTGAATTTAAAGAACAATACATGATTTAGACAAATAATATTGGGAAATGAAGGATAATTGCCAATTTGATACATTATAGGTGACAAATTCAATCTGTTGGCCCAAAATCAATATATCAACACAAGAACACACCAAAAATATGAAGACAACCCGTCTCAACTATAAGAATATTATTATAAACAAAACCACACTAAATACAATGATCATAACCCTTATTTATACCACATTTATGTTTATCCTAATCTAATTCAAACTTCATAAGATATTGATAAACTAATATTAATAATTATCCTTTTATTTAAATCAAGATTAAACCTTCACAAGCGAGATTTAATTTAAGCCGATCAAATAAGGAAAGTGATATGTGAGTAATCATATTCTAGTACTAATTATTGGATTGAATCTTAGGTACATATTCAATTGAATTTAATTAAAATAACAAAGAATAACACCCATATTCACCTACGGAACTGACAATTACCATAGACACTTGACAAACCTTATACAAATGGTGCATCAGACATTATTCATGACAAGGGATTAATTTGAGTTAATAGTTGAAACCCTAATAAACTATGAGTAAATTCCTCCCTTTTGACGCGTAATTTTCCTTACTTTGTTCCTTTGACTTTCTTCTGCCACAACATGTCCACTTCAACATAGGCGTCGGCGCCCATATAATACGGTGGTTCGCCTGTATATGAAACCAATGATATAACACCTTGTGTTCTAACATAGATGGAAACGCCCGTATATATTTTAATGTTGGCGCATCAGCTAGTACTTCTCGTGTTCTTGTCACGATCCAACGCCTTTAAATTAAGGTATGTTGTCAGTATTATTTGGCTGGCCTTCATTAAAAATCCGTCTCCTTCAATAAAACCAAATAAAAGTTACGACAATTGCCTTCACAATATAGCCAGCAGCCCATATTCCTCAGTGGTAGTTCTTAATTTTAGTTTTATACATTTGACCGCCACTATAATAAGGTCGCCTATTTCTACATTAAAATCTGACGCTTCTATTGTACCATTGGTGCTAGCTTTAATTGGGTGTTATGATATGTACGAGAGTTTCTCCAATGATAGGAACACATGACATTATATTATTGTCTTCATATAAAGGCGGTCGACCGTATTATATGGGCGTCACCGCCCATATTGAAATGAACATTGTGAGAATTTTCCAATAAACTATTAGATGTATGCAGACTCTCATGTATGCCACATGAAATAATACACGAAAGCATGTATAGGTATAAATACTCGTCACTCACAATAGAAAGCTATGCAACATTCCCTAAACTTACTATATATTTGATTACAATTTCTATTCACATACTTGACTTCACGTATGAGTCTAGTCACCATAAAAAATACCTTTACTGGATTTGATATGCATAAATTTATTGTGGCGAGATTAATGGTAGTTATATCAACGAAGTTGCAGTAAGTGTTTGTGTTAGCCTAGCTAGGCTTGTAATTTGAGATAAAACAAAGAACAAAATATTTTATTGATTAATGGTTTCATAAGAAGCCTTTTTGACTAGGCACATTTTGTATATGTTTATAATTTATGATATAATCCAGGGTAGTCAATTGTCAATATTCTACCTATTAGGTATGTACCACGTCACGCGTTGGGCGACTAGTGAATGTTGTTTTTTTTTAACGGTGAAAATTGTATATTAACTTCTATTAGGCTCAGAATAGGCAATATGTAGTGGCTGCAACCTAGAAATATTGCCACGCCAAACAACGGATACCTTCTTTTCTATCATCACAGCCTTAATGTAATATAAATCAACATATCAATATTATGCAATATGTTAACACTTGAACGAAAGGAACAGCGGTATGCAATAATGAGCTGCCCAACATAACCATGACAAACCACACCATTTCATGTATGTCTCAGGCCGACATACGCCCAACATCATCTACCCGACAACACCAGATCAACAACAGCATATCATCATCGACTTGCCACAAACAATCAGGTACTATATCAACCATAGAATAAGATGAGAACATCAACTCCATGAGCTACCCATCGTTACAGCTTCAATTACGTCTCAGCTAGCCACACGCACATCGTCTACCACATTCTGCCTAAGTATTCCTTTGTTGTCGACGCAGCCTATTTTTTTGCGTGTAAAAACATTCATATCGCAATTGCAGTCATGAGCGGCTCAGAACAGGCTGCCGATCACGGCTGCTAGCCATAAACGGCAGCCACGCCAAGGCAACCGGCAGCACAACTATCTTTTCATCACAGCCACTCCCCGTATGACAAATAAGGTCACAAATGAGCACAGGCTCACAGTCTCAGACTACCTAAGACTCGTCATCATCGACATAGTGGTATTCTCAAAACGGACATAATGACAATTTTCATAACAGCAAGACAATGCATAGTCAATCTCAGCAATTCTTATGACAAAGTAGATAACAAATGAACGCAGGGCCATTGTCTTGGCTCAGAACAGGCTGCCGATTGCGGCTGCTAGCCATAAAAGGCAGCCACGCCAAGACAACCGGCAACACAACTGTCGTTTCATCACAGCCATATTTTTTATATGTTTATTGATTAATGGTTCATAAGAAGCCTTTTTGACTAGACACATTTTGTATATGTTTATAGTTTATGATATGATCCAGGGTAGTCAATTGTCAATATTGTACCTATATATACATTGTATCAATGAGAAGGAAAATCAAGTTTGAACTCTAACTAGACATACACACTAGGCTTGTGGAAATGTATCCAAACGAATAAGACCATAACTTGTACATATGTATAACTTTTTCTAATGGAGATTCAAAATTTTGAGGGCTCAAAATCCTAGTTTGTTTTGGTATAATTTTTTAAATAGAGATTGCTTAGTTGGTATAAATAATCAACTGATCCTGATGCTGTAGCGAATGGTGATTGGGGGTCTCATTGTATGAATTTAGTTGGTGTGACCTTGTCCCTCGGAGGTGAATTGTGATTTAGGTATTGATTTGTGTTGCAATGAACTATTTGTTTCAATAAATTTCATTTGGTTTGAAATGCCTATCACAATTCACATGTTTTGGTTCCTGACTCGACCTGTTTTAACCCCCGACTAAAATTCCAAGATCCACTTCAAAATATAGTGTAAAGATGACATCTAGGAGAAATCTAACGGTGTCCTTTTTATACAACTGTCATGAATTTCTATCATTGTGCAAATATAACAATACTAATTATTTTTCATCCATCATTGTATTAGGTGTTGACCCCATTATCCATGTATGGGCTTTAATTTCTATATATAGTTTAAGCGGATGCGTGCTAAGTGTATCACGGTAAGTTTATTTCCACACTTTACCCCTTCTAAATTGAGATTGAAGTACAACTTCCAATGTAAATAAAACAAACTATCTGGTTTATAGAAACTTGAATTAGACAGATATCTCTCTTTTAAGATGTGAAATTGAAATAAAAAAATATTAGTATGTTTTTAAAGACATCTTATGTTTTTATTTTATTTAGACCATTAAAATTATTAAGTTGTCTCTGATTGTTTTTATTTCGTTTAGATTAATGTTCCTGATTTAAGCAATGATAGGTCTCAATATAGTCAACGATGCGACAATATATAAAAAAACATGAAGTCAATATTGTAGCATGTGCATTATTTTTAGATCATCTGGTGTGTTAATGTTAACACAATGACACTTTAATTAAGTTAAATGGTGCATCAAAAGTATTACAACATTTATGAATGTTTCTTCGGACGCATCAAAAAAATTTATATAAAGTATACAACATTTATGAATGTTTCTTCGGACGCATCAACAAAATTTATATATAGTAAGATATTTTATATTCCTCGATACATCAAAAAATTATATATTATATATACTAAGATATTCTATATTCCTTGATGCTAAAATATATAAATTTATTTTTTTCGATTGTTGTGTTATATATATAATGTTTGAAATATAGGTATAATGTGTGCATTAGAAAAACAATATTAGCGTCTATGTTTGCGTATAATTATTAGAAACTAGTATTGTTGCAGTTGCTTGCGGCAACTATTCCCTTGCCACCTCTTGCATGCAACCATCGTTCACAAATGGGTGATCTTTTGCTATACGAATTCTCTCTATTTTTCAGAATGGAGCCGGTCATTTTCTTGCACAATAGGAATAGTTCCGGTGTACAAACATATACAAAGAAGGGTAGAAACTTGGTGTTAATTTCCATCTAAAAGATGCTAGTTTGATTAGAACATGAAGTAGGAGCAATTTGAACATTTAAAGGCCATGCTACTCTGTTTTAGGCACAACACAAAGTACATCAAGGTCAAACATAAACTAATATATACTTTAAATTATGGTTTAACCACCGTTCAGAAGCCAAAGCACGTGTTTAAGAGCAGCTTTTTTTTTTTTTTTTTTGGAACGGGTCACCAACCGGCCACTAGACCACTGGTCCATCGGATCACCTTCATTACTCAAGTGCAAAATTTGAAATCAGTCGCAAGAAAAAAATCATACTAGATAGTAAAAGCAGTTATGTAGGGCTTGAGAATGTGGGAAGATGAAGAATTATGAAGATGAAGAACATACAATTAGGGATTTAATATCTTGTTGAAGATGGGTTGCCAAGAATATTAATGAGGAGAATAAGCGATCAAAATCGAACAGAGCAAGACACCTCACCAAAATATGTAAGACAAAGCAGTTAGACAAAAGGACGCATGCTATGGTTGTACAGGATGCATAATAGCAGGTGCGATAGTACTCTAGCAACCGACCATGTTGATTTATAGATATATAATTGTATCCACTCCTTTCAAAAAGCTATCAAAGTACCTGCATTGCCACCCTTCACCACCTGCTAGAAAAATGACCACTTAGCGTATAGTCGGGGCTTTTTAAACTAAAGAAAATTCTCAATCTCAATATCTCTACTCCTATATAATCCATTCCATGTAACCCATCCAAAGCCTAATCTATACTTGTTTGGAACTGTGACAGATGAGTTTAATGCTCATATTGAAAATAATTTTTAAGAGTTAGTTCCATGCCGTCCGCACTTTATACTTAACATGTGGATTTTTATACATAAAACCAATTCTGATGCCTACATTGAACGCTATAAAATGAGTTTGGGCACATGTGCGACTAGTCTCGACTTGTTTTTATTTGAGTCAAGTTGAACGGACTCGCAATCCAACTTGTTTATTTGAAATTTATTAATTTGTTACATTTCACACATATTCATATTAGAAGCTAAATATTATTTTTTATATATATGTTTATATAAACTCGTTAAAACAATGCTACAAGATTAATATTTTATAAATTATGATCATACTCTATATTTTTATACTTTTATTTTTAGACATCAAATTAACCATATGACTACTGTATTTCTACATAACATGGCATGAATTTAATTTATAATTTATAAAATTATAAATTAAGATTTAATTTAAACAAGCTAACGAGCGAGTCAACGAAACAGTTAATGAGCAAGCATGTGCCATACTAACATTGCCTGTTGCCTCATGCTTGATCCGTTCACAAACCAAACCTATTTTAAACGAGTCATACGCTCCAAAAATATTACAACAAATCAACAATACATCAATTTTTAAAAAAAGGTACGGAACGAGGTGGAATAATCTTTTATAAAGCCGCGTAAATTCGAATGATGTCACCCTTAGCCGGGTACAACGTTATAACTCCATCATCAGATCAATAATATCACGCCACGTAGGCAATCATCGTCAACAACAATCACCAAAATTTCAATTTCACCCCATAAACATCTCACATTATCGCCACTGTTGCTCATAACACACTAAACACACAGTTAAGCGTGAAACAGAGCCGATTGCACACAAGAGTGTTCTTCCATTCAGGTAATAATCCGATTCCCCCATTCTTTTTGTTTGAATTCAAATGTTCAAATGTTTACACCCCTTCATCATCTCAAAGTTTGATCAAAAGTTCATCTTTTTAGATCGTAGGTGCTTACATATTTGTGTAATTGTGTGCGTGTGTGAGTGTTTATAATCGTGTTTGTTTGTTTCTTAAATTTGGTGAATTTGATGGAAATTTGATGAGTTGAGTGACTGTGTTATTGAGTTGATAATTTTGGGTATTTGATAGTGTGATGAAAGAAGTTGGATCATGATTTTTTCAGTTTAATCTTGAAGTTTTGCTTTCTGTTTTCTGTTAGTAGTTGAATTTGAGAAAAGAATTTTGATGATGGTTGTTCTTGCTGTTCTTTAGTTGTTGCTGATTATGCAGTCAAAGCTATGATTTACAATAGGAAAATTGTTAATTGATGTGTATGATTGTCTGTTTGTTCATGATCCTAAATTGGTCAGTTTGACCATAAAAGCCAATGCTGGAAGTCACCCTCTGAATCGGTTATCGTGGTTATGTAATTGTGTTTAAGTTGATTAAGATGGGTTTGGATTGATTAATCTTGTTAACATTGTTTCTGCTGTAGTGAGGATTACTGATTGCTAGTTAATAATTTCCTCAAATGAAGATAAGATTTTGACTTTTCAGGTCAAAATGGGACAAATCTAAAACCCCTTTATGTTCTTTCATGCAGCAACAAGTTTTGAATTGAGCTTTTGTTATTTTAGTATAAGCTCCAATGTGTTCTTCATCATGCGTACCAATTGCAGCCGAACATGAATATTGGACCGATGAGGCGATCTTTATGTCATTGTTGGACTTCAAAAGGGGAAAACCTCTACCCTTAAATGTAACTTCAGATAATCCTTACCAATATAAGCCCTCAGATCTACCAGGTTAGCATCAATACAATTATTATTATTCTGCATAAAAAGATTCTATTTTACAATTGGGGTCTGTTATAGATACACCCAGAGTGATATCTGAACGTCCTCGATACGGCCCGTAAGAGCCTTCACTGGCCGTATTGGTCTGTAAATATCAAATCAGTCAATTCATGATTTTTTATGGCCCGTATTGTCCATTATGGCCCGTAATTTCATATTTTTTACGGCCCGTATTGTCCATTACGGCCCGTAATGACAAGACCGTAATGAGCCTTATGACCGTAAGTAAAATTCTGAAATTTTTTTATTTTTTGATATTTTTAACATTTTTCATTCATTTATGATTTATTAATTAATAGTATTTTTTGGGTTTATTTTTCACTTTTATAAAACACTTATTTATAAGTTATATAAATAAATGTTTTAGTTGGAGCATTCACATTCCGTTTTCTATAAATTTATGACTGTAGTCTTTAATTATATGAAATGTTTGTAAGTGAATTATAAAAAAACATTAGTAATTTGTGTTATTAAAACATCATTCTTTCTCTTTTTCTCTATATATATATGTGTGTGTGTAGAGAGAGAAAAAAAAAGAATATACCAATAACCAATATATGTATTTATAATATATTCATATAAAGAAAAATAAAATATCTCAACAACCAATATGGACATGTTATATTTTAAAATTAATTAGGCTATAAAAATGAGGGTTGGGTTATACAAACACCCATTTATGTTATTAAGACACTCTATATCTCTACTCTCTTCATGTATCTATATGTATGTATAGAAAGATATAGAGATGATAAAATAAATTGGGTGTATTAATAACATACTCCAATAATAATTTTAAGTTTAATTTTTTTACTTTTATATATACCTTTAAAGTAAATTCAAATTTTTTATCTTTATTTTTTTTTTTGCTTTTATAAAATACTTATTTACAAATTTTATAAATTAATTTATATTAAACTAAAAAGTACAATAACCTAATTAATTTTAAAATATTAAAAAACATTTATTGAGAAAAATAAAAATTTAAAGCAAAAAATTAAAAAAATAGGAAATTTTACTTACGGGCATAAGCTTTGTTACGGCCCCGTAAATTAAAGTCATTACGGGCCGTAACGATCAATACGGGCCGTAACATTTTATAAATTCACGATTTGGTATTTTGCAAACCAATACGGCCCGTGAAAAAAATTCAAAGGGTGTCCGTATAACACCTGACAGGGTGTTCGTATATCGGAGCCCTTTACAATTCACATAACCTATAAGGGAAAACTTATGGCCCCACAACTACCCTTGCTAACCAGAGAGATCAGGTAAAACACAGTTTACGCTAGTCAGGTGACTTTTATTAAAATAAAGGCATAACCAAGAGTTGTATTTACTTAATCTTGTTTTAAGATTTTATGAAATGACAATGTAATTTTGCAGTTGACCTGTGGTACTTGTGCTCTGGGGTAGAAAAGGATGCAGAGTGTGGATTATGGGTGCAAACTGGGGATGCTTGTGAGATATTTTCAAACTCTGCCGTCCTTGGTTCGAGAACTACCCTTCGGTTTTATGAGGGGCGAGCCCCACATCGACGAGAGACTGATTGGATGATGGAAGAATATAGAATAACTGAGAGAAGTTACAATGATACAAAGGTATGCACATTATCAGTTTGCTGAAGTGGTTGAGTAGGGTGAATATGCTTTTTTACTTGTCTTCATTAAAGGGTATTTAGATGTTTTACTAAACTATGAGCCATGTCAACTGTCCAACTGTCATAACCACTGATCTCGTGTAAGACACGAGCGTAACATGAAATTTGCAGTCTAAATGGGTTCGTTTTTGGTCGAACCTCCAAACACTACCTGGCTATTTGACCCATTTAACCCGCTTTATTTGGAATTTTTTAGAAAAGGTCTTCATGTTACAACTAAGTGGTTGGGTGTCTTTTGCGAAAAAAAAAAAGAAATATTAGGCATGAGGTTTTATAGTTCAAGTGTAACTGTTAATACACTTGTTTTTTTTGTTTTTTTGTAAATTTATAATTTTAGAGTATTAATATCTAAAAAAGAAAAAGAAAAAATTGGGTTAAACGAGCTCATCTTTTAGTTCGTGTGTCTGACATGATTTTCATGTTCGTGTTAGATTTGACCGACAAACACGACCTGTTTAGCATCCCTACTCGAGAATAACTGGTTTGGTTTGATGGTATGCAGGATCATAGAGCATTATGCAGAGTGTTTTTGTCTAATGAATACAAATCACCTTCTACACATTGCGTTGCTGATATGGATTGTATTTTGAGCGGAGACTACATTGAACTAAACGATCTTATCGCTCCAGCATCACGCTCTTCCAGTTCGGCGAATTCAAGTTGTTTGACCATGACTTCAGATGAATGCTTTGACTCACTGGCCCTCTTACAAGAACTAGACAAAGATATTATAGATCAAGAAATGAAAGATTTAAGTGTCAAATTCAGTCTTTATGCTAGTCATCTGGACTCCTTTGGCGAAAAACATAAGTGGCAAAATGAGCGGGTTGGGTAATGGGTCAACATAGGTTCGGGTAGAATAGGCCATCTTATGTGGTGGTGAAAGCACGGCAGGTAGGTTGGATTGACCAACAAACAACTTTTATGTGCACTTGTTTATATCACAAAAACAATATTACTACAATAATACTTAATGCTAGATGTAGCAGGGATACCCGCTCTATGTGACGAGATAAGTGGTGTTGCATCTGGCCAGCTGTTCTGGGCCACTACTATGATTGTGCGTAAACATCTCGTAATGATTTTTCTGACTAATCAAGTACACATCCAAGAGTCAATTAGATATCCAAAGATCTAATATGAATGGATTTCACCCTCTTTGAATAGTCTTTAATTTTAAAGTTGCATTATCAATCATGTGGAATATGAAGTCTTTAGGTAGAAGATCTTGGCATAAAACATCTCATTTTGGTGAAGTTTTTAGTTTAATTCTTGCATAGTATTTATTAGTAGCTGTTATTAGCATGCTTTGTGTAAATGCCATTTCAACAATGATCTTTCTCCAAACTATATCATGAGATTAACAAAGGTAAACCAATGATTTCCTTTACAACCTATGAATACAACCCATGATTAGTTTGGACATGTCTAGTAATAACTGTTTTTTCTATCTTACCCGTTTGACCCATTACCCATAAAGTACAAGCAAATTCGCCAACTTTCATACGAATGACGGAATGAGTTAATACACCAACCTCAATTCCCTTCCATATCATGGCTGCTTTACACTAGTGCTTAAAAAACCCATAATAACTATATTAGCTTATAACTCATAGAAAATAAACTTTGGTGCTCCTGGCAACAGCAATTTAAGACATCAACTAAAAGTACAAACTTGAATGAAAATGTGTAACAGAATGTTTCCACCACATAAAGATTAGGAAATTATTAAAGAGTTACATTATAATTTATAATGGCTCTCCCATTTGAAGTTTTAACAAGGAAAATGGATTAATCAGGTGAAATAGTTAATACATAAAACCATCTTAACTGTTCCATTAAAAGTTAGATTATTATTAGAATTATGTATTTTTTTGGTGTTTGGGTATACTGACTATGATAATGATTATTTGGGTCAAAATTTTGTTTTAAAGTAGATCATTTAAATCATTACCAAATTCTTGAATCTTTAAACACTATTTATGTTATAAGACTTCCTAGACCTACCATAAACCATTAGTTAAGGCAATAATGGAATGACAAAATCTATACCTTGTACATGGCAATAATCGAACCCAATAGCAAGATGGTTCAACTGAACAACTGGGGCTTCAAAACAATGCACCAATCTGTAGTAACAAGAACCGATAATTGAAATAATTAAACGCAAAACTTAAATAATTGAAAAACTCGAATTAACTGTCAAGTGGGTGGTCATCAGTTATGGTTTGAATAATCAAGTTTTAATAAACCAATGTTTTTTGTTTATTTTATAAACAATATATTATTTATAAGAAACATTTGTTATATTTTTCATATATAATAATTACCTCCCTTTGTTACAAACTAACAAACTAGCTGCATTTTATCCAACTATAAAACATAACTGAATTTATTGACTATATATACTTCTTGAATGACTCATGCTCAAAACGAATGGCAACCAAATTAACTAAACCGCCTTTACTTGTAACAAACATTTTAACGAAATATCAGTCATAAGTTTAGTTTGATCTTATAACCCAACCAAATTAAATCGACACATCTCACCCCAAATGCTATGATGTTCTTAACAGTTTTTTTAGTTTGAGTAGGGATGTAAATTTTTGACACGTACCTGTTAACACAACCCGACACGACTCGAAATTAACAGGTTTCGTGTCTTAAACATATCGACACGTTAAGTCACTATAACGTTCGTGTCTAAACATGTTAAATATATGTTAACCTGTTAAGACCCGTTAAAAAATGTTACAAATCATGATTTAGACTAATATAAAAGATGAATCTCGATTTAATCAAAGAGCAAGACAATATGTCGACGAACACAGAAGAGAATCTCTCAATCTAGAATGTAGATTATTAGAATAATAATCTACTAAGAATTAATACAAAACTATTGATGAACCTAAACAAAGAAAAAGAGAAAAACCCTAATAGGAACCAAAGAGAAAAAGCTGTGTGTTTTTGTGTGTACGTTTCAAAAAGAACACCAAAAACCACTTTAAAACATCTGCCACATTCATTTGGGCTGCACCTGACCCAAACAGCAACCACTCAGCCCAGCAGCAACATAAGCCCAACCACAACAGCAACATCATGAGCCCAGCAACAATAGATTAAGCCCAGCAGCATGTAAATAACAACACAATCAAAGAATACATGTTTAGAACATTAAATTGAGATAATCATCAAGTATATTTTCAACAAGAAACCTATTTATAATTTTTAATTTTTAAAAATACAAATATACATATTATATTATTATTTAAAACAAAACCCTCATATACATATTATATTATTATTTAAAACAAAACCCTAATCTACCACCGCCCCTGCCACCACCCCCACTTCATCATCACCATCATCATCATCATCATCATCATCATCTTCATCTTCATCTTCATCTTCTCATTATCATCATCATATTCATCACATCATCCACCCTCAAATTATGATTTGAAATTCAAAATCAATTATACACATCAAAAACCCTCCACCACCATTGTCACCCCCATCAAATGCCAACCCACAAACCACCCGACCACCACAACCATCCGTCAACAGCCACCGCCACCATCAGCCCACCGCCACCGCCACCCGTCCACCGCAACTGCCACCACCCGCCCACCACCACCGCCACCACCCGCCGACCGCAGATCTGAAGAGAAAGAGAGAGTAGAGTAGAGTAGAGAGAGAGATGTCTGAGATTGGTTAAAAACCTCCCAAAGAACATATAATTTAAAATGTGGCAGCGACGGATGGTGGCGGTGGACGGGTGGTGGCGGTGGCGATGGACGGGTGGTGGTGGTGTTTCCTGTGAGAACATAGAGAGAAAGAGAGGGTAGAGAGAGAAATATGTTTGGAGTGGGGTGGAGTGGGTGAGTTTTAATAATTAAAGGTAAAAAGACCAAACTACCCTCATGTGCAAGACACGTGATCTGACTTAACGGCCAAATTTAACGTCTGTTAGAGGAAATGGCGAAACGTGCAAGCTTTTATAAACGTAAAGGATGTTTACTGTAATTTTCTTAGTTTAAGGACAAAAGCTGAAATTTGCTACAAAAATAAAGAACAAAAAATGTAATTTACTCTTTAAAAAAATATAAAAATACATATCATTTAAATTTTAAAGATTACAACAAAGGCCTATTTATTATACAAATTGTTGGGCCAAAAACATGAGGCGTTTAAATATTGAATGACCCATTTACCAACAATTAGGTTTTAATGTTTACAACAATAAGCATATCAGTAGACATTCAGAATTTATACAGCTCCATCTTCTTCAAAATAAGGGTTTGGGTTCTTATGTTCATCTCTTCACCTTCACCTTCACCTTCACCTTCACCTTCACCTTCACCTTCACCTTCAGTCTCACCATAAATCGTTCTCTTGACTGTTTTAAGAGTGGCGGAGGCCTCGATTGTTAGACCAGTGTCGGCTCGATGGTTAGACCAGTGTCGGCTCGGCCTCCTCCTTGGAGTTGAGGTAGAGTTATCGTCATCTTTGACCGGTCAACGGTTGTTTTGGCGGCCATCATTTTTACCCCTCTGCTGCTTTGTTTCTCCGATACCAATGTAGATCTAAGACTTGCGACCACGAATGTGGTTGTCGTTGATGGAAATGATGAGGGCTTCATGGTGTCGATGATGATGAGGACTTTTTCATCTGAGACTAGACAAACATTCATTGCAAGATGGGCTTTGTTGTTGGCCATATGGTTCTACAGCTTCTACTGCCTTTGTTGTTGCTTTCGTGTTCAGTTTCGATTAAATCTGATGTAACCGGAGTGTGTCGGTTGTTTCGGCGTGGCTATCATATACTAGTTAAATTTTTATTTCTGAGTAACTTAGTTTGTAGTTATTGATAAAACTAAAACTTCATGCAAAAAATGATTTAAGACAATCTTTGGGGCATGTCTGGAGTGGATGTGGTCATGAAATATACTAAGTAATCAAATAAACAATGTAATAATTAAAAAAATTATTATAATTTAATTATCTTGTTTGATTATATTTTATACAAATTGATAGTTGGTAAAGACGAATGAATGAAATACAATGGTGGTATTGTTGGTGGTGGTGAGAATGAAGGGTGAAAGACGGAATGCAACTTATGCAAGCTAGTTGGTATTTAATTTGATAATTTGAAGAGTAAATTATAAAATGTTTCATTTATTAATATATGAAATTTCATGGTACGTTATTTAGTTTTAATTATCACATTTAATGTTTTTTTTAAATAAATTTGCATAACTATTATCTTTTATACTAACTATCATTCAAATGTACAGTTAACTTAATTTTACATGACAGACATGTTTGTCATCTGCTTCCTACATCTAATATATTAAAAAAAAAATTTAAAAAGGCAATCGCTGCTCTAGATTGAATGTCCATAATAAAATACACAATTTGCTATCGGGCTTCGGTCCTTGATTAGCTGAATGAAAATATCAAATAAATGGTAATGTTAATAAAAGGGTGTGTATTTATAAAGCACAAATAATAATGCTTCACATCCACCAAAAAAATAATAATGAAAGGAATCTAGATATCAAAATACACAAAGTAAATATGTAGGTTCAATTCATCAAAAAGTAAAGGTTTTCAAAACTTCAAGGGGCTTGAATGGTGGAGAAGATGTTGTGAATGGTGGTGAAGATGACTGATCAATGAGAGGAAAATGCTGGATTTAATAGTATTGAGCGTAAGATGGATGCAGGTTCACCGACTTACCCAATGCTCTAATATTTTGTAATTTTCCTGTTTTATTTAAAATTATTAAAAACTTTTTATTTTTTAATATATTAGATGTAGAAATCAAATGGCAAAAATGCCACTCGTGTGAGGGGTACATGACCGAGTTAACTATGTATTTGGATAAGTGTTAATGTAAATGATAATATGTGTGTTAATTTTTATAAAAAATAACATTACATGTAATTATTTAAACTAAAGTACGTATCATGTAATTACATATATTAATAAATAACATAATTTCTTATTTACTATAAATTATATAAAATCAAATTTATTTTTTTCTGAGTTAATGAGTCTATTAAATCTTTACAAAGTTAAATAGGTCTTTCATTGAATAAACAATAGTTATGTGAATATAAATATGATTAGAGTAGGCATTTTCATTGACAAACACAATCATTTAACAAAAACAAAATATTATAGCGCTGTTATAATAGTACTGAGCCATACATCTTTTAACATAATCACGATCGACGAGTGCTATTCTTGTGCACAAAAAGAAGTCATGGTGTGACCACACCGTCACAAATGATAATGTTACATCATAATATTATATTGTATAGTTATTATTATAAATGATGAATATAGACGTATAACAATGAACATGCTGCCTTTTATCATCCCATGAACAGCACTCACGCACTAATATGATACACTTTACCTTTTCCACTTTCTTTGGAGGACAATAACCTAAATATGGTTGAATTCTTGAGATGATTGGAGTTGTTTGATTTGTTAATTGTGATTAGGACATTGTGTGTTCCAACTTTCAAAACAAAAAGAGGCATGCATGATTGATTTTTATTTGGCTTTTGCATCTTTCTGGTCAAAGATTCACATTCATCAAGATTCCTCCACTAGTCAATTAATTATAATCCTTTATTATTACTATATTATAAAGACCTTGTTATGCAGCATTTAATGTCTGGTTCAGCTTTCGAGTCGACCAAATCTAGTCATTCTTAAGTTTGAGATGGGTCTTGAGGTCGTAAAATTACCATCCGATGATCAAGTCAGTATATGTAAGTATATAACAAAAATATAGGTAACTATATAAGGTATATCTTATATAGGAAGAAGGCAAAACAATGGACAAAGTCTATTAAAGAGGTGTTAAAGAGTTGTATTCGTTACACACCAATTGATAAAACTAAACTTAAAAGCTAAAACGTAAGAGTAAACTTTCTTATCAAAATTTCATTGTCACTAAGGCATACACTACTAAGGCACCTTGCCCCCGGTCTTACTAACCATCGAGACCTTCAATGAATATACCCATAGCGTAATAATCAATATATAAAGTTTAAGTGGCACATATGCAAAGCATAACACAAGATAACCATTTAAAACATATGTATCATGACACTATTAACTCATCCGGATATGTGATGCAATGTTGTATGTTTGTGATCTACTACATCCCATGATTTTACTTTGTTAAAGCCAAATGTAATACGATAATCCTAAATTAGGACTAGTATAGTAATTTTAAGCAAGGTTAAACTAAATGAAACCTTATCTAATGTCTACTTGATGCCTCTAGACTAATTGTGTCTTGTGGATATTTTCGTTTGGCTTCTTAAACTTATTTGAAGTTAATTCGAATGGGAGAATTCGAATGAATTGGATTTCTATCTATAGGCCTCCTGGGCCTTCATTACATATCATAAGTAGTAGCATGGTATGCTCCTTAAGCTGTAATAGTGATGAGTCACTAATAGGCGTCATGCACCAGACTTCTTCATGAACTTCCAAAATAGTACGACCTATAATGACAAGAGTTACGTTTTGTAACTCTGTCCTTGTCAAGATTAAATTCACATGTGTCAACTCTAGTTGCTAACCTTACTCGCTATGTTATTAGTCGTAATATCTTGATGGTTACGGTCTGTAACATTATAAAAGTTCTTATATCTTTTACTTTTTTTTTGCATTATTACTATAGGGTATCCTCCCCACATTAAGAAATTTCCTCCTCGAAATCTGTGATTGAAATAGATATGCTTATTTCTCCATCATCTTCGACTCCAATTCTCAACTTAATTCAAGATCGCGCTTGAATTCCCATTGCACTTGTAGAAGTTTGCACTAGCTTTTTCCCTAATTTGTTAATTTGTTTGTCTAATACTTGAAGTTGCTTTTCTGTGAATGTTAACTTTTTATTCACTTGGATTTCCTCAAGGGGTATTATGAGAGATTCATCTGATAAATATATCCTTAAATTGGATACATGAAACGTATGTGAATTTCGGTTAGTTTGTTAAGTAATTTCAAACGATAAGCCACAAGACCTACTTAAGATATTATCTCAAATGGTCATATGTATCTTGGATTTAGCTTACCTCGCTTCCTGAATTAGATAACTCCTTTTCAGGGTGATACTTGCGGCATAACTCTATCTCCCACATTAAATTCCAAGGGCCTTCTTATTTATCCTCGTAACTTTTTATGTTGATCTCGTGTGGCTTTAAGTCTTTGATTTGAATTTTATTGTCAGTGTCTCTTTTATGAATTTAGGACTGCTTATTTGACTTTCACCAATCTTCCTCCAACATACGTGAGGCCTACATTTACTCTTTTCAAGGATTCAAATGGGGCCATCTTAATACTAGTATGATAACTATTGTTATATTTGATTTATATTAAGGGTAGCTGATCATACCGATTTCCTTCAAATTCAGTAACACAATTCCTAACATGTCTTTCATTGGTTGGATGGTACGTTCACTTTGTCATGTGTTTGACGTTATAAGTCGTACTTAGTTGTAAGCAAGTACCTATTTTCTTTCGAAAACTTTGCTAGAACCTTGAAGTGAATCGGTTATCCCTGATAGATACAATGGATATGGGTACTCCATGTCTTGATATTATATATGTAATATATATTTTAACTAATTTATCTAACTTATAATATACTCGTAGTGGGAGAGAGTGGCCGGACTTTGTTAATCTATCTACAATCAAAATTATCGCTTCATATCCAAGTCTAGTTTGGGGAAGTTTCACTATAAAGTCCGTCATAATCATTTCCCACATTCAGAGTTGTAATTTCAAGCTTTGAAGATAATATGGAGGCTTTTGATGTTCTATCTTAATTTGAGAACATGTAAAACATTTTCAATGAATTAGGCAATTCATTTCTTCATTCCTAACCTATTGACTTTCATATTTTAATACATCTTATTATTGTTAGGATGTATGGTGTATTTTGATTTATGGGCTTCTTCTAACATCACACCTCGATGATTTCAGCATCTTGGAATCTAGATTCGATTGTCAAGCCTTAGGATACTATCCTTATATGCGATTAACAATTTCTCCTTTCTATCACGTTGTTGTTCTTTAAGTCAACTACTTTAAGTTCTTGAGCTTCATTACACATGTCATTAAATTACTTATCTGTGCAAAACCTAAATCATTTGATAACTTATAGAACCTTTAATAATTGATAAATTATATGGTAACAATCTTTCTTCTTCAATACCATAAGAGGAAGAGCACCAAATTTACCAAATTTGTATCCAGATTAGAAAGTCGATCCGTGTCTAGTTTTATGTCATCAGGATGAAGACTGTGTTCCTTCGGCCCAATGGATTGGTTTTCACTCAAACACATGGTTCCGAACGCGAATGAAATGATTTAAAATAAAAATTACAAATGAAAATTGAGAATTTAGGACCATAGCGGACTGCTATGGGTCTTTAAGGCAACCATAACGGTCCGCCAAAAAATGACGTTAGAAACTTGGGATTTGAGTTTCATAGCGGACGACCAAGGAAAATAGGTAGCGGTATGCCAAGGTGGTCTTGAATGCAAGTATAGATTGTGGTCTTGAATGTAAGTATTCCGTTGTATATGTGTATTGTTACATGAATGGTACAACTGGTCGCGCCTGTGGGTTAGGGTGTGACAAATACACAATCATCAGAATTCATTATCATATCGGTTAATAAAGATAACGATTAGATAGTTTTTAAACATTGCAATTTATCTACCAAATATATATCTTTGCTCAAGCAACTTTATATGATGGGCTAATTAGAGGGAAATCATTCATAACACAAAAAAGGCTTGCAAAGACAACCAAGAAATTCAATACCGGTAGTTTACACACTTGATGCATCAAAATGTTTGAACATATGGATATGCAAGATTCTAAGATTATCATAATTTATTTTCTCGTTAAACATGCACTCGGATTAGTTTATAATGAGGAGTTATATTAATTGTGACTTATAAGTACATAATCAAAGTTATATTTTGTTACATAGCATATGTAGCCTACTAATATATAAAAGGAATTTATATTTTTATTGGTATACAAAGGTAACATTCTAAACCACAATTTGAGAACAAAACAAATCATGAATACCAACCAATAGAGAGATCTATACGCAAGTAATTGCATTATTGAGTAAAAAGGATGCATCATGAGTTTTGGACGTGACTAAAGTTACAAAAGAGTGGTCATTCACAAATTGTTTAGATGACATACTTGGAGTACCAGAAAAGGCTATGACCGGGTAACCAAATCGGGTAACAAATCATTAATTATATAAAAAAAACTATATTTGTTAATATATATATATACACTAAATTTGACTTGTCTAGCATAAAATTTGGAAACTAAAACTTAAAAAAGTATATTTGTAGGGAACGATAGGGTTACCCGCTAAAATCTATATGTTTGGTATCTCTTATTTGTATTTATGTCTGTCTATCTATCGATCTATCTATATATATATATGTATGTATGTATGATGTGTGTATGTATATATAGGTATATGGGTGTGTATGAAAGAAAGAAGTATTTATATTACGATAACTAGCGGGAACGGTCTAAACCATTAGTTAATTACTGAAAATGAAATGAAATTTATATAATTTCAGTATATCAGGTAATTTTTCTCAATTTTTTTTAACTCCCCTACTTTATATCTTCACTCTATTACACGTAACAAGTTTAATACACATATGAATGTCATAAAATTATAGTCAAGTTACACGTGTGTAGCTGTTGGTAATATATAAATACACAAAAATATATGCATATCAATTCAAGAAAAGTAACATAACAACATTGTATTTTAATAGTCATGTCATTATCTTTTGTAAACACATAAAAATAAATGATTTTGATTAGTTTTTCGAGTTCTCAAAAATTATTAGTAGTTTTATAAAAAATCATTACATGTATTTTTTGAGACGCACATCTAATTAGACAATCTTAATTCTTTTATAAGCATACATGAATTCCCGCCTAACAAGTAAACATCTAACTAAACAATCTTGATTCTTTTAATACTTCATGATAAGTATTAAAAGTGATCTTTTTATAAAAAAAGCATTTCATATTCTACTGAAACCAAGATTGTTTACTATCAATAAAAAAAAATTATATCTAAACTCATGATGGAAATTGAGAAGTGATCCTCTAAGAAATTAGCATATGGTTGACGTAAACAAAGTGAACAAAGAAATCAATTCAAAGATCATGTGTTATATGTAAATTTAATAGTGGAGTGAGTTTAGGAAAGTAAGTTGAAAATCAATTAATCAAAACTACGTAGTTTTGATATTGAATTAGACAAAATAACGTAGTTTTGGAGTGTTTCGCATGTAAGGTTACATGCGTGACAATCTCATATTCACTTTCCTCATATATATATATATATATATATATATATATTTAGGGGGTGATTCAAATAAAAAAATCATTTTGCCTAAAAAGTCTAAAAATAAGAGTATGATGGGCATAAAATTATTTTTTTACTACTTTTTCACACATGCACATTGAACAAACTAATATTTGATATAACAACAAACTTAAATATTTTCACTATCTTGTGTAACAACTTATTGATATATTAACACCCAATAAGATGATTAAAAATACTAATTACTAATATCAAACAACTTAATTTTTCAATACATTTCATATTGCTGTTTTGTTTAGATGTGTTGTTTTGATGTGTTTGTTTGCTGTATTGTTTTGTTGTTCTTGTTTGTTATGTTGTATTTAATGTTTTGTCGTGTTGTTTTGTTATTTATACTACTTAAAATATATTGTAACGTTTTACGTTTTTGTGCTGTTATGTTATTTTTGTGCTGTTTTAACATTAGATAATACTAACATATGTATTTTTAGTGGTGTTGTTTTATAATATTGTAGTATTTTACCACATAAATTTAGTGTTTTTTTGTTGTAAATTATATGTTGTTTTATTCTTAAAATGTGTTGTTTTATTCTCTATGTTTAAATGTTAGTAAAGAGTATAATTACAATCTTATTTGAATGACTTTAATTTTTTTTATTATAACACTTATTTTATTTATAATTTTTAATAGAAGAGTAACAAGTTGGGTTAACCTGTTCACCGGACACAAATTCTGACTAGACGTCAGAAACAAAAATGGTTGAATAAACTTATTTATTTGTCCGTAAAAAATTACTCAAAAATATGCATAAAACTTTCGTTGTAACGTGAAAATGTCGATCCATAATCTAATTTAAACTTGCAAATAGTGTTCTGTAAGTTATAAGTTTAAATTAACTCAATATATATAGGGAACGTTTATGGTAGAAAATGATCAAATCGTGTGAAGCGAGTGAAGCAATAGGAGGATGTCGCGTGACGTCTGTGCGTTTATATATGGAGGGGTATTTTCGTCCGTCGACTTATTTTTGTCCGTCGACTTATTTTCTTTCCTTCGTGCGTGATATTATAACTCTTTTGTTGAGTAGAAGTTGAAGGTTTCGAAAAACCTTGTGTATTTGATATTTTAATATGCATAATTTAATAAGAACTTTGAATGGTTTATTAAGAATTTTGCATAATTATTTAAGAACCTTGAATGGTTTAGATATAGTTGTGAATGGTTTATCATTAGTTTTGAATGACTTACAACTATTTTTGGAATGACTTGAGTAATACATGTAGAACATTACGTGGAAAGTGTATATCTTGCATGATTTTCAATCTAACCATTGAATGGTTTGGGACTATTTTTGAATGACTTATAACTAGTTTTGAAAGGCCTATAACTAGTTTTGAAGAGCTTGCATAATATGTTTCGAACATTGCGTATATATTATTATAACTTGCGTAATAAATTATATTGTGTGATTTCATAAATTATTACGTAAGAGTTTTTGTGTGTCGTTTTATAATCATGCTTGAGTATTGAAATTACCTTATTACCTTTATTAGTAAAAAAGGGTGGAATTATCACGCAATGCATATTAAGCGCTTGTATTTTTAAACAAATGGCCCAAATTGCTTCGTACGTTTCGCATGTTTTTAATACTTTTTATAGTAATTAACCCCTATATATATATATACACCATGATCGCTAAACATCCATATTTATATATTTTTAGTGAGATTTCTATATTTGTATAATACTTTTTGTTATTGCAACTAAAATTATATACTTGCATTTGAATAATAGAGTTGTGAATAAAATCATTCTTTTAAGAAGCCGTTTAAATTGTTAAAGTATGACAATTTGACGTGCAACCGATAATTTAATAAAACAATGTCTTATTCATATAATAAGAATTATGACAGCAAACATAATTTTCTTTTATAATATTGCAAAATAAGTTTAGAATACATACGAGTATTTAAGTTTATTTAATTTAAGAGTAATGATTAAATAAATCATGAGTATTATGTTATTAAATATTTACTCTAGCAAGTCTTATTATTCTATTTTGTTTTTTTAATATTTTGTTATTTATTACCCGATGCTCACTCTTTCACTCTTTTAGTTCCCACTAGTTAAAGTTATTTTCTCTAATACTATTTTTATTATTTAATATAATTACTTATATGTAATTTTAATCATATATTATTTTTAAAAAATTGTTTTACAATAAAAATTTAATTGTTAACTATTTAATTGAATATTTTATTTGTGCAATTTATTTCATAATTTCTAACCTAATATCATATGTATCCAATTTAAGTTTTTTTTTCTTATAACCATTTTACTCAACCAAGCATATGACTTTATATACCCCATTTTTATATTTATTGAAACTCATCATCCTTTTTGACAGCACCACCGATTAAAAATTGAAGAACCAATGTTAAATCACATTCAGAGGCGTCTCTACAGTATAAACATTTAAAGCAATCGCTTTAGGCTCTCAAATTTCAAGGGCCCCCAAATTAAAAAAATATATATATATGTATATATATTTTTTAAGCTGAAATATATATTATAATCTAATCAATATTTGTGTTCTTAGAGACAAAGAAATGATAACAAAATAATTGAAGTTTTATCGAGATCGACTTACAAATTTTGGTTAATTGAGGTCAGCTTATGAAACTTAATTCCTTAAAAGTTTATCGACTATTCATGGCTGAGATTATTTTAGGTTAATCAACTCTAAACTATCTTTTGCAATTCATCACCTAATCTACTGCTATTGTTGTCTGATTTAGATTTATGCTCAACTATTTTAATTTATTATTGTTTTTTTTCTCAGTTTAATATATTGTTGTCTATTTGTCAGTTTAATCTATTGTTGTTTTTTTTGTTTTAATATACAAATGCAGTTGATTTTATTTTCGTTTTAATATATTGTTGCATGTTTATCACTTAATCTGTCCTAAGTTGTTTTCTACCAAACTATAAATAAATTTCATTACATCGCCGGTCGAAAGCAAAGATGTTTAAGAACAATATATAGACGAGTGCCTCAAATTTTTATTTCGCTTTAGGCCCCCAAAATCATTGAGCCGGCTCTGATCACATTCCTTCATAATCACAAATCATAAAAAATAAACCAATGTCTGATCAATTTTCTTCACAGTCGTGCTCCAATAATTAAATAATTCAATAGCAAATCCTTTCCATCGGTGTTATTTCCCTCAAAGTTGGATGTGTTTTTTCCGATTGTTAATCCTATGTATCTTTTTTGTTTAATATACTCATCACAATTTTTTAATATACTCATCATAATTTTTTGTTTAATAGCAAACTCTGCATTTTTAAAGATTCTTTTCATATCCTAATTTACTCTGAACCAATATCATAACCAAGTTTTCCTTGATTACTAGTGAGTCTCTTGTTCGTTTGAATATTAACAATGAACTAGCTACACAGGTTTATTTGTATCAACAACGATTTTACCATTTATTTTCATTTGTATTTTATTATTTTTTATGTTTCTGTTTATTTGTATATTTGATTTCTTTTGTATTTAGGTATTTACTTAGTGATCAATTGAAAATTATGGTTTATGAGAAAATACAAAATTTTAAAATTAAAATTTGAAATTTTAAACTCTTACAAAAACAAAAGTAAAATGGTTATTTAATAAAATGTTTTTAGTGAAATGAATAAATTTAACTAGTTTTCAAATGCATTATATTTTTCAAGTTTATATGAATATATATGAAATTTCCCAATGTATATTTAATTCTTTATTTTATGATAAAGATGATAAAGATTCTTCTTTTTGCCGAATTCTTTTACCATCTCTGGCAAGTAATTGGCTGATTGAAACCAATCATACAATCACTAGAATTGAATTCATATTAAATATTTAAAGTTCATGTGCATGAATGCACACATATATCTTACAAAATCACATCTCAACAACTTCTCGTGTATAAATAACAAACTAAACACACGAACAAATCACAACTCACAAGTCTGATTACACATATGTAAATCCCTCAACCCACACTATAAAACCATCGGCATATTCATCAGTCATCACATCATTCACCTTAACTAATGGCCCTCCGAACAGCCATAGCCAAGCGTCTGTATAAACACCGGTTTCCGGCGAGTCTTCACCACCAGCTTTTGACGTCACCGGAGCCGCCTTCTACCACCACCGCATACGCTGGATTCTGTAACAGACTCCACCACCGGACACAACTTAACCAATCACCGAGACCGAGCTTGTCGGGATTGTTTTACTGTGATCCGTGTGGTTTGGATTCTGGTGGATTGTCTGGTGGTGACGTTAGGAAAATTGTGAGGTGTTCACAGTTGAAAAGTGTGAGATCTGCTATTAAGATGATCCCAACGAACTCGATTGCGTATGATGAATTTGTTAACATCTGCGTCGACGCGTGTGGTGATGGTGATCAAGGCGTTGAGGTTGCAAAGGTGTTGGATGTGGCGGGAGATGTTCTTGTTTTGGGGAACGTTGTGCTCCTCCGTCCTGATCAGGTATGAAACTTGTCCCTGATCGAATATTAGAGATACAAGTAGGCTAGCATTTAAACACACACACCACTTAATCTGTCACATCAGATTTGCATCTAGTTCTAAAAAAAGTACTCGATCTCCTCATTTGATACGTTCTTCTACACACACCATTTAATATAGGTGTAGTTGTGAAAGAGCTGCCTACACCATTCGTTTGAACATGTTCGAAATCCAGACGAGGAGGGGGCGTTTGCCAACATAGTGTTTCGTCTTCTGGGTCGGTCTTGAAAATTCCTAAAAGACCGTAGGCCCGGGACGAGAATGAAAAATTGACCCTATAATACAATGTATAAAAAAATCTAAATCAAATAACTTGTGTAATGTGATCAAAGTGGCAAAGTCCATCGCGTATAGGTCTTCTCAAATATGTCCTTGAAATCTTGAATGTTTTTTTTTTAATTTAGGTATTATTATATTAAATTGGATTTAGATTGAGTAATGGTATTAATTTAACACTGTTTAAAATGTAACTGAACTCTATTTATATATTGATTTAACATAAGAATTAATAGGTTAAAATAATTAAAATGTTATTGGCTATGTTAATAAGTTTATTATAGTTTATAGTTTTTTTTAAATACATCTATATCTTTCTACTCTAATAAAAATGTATCTTAGATTGACACGTGGCGGCACCATATTCATTCTCACCAAAATTTTCCCGCTTATCTCTCCTATTAAATAATTACCTTAATTATCAATAATATTATTTAACTTTTTTTAGAACAAAAATAGTTTTTAATACATTTTAAAAAGATCTTCTTATTAATGTTATTTCTAAAATAATTTTTATAGAATAAGAAATTTTTACAAAACATCAAACTTTTTTAAAATTAGTGTTTTTAAAAAGTTAATTTTTTATAAACAAAAAATAATTAAAATTGAAATTTATAATAAGAAAATTATTAAAAATGATATTTTTTAATACGGTTTGTTTTGAAACAAAATATTTATTATTTTTTTTGGAAAAAAAATTTTAAACCAAAAGTTTAAAAAGTTGATATAATTGTTTTATTACATATTGTTCTTACTATACGTAATTTCAATGATATTGTATCGTAAAATATCGTTTTATACTTGATAAATTTTTATTATATTTAATATTTTATTTGTTCAACCGGTGTAATACACGGGTTTACTAAAGCTAGTATTTATATATAATACTAAAATAGTAACTTGGGAGAACACTTGGCACATTCTTAGGCCCCCTAAGTTTGTTTTTCCCGCATCTCTTTTCTGTTAAATAATTACCTAAATTAAAAAAAATTAAATGATTTTAAATTTTTTGGATTACAAATAATTTTTAAATAAATTAAAACATATGTCTTTTTATTAATTTTATTTTTAGAAATCTTTCTACTATAATAAAAGAATAACTAAGAGATACACATGGCATCATCAGATTCTTTCTCACTAAAATTTTTTCGCTAATCTATCCTATTAAATAATTACATTAATTACTAATAATATTTTTTATTTAGATTAAAAATAGTTTTTTTAATAAATTAAAAAAATATTTTTATTAATGTTATTTTCAGAGAAATAAATTTAAATAACATAAGAAATTTTTTAAAACATTTAACTTTTTTAAAAACATAAAATATTTTAAAATTTATATTTTTAAAAAGAAAAATTTATATTAAATTAAAAATAAATAAAATTTGGAGCTATATAAGGAAATTTTAAAAAACATATTTTTTAAAACGGTTTACTTTGAAACAAAATGTTTTTTTTTAAATAAAAGCAGTTTAAAAACAAAAATTTAAATAGTTGATATCATTATTTTTTTTATTACTTATAGTTCTCAGTCAAACGTAATTTTATCATATCTTATTTTTAATATATCGTTTAATAATTAATAAATTTTTTATTTTATTTAATATTTTATTTTTTCAACCCGTGTAATACACGGATTTACTAAAGGTAGTATACATATATAATATATAAAAATATTAAAAATTTCAGCCCTTGAAAAGATTGGCTCTGGGCGGTCACCCACCAGTCTCCCTCTTAGGGCCGCCCCTATTGTCTTCATCTTAACAGTGTCGCAAATTAACATTTAACAATAAACACCTATTTCCCCTCTATCAAAGGTCTTACAATTAAATATTGCGTTCAATATTATCATGTTTTACCATAATATTTTAAAAGTCATCTGTCTATCATAAACCGTAACTTATAAGTAACTTTTCATTAACAAGAAAGAAACAAGAATCTTCCCCAAATTCTCACTTTATAAACTTCTTTCTTTCCCATTTTCAAATGTAACATCCAATTTGTGATTATGCATAATATCATATTCACGATCTAATTAATCTCGATATGTAATCAATAACTATTTCCTGAAACATATTGTTTCAGGTTGCAAAATCAATGGAGAAAGTGATCTCACAATCCATAGCAATCCCAAATGATCCAAGGAAACAAGAACTCCAAGAACTAGAACGACAAAAACGTTTGATCGATCAAAAGGCCATATCCCAAGTTCGATGTGAGCTCTATTGCGGGCTTGGGTTTTTGATCATACAAACATTAGGATTCATGAGATTAACATTTTGGGAACTAAGTTGGGACGTAATGGAGCCGATTTGCTTCTTTGCCACATCTTTCCATTTTGCTCTTGCTTACATGTTCTTCTTGAGGACATCTCAAGAGCCCACTTTTGAAGGCTATTTTCAACGGCGATTTAGGGCGAAGCAAACAAAGCTTATAGGTGTTCACAAGTTTGATTATGAAAGATACAACGAGCTTTGTAAGATCTTTTACTCTGATCACCGAGGTATTATGCATTTTCGTCATTTGGAGAGATCAAGAAGGGCTTTTAGTTGAACTTTGAACCAAAAATTATCCCTTATTGTTTGGATTGTTATGATTGTATTAGATTGAGGGATTATTAATAACTAGTGGCCGTGGTTTGGATCTTTGTGTCCTGAAACAATTACCATGTTGTTCCTTTCTATTTTTGTGATCAACCAAGGTTTTAAGAAGGCCCTCAAGTAAATTTTGTAAATTTTAAATCTTTTTCTTAGATTTGATAGACTTTAAATGTGAAATGTTTTTTTTTAATCTAAGATGGCAGAAAAACCAAAATCTAATGGAAAACTTAAATTAATTGGGTTGGGTATAAGATTAATTATAAAAATATTACAAGTTTGTATCTCATCTGAATATATTAGAATATTGCATAATTATAAAAAATATATTAAAATATATTTTAAAATTGTTAGAAATTTGAACAAATTAAAGATATAAATTTATTGATATTTCAAGTTGCATATAGAAGAGTTTAAGGACGCTTGTATTCAAGGAGCTGAACGCAAACCAGCCCAATCATGATAATAATGGGCCTGGTATAAGAGTTCATTTTAGTGTCTTGGGCCGAGTAAACTTTAAAGTTTTTCAATTGTGACGTGGTTGTTTTCATTATCAAAATTGTATTGAAGAAAATTTAAAAAAGAATGAATTTTGCAGAAAACCAGAAAATAAACATTGAATTTAAGTAATTTCAGAAATTACTAATCATTAACCGGAATGTTATGTAGTCTCTATATGTACACATGTCATGTATTGTAATTTTTTGTTGCCACTAATAAAAAAATCTAATTGCAGTGCGGGAACGTTGGTGAAACTAACTAAACCACGTTAAAATCTCATATTGATTTACTGTTTTTTCTCATGTGTGTATAATATGTTCCGCTACGTATGCCTAACAAGTGGTATTAGAGCCTTAGTGTCTCTGTTCTCTATTCGATCTTCCCATTATTCCACGGGGTTTAGAGAATTTTTTTCTGATTAATTTTTTTAACGGGTTGCGATTGTTGATCAATGTATTTGTCACACCAATTTTGTGATTAGGGCTTTGAGAACCCGTGGAGTCACCATCCTTACCATCCAAATCTTGTTTCCACCGTGTCATTGATTAGGGTTCAACTCTTGAGTCACGACGCAAATTAAATATCACCATTATTTCATCACTATTAAACTGTTGTCACTATCATGTGGTTTGGTTTAGTTGTGTGATTATTGGTCAAAGCCGTCGTTCTTGTAGCCTGACTAAAAACATGAGAGCTGATTGGGAGCATAATTGAGAACCGTTGTACACTATTGTTTTTTCAACCTAGATCAGGAGAGACAGGTTCACTTGTATCTTGTTTTCTAATTAGGGTTTTGATTGGCTTGTTTGACTCGGTCTTGGCTATTCAGGTTCGAGGTGTTATTTGGGTTTGTTGCTCGACTTTGCTTTGATATGTGGTTTGGGCAATTGTTGACAGGAGTACATGGTGTGGTTTATTTGTTATTTTTTTGATTGAGTTATATCAACTGAAGAATTATTTTTGTAAATGAGAACAATGTGTTGAGTTCTTTTGGCAGTGTTGAGTAGAGCAACCACTAGGTTAAGGGCCTTGCCATTGATGTATCTATTCACTATTTCTCAATTATGTGTGTCCCTTATTTACTAATGATTGAATACAAGAAGGCCGTGATTGAGAAGTCTAATAGAACTGATTTCAGTTGATGGAAGATGGGAAGGCCGTGATTGAGAAGTCTAATAAAACTGATTTCAGTTGATCGAAGATGGAAATAGAAGCACTAAAAGAATCTGGACATGATTTTGGTAAAGAAAATGCTTGCGAAATATAATATATTTTTACATTTTATTAATTTCATATTCACTTTTGTGTATGCTAGCACTCATTTTATAATATATTTAATTATTGTCGGTAAATAATTGTTAAAATTATGTGATTACACGTATTTGATTCTGATTTTAAATTTGGACATGTCACAAATTGCCAAGGTATAATATTTTGCTTTTATAATTTATTTAAGTTCATATTATCATACATATTAATCCTTTTGGTCGGTGGCTACAGTGCCACCGTATCAAAGGCAAAGCACAATATACAACTTTTAAAAGTTCAAGTCTCAAAAGTACAATGTACAAGTGACATTGCTGAAATTATAAGCTCGTGATGCAACGATAGAGATTGGAACTGTCTGTGGTGAATTTTAGGCTCGATGAAGCCACCGGTGCCGGAGCTATGGCAGCGGCCACCGGTCTCTTTTTCAGTCGCGGTGATGGCTTTCCATTTGATTCCTCTCTCCTGATCAAGGGTTAGAGTGAACATGTAGTTGTGGTGGTGTGATGGTTGCGATAGTGGTCGCAGTTGTGGTGGGGTGGGGATGATAGAGTTGCGGTGGTTGTTGTAGTGAGATACTAGTGTTGCGGTGGTTGTTACGGAGAGAGAGAGAGAGAGAGAGAGAGAGAGAGATGAGAGAATGTGTTATTTGGTGGATCTGCGGTGACTGTAAGTTGGTTGCGGTGGTGGTGGGTGACGATGGTTACGCCGGTTGAAGATGAATGGTGATGGTGACCGGACGTTGGAAGAGAGGTTGGAGATGGGTTGTGGCGGTTTGTTTATTCAATGGACTTCAAAACTAATTTCTATGGATTTAATTTTTTGTTGGAATCCAAACGCTGGGCAATTTTGTCCATCATTTATTTTTCTGAACTATCTAATACAGTACTAGGAAATTAATCATTTTAAAAAATAAAGTTTTTTAAGTTATGGAAAGTTATGTCCATCTCAATGTTGACAAGGTATATGGACATTTATATCTATTATAATAATCATAAAATTATTAATAGTATAAAAATGATATATTTTTATTGACAAGGTATATGAACATTTAAATGGTTTCATCTGAAATGCTAACTCTTTTATTATTTAACAGGGTTTTTTTTACCTGTGTTAACACGATTATCACAGTTTCAAAAAAAACCCCTCAAACCCAAAGGAGACTCGCGGCAACGTGCGATTTTAATATCTAGTTATTTTTAAATTTTGAACAGATTAATTGTTTCCTAATGCCTTCATTTTAACAATTTAACTTTTGTCTCGCAACACGAACTGAGGGTTAGCCTTCACTAGTTTAAATTTAAATTATTATTAATTTTTAAACGCTCCTTGATTATTCATGAAAACGAATGTGAGTAGTATATTGTTTTAAGAGTTTATATTTATAAAATAATAACGGAAGTTGTAGACAACTTTTTCATCAATAACACCTTTTAAATGTTAAAAAATCTTGAGTTGTAAGAAGCTCCATAAATTATTGGTTCTTGTGTGTCTTGGAAAACACTGAAAATTGAGACAACCTCTTTTTAAAACATTATATAAAACTTATAACAGTTTTAATACAAAAACCTATGTTATATATATGGTTGATGGTGTGGTCCAAAACAAAAAAGTTGGGTTTTTAGTTCACTTAGTATTATTTAAGAAATAAAATATGAACGCAAATTACGCATTTTATTATGTGGAATAATTATTTCATGATGGGGTAAATCGTGTTCTCCAACGTTGTTAATGTCGTGCCCTTGACGTTGGTCTTCAACCACTTGTCTAAACATCTCGAAATTCCATTCTCACACGTGTTGGATGTCAGAATAGCTTAAGTATCGTACTTTCTAAGTTTTAATTAATTATTATTATAACCAGTTTTAGATTACAAAATTATTTGATAACTCGTGTTAGGGTTGTTTACGAACCGAATTAAGTCGAATCACGATTAGCTTGAGTTTGATTTGGTTTGTAAAAAAGTTGAGTCGAACTCGGTTTTGTTTATAGATGATCTGAACCAAGCTGACTCATTTGTAAACGAGTCAATTTCGAGCGAGGTTTCAGCAATGAACTATTGGGACATTTCTAGACTCGGTGCTTGCTAGTTTGTAGCAATTGTGACTATCAAGCTAAACCTCGTACATATATTAAAATACATATTGGTTTAGTTTGCTAAACAAGTCGAGTGGAGGTGGCTCGTTTTGCAAACTAGCCATTTTAAAAAAAATATTAAAAGTTTTTCGAGCGAATTTCAAATTATTTTAACAATGTTGCTACTTGTGTTTTATGACTTGCATGATCATTTTAATTATTTTGTTTTTAATTATAAAAATACTAAAGCATCATAATAATATAAATACCATTCACCATTCCTAATAAAACACATATAGTAAATTTTACAGTGGAGAAAGATACTAATGACAAATAGTATAAGTTGACTGTATGCTCTATTTTAGCAAAACACTTACGTTTATTATGACGAGGTGATTGAGATGTATAGTTGTGCCCAATGTTTTCAGAACCGGATCGGACGTCGAACCGGACGCCTTACTAGTTTGGTGGTCGGACCGGATTTGAGAACCGGATGACGTCATAATTATATAAATAGTATATTATATATATAGTTATATATATAATTAAATATAAGTAATTTATATATGCATTTTATAGTTATATATAAAACTTAACTATATTTTTATATCCAACACACTAATTTATGGTTCAACACCCCGTTTTTACTCATTAAAATCAAAAAAAAAATATCAAAATCCGGTTCGAACCGGTCCGGTTTTCCGGTCCGACCACCGGTTAGGGAGGAACCGGCCGGTTCCACCAGCCCAAAACGAATCATAGCGAACCGGACCGGCTAGGTGGGCGATCCCCGGTCGGACCGGTTGGACCGGCCGGTCCGATCCGGTCCTAATAACACTGGTTGTGCCCCCAAAAGGTTGAAAAAGAAACACGTCTATATGGAATTAAGATCATATAGTAATACCATCAAAGTTGATGGACGACTTATGTAAGTGTTTGACTCGTTAATGTGTCTATATCAATCTTCTATTAAACGCGTATTAAGAGGGGATTTATATATTCGTGCCACACTGTTCGTCTCCGTTTTTGGGTTCTTTGTCATGCATGTAGCCTTCGTTTCTTATTCAAATTAACTATTATCAACGTGTAGAACATATATGAAACAGTTAAATATGAGTTCATTGTTTTTGTTTGTGAAAAACATAAATTGAGTGATGAATAAATATGTATAGTTTTAGTGATGTAGGTAAATATAAGTATGTTTTAACGGGATAGTTAGAATTTAAAATTTTAAAAGGTATTGCCTTGTTTTGGAAACCTGATAACTGTTGAATGGTAAAAAAATGAATTAATATTATTGATAGGTTAGGTTACAATATATAGAGATTATAATGTAAACCCTAAAACCTAAATGGGCCCGTGGGCTCACACTAATAACCCTAATAATCTTGTCTAATACTCTCCCGCAGTTGTAGCGTAAGTAACCAGACGCTATGACTGGGAAACAAAAAAAAACATAAAACAACAATAATATGATAAACATGCTTTGATCGACTTGACTATTCAAACTATTGCCAACATACAATATTGTGATTGAAGTTGTCATCCATATTTTGGTTGATTATGCTACTCATAGTTTGCTTGATACTTCATGGTTCTTGATTCTTGAAATAATAAGTTGAGACCTGACGACCGTAGTCGTTGGCGATTTCTCGAGGCTTGCAAGCGACACTCTCTTGGATCCGTAGATCAAGAGATGACAAAAGTAGATATAAATATAAAAAGAAAACAAGACCGGTGACCGTGGTTAGTTGCCGGTCTCTTGGATCCGTAGATCTAAAAATAATAGAAAATTTAATCAAACCGTAGTTTGAGATCGATGGCCGTGTACCGTGGTCCTTGATGCGGCTAAAACACCGATAAACGAAAAAACAAAAAAAACAAAGAAGGGAAATAAAGTAAATATAGTGTTGCTGCACGTTAGAAACCATAATCCACAAAAACAAACCAAGAGAATGGATATGAACAAACCAAGAGAATGAAGATAGTTAATAGGTTTAAATATTCAACCGATAACGAAGTTTTATTCAACTGAAACTAGAAAATAAAGAAGATTCAAACATAAAACAAAGGCGGGACAGGGCGGTGGCGGTGGCGGTGGCGGTGGCGGCACACCGCCCTGTCTAGGGTTTAAACTCGATGACGACGGCTAGGGTTTGTATGTATTTGTGGTGGTGCAGCGGAGAAAAAGGTATCCAAAACCCTAAGGCTTTGATACCATGTTGAATGGTAAAAGAGTGAATGAATATTATTGATAGGTTAGGTTACAATATATAAAGATTATAATGTAAACCCTAAAACCTAAATGGGCCCATAAGCTCATACTAATAACCATAATAATCTTGTCTAATAATAACATGTTATCTTTGACCATGTTTCGTGACCAGGTGTTGAATAAAATTTATATGAAAACATAATATAGATAATCACACCACAATGATAAATTCAAAATTTAAAAGTTAAATTATATTATATTTGACCTGAGTTGATTTTGAATAAAATTTATATTAAACATAAATAAAAATATGCATTTGACATTGGTGTATGTGAAAATGAATTAAATAATTAAAAAATAAAAATAAAAATACATTATCTTCGACCCATCTTAGATTCAAGCTAAACTTGTGTTAACAAACAGTAAAAACTATAAACATAATGCAACAGTATACTTCAAATTTAAAAAGATATTTATTGTCAAAGTTGCAAAACTAAAAAATAAATATGTTTAAAAATAAGGGTAACTTTATAAAATAGTAATCAAGTTTTAGGATTATTCTAATTAAGTCACTCATAAAGTTTTTTGTTCCAATCAGGTCACTTATAAAATTTTTGTCCCAATTAAATTACTAAAGTTTCAAAATTGTTCTAATTAGGTCAATAATAAGTTGCAAAAAGTTTTAAAAATTTTGAAATGTTTAAAAATATTAACAATATTTATAAAAAAACTAAATTATTTTAAAGTTTTTATGAATTATTTAAAAAAATTTTAAAAATATGAGTGACTTAATTGGAATATTTTTAAACTTGTAGTGATTTGATTGGAACAAATATAAATATTAATGAGCTAATTGTTGAAACACTTTTAAAAATTTAGTGATCTGATTGAAACAAATAAAAATATAAGTGATCTGATTAAAACACTGTTAAAACTTGCTTACTATTTTATGTAGTTTTCCCGTAAAAATATATCCATTAGAATAAATTAATCCGGGCCAATGGAGAGTGAGAAAATTAAAGGAACAGAAAAATAGCCAGATGGGATTCTTTTTGGGCTCCATTTACTATATTATACGAAAAAACAGATTACAATAATACTTTAAGAAATTTAATTTCGTGATTTGTTTTTATATTTTTTTTTGTACCTTTGATAATGAAAAGTAGGTTTTAGAAGTTACAGATTTAAGGGACATGGTTTTATACATAATCAGAATTAATGAATCATATACAAGTATCCATATCGCTATAATACATCACATTCTGTTTTTTCTTCACTATATTTTTGTTGTCTTTTTTATTCTCTCTTCGAATATCATTGTGCATTAGTTATATATTTTTTTATCCCTAATAAAAATAAGGGGCATTTACATATTTACCCTTACTAAAGTTATTAATTACATATTTACCCAAATTAAAAAATCAATTACATATTTCCCTTTCCTAAAACACACATATTACATATTTACATGTTTTATTAAAATTATTTATTAAATTATTATATTACTCGTATTTAGAGTAAATTATTTTTATACATTCACTTTCAACGACTATAAATTACATAGTTTTTTAAGTTCGAGTATTTTATGTAAATAGAAAAAATAAAATTTCATCTCATTTAAAACTTTATTTCAAAAGAACAAAAACCAATAATCAAAGTTATATCTTCAAATACAAAACATAATTGTTAAAAGTTTTAAACAATTATAATAATAAAACATTAATATGTAAAAATATATTAGTAAAAACAAGGTAAAATAGTCATTTAATATATAAAGTTTAGTGAAATGAATAAATATGTAATATATATATGTTTTAAAAAGAGGAAATATGTAATTAATTTTTTAGATTGGGAAAATATGTAATTTATGCTGTTAGGAAGGAAAAATATGTACAAATTCCTAAAAATAAAGATGAAAAATAAGATTTAAACCTTGTCAAATCGGATTGTCTTAATTTATCATGCAAATACTTCTTGACCCATGCCGATAGTTTCTTTCAATAAAAGATAATAAATATAAGTGGATTAGTTTATGGTGATGAATAACTTCAATTTGAGATAATTATAAAAAGAGAAAGGTTCGAAGACAAAAGGGTCTAAAACTAAAAAAATATAAAAAATAATCTCAACCATCCACCTTCTTAATCAATGGTTGAAATTAATTTGTAGTAGAAAGTTTGTTAGATAGATATTTTAGTAATAGCCACTTATATTAATTTTTTCAAGCTCCCTCATTTTTTTAAACGTTCATAGCTTTTATGTACGACATTGTTTTTTTTATAAAAATCACACCATAAAATCAAGCGTTTTTTATCTTTAAAACCTATACAGTATCGTTATATAAAATTTTAGTAAATTTTTTTACGTTTTTAAGCTCATACCTCGTCACTATGTTTTTTAGTGCAGTTTATTGTATATCTTTGTTAGTTATTGTATTTTTCTAAATACTATAATATTTTTCTTAAAACGATGAATTTTTAAAAAGTATAATGATGGAATAACATAGTTGTGTATCTCTAATATGTAAAACACAATAATAAATTAACAACTTCTTAATCTAATACGTTAAAAACAATGACAAAATAACATAATGTTTCATTGTGTTTTTTGATCGTCATTATGTAATCATGAACACTATAAGTTTTAAAAAATACATGGTGAAATAAAATAATTGTTTGCTTCTAATTGTAAAACACAATAATCAATAATAACAAATTTATATAATGTATAAAAAATAATGATAAAAAATTTTCAACACTGAGTTTTGATAAATACATTGGCGAAAGTATATTATTATGCATTTCTAGTTGTAAAACACAATGATAGATAACAAGTTTATATAATCTACAAAAAAAATAACAATAATAACATAAAATGATTTAAAAACGTAAACTACAATGATAAATACAAATAACAAATAACGTAAAACATATGACACATTAAACGTATATGATACAATTAACTGATATATTTAACACAATAACCAAAATTCTTTACTATTTAAAATAATAAAATGACACGTGTCAAGTCCACAATAATTCTTAAACTTTTTAAATTAAATACCCTTTTTATTATAATCCTACCCTTATAAAAAAACAAATTTTAAAAAACAATAGACAATAATCCATGGAAAAATCTATCTATACTAATAAAAGAAGGTTTTGGAATCCACATGACACAATTTTAGGTCATCTAAATTTTATTTTCCCGATTCTCTCTGCTAATAAATATCACATTAACTACTAATGATGTTATTTAATTCTTTTTTATATCAAATTTTTTATTAAATTAAAAAAGAGTTCTTTCTACAAATGCAATTTTTAAAGAAATAATTTTTATAAAATCAGAATTTTTTTAAAAAAATGTCAAACTAAAAAAAACAATATATTTTAAAACCTGTGTTTTCTAAAAAAAATAAAATTCTTAGTAAAAAAAGTAACTAAAATTTGAAGTTTAAAGAAATTATTAAAAATGACACCTTTTTAAAAATGATTTTTTTTGAAACAATTTGTTTAAAAACCAATTTTTTTGAGAAAAATAAAAAAAATTAACAAAAATTTAAAAAAATGATATTGTCCTTTTATCACTTGTATGTAATGTAATCATATCTTATATCAAAAGATCGTTTTATGATTCATTAATTTTTATTAATAACTATTAATATTTTATTTATTCAACTCGTGTAATACACAGAGTATTAACCTAGTATTAGTTATATAAATGATATTGTCCTTTTATCACTTGTATTCACTTGTATTAGTTATTAATATTTTATCTTTTGCAATCATATCTTATATCAAAAGATCGTTTTATGATTCATTAATTTTTATTAATAACTATTAATATTTTATTTATTCAATCCGTGTAATACATAATTTGTTTAAAAAAATGATATTGTCCTTTTATCACTTGTATTCAACTCAAATCAAGAGACACCGTATGCATATTCAAAAAATCCGATGTCATACTCAAATAAATTAACAAGTAAAGTTACGATGTCAAACACAAAAAAATCCGATTTTTAACATCATTCGCCGATAAACTTACAGAGAGGAATAGCTGGAGTGTAGCACGGAGATGCAGGTCGCCGGCGTCGGAATGAGGTCGGAGCAGCAGGGGGAATGGGTTGTCTCTTCCTTTGCTTCCTTTAAAACCTAAAGGGTGGGTAGTTTGGTAAATTGATATTCAAAAGTTAAAAAGGCTTTTATGACTTTTACAAAACAACTTTTTAACCTATATTAAAAAGCTAAAATAAAAAGGTCTTTTGAATAAACCAAACAACTTATTGACTTATTAGCTTTTAAAAAAAGCCAATAAGTTAATAAGTTGTTTATAATGGAAAGCCAAACATGCTTTAAGTGGACTTGACTCATGAAATAGTTATTCTAAAGGTATCCTTTCTATATTTTATACAATACTCTGTCTCTATATTTACTGAATATACTTCATTTTGAATACATGCGTATGATGAGTCGAATACAGATATATACCACTTGACTATGAGTGTATATAAAGATGAATACATACATATACAAGTTATAATACAAACATATAGCTGTACACACCAAATGAATACGGATGTATGTCTTACAAATCAAAACCAATTAAGTCAACAGAGAGAGTATAACAAGTATAACAAGTAATAAGGATAAAGTTAGGGAATATAAAACAACGTTTGACTTGTATTATTTTATACAAATGGAAGCAATCATATATTAATTACACAACAACTCTCACAAATTTAAGCAACAAATAGTTGGAATATATATTTCTTCGATGGTTGCTTTATATTATACCACACAATGAAAGGTATGTTACATCAGAAATGTTCACGAGCTTAAGTTTTGAGTAAAGTTGACCCTCGAGTTAGCTCGTGGCTTAATGAATTAACTCGACTTTTAGTTTTACTTATTTTTCTTATAAACATCTTGATGGCAACTTAACAAAAAATTAAACTCGAGCATTTATATGAGCTAGCTAGCTCGAGCCAACTAGACTAGATTTTCAATGAACTAGTTACTTGAGTCGACAAGCGAGCAGTGTGCCATAAACTATATGTATAGCCTCATTTTATTTTGAATGGTTTTGTAGGCTTATATATATTAGATATGATTTATATTAGAAAGAAAATAGGCTTATTGATGGGTGTAACGTAGATGTTGAGAATACAAAACTTGATGTTGGGTGTATGTTGTATGCTTGTATAAAAGTTCATTAAGATGAGTTTTTAAAAAGATTCTATATCACCCTTTTGTATTTTTATAAAACACACACACACACATCAAGTATGTATACAAATTTAATTCATGGTTAAACCGTATTAGTTGCACTAAGAACTAACAATAATTTAAACACTTCGTTAAATAAAATGATAAATATAGTATGATAATTACCGGTGAACCAATATCTAAAAACTAATAACTAAATGCCACTTTGAGACATCTATTTGACTTTTCAAGCAAAACCCATGATTGGAATTTCTAACTCACAGGAGTCACAGCTTATATTAAACTATATTATCGATGTTCAATATATAAACTCCTTGTTATCATGATACACCAGAATACTTATTAATCTTCAACTACAGAACAACTATGTGAAGATATCTATATATAATATTACTACTTTATAATTTAATTAAAAAAATTCGTGCCTATCCTACATTTTAAAGACACAAACTTCTTGTATGATGGAGAAGTAATCTTTAGTCTCCTTATAAAAGTTCACTTATAAATTGTTATCGTCACAAGTAATATTTTGAAAATTGGAATAGACATTAAGCCTTCTAGGTATGTGAGTTCATTGGTTAGTCAATCCTAAAAATCATATAACGGTTTACTCTAAAAAATTATCGCCTATGGGTTCTCATGATAAAGTAGTAGCGCATGAATTGGGTTAATTCTATGACTTTTGTTAAAAATATAGCATTTTATATTCAATTCAAACTCTATAATTTTATCTTATTTGTGTTTCGTATTTGTTTTATAGGTTGGAGGGTTATATGATCATATGAACAAGAGTAGGGGCTTATTGTAGCTGTTTACTAAAGTTGAAGGGTTGTTGCTGGTAGCGGCATATTGTGCTTAGGTATATATTCCTCACATCGGGTGTGGCACAAGTATTACAAAATGTTCTTAAAAATCACTTGTGTTTATAAAAACAAAAAGACTAAACCTCTATCATGTGAAATTTATTATATGTCCAAACAAAACAAGAAATGTTTTTCAAATAGTAAGAACAAATCTGATGATATAGGAGATTTTATTCATCCTGATCTTAACTATTATGGACAATTACTTTAGGGAAGGATATAAATATTTCTTAACTATTGTGGACAATTACTCTAGAGCAGGTTATAATTGTTGAAAACAAAAGATCAAATTTTTTAAAACATTAAGTATTTTTTCTTACTAATCAGTACTCAATTTGAAAAATCCATTAAGATTTATTGTAGTGGCAATGACATTGAGTTCCCAAACCAAATAATTTTTTTTTGGATAAAAATAGAGTTTTGCATCAAACCTCTTGTGTGTTTACGCCTCAGCAGAAAGGGGTTGTTGAACAGAAACATAGACCCCTCCTTAATATAGCTAGGTCTCTTATGGTTCATGGGGGATTACCGTTGCATATGTGGACTGAATCAGTGTTAATTGCTGCTTACCTTATTAATTGTATTCATTCCTTTGTTTTGAATGGTAGGTCTCCCTATGAATTGTTGTATGGATCAAAACCATCTTTGAGTTACTTAAGAAACTTTGGTGTCTTGTTTTATGTGTCAATTTAGATCCTGAAAATAAGGTTGATGGTTGATCTATAAAATGTGTCCTAATTGGATAATCTATTTAGAAAAAAGATACAAATTGTAGGAATTAGACTGGAAAATTGTTAGGCTGAACAATTACTTTGAGGAGACTATTTTTGCCTCTGAGGGTACTTATAATAATCTTGTTCAATTAAGGAGATTTACCTAGAATGTTGTGCCTCCTAGACGTCTAGAAGACTTTATTGTAGAGGGAAATGTTAAGTATGGTATAGAGAAAGTAGTAAATTACTTTAGAATGTTCATAAAAAAATATTGTTATATTTCTTTCCTTGATAAGTTTATAGTGCCTAGGAATTATAAGAAAGCCTCCTTAGATTCGAATTGGGTTTCAAGTGATGAATAATGAGATAGAAGCTTTGTTAAAAAACAACACATGGGTGATAAATGATTTACCTATAGGTAGGAAACCAGAAGTATGCAAAAAATGAGTATTTAAAATTCAACGTAAGGGTGATGGTCAAATAGAGAGATATAAGGCTCGTCATGTGACAAAAGGGTATAGACAAAAAGAAGAATTGGATTTTGAGGAAACTTTTTCTCCTATGGTCAAATGTTTACCACTAGGTGTGCGATAAGTTTGGTTGTTCAAAATAGCTGGTCATCGTTTCAACTAGAAGTAAACAATACATTTTTATATAGAACTTTAATTAAATACTTGCACATGACTCTACCCAAGGGTTATTATGACAAATCTGAAACTAAAGTTTGCAAGTTAATAAAATTTTTATATGGTTTAAATCATGCCCCTTGACAATGGAACAAAAAGTTAAAAAAAACACACTTGTTGAAATCGGTTTTGAGCATAGTAAAAGTGATTATTCATTATTTGTTAAAACAATTGAAAATAACATTAGTATACTACTTGTTAATGTACACGATATTATATTAACTGTGAATGATATCAGTGAACTTGACAAAATTATGAAGTATTTAAGAACAAAGTTTCTAATGAAATATTTATAAAAACTTAAATATTTTTTTTGAGAATTGAAGTACTTGAAACCAATAAAGGTTTCCATTCTCTCACAAAAAAATTATTATCTAGATTTATTGTAAGAGTTTGGTTTTTTAGGAGCTAAACCTGTTAGAAATCTAATTGAACAAAATGTTATTGTTATTGATTAACAGAACTCTTATGATAATGACTATGAATTACCTAGTGTTACATAATATTAGAAATTAATCGAGAAATTAATCTATTTAACTTTTACAAGGCTTGATATATCGTACATTGTGGGATGTCTAAATTATTAATAGCTATTATATTGCTTAACTATTCAGAGGCAAATGTCTGACTAATTCAGATAAAAGCTCTTAACTATTCAGACTCAGTATAATGCTCAACCATTCAGAGGCAAAAGTGCTTAACCATTCAGAAATCTTACGAAACAAACACTATGAACCATTAAGTGCTGAACCATAAAAATATCTGAATGGTTAAGAGGCAAACAAACCACCCCTTAGTTAGCTCCTAATCGATCATTAGACTCTTATCTTAAATTAATTGCTCTAAGGCTCCTTACATATTTAAAAGCATCTTCTAGGAAAGGGAATTTTTTTAGCAAAAATGAAAATCTTGAATGATGGGGCTATTCGGATTTAGGCCGGGAAAATGTCTAGCAATTAGTAAGTGTATTTCTAGATTTTGTGTTTATCTTGGCAACAATCTGATTTCTTGAAAAAGTAGGAAACAACCAATAGTGTCTATGTCTTTTGCCGAAGCAAAATAATGAGCAATGGTTGTGTTGTGTTGTGGGTTGTTTAGTTACTAAAACTATTAAAAGATATAAATGTTTCACAAACTCTCCTTAACAATATATTTTGTGATCACAAAGCTACTTTACTTATTTCTTTAAATCCTGTGTTTTACTATAGAACTAAACATTTTAAAATTGATCTTCAATTTTTTTGTAAAAAAAGTAGTTTCTAGAGTTTTAAAAGTTTTAATGATGGACTCAAATGATCAACTTACCGATAATTTCACTAAGGGATTGAGCATTGCTCAATATGGGTTTCTTTGCAAAAAATTGCAACTTGTTGATATATTTTCTAGTTTGAATTGAAGGGGAGTCTTAAAAACATAATATTTTATAATCAAACTCTATATTTTTATATTATTTGTGGTTTGTATTTTTTATAGGTTGGAGGGTTGTATGAACATGTGAACAAGAGGAGAGCCTTATTGTATCTATTTACTAAAGTTGAAGGTCTATTGCTAGTAGCTGTATATTATGCTCAGGTATTTACTCAACAAATCAGTTTAGGGTATTTTATCTCTCTCGAATCTTCTCTAAACGCTCTACTGTTGTTCATCTTCTTCACCTCAAGTTTAAGGTTTACGAATGTGATTTGCAACTAAGCATTGAAGATCTTAGTACAAGTGTTTTTGTACTTAATTCTTTTAGAACCAGTCTCTAGTTCATTTTAGTTTCTTCATTGTAATCTGTGACGACAATCTTATTCTTTATTAAACAAGATTTTAGACTTTGGTTAACTTTTAAGGATGGATGGGTTGTGAAACAAAACACCGTAGGTATTACCAATGCGACAAACATCCGGCACATGAGTGTGCATATGTTTTGTAAGTATACGAGTATTAAGTTAAGTTAGAGGGTTACGAATGTAATAATTATTGTTTTAGTTGTTGGGTTCTATTCTACTACGTAGTTAAATGAGTTCTTGTTTCTTAGTTGTTTGTATTATATCATATTTAAGCTATCTCCAGTCAATTATTCGTGTTTTGAATCTCCTTATGCCTCATTACATGAAAGATACCCTGTAGGCCTGTAGCGACAAAAACATTGCCACAATAGGGTTTTGGTATGGCTTCATTCTTCCCTCCTTATTGCTTAACTTTTTACTGACGACAAGTCCTCGGGATAAAGCTTGACTAGTCATAAAGTTTTGTTCACTTGTAGTGATGATATGTCGTTGTCATAGGATGATCTTTACCGGGGACTCATGTCATCACATTGGTTTCGTCCCTCTAAGGTAAGTTCTTTTATTGTATGGGGATTTCTCATTTTTTATGCAAAGGGTTTATAGGTGTCACACTCTCGCTTGTAGTGGAAATTCGAGGATACGACGGATGAGATTGTCATAATACATTGAGGGTTTAAGAGAATCTATAAAGGAATTCTTCATCAATAGATCATGATGTCCCCGACAAAAAAGAACGAGTGTCAAGAACAATCAATCCCATAATGTCATTCCATAATTAACAAATGATCCAAAAGTTCAACGGAACGATCAAGTACTAACACAAATCCAAACAAAGTATAATTCAAAACCAACATATAATCCAAACTAGTAAACATACTCCAAAACCAAAAATCCAAATAACCCACTATGTCTATTGCTTTTGAAGGAGCGGTCTCGTATAAAGTCCACTGTGTGTGTATAAGAACATAGATGTCATAGAAACCAACATAAGCTGATGACCAGTCCAACTACAAAGAACCTGATTATATTCACCCAAAGTCACGCACAAGCCTCTTCAATATTAGCTAGCATACCGACAATAAGAGTGGGGTGCCAACCCATTAGTACTAATAGTACTTTTCCATGATAGTACAATTCAACTCTAAAATAAGCACACATACTCATGAGGGGAATCTAGACTGATCTTTTACTCCTAAGTTAAATATATTAAAAGGGGACATAAAACTTACCTTTATGTTTGCACAGTCCAAAATTTATAATAAAAATTAGCAAGTACTATAGATACACAAAAACAAATTAGAATTACTAAAGTTTGAGAGGAGTGTAATCCCTATAGTCGAGTCTTTAATTCTCATACAAGTTTTTATTTTAGAGCAAACATCATTTATCATTCCATGTCCAATGTCCACACTTAATGTCACACCCTAACCGATGGCGTAATTATCGGGGCGGACAAAATGTGAATCGATTGTTCGTAGCAAGTGAAATTAAATAAGTTAAAATAATATTAAATGACATTTTCATTAAATTAGACTAATCAAACAAGACATTACAATAAAATGATAATTTAAATAAACACAATGAAATTGTCTTTTATTAATCTTCAAGTCCTAAATGAGCATAAATAAGTCGCTTAAACTACATATCCTAAAATCATATAAAAAGTAATAACTCAGCTAACGAGTTAGGCAGTGAGTAAACACATGTTTGAATACATATATAGATTGATTAACATAAGTGAAATTAATTCAATTCATATTGTAATGTCAAGACTTATAAATGCAATAGACAAACCAAACACAATCAAACCAAGTAATTGAATTGACTCATTTCGCTGACGAAGCCTTATGATTGATTGAATGAATCTGATTTCAATCACCATTCAAATATTCATATAGGGTGGGTTTGTCAAATCAATAGATCTATCATTGTTACTATGACTAAATGAATTAATGATTGTGTTATCATCTAGTTTATCTAACTATACACATATATTTGCAAGTAACAATATAACATATTTGGAATTGAATTTAAAATGAAATAACAATAAATATCAATGATTGAATATTAAATCACATAATTTCTTTACAATATAAACACATAAAAATAGTCTATGAATACTCACATTGATAATTAAACATGATTTGAATAATAATTATTAGATTGGACTCCAATAATTTTCTTGTGACTTTAACCTAAATAAGGGTGTCTTAGATTAGGATAATAATGATAAAGGACAATACATGAATTAGGGTTTTAATTGGATTTTTGGTTTAACAATTAAAATAGTATAATTAATTAAATAGAATTAAATTGATTAATTAATTTTTGTAAAAAAATAATAATGACTAATTAATATTAAAATAATATGATATAGCTTGACTAAGGGGCTGTTTGAAATCCCTTACTCGGTCAGAAGGTGATCACCGGGTAAGGGTTGTTTTAAAACTGACTGAGTAAGTGGGAAACTATGCATGGGTCAGTGGTGTTAGACCGGGTCAGACGTGAAAGAGTGAAAATCAAATACGTCGACCGGCTAAAATGTCTGACTGGATCAGTGAGTTAGACTTTTTGATCGGGTTATAAGCGAATCAAAAAGCCTCTAAATAAAACAAGAATAAACTGATTCACTAATTGAGATTGAATATAATAATAAATAACTAGTGAAATTAAATATTGTCTAAATATTTAATTTATAATAATTAATTGAATAATCAAGGTGTGAAAAGAAAATAATTAATTTAATAATTATTCTTTAAAACTTGGTCAAAATAATTGGATAATTAATGATTTACAAAATAATTTATATTCATTTTCAAATGATTTTTATAGAATTTAAAACTTATGGAATGAATTAATAATTTTCTTATAACATTTATTTGTTAAAAGATAAGAAAATAGGAAGTTAAAACTTTTAGAATTTTCAGAAATTAAATCATAATTTCTGAATTAGATCCTTTAACAAAATAATTTTTATTTTAATTTAATAGATACATAATACTTTTTAGGATTTAATTTATAAAAAAAGAAGTTAAACAAATGGGATTGAGGGTGCGTGGGGTTGAACCCGGGATCTTATGTGTACAAGTGATGCTTGTTACTAGTTGAGCTAGTCAGATCTTCAGTAAGTTTGATAGAAATAATTAAAAACCGTTTTAATAAAAACCAATGGTATGAACAGAAAGAACATATGAGTGGGTTTGACTACCTTATTCACGATCGAATTGAGTATAACCAAAGAATAATAAGTCGCTACTAAGATAGCATCCGATTAAGTTGATTCCTGATGAATTGATTCAATTCAAACTTGAAGCTTCTAATGATGATGAGATGTAATAACTCTTGCTCAATTTTGATTGATAATGCTCAAAAAGGGGTGTTCGACTGAGTTGCAGGTCAATGAAGAAAATGATGATTGAACTCGATGTCTCGATGTGGACGTGACTTTCAAATGAAATTGAGAGTGCAGATAGGTTGAGGGAGTTGATTAAAATGTTTCAACCTCACTTATATAGGATTGATTTATTCAATTTTGTAACCATCAAATTATGACTTTGATCCGGAGTTTCGAGTATGATTATATATTTAACTTGTTACATCTGAAATTAACCATGTGATTGATTCTGAAATCATTGTAGATACGTTTAGGTTTGAACGATTGAATCAATTCGATCAGCTTAGAGTGAATTTGGTTTGTATTCTAGTGAGGATATTGGTTTCAAGTGTACATATGTGACACAGGTGTTGAATTCAAATTAATGGGGGGTACAGGTTCGAAACCCACTTGTGAGGGTCGTCGTACGGTTTAATTCATGTGAAACTGATTTTGTTTGGAGATTGGCACCGCTGGAGACCTGCCAAAGGTTTGGCTGGATGAGGGAGATGTCAACGGGAGGGGGGTTGGGTTCTAAAATTGGATTTTACACTTTAGGTCCATGTAGTTCATGAAACATATAATTTTATGAAAAAAAAAACTTTTAATTTTGGTTTTAAAATTTATATTTTTAACCCTTAAAACTTTTAAAACTCTAATATAATCAAATTATTAATTTAAAACTTTTAAGTTTTATAAAACTTTTAAAATTAATTATTTATTTTAATTTAATTGTTAAAATTAATAAATTACAAATAAAACTTTATAACTTTACAAAAATTTATTTTATAAACTATAAAGTTTATTATAAATGGATTAAATGATTTAATAAATGAAATTTGAATAATACAATTCACAATATTAATTAAATAACACTTTATTACATTTAAATCATAAAAAATAGAATAACGTAATAATAAATTTTTTTTCATTGTATGAAGTAACTTAAATGGGTTCCGGTTTGGGTTTTAAATTTAAAAATAAGTCAAATGTTGCACTTAAGTCCCTAATCTCGTTCATTTTAGTTTCAAGTTCTTAACATATACTTTTGTCATTGACGTTCCTTGTTGTACATTTATTAAATCAAGTTAAATGACTTATTAATCTTAGGTGGTCTTGTCTTTAAATATCTTTGAATCCCGTATTGATCACAATTAATGACTTGTTTTAGGTATTAGGTCTTAATCTTTAAAGTTTGAATTTTAACAAAATATCTTAGCTTGTTGAGCTTTAAACCTTTTACACGTAAATAATAATTGAAATGGAATGACACTAGATCATGCTACGGGATCAACTTTATAGCTATATCTGGTGTCAAATGATAAAATCACAAGATAAGAGCTGAGATGGACACATATTTAGGATATAATTCTTGTAGCTTGTAAATATAAACAAGATTTTATAAAACAATCCTATAAATCAATAAATGATTCAATTTTGAGATTTGATTTGATTTCTGAAACATTTTATGATATTATTATTTTCGTTGCCAAAATATATTTGTAAATAATTTCCTAAATAAAATAATAAAACGATCCCGAGTTGTTCACACGGCCCGAGGTGACCCAAACCCCGAGTGTGACATCTTAGGTGATTTTAACCAAATCTTTTTATTATACCCACACGTGAGACATGATAATGATTTTAACCAAATCATTTCTCCCTAGAAATTTTTTTTCCCATAATGAGTCAGTTTGTAACGTTGTGTGACACCTTTAGAAAAATCCTGCATTGTTTTGTTTTATTTTTTCCATATAAGAGATAATGAACATAATAAAATGGCCCTATCACAAATATCACCGATTTGTATTGTGTCCATTAGGTGTGGATGAAAGTAGAACCCTACAGTGAGCGTACTTGGGTGGGAGCAACGTTAGATGGGTGACTTTTAGGATCGATGTTATGTGTTGGCACACATGTTCAATAATTAAGACATGTTTTATATTATTGGGACATGTGTTGCATGTTTGTTTGGTTAGTTGTAACTAATCTTCCTAGACATTAAGTATTCATTGTTAACTTTAGGAATTCCCTTTTGTGTCTTGAGCTAGCTTAATTGTGCCTTGTTCGATAATTTAGGTCTTACCTTTTCACAACGATAGGGCACGAAGAATTATTTCTCTTTGAGATTGCATTCCAAACTTATGCCTTGTATAAAATGTACCCACTTGGGAATTCAAGCCTTGTGACTTGAAGGATCATTCCATCTTTAGATAGTGATCCACAATTTTGTCCTTTTAAATAATACCCACCTCGTAACAAGTATTCAACCCATCAACATTTATCAATTTTTAGGTAACCTCTTAGCATGAACTATAATTCCTAAACCCTAAATTCATGCAAAATCATGATTCCTGATAAAACTCTAGTTTTATAATTCATTATGGATCCTAGCTATTGTACATTAGGCTTAGTTTAGAATTAAACTAAGTACAAGCATGAAAAGATCATACAACAAAATTATTTTTTAATTTGGCTTGTGACAATGCATGTATTATTTTCTAAACATGTTATCAACACCAACAACCACCAACAACTGTTGATGAACTTATTGGTATACTAGTCATTCATCTCAAATTTTATCAGCATCAAACCATAAGTGTGCTTATCCGATAGGTATTCAGAGATGAATAATATTTATAAAGTCTTGTAGTAATGGCCAACCAGACTTAAAAGAACATTATGAAAAGGTTTAATGAACATAGCGCCATAGGACCAACATTTATACTAGATCAATCAAGGTGATACATAACAATAATTCTTTTTTTCAAGAAAATAATCACGAAACCTACAAACTATATAATTTAAACTCACAACGATTTAGTTGAGAAATACATCATTTATCTCTAAACTATTCCTTGGTAACAAATAAAGTACCATTTGATCCATCTGAGGAACCACTTCAATACATAAGACAATAATTAATGATCTTTATAAGGCTATTCATTAAGAGTCTTGTATGTGTGTAGCATAACATAGCTAGCACTATATTATACTATTATGGGAGGATTATAGAAGGTAACCATATGTTGCACCCATCCTGACATTTTAGGCCCAAACCAAATTGACCTGATTTTAGTGAACTAAGTGAAGAATGGCCGATTAGGGTCATTGCCAACATCCCCTCCCTATATAATGAGGTTCTCACTTCTTGACCTAGAAGCTTGTCTTCACCTCCTTTATACACACAATCTTATCATCTAATGGTAGATTTATACTTATATACACTAATGTTGATTTCATCTAGCATACACCAACTTGACTCTCAATTACCTTGAAGCTCAAGTTTCAGAGACCTCTAACCGTATGCTTATTTCTGCTAATTGAATTCATATTATAACTCACAAGGGTGGAATAATATGTTATATCACCAATGAAATTGATCTAAGCTAAATGAGAATCTGCTTGGATTTTTGAAGCAACGTCATCATTGTCAATTTAAATTTATAATAAATGTTTAAAAAAAAAAATAAACATGCAAGAGAATTTCAAAGATTCGGTCTATACAAAGATTAACTAGACTAAAGTCTAAACACTAAGCATTTTAACCATAAAACAAACTCGAAAGTAAATTTTCCAAGCATAAATAAATTTAATAAACTTGATCTGGCAAGAGATTAAATCGTACGAAAAGCTAGACCATTCAACATTTGGCGGGCTATAGCATGCACACTGAACTCCTGAGATGGTTGGTCTCGAGTATGAGTGGCCGGCTTAGTTCTTTCTTCAAAAGACTGAATATAAATAAAGAACAATCGCATATATTTCTTCGTACTCGTAAACTTACATATTTCCTAAAATCATGATTGAAAAATATATAATACTCAAATCATGATTAAAAAATATTATAATACTCAAATCACGATTGAAGAAGATTATGTATTATGCATTAAAAACATAGACTAGGTAAATATAGAATTTTACAAATTAAGATAAGCATATACGTAATTCTCTTCATAAATAATTGATGGCATAAATAACAAAATTATTAATTTATATTTTAGTGTCTTGAAAGAAATCATCTACCACTTGATCTGAATCAACCAAAAACCTTTTAATAAAATCTCAAATGCACATATATAAATGATGACGAATCATCTTTAGGATCTAATTAACAATATAACACATTCATGGCGATGGACTCTACATGTGACCAATTATTTATCTTTTGAAATATAGCCTTTTTGTTAGTTATGACTATTAAATATAAAACATGACCTATTTTATGTCACATCACATCCATTATTCCTAATTTAACCATGTGATAAACACCCCACATTACTCGTTTATATCAATTTGGTGTAAAGCTTCAACAATTGTTTAATCAATTCATTTTCACCTTTTTCTTGCCTAATAATAAATCTGTTAGAAAAACCCCCAAATATAGAATATATTTATCATCAAGGTACAAATTACAAAGTTATAAATCGTTTAGATTATGTCTTTGGCTTTTGGTAGTTTTAAGGTGGCGTTCATCTTTAGGTTTTAGCTTTTGGTACAGTTGTTTAATTGTTTGAATAATGGTTTTTGACGAAACCAATAATTCATTTGAAATACAGTCATTTAGCGACGTTCTTTTAATTATTTTAACACATCATATAATGTTAGAAAACAAATTACTTTGAACAAATCTTTTAGTTTTGCTTAGTGTTCATGTGACATTGGTGCGTTTAATAAGTGAACTTGTAAATTAAAATATAATTAAATTCCTTTCTTTAAAGGAGAACTTATAATACTTTTTAATAGAACGTAATTGATCGTTTTAAGTTTTAAGATAAGTTATAACATACTTTTTAATCGATCAATTATAAGTTTGAAGATAATTGATTGTTTTAAAATATGACTAAATCCTTTCTTTAAAAAAAAGAGAACTTATGATATTTTTTGATAGAACATAATTGATCGTGTTTAGTTTGAAGATAAGTGTCCCCTCATTCCAAGTTGCTTTTACTTTAAATGATACGAGTGTTAAAAGGTTAAAAAATTATTGAAGTCATGCATAACTGTGAAAGACCACTTTTATTGGTCCTATAGTTTAGTGTGTAAAGCTCAATAATGTTTAATAATAGTAGAGGCTTTCGTAGCGAAAAAAGTAAACTTGTAATACTGTAGCCCCCCGCTTCTTTGTTTATAGACAAAACGGATTCGGAATTGTCTTTCATTTCAAGGCTTAACTTGTATCCATGCGCTTCATATTCTCCCAGCATCATTGGCTAAACCCACAAGCCAGAATACAAAGTCCCTTCTTAGTATGCATTTAGGACTATGTAATTATGTAAACCATATGATATAATTAATGAATATAGTTGGTTCAATTCCTAGGTATTGTCTATAATAATTCAACATAAATGATTGATATAGTGAATAGAATATATGTAATATGTTGTTTGTAGAACTTCCTTTGATCCCACGTATGCTAAAACATAACCTAAGACAATGAAAAATATAAAATTTATATAAGAGAATAGTTTGTATAATCTACTTATGTGAAAAATATTAAAAATTATAGGTATTAGAAACTTGCATGTGATAGCATTTGTGAAGGATTAATTTTGAAAGTTGAAAGAGGAGTATATGATAGTATAATGATTCCAGAGTTCAGAAACATAGAAAGTGGACCACCAAGAGAGTTTTGATGCATCAAACTTTACTTTTGGTGAATAGCATTTATTTATCTTCACCCTTAAGTCGATGTTATCAAGGGAAAAAATTATTTCAAATATCAACCTAACATAAGATTATCTAACACATCAACTGGTGTTTTAATACATAAACACTAATTGTTTTCTTAATTTAACACGTTTCACGAATTATTTCTGCTATAATACTATAAAGGTATCTTTAAAATATTTCTTTCTTTTATTATTTAATAATATGACTATGCTAGTGCTAGAATTTTTCAAAGTAGAAAATTTATACCTTTTTCAACTTTATTCAAATTTTAAATATTGAACATTTCTATGTAAAAACATACTGTTGGTGACAATCCTACATGTATCGAAATCTTTTTCAAGCAAATTATCATATAAATACCGCTTGATGCTTGAACTCTAGAATAAAATATTTAAGCATAAAAGTTAAAGCAAAAGGCCATCAAACTTCAATTGATTTGTATAATTTCATAGACTTTATTTTTCACGCAATTCGTTAAACTTGTAGTCTGATACATGTTAATGGCATTAGGGCACTCGAGCCATCCTCTGGTACCCAATCAGGTACTTCGGCTAACACGGCAACACCACCATTGCCATTCGGGTAGTGCCATTCGGGTGGGGGTTTTTGGTTTGTAACTGCTGGACCAAGTGAATAATATGCGACCATTGAAAGGTTACATTATTGTTAAAAGGAGCCGTACGTTTCAAAAGAAATTCATCTTCTATTTTTTTGACCTATGTGTACTACCATTTTATATGTACTTTACACCAAAAAAATTAGACATGAGAAGTGGTTTAGAGTTATGACAAATGGGCAGCTATCCTGTTAATGGGTGAAGAGTTTCACGGTCAATCTGGAACAGAAAGATAGTCATTGGATTCCAACAACTACACAAGCTCTAATTATGCATTTAGTAGCCAAAGCTCTAACCTTAACGACGACCCCAAGTAAATGAAAACTAATGAAAAGATTATGAGTTTGGTGGACGAGCAAAGGGAAGCTATACGTGAGGAGCGTACGAATTGAGATTTGAAAATGTTCAACGAACCACATAACCACATGACCAACCAATGTTGTAAATAATTATTCAACAAAAAAATAACATAATGACCTAATAGGGATTGTCCTTGTGACTTCTAGTTTAATTAATTAATGAAACGTTACCTTTTTCAGATTTTTATGCAATTTGTATTTTAAATTTTAATTAATGAAATGCTAATTTTTGTGTTTTTAAATATATTAATTACTTAAATGTAATAATTTTTTGGGTAATTTGGACTTATGCTCCTACTAATTTGGGTACTTTTGTCTAGATATGAGTAAAAGTGATGTGACATTAAATTAATATTTAAATTGATTAGGTAGTTTGGGTATTTTTGGTTATGCTCCAAGAACCGTTAAGGAGTATATTTAGACATTAAAAGCTTATATGATTTATTTTATTGAAACTTTTTTTGTTTTTATATTAAACGTTTAACTTTTTATTTTTATAAAACTTTAACTTATAACCTTTAAACGTTCAAAGAGAACTTGCCTCTTCCATTAAGTTATCAATCCCAATTGAAATTTTGTTGCTTGCCGTTAAAAAAAACTATTTCTTCTGGTTTGAGCTTTTTGTATTTCTTTTACTGCTTTACAGCTTTTGGGTGGCATTTTTTGGGAATTGCCCCCTACAAAATTCAAAACTTATATGTATCACAAGTTTGGGAAAAGGAAAGGAAAAGAAAAGATTGATAACTCACTTGGAAAAAAGAGCTTGCATGAGTTAACCAAAGCATCTTTTAACATACTCTCTTGCTTAGTCTGGTCAAGTTAGTTTATAACAGACAAGATATAGGTTAACAATCTATCAAATTAAACAGCTAATTGAGGTTAAATGTGTCATGTTGATTCACTAAATAATTATAAACGTACAAATTAATTAATGTTCTCTATGATACTAAAGCTAACTACTAAAATCATAAACGATGTTTTTCTTCGATCTTCAATTAAAAAGTGATAACAATTTAAATATATTTTAAGTTGACTTATTGTTGGGTCGATTATACGTGTTTTGTAGTTTAATTGTGTTAATTGGTTAATATCTAGTATAGCGACTCTGTTTTGCAATGAGTGCGTAAAACTATAAAAAAAATCAAACGTTGAACTGTTTTGCAATGAGTGCGTAAAACTATAAAAAAAAAATCAAACGTTGAAACGTTATCACAAACCCAAATGTTGAAGGTAAGAAAAACAAAGCCTAGATATCATTAATAACATTAATTAAAACTTTGTATAAAAACAAAATTATCACAGACTCGTGCATTGCGGCGAAACCGTTTATAATATTTAGAAATTTAATATAAAAAAGAAGTCGTTGAAAAATTCACATTGAGCCTATATAAGTTAGGCGTGTCGCAACAGAAAAAACTAAAAATTAACAATATTAACGTCGGTAAAAATAGTAACATATAAATTTTGATTTTATGAAAACATATTGAATATTGGTGGGAAACAAAGAAATAGTAAAAAAAATCAAAACAATGAATTAGCTTTGATGACTTGTAAGTTTACGCATCGATGATTTGTGAATTATGTAGTACAATTCCGTTTTGAATAAATTTAATACCAAAATGTAGACAAAAAAGCACTTCGCATCGGTATATCCGGAACAATTTTGAATGAAATTTACACAAAAATATATATAAAAATAAACAATTCAAGCAATGTAAATTTTGAATGAAATTTACACCAAAATATAGATAAAAATAAACATTTCACGCAATGTAAATTTTGAATGAAGAGGTGGATGTGGAGGTGGTAATGGTGTTGTGTGTGGTGGTGGCGATGGCGATGCAAGTGTTGGTGGTGGTGGTGGTGGTGGTGGTAAAGACGAATGACCGAGAATAAGGGTATGGTGAAACTTGAAGAAGCGGAAGAAGAAGTGGGGTCAGGATTGCCAAATATAGTCTCATAAAATTTAACAGGACTAGAGGTTAAGCACGACATGTGTCGGGACTATAGCATATATAACCATCAAGATTAAGAGCATAACCAAGAAAATACAAGGAGTTGAATTGATTGAAAGTTTATCCGCACAAGTATCAGCAAAAAAACGAATAGCACAAACAACTAAAGGTATGTAAATGAAATAATCAAGACAATAACCAAATTGAGTCTTATAAGAAAATGAATGATATAAAATTAGTGAGGGTATACAATTAATAGGAAAGCAGCAATGGCATATAGATCATACAAAATCTTCTTTGGTAGAAAAAAATGGAAAAATAATGCTTCAGCTATCTCGAAAAAGATGACAGTTTTTTTTTTATCGGCTACCCATTTTGTTGGGGTTTGTGTGGACAGGAAATAGGATAGGCAACGGCTGAATCAAATCCATACACATGTAAGCTTAGGAGTGTTATCACACAACAAGTGTTTAATCGTGTAGAAAAAAATGTTTCTAATAACAACTTTAAAATGTCTAAAGGAAATGAACAGCTTGAGTGCGATAAGACAATAGGTATTTGTGTAAAGCGACTGAAATCTTTAATAAGGGTAACAAAATAGCGATGCTCAAATCAGGCAATCGTTGGAACATGTTCCAAATACCAAAATGGATAATAGAAAACCATGAAGTATAAGTCACGGATAGATGAAATGGTAATCTCATAGACTTTGAAATTCTACGAGCATTATAGTTATAGTTTGTTTGAGACAATTTATTTAGAATATGAGGAAAGGGGAATGTGTGATTTTGTAAATGAATACGACCCAAATGCATATTTAATTGTTATTATCAGCAATAAATAAAAAAGATGTGATATGTATTTTATAAAAAAGTTTAGAAAATAATAGAAATTCAATTTTAGTTGCAACTAGTTACATATGAAAAGAAATTAATCTAAAAAAATCGTAAGATTTAATTTAATCAAACAAATAATTAGTTGGAAATTTATAAATTGAAAACAACATATGCCATCTTTAGATGTTACCAACAAAAAAAGAAATCCAATGGGTCACTTTCTAGTTTCTAACGGGGCATGCCACTCCATCACTTAGCTTGTCTTTTTCACGTATCTCTCTTCCAACTTGTGATATATATATATATATATTTTTTCCATGTTTCATGAATATTTTCACATATGATCATATATCCATTTATGGCATTTTGCCGTCTCATTCTCCACTACAATATCCATAAAGATTGTATTTCTTCTCTCTCACCAGTAATATACTTCTGATGTATTTAATTTATGATCACATAATCGCATATGTATTTATGGATATAGTTTAATTAAAGCTATCTAATTAATTTAACTTATGTCGTATAAAATTAGTAAATATGTAACATTGCTTTATTTCTTTCTTTATAAAAAAAGTATATTTTATCTGACATTTATTGTCTTTTCTCTCTTTCGTAAGAGCAAAAAAAAAGAAAAAAATCTACTCATAGCAAGCAAGTATGCAATAAGCCAAAAAACCGATGCGCATAAAAGTTGAAACAACTAAAAACATAAATACTAGGTATTACAAAAATCATAGCTACATATGCACTTATTATCCTATCTTATTTTGCTTAGATTGGGTTATGGTTTTATTGAGTTCTACGAGGAAATGTGAGTTCTCGACCTCATTTCTACTCATTTTATGTATTTTGGGATTAGTATGCATACTATAAACATTTTGATAAAGTTTAAAGGATTTGAAGTGGTAAATATAACATTTTTATATGTTTTTATAAAGTTGATATGATGAACACTGATCTATGTATGAACCCTAGTTTGGGGTATGTAATAGTATGCATGTATAAAGAAAAATGGTTAAGTATAGGCTAATGCGAGTAGATCATCCTTATTCGCATCAGCAATAGTCACTTACATCAACCACCTAGAATTTTCTAAAGGGCTGGTTGGTAACTTTTGAATAGGTAAGTGCTGAATCATTAAAAGTTTTGAGCCATTAAGTGCTGAACCAGTAGAGGTCTGAATCATTTGCTTAACTATTCAGAGGCAAATGTCTGACCAATTCAGATAAAAGCTCTTAACCATTCAAACTCAGAATAATGCTTAACCATTCAGAGGCAAAAGTGCTTAACCATTCAAAAATCTGCTTATGAAACAAACACTCTAAACCATTAAGTGCTGAACCGTTCAGAAATCTGAATGGTTAAGAGGCAAACAAACAGCCCTTAAGTGTGCTTTGATGCACATGAGTGATAGTGTATCTAAATTAATTACTTATATTACTCCAAGTGTGCTTCAATGCAGATTAGTTCATAGTTTAGCCATATTACCTAAAACAGCCATCAACCACCTAGAATTTTCTAAGTGTGCTTTGATGTAGATTAGTGATAGTGCATCAAATTGACTACTTGGATTGCTCCAAGTGTGCTTTAATGCGGATTAGTTCATAGTTTAGCTACATTGCCTAAGACAGTCATCTGCATTACCTTACTATTAACAGCATGGTTCATTTGTATTGGCCTAACTATTGCTCATCATGCTTAAGGTAGTTATCCTCATCATGCTTAAGGTAGTTATCCACATCACCAGTATTGTTACCCGCATTGACTTAGCCATCCGCATGGACTTAGACATCCGCATGGACTTAGACATCCACATGGACTTAGTCACCTGCTTTACCCTTATGCAACTTTATTAATATAGCTTACCTGTTTTGACCCATACTTGCATAGATTAATGATAGATGCTAATGTGATGTGAAGTTTGTAATATTAATGAAACTACAGATAGAGTAAAGCACAATAGATAGTATGTTATTTATGGAAACCCTATGATGAAAAGTTAAAAGCATAATGAAGTGTTAAAGTATAACCACGGCTATGTTAAAGTGCTAAAGAATGATAAAGTACTAAATAATAATTTTAGGGCAATTGCATATATCCCCTTCTAAACCTTGTTAATTGCATATTTACCCAATTCAAAATCAAAATTACATATATCCCCTTTCTTATTCTATTTTATTGCATATTTACCCAACTTAAAACTAAAATTATATATAACCCCTCCTTTAATGAAAAAAATACCAAATTACCCATTTTGACTTTTTATAAATATAGATAATAGAATGACTATTTTATTCGTGGTTGTTTATGATTGTTATTTGTCATGAATTTTTAGGTTCTTTAATTAATTAAAAGTCCGGTTTTTGTGTTGCATTTTATTATTGTTACTCCAAAAATTTGATCAAGAAAAATAGACTCAACATAGATTAATAAATTATTAAAAAACACAAGGAAAAGAAAACAAAAGTTTAAGAAACAAAAAACACTCATTAGCGAAACATGATTAAAAACAAAAAAAATATAAAAACAAAAATAGCTACTAAAAATGGTTGTATATGAAAATTTTAAAAAAATTATAGCTTTGATAAAGACAAAGGTAACATTATCAATTTATAATTTATTTTAATAAAATAAATCAATGGGTAAACTTGTAAAATTTTTTATTAAAGAAAGGGATATATGCAATTTTTGTTGTGAATTGGGTAAATATGCAATTAAGAAGATTAAAAGAGGGGATATATGCAATTTTAATTTTGAATTGAGTAAATATGCAATTAAGTTGTTTTATAAGGGGATATGCAATTTATGATAAAATACTAAAGAAAGATAACAGTAGTTAAAAATGAAAAAGGGGCCTAAATGATAAAGTCATTATTTAAAGCTAAAGTTAAAAGTCTTGCAAGCCAGACAGGGGTTTGCATTCATTGCATCCTCACCCGCTAAATGAGTTGTATTATTCACACTTAAACAATAGAGGCATTGCCTTATGCACGTTCATCTGATAGAAGTTATGCTATGTGCACTAAAAATGATAAAGGGGTATTGCGACTCACCTGATAAAAGGAGTTGTACCTTTCACATTCAAACAATATAGGCCTTGCCTTGTGTAGGTTCTCCTTATAGAAGTTATGCTAAAGGTACTCAACCGTAGCGGCCTTGCCTTGTGCAGGTTCACTTGACACAAGTTATACCTAGTGTATGCTCACCTGTTATAAGAGCTTTGTACTTGTACTAGCTCAAAGATTAAGTGAAAATATAAGGATAAAGTCAAAGAAAGAACAAAGTGTTAAAGTATGAAATCTTATGTAAAGTATTGAAAGATGATAAAATTAAAGTTTGTAAAAAGTATTAATGAGTTAAAAAAGGTTAAAGTTACATGTTTATAGATTATTAATATGCCAAAGTTTTTTTCATAAAGATTCAAAATTATAATTCACTCAGCAACACTAAATTTTGTATGTCTATTAGCTTAGCATCGATAAAGATGATGGAATAAAAAATTATAGCTTGGCATGGATGTTGGAGTTATCTGGCTGAATTCAAGACTGACATTCTCCAAAATAGATAGTTTGGTTATAGTTTAATGTACTAGTGTTAGACAAAGAATTATGTAATGATAATTAAATATCCACTACTATGATTATGGATGTTTAAGGTTTAAGGAATTGTGTATTTTCAGATGTTTAAATTGAACTATGAGGTTGCTTGAAAACGGAGTCTTACAAGTGTAAAATTTGTAACATAAACTATGTAACATGGTGTTTTGAAAGTTTTTTATTATGTGTGATTAATATGTGAGGATGTATATAGTTTTAGTAATGAGTTTCCACACAAATTGGTTTTAAATTAGTAGAAATGATTTTCATCTCAGAATTAAAGCACACACAAATAGAAAAATGTACCTATTGTATATATGGTATAATTCTTTGACAAAGATCAAGTAAACCTATATCATTATTTACCAGGCAAAAATATATGATTATATAGAATGATGTTAGATCCTTGTTTGGAGTTGATAATCTTCACCACTTAAAAAATTGACAGAAGAACATGCTTTGGAGTGGCTAGAAACCATGAGTTTTGCTCCTAATAGTGGCCTCCTTTTCAAATAAGCTAGAACTAGAATTTTGTCTGTCTTGGCTTGTAGATGGTCGTGTATCAGATTTTTAAAATGTACACAACCATATAAAATCTTGGAATCTAGCTTTTGTGGATAAGATTGGTACATATTCGTGTACCTTAGTATAAAGTATCGTGCACTAAGGTTGACTTTTAATTGTTTCATACAAACTTTCCATGATCATCTTCATTTGTCTTCAAATTACTTCAATTAGCCAAGACTACAAATTTAATAAAGAACCAAATAAATATCGATTCAAACAGATACATAAAAAAAAGGCATTCAAAATGAGAGACTATATAAATTCTTAACATGTAATTATTGATTTATCAAACATCTTTACACTTTAATTAATTTTATCCTCAAGCAAATAACCATGTAAAATCCAACCATAATTCACTGGGTATAAAAAAAAGATAATCAAATCCATGACAAATTAAAGATCCAAATACATAAAAAAGTTTCACAAAATGCAACACTCAAAGAAAGAAAACCAAATGCGTGAAATTAGCTTTTCTTTTACTTCTAAAAACATGTAAATATCAAAATAAGTGTAACTTTTCTATAGAACTACTCATGGTTTTGAAAACCGGACCGGACCGGCCGGTCCGACCGGTTGGACCGGGAACCGGACTCCAATCCGGTCCGGTTCGGTGTTTAAAACCGTTTTAACGTCGAACCGGCGGTCGGACAGGGAACCGGACCGGTTGAACCAGTGGTCGGACCGATTGAACCGGTTTTTTTATATTTTTTTATATTTTTTTTGTAATTTTTACATATATTTATAAAAAATAATTATAATTTTATCCGGTTCTTATATCCGGTCCGACCGGTTGAACCGGTCCGACCGGTGGACCGGTAAGGCGTCCGGTTCACTGTCCGGTCCGATTTTAAAAACATTGGAACTACTATTATGCATAAACATCACATACCACAATGATTCACTAAACACTTGGTTTTATATTTATGTACTAGTGTATATATGAATCACTAGATGCCAATAAATGAAACAAGCATAAGCATAAGGTTGTTTAGGAATAAAATCTCTATCAACTAACATGAGAAAAAACATAACTTAATATGGATTTTGGTGGGTTGTAACTTGGTTTGGAGTAAAGCTATGGAATTTGAAATATAAAGTGGCTAAATGGTTATGAATTTAAAAGAGCTATATGCTAGTTTTGATCGACTATAAAAACATAAAAAAATACACAAATTAAATATAAACTAACATAAACATTACTTATAATAAGCTATTAGTATGGTTTTTAATTTCAATGTACAAAATTGCCCATTCTTATTTGTTTCTTCTTATAATGGAACGAAGTAAATAGAATTATCTTTGTTTTTCCTTTTTTCCCTTCTTCTTCTCCAATTGAATCAAATTTTTTTTTTTGTTTTCCTTATTTTAATAGCCGCTACCAGTATCTATATGAAATAAACATAAAAATCATATACCAATGTAACTAGATAGCACAAATTAAACAACTAACATAAATCAAATTTTAATACATGAGTTGAAAATAAAAGGTTAATTGAGGTAAGTAGATTTAACATGTGAGTAATAACACAAAAACATGACAGGCTAAACATGAGCGGCTAGTGGTAACGAAAGGGTGGGTGAAGGAAATGAAAAAGGCTGCACGAAATAGGTTTTTTTAATGGCTCTATCATTTTGTATATAAAAAGTTAACTCATGATCTCAATATGCATTACCTAAATAAGTTCTAATATAAAATATGTGATACACTCAAAATTTAACAAAAATACTAGCAACCAATATAATATCATGAAATAATGCTATGGAGGCAGAAAAAAAAAAAGAAAAAAAAAACAAATTAAAAAAACTTACAAAACTATATATAAAGGCATAAGTGAAACATGTATAATAGTAATTCCTTCAACTTATTGCATTAACTCGATATTCCATGACATTTTATTAAATCAACTTGCTGGTTTCTCTAAATCATATGATTTTAAAAACATAATCATGTCTAAGTATAAGTCAATGAATTCATATTATTGAATATTTTGACCAAAATTGAGAGTTTTCACGTGCAATGAGCGTGGTTTTGAAGACATGAGTAGGGGTGGACATAGCATGAATCCAATGAATTCATTAGAATATAGTGAATTCTCGCACATATATGAAGAACTATGTGTGTGTTTTTCGATTGACAACAATGTTTTTTCGAACAGTGACTTCATTAATTACGTAACCCAAACCTTCAAAAAAAATTAGGAGTTAATTAACTAAATAAGTCAATAAACCCACTCTCACTAAATCATAGAGTCCTTGATTTAATTACTAAATAAGCTCACACTTAATACCAACTATACATCCAACAATAATCATAAAACTTAAAGTTTTATTACTAGTTTTACCGATTGGTAAATTTATCATTATCTTTATCTGTTGCAATGAGTTGAAATAAGCTTTTCTTCAATTAATCATGTGAAGATAGGATTGCGTAATCAGATAGTTGATGGATAAATAAATTATTCTTGAATTTGTTACATTAAAAAAGAGTTATTTTAAGAAATTTAAGTGGAAGGTGTAATGCAATGTTTTTAGAATATAAAAGCTCGTAGTGAACAACTATAAGATGCTTTATTTTAATTTGTAAAAATCGTCGTTTTTATATAATGTGTTTTTTACATTATAATGATGTTTTTTTTATTATTGTATTGTGTCCCAACCCGAAAATATATATATATATATATCCGTTTCTATAAAATTGGAACATCTAAAAACAATAACACCATAAGAATAGATTTCTAGATCCGTTACTAAACATGAGAGTTTTTAAGCCCTTTCTAGTAAGCATCAGCATGAATTGATCTTCAACTTGAGCAAGTTTGCTACTATGTCGAACTCTTGAATGTTCTTCGAAAAAGAGTTATCACCCGCTATATCTTCAACTTGATACTTCCTCTTCTTCTTGTTAAAATTGTACCTCAAGGCACTAAACAACAAATGTAGATCCTCCTACGTTGCACGGACCTAGAACTAGATAAATATATCGCAAGTTTTATCACACAAGTATTTTTTTAATGTGGACTTATTATGTCACTTTTACATACGAAGACTTTAACTTTATAACACTTAAACTTTTAAAATTCTTGTCCCGTTTTTTTCTTTTAAGAGGTCTTTTAATTATTGATTTTTTAATTTAAAATGATTCAAGATCTATAAAATCTTTACAATAATATTTATAAAATGTTCACAAGATAAACGAAAGCTGGAAAGTTACAAACTAACTTAAAGATAAAATATTTAATTAAGGTATACAAAATACTTACTTAACATCACCATTGTTTATTGTGACCCGGTCATTTACATATATATCTTTACAAATTTAGTACAATATCATCATACCAAGTATGTTGAGCTCAACGTGCCCTTTTTCAAGAAAAAAGAGCTATGAATAAACTTTGTATTCTTCACGTAGCGTTTTGTTTGCGACACCCTAAGATTTCACCAAAGACATGCCTAACTCTCAGTGGGGTTGTAATTATGTATGTAGTAGTCATAGATAATTTCAAACAATATTATTTTCCAGGCTATTTATAACCTTTATCTTTACATTAGTAAGTCGCTTAAGCAATGAATTTTTATGAACACGAATACCCCTAAACCCGAGGATTTGTTATGACATTTATAATATAACATTTTGAAACTTGTTTAACATGAACAAGATAGCAATCGAGCATACCTTTGTTTTCTTGTTTATTTAAATAAGTTTTGTTGAAAAAACAATAAACTTGCGACATATATCCATTTATTATACAGAAAATGACAATCATAGGTATTACACATTCTTTTGAATAATGGTAGCCCATATACTATATGTTAGTACTTCTGACAAAACTTAGCATATCTTCTTTAAGCATTTTATATAATTATGGTTAACAAAAGTATCAATAAGTGGAATATCTCTTCCATCCTATATTCCTATCCTATGGACTTGTCAAATTAAAAAAAAAAAAAAAATCGCTATTTATTTTCATATCTTTAAAAAACATTAACTCATAGCTTAAAATATTATAAAATTTGTTTAATTGCATTACCCCGATTTATACTTAATATACTGGGAAATTTATGGTAATCATAAAATGTGGTGTTAATATTATGTTTCTATACTTAAAAAATGATGAAATGTTCATGGGTACACATCACATGTTTGTGTATAAGGATTTTTAATCATTTCGTCTCTTATAACAAACCAGTGCATATTCGTGAAAATTCGTCAATATGTGCTCACGCTTGTTAAATATCCGTCAAAATCCTCTTATATTTGTTCACACTTATACATGTTGACTTTTTTTTTTTATATGTTTTCACTTATATGAATTTTTATAATGTCTAGCAAAAATAATTTATTTAAATCAACCATAAATTTAAATTAAATTTTTTGAAAACAATTTGCTCCCTACATGAAGTAACAAATATACCTACGCAAATGAAATGTTTTTCTCTATAAACATTTAGTGTGCATAACAATTTTCTCATGATTAGTTTATGTTAAAATCTTATTTCTAAGTAAAGTATTTAACTATGGATTTAATGTTCCTCCTGATCCTCAAGAATGGATATATATTGGTCAGCTGTCATTGGCAGATAAAAGAAGATTAACTAATTATTTATAGATATCTCAATTATTGTTATATATTAATTATTAAATTTGAAAGAATAAAAGTCAAAACAGGAAAAGAAAATTTTATTATATTTATAATTTATTGTGGGCCCTCGATATACCAAATCTAACTACTCTCCTAATCTCGGTGATACATCGCAAGTGGTTCTGATAACGACTCCTTCAATTTTATGCTCCGAACGGATTTTTGTTTTGCATGTAAAACTAAAACCGATCGGGTGTTGTAGGAACTGGTAAATTAATATTTTAAAATTTTAAGTTTTTAAATTCAAGTCGTAAGAAAAAGAATTCCATACAAAATGTAGAATAAGAGTGCGTTAATCAAATCGTAAAGTGATATGTCATCTCAAAGCTAACTAAGCATTCATTATAGAATTGAAACAAAGGCCAACTTAGTGAATTATAGTTTTTTAATTTCTTTTAAATAATGTAGTGATAATATTTTGTAATTATATAAAAACATTTTAAAATATAAAAACATTTTAAAAATATCAATTTTATTAGTTCTTAAAAAAGTTTAATTATTTTTTCTGTTTGTTCTATTGTAAGCACTACTGATATTTTCCTGGATTGTTGCCTTTTGTTGTTTTGTGCCAATTAACAAGATGTGAAGAAGAAGAAAATTGAAAGTCAAATTTACAAAAACATATTCGTCATTCTCCATATGTATGTCAACAAATATGTATAACAAAGAGATTAAGATAGATATATATTAGACGTATTTATTGACGTTTTAGTATCATCTTATTTTAATAAAAAAATAATTTGGTGGACAAATGTCAGTATCATATTCTTTTTCATCAATTTTTTTCTGCTTTTTCCTTCTATTAAATAATCGTATTAATTACTAATAATATTATTTAATTACTTTTTAGATTAAAAAAGTTTTTTAATAAATTAAAAAATATATTTTTTATTAATATTATTTCTAATTTAAACAAATTTATAAAATAAAAAGCTTTTTTAAGACATCAACTTTTTTAAATATATAAAATATTTTAAAATTAGACGTTTAAAAAGGAAAATTTTTATAAATAAAAAACAAACTAAATTGGGAGGTACAATAAAAGTTTTTAAAAATGATATTTTCTTTAAATGTTGGTTTTTGAAATAATATTTTTATTTTATTTATAATAAAAAATATTACAATCATATCTTATCTTATAATATAGTTTTATAAATAATAATAGTAAGGTAAGCGGTTACATAACTCTTTTATCTATCATATTTAAATAAAAGATATAAATTTTTATATGATTCTTAACTTTAAATTGAATTTGCATCGTACAATATCACTCCATGTGTGTTTGTGTGTGTGTGGATATTCGGTAATTTTAAAGTGATAGATACCAAACCTAACTACTATGCGAATTTTAAATTATGGCATTATTGAATTATAATTTGGTGTACATTTTGTATTTAATTAATATTATGTGAAATATTAATAGCAGAATTTCATGTTTTAAGTTATCTTTTATATTCTTTTAAATTGGATAAGTGATTTTTGATTTTAAAGTTATTTAAATATATTATATAAAGTAAACCTGCATAATAATATATAACTTTGATTATGAGACGAAAGTTTGTATCATGATTGCTTTGCATCTAAGAATTTGGTCCTCAGGAAAATGATGGTCAAATTGTTATTTTGAAGAAGATAATATGACTTCTAGGTTACCAGCCATAATTACGTAGAAGGGTATGCATTCGTCGTTGTTGTTTGGTAATTAATGATCTCATAATATGAGACTAGGATGTAAACTAAAAAGTATAAACAATATTAATCTTAACCAATAATATCTTTAAATCAATGGTTGAGATTAAATTATAGAAAAAAAATTATTAAAAAATTATTTTAGTAATAACCACTTTTATTGATTTTTTGCAAGTTCTCCTATTTTTTAAATATTTATAACTTTTACGTACGAAATTATTTTTTTATAAAAATTAAAACATAAAAACAAGCATTTTTTATTTTTAAAACGAGTACAGTATTGTTATATATAAATATAATAATTTTTTATATTTTTAATCTCATATCTATCTTTATTACAGTTTATTGTGTATTTTTGTTAGTTATTATGTTTTTCTAAATACTATTCTGTTTTCTAAATACTATTGTGTTTTTGTAAAATAATAAGTTTTAAAAAATACAATGGTGGAATGACATTATTATGTATCTCTAATATGTAAAACACAATAATAAATTAATAACTAATTAATCTGATACATTAAAAATAATGACAAAATAATACAATGCATCATTGTGTTTTTTGATCGTTATTGAGTTATCTTGAAAATTATAAGTTTTGAAAAAATATATTGGTGAAATAACATAATCCTTAAAAATAATATAATTAATTGATTTATTTGACTCGATTACGAAAAACACCCTCATCTTTAAAATAATAGATATACACGTGTCAAGCCCATAATTCTTCTTAAGTTTTTTTAGATTAAATACTGTTTTACTATAACCCTACTTTATTAATTATATAGGTTACATAATGTCTTTTAAAAAATTATTTTAAAGAAGTCATTTCGTGTTTCTTTAAGACGTATTTATAAAAAAAAGTAAATAATATAACTTTGCATATAAACAATCATACTTAAAAAAAAAAGAAGTTAAAGAGTTAGAGTTTGAATAAACGAACTCTATTGAAATAACAAAACAATGATTTGATTGAAGAGGAAAATAAGAAAATTATAGTTTGGTTACAGAGTATAATAAGAAAACGATGATTTTATCAAGTATATATAATTTAATCTTGAGAATGCAAAATACATGACATATATGTCAAAAGTTAGTCTTTTTTTTTATATTTAGAGATAGAGATTTTGTTTATGTTTTCAAATTTTCTTAGTAATAAAATTAAATGTGTTTGCTTCTAATAGTAAAAATAAAGTTTGAATAAAAAATGTAAAAATGAAATTTATGTTTAATTTGTTGGTTTCATAAATTCATGAGTATTTGACTCTTATGATCAAAAGGGTTAATTAATAATGTGTCCAACAAGTAAAATGTTAGAGTTCAAATCGAAAAACATATAGCTTTTGTTGTTTTTATTTTAAAAAATTTAGGAACTATTGCTAGAAAGGTGTTAAAATGATAAAACTCTAACTATCTATAAACATAACAATTAGTTAGCTCAATCGTGCATGGCTTTGTAAGCCTAATTTGCTGATTTGTTTTTTTTATTTATTTTCTATTAGAACTATGAAATTGATCACACATTCTAAAACCACCTTTAAATCTATATTGCATGTTTATGAAACAACGAGACTTGAACCCTGAACTTTTTGAAATGGACAATATCCATCACATTTGATATCATTGAACGAAATACTCTATGGTTTTACTTATTAATCTCTCCAGAATTTCACTTTGATGTGTGATCATATAGTATATTATCTCATCAAATTAATGATACATATAACGGTGATTATGTTGTTTATGTTTAAATCAAATTTAAACAAGTGAATTGGCAAAACTTGCTTACTATGTGACATATGTTATTAGCAAGATTATAATTAGTCTCATGTGCATATAAATCCAATATCCCACTAGGTAAGATTAAACATATATCAGCATAGACATTTGTATATATCAAACAACATATGACCGCCCCCGAATGACATACGCATTATGCAAACCAAATGAATGTTCATTCTAAGCACACGTGATTCAATGGAATGATGTATTGCTAGTCATCAATAAACATCACGTTGAACATGAAACATGGATGTGAACATATCATTTGTGTTCTACTAATTTGTTACTTGATGTTGATTCAAAGTGATTAAACAAACACATTGATCGAATTTACTTAGCTTGACCATGTATGCAGTTTCATAGATTTGAGTTATAAAGAGCGCAAAAGATGTGATTCTCCCATCTAAGCAAGAGGAAGAATTCCATATTCACTAAATACATCATCTCTTACGTACCACATGTACCTACAATGACCCTTGTAAATCTCTTGTCAAAGAATTGTATTACTATATTAAAGTATAACACTCCTCACATTCAAGTCCTAGTATGCATCTCAGATTAGGGATGTAAAGATACTATTAGTTTCAAAAATCCACTTATTACTTTAATCCATAAAGTGATTTTGAGAGTGGGTCTTCTCCAATGTTTGTTCGATGATAAATATTTGTGATTCTGGCTACAACTCTTTGCATATTTTCATCCCTCATGAAACTCAACTTCGAAATCTTAATTCAAAAAGTTATTCACATATTTTTATTGACTGAAAACTTTAAAATAACAAATTTATTCACATAATTAGAATAAATACACCGTAATGTAAGTGTCCACATCCGATATGCCAAGCCATATAAAAGAATATTCTTCTTAATAATATATAGAACCAAAAAGTATATATTGTATAAAAACTGTTATTGATTAGGTTTACAACAGATTTTTTTATATAGAGAACAATACTACACTTGAATATCTATTAATTTATTATAATAACATAACAGCTCTAATGTTTCCCTGCAAGCTAAGCACAATGAATTATAGTAACTTGAAATGTAAAGATAATTATATTTTGTTTTCATACAATCTAGCGGACTATGGTAGTGGATGATGGACTAAAACTTGTGGGGGTTGACGACAAACAAACCCCTAATGAAGGCAGATTGTTTTTGCTCGGGTCTTTGATTATTGTATGAGCGACCGGTGGTGGCGGTAAAACCTACAACCATCGCATGATTGTATCTTTAGCACAATTCTTCCTCAAGAATCACCAGCTTTCACGTGAAAATTAAGGTTTCACATGAAAAGTTAACTTTCATGCAATTATATCCTTCTCCCAAATGTGTAACTTGCGCACAAGACTGTTCGTAAATAGCGACCGTTGTGGAGCTACAGCGAGACACCACGACATCTTGTGGTTGTTGTAAATGGTAATGGTTTTGAGCAACTGCTCAAGGTAGAAGGCAAGTTGTTTATGCGAATCCTAGTGAGTGTAGGTTGAGACAACAGTTGTCCCTGATAAAATGAAAGCGAAGGCTCCCTTTGGTAGTAATTATTTGCCCATAGTTGTTGTGACGATGGAGGCTCCTTTTGGATGTGATCTCGAACAATTACATGGAAATGAAAACTGTAACTAAATATTGATGTGAATTGAAAAGTATAAAGACAGGACGTCGACAATGAAGTGTTGAGCCTGTCTAGGGTTTGTGGTGGTTGAGAGTGTCTTACTCTGATATCAAGTGAAACATAAAATAATAAATTATTGTATTGATAATTGTTGTTAACTAGGGTTACAAAAGACCTTTTTATATGAATAACAATATTAAACTCATATATCATTTAGTCTATTCCGGTTTAGTAGTATTCAATAATTAGTTAATATCAAACTTATTAACATATCAAAATAACAAAAGTTCGTATACCCAATGCAATAGATTAAGTTGATATTCTGCAATGGTTGCTATAATTATGTTAGATTGTTAGCTGATTTTGATTGAGATATTTATAAATAAGTGTTACACTTTTTAATTAAGAAACTATAAATTATACATAAAAGTATTATTATATATATATATATATATATATATATATATATATATATATATTTAAATTAAGACCTATTAATAGAATTATGTTGGTAGCAGAATATGCCTCAAATTATGATAAAGGACTTTGACCAATGATTAACAAATACATTAGTTATGTCCGAACCAAAAGTAATCATATATGAACATAAAATATAAATTTATTAATATCATTTTTTTATTTTTATTATTGAAAATTTGTATTAGTATATTTTTTGGTGAGATAGAAACAAAAATACACTTGAATAAGGGAAGATACCTACATTAGTGATTCATTGAAGTTACAACGATGTTTAAATATTTTACCCTTGAATTCAAATAACGACTACGTGATCTAATAAAATCTTAATAGTTGGAAACCAACCCATTACTTGCAAGAAAATTGAAACTTGAGTTCTTAGAAGTTTTTAAGTCCACGAGTGAAAGAAACCTTCAAACTTGAATTCTATCAATAACAATCGAACCTCAACAATAAGGTATAGGTCAACACACCCCACAAGGTAGAGCATAATACACCAAAAGCATTGATAAGATTTTATGGGATAATACTATTTATGATATATAAATTATAGGGGAAATGTTCAAATACAAATTCTTAAAAAACTAGAAAATATAAGAATTATTAAGATGCTAACATGTGTTTTTTTATTATCAAGATTACGTTGAGGACAAAATTGGTAATATTTCCCCTTCCCAAGTCCCACCTATTTTGAAAACTCCCGCAACTTTTACATACGACGTTATTTTCTTTTAAAAAAATTATATCATAAAAACAAATTCTTTTAATCTTTAGAACACATATACTATTGATATAAAAAAATTTAATTCACATAACTTATTTTTAACCAACAACAAGGTTATTTTAAGCGATATCAGCGTTAGAAAAGCCAATTCTAAAAACATTATATTTTTAACCAAAATAATTAATTCACATAACTTATTCTTTCAAAACATGGTATGTCAATTCTATATATTATTAATTGTCTAGGTATTAATAATCATCAGCTCAAGTGGTAAAGATGAGATACCAATGATAATTAAAAATAAGGAGATCTTGGGTTCAAGTCTCGCTCGAAGCAAAAATGCTTTGAGTTGAGTCAGGGGATATTCTCAGTTGTGAGTATTCTCTTGAGGTGGTTGGGGTGTGGTCTCGATTGAAAAACAGATAGATGAGTCCGATTAAAATAACACATATTTTTCAAAACAAGATCATATATTTACCATTAAAGAAAAACATTAATCATCTATTGTTGGTTTGTATAGTGAGATATGTGTGGTTCATGTTTTAACCACTAAAATTTGATACTTTACAAAAGTCTAAAACCATTCCAAAAGTTCCAAAATACACTTTAGTTTATTTTTTTTAAGGAATCCGCTCCCAAATGACCTCCAACTTCAAAACCTCCAAATTAAAACCCACTTCAAAAGTTAAAAAGAAGAACTAAGAGTTTGTTTTACTTTATATAGTTTAATTTTTTCAATAATTTCCAATGTGGTGTTTGCAAGGATAGGAACCCACCTAAGTTGAAATCATACTTCCCTAATTTCAATGATTTGTTTGTTTTCTAATTTAATTTAATGTGAGTTTATAATTATTAACTAGTTACTAGGTTTATAAAAGAAAACTCTACGTTTATCAAAAGAAAACTTAAAAAGAGATGGGTTTGACTCATTTTAATGAGAGTACTCACCTACATTTTATCTTCACTCTCTTTTTTAACCAATTCATTATGAATTTAATTTAATTCTAACATTTACAATGTTGTAACAAAATCAAACCCAAAAGAGATTCGTGTCACACAATAACGATCAAAAAACGTAATGAGATATTGTGTTCTTTTGTCATTGTTTTTAATCTATTAGATTAATTAGTTGTTATTATTATTATTATTATTATTATTATTATTATTATTATTATTACTATTATTATTATTATTATTATTATTATTATTATGTTTTACATATTAGAGATACACAAAAATACTATTCCATCATTATATATTTTTTAAAATTTATCATTTAAAAAAATCACTATAATATTTAGAAAAACATAATAACTAAAAAAACATAATAAACTACACTAAAAGACAAAATTACGAGATATGAGCTTAATAACATAAAAAATGTATTAACTTTTTATATAACAATATTATACTCGCTTTAAAAATTAGTTTTTATGGTGTAATTTTTATAAAAAAAAAATAGCGCACATAAAAGTATAAACGTTTAAAGAAATACGGGAACTTGCAAAACTCAACGAAAGTAACTATTTTTCTTAAAATACCATTTTAATAATTTTTTTCTTGCAAATTAATCTCAACCATTAATTAGAAAAAATAAACGATTAACATTATCTTTTTAATTTTTAATTTTGTAACCATATTTTATTTAAATGTTTCTCTAATTATTAAACTAATAATTTCAATTAATTAATATAACAAATCATGACGAAATAATATTTTGGAAATGAATAATAAATCTGCTCCACCCACAACCACACCCACTCGCCTTTCGTCCCCTTTTCTACTCCTCATCAAAGAATCCATACATACACTCTCATCTCTCTCATCGAAAACCCAACATACTCGCCCCTTAACCAACACACCATTAACTCTTCAACAAATACACTCTTCAATTTCCTCCTAAATCAATCAATTCCACAACCCAACAAAGATTCAAGAACAAGAATCACTCCCCTCTTCACAGCTCCAGCGTCATTCAATCGGGATTTTGATTTGTTTTCTTGTTTGATTCACGAAAACAGCTCCAATTCGAAACCCCAGTTGTTAATTTCCAGAATAATGCGAGAGTAATTGGGCGTTTTGTTAATGGTGGGCTTTCCGATCTGGGTATCGTCGGTAGCTTCGATTTGATGTCGCCGGAGAAGATTTAAGTTATTTGATGGATTTCAAGATTCGGTGTGGGAGTAATGTTGTTTTTTCAAGAAGGAAATGTTGGACTCAGCTATTACTTCTACAGGTAATATTTCAACTTCAATTATTTTTTTCCTTTTTGAGATTTTTTTTTGTCTTTTCATCACTGTTGGTGAAAATCTAGGGTTTTTTTTCTTTATTTTTTTAGTTTTTTTAAGGGATTGAAGCTTCCAAAATCTTTATTGGAACTGTTCATGGATTTCTCTGGTGGGAAATTTTTTTGATTGGAGAAATAGAAGTTTTCATGGTGTTTGATTGCTGTTTAATATCTGTAATCTTGGGTTATTGTTTGAATATAATCTTTCTTATGGTAATATCACTACTGTTTTATAATAAATTGTTGGGATTTTGATGATTTTAACAAGCTAAATCTAGTTCCTTTTTGGGGATTAGGGTTTGGATTTTAGAGATTAGAAATAGAAGTCAAATTTGTAAAACTTTGTTAGAATTGAGAAGTGTTAACTGTGTGAACTAGAGATCTGGATAAGCAAAAATAGAAATTTACAGTTCTGAAAGATTTAAATTCATATTTCATATACTCATTTTGTTTCTTTTTGATTGAAATAATTGATATGGTTTTGTCATTTGTTTCAGATTGTATTAATATTAGTATTTTTCGACATCATTCAAGCGAAATACCACCATGATGAATTGCAATGGAGAGAGCCTGTAAAAGGCAGTGAAAATATTGCATCACATTCTTGTATTCATGATGAGATAATTGAACAAAGAAGAAAGAGATCAGGACACAAGGTTTATTCAGTAACTCCACAAGTTTATCAAGCTACTGATACCGAGCCTCTTCACTTTAAGGGAAGGGCATTATTGGAAGTTCCAAATGTTTCGGGTTTTCCTAAGAATGCAAAACAACCCATCAGAATTTATTTAAATTATGATGCTGTGGGTCATTCACCTGCTAGAGATTGTAGAAACGTTGGTGATATTGTGAAAGTAAGTTAGTTAAACAAACTGTTTCTTGATGTTCTGATGTAAAATCAGATGTTTCTCTTGATTATTATTTCTTTCTGTTATTTTCACAGTTAGGTGAACCACCTGCAGCTTCTAATTTGGGTACACCTTCTTGTAATCCTCACAACGATCCTCCAATATTCGGTGTTTGTTGGTATAATTGCACTTCAGATGATATAGCTGGGGAGGATAAAAGGCATCGCCTTCGGAGGGTAATTATCAAGATTTGATTTTTCTTTCTGGGTATTTGGTTATTACTTGTGTCTTATATTTATAGTAGTTTTTATCTTTTATATAATGGGAGATCAGGCTTTAGGGCAAACAGCAGACTGGTTTAAAAGAGCATTGGCTGTTGAGCGTGTAAGAGGAAACTTGCGGTTAAGTGGTTACTCTGCGTGTGGACAAGATGGAGGTGTTCAACTTCCACGTGAATACGTTGAAGGTAATTCTATGTCTTTCTGTTGTTTAAATTTAGTGGTGGAAAGAAGAGTAGTTAGGTTGGAACGTGAGGTGGAATGGTGGGTTCAATAAAGCATCTGGTTGAAATGGTTAGTTGTTAGTACCCGTATGAGACAAGCCAGGTTGGGTGACCAACATTCACTTTCTTGTCCATCTTTTTGCAGGTGAATAACGTTTTAGTTATGATTACATCTTTTTCATGGCTAACAATAATAATCTAAAACTTTGGATAACATGATGATAGAGGCTGTGTGCATTAAAATCAGACCGAGTGACTTTCAACCCTTTTGGCCCCATTTAAAGCAAAAATTTGACAACCCAAATCGACCCATTTATAACTGGGTCCAAGAAGCCGCTTCTATGGTATTTTATCTTTTAATAGCTTAGAATTTTTTTTTTCATATTTGCAGAGGGTGTTGCTGATGCTGATTTGGTCCTTTTGGTGACTACAAGACCCACAACTGGAAATACTCTAGCATGGGCGGTAGCGTGTGAACGTGATCAATGGGGTCGTGCAATTGCTGGTAAGTTTTGACTAAAACTGCTCATTATCAACAGCATCAAGAATTATTATTGGGAAGGTGAAATCCAGCTGGCCTTATGCTATTTGTGTATTTGTAGGGCATGTGAATGTTGCCCCTCGTCACTTGACAGCAGAAGCAGAAACATTACTTTCGGCTACCCTCATACATGAAGTAAGTTTTTTTTGTGTGTTAAAACTGTTGAAAAATGCTTATGGTTGTTTATGTAAAAGTTTTTGACAAGTTTATTGTCACCAGGTGATGCATGTTCTTGGGTTTGACCCTCATGCCTTCACTCATTTTAGAGATGAGAGAAAGAGACGTCGAAGCCAGGTAAATACCATTGGTTTAGATTCTTGTGTAAGCTATGGAAATTTGACCAGTAGTTTGTTTGGTTGATTATAACAGGTTTCTGATTTTAACCATGATTTAATTTTTGTACAAATTTGCAGGTTACTGAACAGACAATGGATGAAAAGCTTGGGAGGATGGTGACGCGGGTCGTGTTGCCACGTGTTGTTATGCATTCACGCCATCATTATGGGGTACATTACATCATACCTCTTTTTCCTTTTTAGGGTTCTTTTGGTCTCTGTAGTAAAAAATGCTGCTGGTGCGCGCCTAGGTGTTTCAAACATACGCTAGGTGGTCTCCTTCCAATGGGGCTAGTATTATTTTTTTATGCCTAATATGTATGTTTTTTTATTATTGCACTTTTTTTTTTTTTATCTTGGGCTTGCGTTTGTTGTGCAACATGAGAGCCCCTCGCGCTTTGCCACTTTGACTACCTAAGTTTTAGTAGAGTTTTTTTTGGAGATTAAGTTCTTTATTTTACCATCAAGTAGTCACAATTTCGATCCGTTTATTTATGAATCGTCTATTTGGGTTTGTTTATTTCCAATGAGCCGAAAGGTCAAAATAAAAAAAACATAAGCTTGAAACGGAACAGTTCAAATTGGCCAAATTGGTCTGAAATTGTTAATTATTGTATTTCAAATGCTTAGAAATTTTAATATATAACGTCACTGAAATAATATAGCTTTTGTAATCATATTTGGACCGAAGTGTTTTTGGTTAACCCAACTTGGCCTACCTATTTTGACCCATACCAAAGATTACCTATTTGACCCGTTAGCGTCTTAGCGATGAGCGAACCTACCCATGTTCCACCTCCATTAGAAGCTGAAGTCAAATTAGTGAATTATTGATAAGTTTCTCTTGGAAGATGCTACCCATTTTGACCAATGAGACATTGACACATGACTCAAACCGACCCATTTTGACAGACATACTCTGAGAATTTCACGGGGCTGGAACTGGAAGATGGTGGGGGCCGTGGAACATCAGGTTGGTAATCCAAACTTATTTTAACCATTTTAAAACTAATATTAATCATTTTCTTAATCATGAATGAAATCTAAAAATGTATCAGGATCTCATTGGGAGAAAAGACTTTTAATGAATGAAATTATGACGGGTTCAGTTGATACACGATCAGTAGTTTCAAAAATGACATTAGCTTTACTTGAAGATAGTGGTTGGTATGAGGCTAATTATAGTATGGCAGACCGTCTTGATTGGGGTCATAATCAAGGGACTGAGTTTGTTACGGCTCCTTGTAACCTTTGGAAAGGGGCATATCATTGCAACACAACACAACTAACGGGTTGTACACACAATCGGGAAGCTGAGGGTTATTGCCCAATTGTAAATTATAGTGGCGATCTTCCTCAGTGGGCTCGTTATTTTCCTCAACCTAACAAAGGTAAGTTTGTATGCTGTTTTTTGTTCAACTTTCTTGTTTTTGAAATGATTGTGATATCGAATAATCAAAACAGATAATTAGTCAAAACAAACGTGTAGAAGATTGTGTTTTGGATTCCTAAACTTTGAATATTTTGATTTTGTGATTGCAGGTGGACAATCGTCATTGGCTGATTTCTGCACTTATTTTGTAGCTTATTCTGATGGTTCATGTATAGACACTAATAGTGCACGGGAGCCCGACAGAATGTTGGGTGAAGTTCGCGGAAGTGACTCAAGGTGAGGTTTACTTTCAAAACATTTGAATGTTATACTAATTATTTATTTCCATTATGTTCATATGTTGTTTTTTATTTCTTTTTGAAGGTGTATGGCCTCTTCATTAGTAAGAAACGGCTTTGTTCGGGGTTCTATGACCCAAGGAAACGGTTGTTATCAACGAAGATGTGTCAACAATACATTGGAGGTTTGTTATTAAACATTGTTTTACATTTTTTAAAAGGTTAAACTACTTGGATAACGGGTCAAACAAATACAGGATAAAGCATGGGTAAAATGACAAGTGTCAAATGGGCCGCGGCCGGGTACTAATATTTATGTACATGCTTACTGCTTGAAATGCACCGGTTCAAGTTTATTATTATGATAACGGGTCAAACAAATAAAGTATTAAAAGTCAAGCTAAAATGGAACCGGTCCAATGGGTTAGATGAATCAGAGTTTGCATAATGAGTATCAAATGCTAACGTCCTAAATCGTTTCATATAAAAAAGATAATATTATTATTTTAAAATTTTAGATTTTTATTTGACCACCTGCTATGACCGAAACCCGTATCAGCACTTTTATCTAATATGGATATTATTTACGTCTTTGCAGGTTGCTGTTGATGGTATTTGGAAGGTATGCCCTGAAGCTGGTGGGCCAATCCAGTTTCCCGGCTTTAATGGTAATCTTTCAAAGAAAACGTTCGCTCTTTATTGACCAAAAAATGTTTTAATATTGCAAAAAATGTTCAATATGCCGCTTGCAATCATTTTTTTGTTAATGTGTATTTTGTAAAAAATTGTAGGTGAACTGATCTGCCCGGCCTATCATGAACTCTGTAGCATAGACCCTATTAAAAAATCTGGGCAGTGCCCGAACTCATGTAACTCCAATGGTGACTGTGTTGATGGAAAATGCCGCTGTTTTATCGGGTTCGATGGCCATGATTGTAGCAAAAGTAAATATCTTTTTCCTTTTTTTTAATTCGCTTACAAAATGACTTTTATCGGTAGGTCTTTTATACTATATGTTTTCCAGGGTCCTGCCCTAGCAATTGCGGTGGAAACGGGAAATGCCTCAAAAACGGTATTTGTGAATGCAGAAACGGATACACTGGGATCGATTGCTCAACGGGTGAGTTTGTTGAATTTTTAGATTTACAATTGAATTTAAGGTTAAGGGTATGATGTCATTTTAACAAGCAACTCATTATACCAAATTTATTTGCAGCTGTATGTGATGAACAATGCAGTCTTCATGGCGGAGTATGTGATAACGGTGTGTGTGAATTTCGGTGCTCGGATTATGCAGGATACACCTGTCGAAACACTTCAAGTCTTCTTGACAGCCTGGCGATTTGTAAAGATGTTTTGGTAGGCGATGCTGACGGGCAACATTGTGCACCAAGTGAATCAAGCATTTTACAACAGCTTGAGGAAGTTGTTGTCATGCCAAATTACAACCGGTTGTACCCAACTGGTGCTAGGAAAATTATCAACATTTTTAGAGGCAGAAACTGTGATAAAGCTGCGAAACGACTAGCGTGTTGGGTAAGTTCTTTCTTAGAACAGGCAATTCGGTTGATTTTCTGTTTCAGATAACCTACTTTCAAAATTATAGTTCGAGGGTCTATGTTATTAGGATTTAGGTCTGTTTTAACTAATAACATAGACCCTTAATTTGTAACATGACACAAAAATAATCTTGTTTTAAGTTGTGATCTCCAATAAGACCTTTTACAAACCTTTAATTTACATTATGTCAAATATTATGGTGCTAATGTTTACTTATCTTGGGCTCAAACAGATATCAATACAGAAGTGTGAAAAAGACGGTGACAATAGATTACGAGTGTGCCACTCAGCGTGCCATGCGTACAATTTGGCGTGTGGGGCCTCGTTGGATTGTTCTGATCAAACCCTTTTTAGCGAAGAAGGTGAAGGGGAGGGAGAGGGGATATGCACAGGTTGGGGTGAAATGGACTCTTGGTTTTGAGGTAATTGTCTGTGTTTTAACCGTTACATTCATGTAAATCATAGGTAGTTTTTTACCTGAGTTAATCGTGCTCGGGGTGTAGTTTTCGGTGGTTTAGTGTATAATTTAGGGTTTGGGTCATAGCACAAAGTGCTAATGGCTGTAGAGTTAGGGTTTGTGTTCTCCTAACCCAAGAATTATTTAGATTTTTTGGGGTTGGGATTCTGTTTTACTTGGTGAAAGCCTTTTGAAATGTAAGGAATGTATGGATTATATGGAAAAGATGAAAAAAGGGGAAGGTTTGCTTGCTTACTAGACTCATGAGTTGTTTCGCGTCTACTTACGTATATCTTAGCATTTGCGTATGATATAGTGCTTGAATCGCTCTATTGTTATCGGGCTTATGACTTTATGTTGCTTTGGTTATTTAACACTGGCATAAGCTAGTTTATATAGCTTGCTAGAATACTATATCTGCTCCTTGATCAAGTCCATACAAGAATTGAACTTTGACAACCACTTGAGCATTTGTCAACATATCAACATGATTCTTTGTGGTACACCAAGCAGCTTTTGAGATTATATTTCTTTCTTTGCTTTTGGGAGTTTGGAGGCATGTAAAATTATAATTAAAAAAGCCATACATATTAAGTGGGGCTACAAAATAACCGAACGTACACGAACGGAATTTATTTGTGTTTGTTCATTAACAAAAATAACTTTTTCACGAACGCTTACCGAATGAGATTTATTGTTTATGTTCGTCCATTAAGAAGATGAATCTATTCATGAACTGTTCACAAACATAAACAAACGTAAATAAAGGCAAGCGAACCCATACATATTTATGAACGTTAAAAAACACATGAAACTTTCTAAAACAAATATGGGAAAACTTCACAAAATAGTAACCAAGTTTAATGAGTGTTCCAATCAAGTCATTTATGTTTTAAACTGTTTCAATTACATCATTAATTGTTTCAACTTTAATACAAAAAGTTTCATTAATTGTTTTAATTTTATCCAAATAATGAAACTTTTGGAGTGAAATTGAAAAAACATATGAAACTTTTGGAGGAAAATGACTACTTTAGTTAAACCTTAAGGAGTAAAACTGAAATTAGCTGTAATTAAAATCACAATGATAAATAACTACTTACTATAATTATCTTAAACATAACTTTTAAAGAACGAACATAAACAAACGCTAACAAATGTAAATGAACGAATGAGCGCAAACTCTGTTTATGTTCGTCTGTTTAACTAAACGAACAGAATTTTCTTGTTTGTTCATTTATTAAACAAACAAGCATAAACGAACTTTCCGTCGAACGGTTCACGAATTGTTCGCTGAACATTCGATTCGTTTACAACCCTAATGCATGAAAAAGATTTTTTTTTTAATAATATTGTTATATCTCTTATTCATTTGGGTACTGTATGGGCTAAAAACTCAACCACCTCTTCCCCTCTCAAATATCAATGTTGAATCTTTATATCATGTTAGGACATATCAATAAAAAGATAAAAGGAAGCAAAGTTTCTAGGAAAGAAAGGGAAGAGAAATTGAGCTTGAAATAAAGAAAACAATAACAATGGATCAATGTCAAATCTCCATGTGTTATTTTTAACATTTGAGTTCTAATATGAATTCATAACGTAATTGGTAGACACAGAAATTGAACAAGAACTAAAAAACTGAAAATTGATATTGCACACAACAACATATTACAATGTCTAACACCGTTTTGACATAATATTACATACATATACATTTGGTGAATCGACACAACGGTTCCTAGAAATATTTACAATTCTTCAACTTCCAAATGACGTCTTGCAGTTTCAAGAAACCGTCAATCACATCGACACCTTAACTTCGACTCCTGTACTTCTCAAAACATATGGCCCAAACAAGCAAAACAAGCACACATTATATAGTAACTAAAAAAACCCAAATGAAACCGGTTTGACTTTACAAGTGAATTCTGACTTTAACTTTTATTAAAATCATAAGGGATTATAGACTCAACATGAGTGACAGAGATCTTTTCTCGCGAAACTCTAAACTACACTAGACTAGGGGGACTTAACGATGTACCATATCAAAGGTCCGAAACCAAAAGAAAACAAGATTGAATACTACTTGGAGGAATGATCTTCGACAACACGATCCCAAAATGATTCAAATCGAAGACGTAAAAACGCTTCCTACTTATTCGGATGAGAGTAATCTTAAGGGAACCACCAAGTAGAAGATGAACTTAGGAATAGACCTGTAAATGAACCGAACAAACACGAACATTAGAATGTTCGTGTTCGTTCATTTAACTTTAACCGAAAATGAACACGAACACATAATCGAACACGCTTTTTTTTTTTCATGTTCGTTCATTAAGAGACAGAAGTGTTCGTGTTCGTTTATATTCGTTTGTTAATAAGCTAAATATACAGTTCATGAACGTAAACGAACACAAATAAATGAACATAATTGAACAATCATAAACGAATATAGACAAACATATATGAACTCTAATGAACACATACGAACAAGTCTAATACATTAAAATTTATTAAAAGACACATCTAAATTAGTGGTCTAAATAAACGAACATAAACCAACATAAATAAACAAACATAAATGAACTTATATGAACGAACATAAACGAACGTTCATGAACATAAATGAACAAACAAAACAAATGTTGGTTCGTTTAACTAAACGAACCAAAAAATTTGTTCACGTTTGTTCGTTTAGCTAAATGAACGAACGTAAACGAACTTACTGCCAAACAGTTCATGAACAGTTCATGAGCGTTCGGTTCGTTTACAAGCCTACTTAGGAAAGCTAATATCTGAAAGCGAAAGAGAAGGACAAAGAAGACTATATGAGAAAAGTACATGATCTTAAAATCGACCACCTAATCTTTTTGTTCTCATGATTGTGTTGTGGATTCAAGGGGCATAACCTTATGGATGTTGCAATCTTGACCATGATCATTTGCATTCAGACGACATATTTTTTGTTTGTCAAAACCAAGACGTTAAAGACTTTGATATATTGACACATAGGACGTGCTTAATATTGGAAATTTATTGATATTATTAAAATTAATATGGTTATTTATATTTATTTAATAAAATTAATGTGTTGAATGTGATATCAATGCTCATAAGCTGGGATTGATATTAGTAATTAATGGTGTGGGAAGTTGTCCTACATTAGAGGAAAGAAAAAATGTAAAGTGTTTTATATTCTATAACCTTTTGATTATATTATTTTCTAAAGTATCACATTTAGTGGATTTGCGAAGGACCCTTAACTCGCACACGCGCTCGCGCGCGCGGCATGGACATGTAGACCGAAACTGAAGACAGTTACTAACGATTATAATGAGCAGTTACAATTTCTGATTAATGACTGACTAGGTTGTTCCAGTTTGAATTCCTTATATATACTGGGGGTACCTTAGTAAACAACATACACCAACACAACTTGAAAACTTGTAGTAATCAGGTTCTCTAAACATAATACATCTTTGGTTTCTCTTCTACAAATCAAATTCGGGTTCTAGATCAATCTCGGCAGTACCAACTGCGTGCTTTGGTTGTTGTACACTGGGAAACAAAACGAGTTCTCCTGGGTAAAGGTGTTCAAAGTCGGATATTCGAAATTCATTTTTTATTATTTTTATTATTTTTTAGTTTTTTTTACAATAATTAGACATATGCTATTATAAAATAATATAAAAACCAACTCATATCATAAAAGTCTTGATATACACTAAAAAATCTCAATTTAAAATAAAAATATGTATAAAATTTTAAAAAATAAAAAAAATATTTTTTAGTTTTCGGATAATCGGATATCCGAATATCCGAAACTTTTGAAAATCACTATTCGAATCCGAAATATCCGAATTTTCGGATATCCGAAAATTTCTGATATTTCAGATTCGGATTTTCAAATTTTCGGATCGGATTCTCGGATTCAGATATTTTTGAACACCCCTATTCCTGGGAGGCTTGGAATTTGTTTTAAGGGCTTGTTATCTAACACGATTCTTAGCTTTTTATATTTATGTTTTTTATATTTATGTATATTTACAATTGTAATAAGCATTGTAATTGTTAATTTATATTCTTTTGTATTGCTTATATTAATAAAAACTGTTTCAGTTTAATTTTTATATGACCGGTTCCTACACTTCATACAAACCAATTTCAAATAGAAAGCTGCATCATATAAATACTTGCACATAATGGTTGTTTGATATTGCTACATACTGTCTTATATTCATATGGTTGGAGGCCTTTTTTTTCGTCAGTAGTATTAATATTTCGTCCGGTAGTTTAAAATTGTTATATATATTGACTTCTCCCCCGTTAAAAAATTTACTTACGCCCAGGCCCACTTGTAAGTTACATCTCACATTTAAAATAATAGATAAATATGTTTATGTAGCTTTCATTTTCTTTTTTTCATGTAGTTCTTACTTCAAATTGATTCTACTATATGTGTGTTTGAAATATCATTGTTCAGATATTACATAAAAGTTAAAACAACCATAGTGTTACTTTAGAAAGGGGCATAGCTTTGCCATAATGCTACCATTCTAGAAATCATTTAAACAACCAAACACATCAAGAATCTGAACCTTAGATATCTATCATTACAGATTCAACATGTAATATGTTATTGTTTGACACTTTCCCTAAACCAACTTCTTTCGAGCCGACAACATTTTTACATATTCTCTAACGGGCAACGGATGGAAGTTAAAAGATGTAGCTAAAGCAAGGTATGCACTGGCTAACCCAATGTATATTTTGAACCAAACAGATGAGAACAGATTAAGATATGTTAATACACAAGTGATGGCTAAAACTACTGTGCAGTTTATCGAGCATTTGATTGTCGAGAGCTCTCCTTCAGTTCCTTCATTTTCAAAATGGCCATTTGCTATGAAATCTGAAAGCAACTGATCCTTGAGTTGGAACGTGTTTAACAGCCAGTCGTCGCACTCTTTTTCTGTAGACGGGATATCTTCTACAAGGATGCGGCGAACATGAACATGAACTTCAGAAGGTTCTACGCCGAAAACATTGTCCAAGAAAGTGGGACACCGGTTCTTGTATGCTATTGTTACATCATACACTGAAAAGAATACATACTGCATATATAAGGTGTTTTGTAAAGATGATTGTAATAAAATGATTATGGAGAATGTGGAACCTGCATCCAAAGAGCCCCTTAAGATTTCCAAACAAGCATGAAAACCTCTTGTTTTTGGAAGCAATACATTCTTCAGAATAGGCAGTCCATTTTCAGCAGCAAATTTCTGGCTTTTCATACATTTTTCTTCCCTATTAATGAAAAGAAAACAGTTTAAAGTTCGTAAAAATAATCAAAATTACGCGACAAAGTTAAAAATTATAAGAAGAGTATTAACATATTACGAGAAATCAGTTCCTTCAGGGAAAATAGCCAGCCACAACGGGTCAAAGGGGTTAGTAAACGTCAATAGCATCTTTCGCATCATAAACTCGTCTACTTTCCACTTTCTTTCAACCGAAATAAACTCCAAAACATGAAATCCCCAGCCGAAAACAGGCAACTTCAACAAACTACTTTTTAGAACATATTTGATGCACCCTATGCAGCCTTTTCTTAGAGCAAGATCCCAAAGATACATCCAGTCAACTTCTGTTTTGTGATTAGCAATAAGTAATACGCGCTCGCGTTTTGGAACCGTTTCTCCAGAAAAAACAACCTTTGTTTTGTTAATCTTTTCAAACAAAAAGGGCCATAAGGCTAACCAAAGACCAAAAAGGAAGGTTGTTATTTTCCTACTATAATGTATGCTAAAAAGCCTAAGGAAGACTGCAGCAAAAGGTCCCAAATAGACCAAAAGTGTGAAGGAGGTTAAAAGATAAACTACCAAACATGCTAAACCCCTTACTGCTCTTGGGAAAGTCAAAGTGTACTTCTTTGACCCATCATTGACTTCTGATTTCAGATCCATTTTTCTGCAAATTAAACAAGATCCAACTACCTTAGTGAAGAAATATAATGCTATAGATGAATAGAGGCTAAGGCATCTTAATTGCTTGAAAGTAGCAGAATAGTAAGTTTTTGATACAAAAACAAGATTAGATTTATGGCAATTGACCAGTTATATATAAAAACTTCTTTATAGGTCACCCAAGTACGTATTCAGTTCTATTTATACCAAATTCTAATAAAAATAGGCAGGAATTTTGTAAAATGACAAAAAAGCGAATTAGTTTTTGTGATTTTTCTTATAGATTTGTCTTTTATAAATTTTAAGACATTTTTATCATAAAACATGCTTTTAACCAAATTTGGTATAAACATAGCTAGATACATAAAATGTGGTGATTGTCTCCACATATAAATTAGTTTCAATATGTACATACACCTGTAAAACATGAATAAATGTCACTAAATAGTAACAAAGTTTCACTTAACTCACTAAATAGTCATTGAGTTTCACCAAAGTCACCCCACTGTTAATTTTTTTTCAATGTTGTCGCATATTTTAACGTGGCATGTATATTATGTAAAATCTTTGACTTTTAAAACTGATAACATATCGTCCCTTCATATTTTACATGATCATCATCCACGTCATTAATTTTATAATATTGAGACGCCTAATCAGTTATTTCAAGCGACTAGGATGTGGTGTAGACAGTATAACGAGGCAACAAATGACGCAGTTTACTCATAAAACTTTACAACATTATAAAAGGGTTAATACTATAAAAACCAATACATCTTTTCTGTTTTACGTGAAAAAGTCTCTCGATTCAATTTTGAATATTAAGGACTTAAAATTGTTTAAGATGTATGTATTTGTGAAATCAACGATAGCACACTAGTTACATAGTGTTGCATGCCATGTAAACTCTTTTGTCGAGGTGAAACATTACTACATCAATCTTTGATCATTTTGTGTACAAGTTTATACAATCAAAAGATTATCCATGCTATCGTTTTTACACATGTATGACGCCCACTTAATCAAATTTTCACTTGTTTAACGCGTAAAACCTTAATTTAACTTTTTCACAAACACGTAGACAAATTTAAAGACTTTAATATTCAAAAAATTAAGTTAAAAACCTGAACCTTTGTTCTTTTATAAAAACAGAAGGAACACGATCAACAGCAAAATCAGATTTCAACATAAACGTTGATGGAAATACATATACGATTGAATACTCTTCCAATTTCACCGAAATAACAAACGATATTAAAATCAAACAAATAAATAAAAACAAAACAAAAAAAAACAGCATGTACGTACCTAAATTGAATGGGATTGAAGATAACTATGAATGGAGTATGAAGAATTGATGAAGATGTCGTGGGTAGTTTAATAGAAATGAGGAATCGTTGGAGTTGATTGTGGGTGGGTGAAGGGTGGGAGTTGAGAGAGTATAGAATTTGCTTCAACAACACACTCGTAATAGATATATAGCTTTGGGCCTATGTGTAAGTTTGTGGTGAGAGTAACATCATAATAAATATTCTTTTATAAAATAAAATAATTATAATCACAATTTATATATTCTAACAATTATCTTGTCATATGTTATTATTATAGTAAATCAACTCTTTAGTGATGATATTAAATGCTCATGATATTATCTATTGTTTTCAAATTATACAACGGATTTTTTAATAACTAAACAATATGTTTCTTTTTTATTGAAAACGTAACTTTTTTATAAAAATTTTTTGATGATGTATTGAGTTTTTTAGGGATGGCAATGATTCGGCCCAAGACCCGTTCGGTATATATTGGGTATCAGACATACCCTCGTATAATAGGGTATATCCGTTAAAATTATAAAATATTACCCATTGGGCATACCCATTAGATATCTATTGAAATTAGAAAATCATATAAAGTTACGTTTGCATATACGTACTAGATAACAATTTCGTTAATCCTTAGTATTTTTTTTGTTTATGACTGACCACTACTACTCTTTATTTTTATATTTTTAGAGACAAATATCCTTATAATTTTATAAGATACTATATAGTGCAATGGATAGGAAGCTTAATCGCCTATATTTAACACATAATTATTAAGTAAAAACATATCAAATCAACAAAATAAAAAGATCTAATTATAAATAGTATAAATATTAATTAAAATAAATTAAAAAATAATAATTACATATATATAATTGGGTAAACGGGTATACTTAACTGGGTAATCAGATCAGATAAATAGGTATACGATGCAATTCCATACCAGCAAAAAATATAAATTAATCCCATACCCGGTCCCATACCCACTTACCCGATCCCATATCCGTCCCATATATTTCAGGATTCAGGTATTCCCATCGGGTTATGGTTCGATTGCCATCCGTAGTTTATTAATGCAAATTATCTTATCAAAAAGTGACATTGTTTAGAAAATAATTTTTCTAAAATAATAGAATGCTTAAAAAACATTTTGTTTAAAGCAAAAGCTTTTTAAAGACGAAAAGTTTAAAAAAATATTATTATTATTTATTATTTAAGGTAGTTAATTATCGTAATATCATTTATATCATAATAAGTTAAATACTAAACATGGCTATATTAATCCAAAAGTACTGTAAGTTTTAACAACCAAACGGTATGTTGATTATTCTGAATCTCATAATGTGATCCGAAATTGGGTGTGCATTTTTAAGAATATTCATAGTGGAATCATGAAAAATATGTGAGTGTGCTTCCTATATTATAGGGAATGGTTTTGAGTGATTGTGAGCGAATGAAAAAGAAAATATTACTATTTATCGGTATATTTGGGGAACCACTGTTTAATCTATATAAATTTTTTAATATTTTTTAAAGTGGTTGTGAGTAAAGAAGAGAGAAAAAAATAATGATAATGATATAGAAAGTATTATTTAACTAAAAAGAGAGAGGAAAAATAATGATTTTTAGTTTAATTATATTGATAAAAATAGAGAATACACAGTGAATGCTTTAAAACAAAGTTAAACTTTAATACATAGATAACTGTTAACTGCTGATATTGGTGATTGATTATCACATATGTTATATGTTTTTAATCCTTTTAGGTATAGGATTATTTAAAAGTGATTACTCGTCACAAATGTTGTATGTGTTTTATTCCTTATAATTATTTAAATACTTGATATCGATGATTGCTTCTCACAACCTAAGTATAGCAAAATCAAGTATATTATTTAGAGGTTGTTTATCTCACAACCTAAGTATAGCAAAATCAAGTATATTATTTAGAGGTTGTTTATATATATTTATCTTAAAATAATAAAATTTATCAAACACTTCAAAAACTAATCATCATAACATTAAACAACATATATCGTAAATCAAATCACAATACAGATTCATGGAATTGTTATTAGAGATGTAATTAAGTGATGAAATGGTATTGTTTTATTTATTTATTTATTTGTCTATGAAACTAACTTTGCATGAAACTTAAATGGCCATAAAATAAGATACCTGGATGATGGGCAAACGAAAATTTGCTTAAAATAATGAAATTTTAACAGTGTCTGTTAAGACTTTAAACAAATAAATTTTAACAAATTATCAATTATTAAAATTATCATAAACAAACATTAAATATTAAATCTATAAATTACTAGGGTAGGGTTATACTAAAACGAGAATTTAATCTAAAAAGTCTAAGAAACATTGTGGGTTTGACACGTGCCATTCTATTGCTTTAAGAAAAAAAGGGCATTTAGGTCATTGTGTCAAATATGTCAACTCACTGTTTATTATACGTTTATTATATCAAATATCAGTTCATTATGTCATATATTTTATATTATTTATTATATGTATTAATCATTGTGTTTTATGTTTTACATTGTTTTATGTTATTTTTGTTATATTTCTATAGATTTGATATCTATCATTGTATTTTACAATTAAATACAATAATATACTTTCACCAATGTATTTTTCAAAATTTTTAGTGTTGTTATCGTTGAAGATAACACAATATGTTATTTTTATCATTGTTTTTTTTTTTTTGTAGATTAAATGAATTTGTTGTTATCTATCATTGTGTTTTATAATTAGAAGTACATAATGATGTTAATTCATCAATGTATTTTTTAAAAATTTATAATTTCAAAATAACACATTAACGATAAAAAAACACAATGAGACATTGTGTTATTTTATCATTGTTTTTAATGTATTATATTAATTAGTTGTTAATTTATTATTATGGTATACATATTAAATATACACAAAAATGTTATTCCACCATTGTATTTTTTTAAAATTTATCATTTTAGAAAAACACAATAGTATTCAAAAAACACAATAACTAACAAAAATATACAATGACGATAATATATGAGCTTAAAAATGTAAACAAATCTATCATCTTTTTATATAAAAATACTGTATTCGTTTTAAAGATAAAAAACGCTCGCATTTGTAGTGTAATTTATATAAAAAATAATATTGTACATAAAAGTTATGAACATTTAAAAAAATAAAAGAACTTGCAAAAAGTCAACAAAAGTGGTTATTTATAAAATACACATCTAACAAACTTTTCGTATAATTTGATATTAACCATTAATTAAGTATATTAATGTTTGAGATTACTTTTTACACTTTATAATTTTAGAAAAACCTTTTATTTGAACCTATCCATGTTTCAAATTGTGTAACCGTTTCGAGAACTAATTTCTTCTTATCATGCAAAAATGTGTAGTTAATGAATTATTTTATATTTTGTAGATAGATTCACAATATTGTTGATTTCAGTTTACAAAAAATTTAGTATTCCACAGACGATTATAATTTATATTCTTTCTAAGAGGAAATTTGGTGCGGTTAAGTTCCGTTTTCAGGTTAGTTCTAAGTTTTAAAAGGTTTGGTTCGGTTTTATTGGTTTAAATGAGACAAGTTAAACCAATTATAAACTAAGGTCGGGTTCAACCACAATAGGTCCGTGTCAAACATATTTCAATACCTCTTCCATCTCAAAAACCAAACTTTTTACCCCTATACATTTGCCATTTAATATTTTTTTTTTAACAAGTTTATTCTACTCTTATTTTTAAACAACTCCTAAGTATTATATAGCATGCTTGGGTTTGAATTTAAGATCTTTTTTATGAGAGGCAAAACGTCTACCAAATAGTGCTAGATTGCCAGCAATTTATTTTAAAGAGTAAATTAAGAACAAAACCTTTATCTTTGTAATTAGTTTCAGTTTTTAACATTTATTTTTAATAATTACACCAGACAACCTTTATGTATATGATTTGTTTTATATTTGGTCATTTAGTCTAATGGTCATTAGTTTGCATCGTTAAATTTGGTCGCATGATTATCATATGAGTGTAGATGCGTAACAAAACATTCATACGACATAATAAAAACAAATCTACGTATTAGAAATATATGATCGGTAAAATGTTAAAAACAACGAGTAATATCTCAAACAAAGTTTATATATTTTTATTATCATTTTTTAAAAACTAATTATATAAAAATTTATTATATCATAGGATTCAAATATCAATAATAAACACAATCGCATAGAAATTAGAATGCAAGCTATGTGAAGTTATTTAAAAAATACTATTAATTAGTGAAACTTTGAGATCGACGAGGAAAACATAAAACAAATGTTTCATGTTTTTATCATCTCTTTTTTTAAAGCTAGTTCTATGAATATTTATTGTATCATATGATTTAAACATTAATAATAAACTTATTATATAGAAATTAGAATGTAAGTCTTGTGAAGTTATTTAGATGCTTTTGTTTAAATTAAAATGCTAGTTTTATAAAATTTAGTGTGTCATGTGATTTCTGTAATCATATGATTGTGGAGCATCTAAACGTCTTTTTGTGACTTGCATTCAAACTTTCATTCATTAAATTTATTTATTATTAAAATATAAAACATATGATACAATCATAAAACTAGCTTTCAAAAAAAGTACTAATAAAAATATATAAAATTTGTTTGACATATTACCCGTCGTTCTAAACATTAACTGATCATATATTCCTAATATATCGATTTGTTGTTTGGATTATGCCGCATGAATATTTTTTACACATCTGCTCTCATGTAATAACCATGTAACCTAATTTAACGATGCAAACTAACAAAAATTTTACTAAATGACCAAAGATGAAACAAATTATATATATAAAAGTTGTTTACTATAATTAATAAAGATACAGGTTGTAAAGTAAAACCTGTTATAAAAATAAATTTCATTTTCTGTATTTTACTCTATACTAGGTTGAAACCAGCGCACGTTGCGGCGCATTAAATCGCCTTTGTCTATTTGACTATGTATATATTTGAGGAAAAATAATATTCTATATCTAAGAGTACACAACAAAATCTATGATTTTCCACCTAAAAATATAATAACATCCAACGAAGAGCATTGTCTACAACAAATGACCAAAGATGCATGATGACAAACATTTAAAAATGAAATATCAACAAAAAGGTAAACCAAATCACTTTACGACTATTAGCTAGTGCTAAGAATAAGGGAATCATACTACATATTCATAGTGAAAGAATGGCATGGAAAAAGCTCGTGTAATCTAACCTGATAATGTTTTCTGTTAATAACGTGAATCACAGTTTCAAAACATGTATCAACACCAATTAATCAGGCACAAACATAGTGTTGGATAAAAGAACAGTAAACCTTCTGCTACTATGGACTTTAAATTTCTCTCCAAACTAGTAGCTCACCCATAAAAAAACATAATCATAATCACTAACAAAAAGGTTAATTTGGCTCCAAACTGATGTCCAGGTAAGGCTGTACACCAGAAAAGGACGGCAAGTCACGACAATTGACAAATAATCAATTATAGTTTTCGAGCCATAAAATGTCTTAGATGAGCACAGGTTCATTATCATCGACCCCTCAGTCTTTGCAAGATAATCGAAACAATAAAATCAAAATACATGAAAACGGTGCAAAGTGAACATGAAAAGTGAGTTTAATATAGATGCAGGGGCTAAATTTATAGAACCACAAAAAAACTGTGGCCAATACCTAAGAAACAAAGAGACACTATTCTTCCATTTGGTTTTTTAATAGTATGTAATGTAATGTAATAATGTAATTATAAGAAAATATATCTTTACTAAACCCGAAACCATTTTGGACCGATCCATTAAATGCGTAAACCAACTAAGCAACGCACAATACATGACAAGTTGAAAATTTCAAGCCCGTTGGGCCGGGCAAAAATATCCGATCCAACTCAGCCTACCCAAAAGGGAAACTAGATGGGCCGAGGTTAAAAAAATCACATCGACCAATATAAAACAAGAAGAATATTCTAGAATGCAAAATCATCAAGTTGAACCATCTTATAATATCAATTGCGAACAAATTCATCAACGATCGTCGATTACAACCTCGAATCTTCCTCTGATTCAACGCGTTAAGCAACGAATATTGTTGCGCCGGAAAGTCTCCGGTCGCCGGACGCTGTATTTCTCCGATCATCCGTACGGTAAGTTATCTTTTGGGGATCTGTTTCGTTTCATAATGTTTTCATGATATTCGTTGATATTATGTTGTTCCTCTCATGTATCTATAATTGTTTCTGGTTGTAATGCCTTTGCTATTGATTATGTAAAGTAATTAGATGTTTGAGCCGTAACGCGTGTGAGCAATTGAAGTTTGGGAACATGAAACCCTAGATGAGTTGATTTTGTTCGATTGATGATTGATCAGCGGGTTTTGTTTATATCATGTGATTTGGATTGCATAATTGGGACTATAAGTCGGGTTTATTGTTGCAACTGAGTATAGAATCGGCTTGTTTAACTTTGATTTAGTTGTCGTCGTTGTTTTTAGGTTTGAGTTTTCACGATTCAGCTGTGAATTAGGGTTATTGTGTTCTCCATGATCTAATCGATTCCTTCTTGAACTTAATGGTGCTTTTATAGGGAACTTGAGTATTTGTAGTGAAAGAGATGTTGTGATTTGAATTACACATTTATTGCTGCAATTAAGACTACAATTTGATTTATTTCACTTTGATTTAGTTTTCTTTACTGTTATTAGGTTTGAGCATCTATGTTTCAACTGTGAATTAGGGTTATTGTGTTCTCTGTTATCTAATCGAATCCTCTTTGAACTGATTGGTGATTTTACAGGGAGCTTGAGTATTTGTGTTGAGAGAGATGTCTGCTGGGTTTGGGGAAGTGCCAAACTGGACACCCCAACAAACATCTTCTTCGAGCAATAATAATCCCAACAACGGTGATGCTGGTGATTTCGAGTGCAACATATGCTTTGATTTAGCCCAAGATCCGATTGTGACATTATGCGGTCATCTTTTTTGCTGGCCATGCCTATACAAATGGCTTCACCTTCATTCACACTCTCAAGAATGCCCTGTTTGTAAAGCCTTAATTGAAGAGGAAAAGTTAGTACCTTTATATGGAAGAGGCAAGAACTCAACCGATCCCAGGTCAAAATCCGTTCCTGGCGTCGAGATTCCACATCGGCCCACGGGCCAGAGACCAGAAACTGCTCCTCCACCTGATAGAAATGCATTTGGTCAAAATGCGTTTGGATTGATGGGTGGTTTCGGGCCTGCAATGACTGCGAGTTTTGGGAACTTTACTCTCTCATTTGGTGGTTTAATCCCATCGTTTTTCAATGTTCAGATGCACTCGTTTAGCGGGCCTGGGCCTCAAATGTATGGAAATGGTGCTCCTCATAGACCTCCTGCATATCCGTATGGGACCCATCACGCCCATGGACACCATCATCATAGAGCTCACCACCATGAAACAGGTTTTTCTGCTGCATCACCACTTCTAATAATTGGGTTCCTTTTTCTCTTGGCTCTAATTTGGAACTGATATAGTTTTTCTATGAGAGTTGATGATTGTGGGCTTGTTTCTTTGATGTTTTATAAACCTTTACCTTTATAGTTGCTTGTAAAGAAAACTGGTTGCTTTGGACAGTTATGTGTATTTTCAGTATCACTTTGATGCATGGTGCATGGTGTTCAATGTAGTGATATTACAACTCTAAGAACTGTTTGCTTCTGTGATTGTTGAGTCTCAATACTGTTAGCATAGTTTTGAGTTTGATGTTATTATGTAAGCATATGATGTTCACAGAAGGAATCATCCTGACTTGAATGAATGCTGATTATTTCTTTTTAATACTTCTTTAAGTGGTTGGCTTGCTTCTTGTGTTACTATTATTATGAAAATTGAAGAAGATGATTGTTGCTTGTCATTGGGTCGTCTAGGGACATATGTGGCGTATAAGCACTTATGACTTGCTTATTAGTATGGATTATTGGTTTCGTCATGTTATCGTCATAGAGTCAAGTTTGAGATCTAGTCGTTTAACTTTCGATAATTTGAGCTTGACTTGTTTCGAGGACTATGTCTAAAGGTTGAGCTTGTGAGACATTTTCAAAGATAAGCTTGTTATCAATGAAACTAGAAATGTTTCCACGCGCGTTGTGGCGGAAGTTACGTCACGAACTTGAATATCACAACTCTTTTGTGCTTGATGGCGAGTTTCGTATTGTGTAATTTTCAAGCTCGTGTGTTTTACTGACTAATATACTAGTTCATAAATTAAAACAATTTAACACAAAAATGAAACGAAAGATATTAATGGCATGTAGGTGCTGCATCAGATTGTTTATTTATCGAAATAAATGAATTATAAAGTTGACAACATACAACAGGGTCGAGTTAATCTTGATTAGCATATCATCAGCTTCATCTTTAAATGAAAAAGAACAAATTACATTAAAAAATTAGTATTTTCATAAATCAAATTTGTAGTTGCTTAGAAACTGTCAACAGATGCAACAATGAGACTGAAGGTATGTTTTACTTATTTCTAATATTGCTATCATCCAAGAAGTGCAATCATTTTCGTTCTAAAAATTTCCAAACTAAGAATGTAACGGTTCTATGTTGGTATTACAAAATAAAAAATAATAATAATAAAAAAATAAAAAAAATTTTGGTATCAATTGTGTCTCATCGTTCTATGAAAGATCAATCAAAAACCTCATCTTTCTATGAAACATCAATCAAACATCGCCTGTGCCATTCTCCTATGTTCGACTATGTTTAAGTAAATAGTTTTAAGACTAATTAGAGACACTAGTGTATCAGTTTCTTACTAACCCATCATCCGGTAGTCATAACATTCCCCACTCCCTATAATGAAAAAAGGTTTATCGTGAAATGATATAGCAGGCATGGCCGGCCCTGAGGAGGGGCGAGATTGATGCCCGTTCAGGGCCCACTCGCTTAGGGGGCACAAAATTTTTAAAAAAAATTAGTTTATATAATTCAATTCATTAGGGACAAAAGGTATTTTTTTTTTCGGGCTCGTCCTGAGCACTAAAATCCTTAGGACCGGTTCTGATAGCAGGTACCTGCAGCTACAAAAACAACAATAAGTTCATCATAAATCCATCCAAACTAAAAAGCAACTAAAAAGTAAAAATCTAATCCAAAATTTTTGAAAAACGTAAAAGTTAAACCTGATTTTTGGCCAACTCTGTCATTTTTCTTTATAGATAACAAAGTGGGCAAATAAACAGAAAATAACTAAGCCATGGTCAAACATAAACTGCCAATGCCAGTTGCTATCTTTCCCGATCCTTTTGCTTAAAACCCTTGAAACACATCACCTAACATAATACAAAGTCCTTCAACTTTGCCCCTGATCGCAAAAATAATACCATCATTATATGGAATCAAACATCTATCATGATATAATAATGATGACTATGGATGTATGAATGGTGTATAGCTTGTGCTACACCATTGATTTTCACAGCCATTTTCCCGAAACTCCATCGAAAACCTAAACGCAAAAATTAGGTTTAACCTTTTTTTTTTTTTTTTTTTTTTTTTTTTTTTGTATTAGAGTAGCCATCTACAACGATCATCAAGAAAACACAAAATGAAATCAATCCACTTGATCACATTAAGGCTAAAATGGTATAAAAACACCTTTCTCAATCCACAGAAGATGTTTCTTTAGGTCAAAATTCAAGCACATATGGTATGAATACATTACCCAAATCCTATTTTAGGAACAATATTCAAGATTCCTGAATTTTAATAGTTTTGTGATGTCCTCACAAGTTTAGGCATCACACTTTTTCATGAAGATTTTTCAAACATGATACGTGCATCAATAGTTCAATGAATTTTTCATATATTTTAGTTAACCAAGCTATCCAAATGCCTCTAACCACTGGTATGATAATTAAAATTCAATAGCTGAATTCAATAACCGACATTCGAAAATAAAAATAGATATAACTATATAAACTTACTCATCAAAATGGAGCAAGAATACAAAGTTCTCTTTTTACTCGATTAACTCCACCAGAAAATACATCTTTTATTCAAGACCAGAAATATCAATCTTTAAAAATGATAATTTACTAACATCCACATTTTTGAAAGAAAAGTTATATACTGAAAGTTCAAATATAATCATATGAAATACCCTTGAATAAACAATACATACGTCCTCAGTCTAGATACAAATGTAATATCTCTCCAAATAATTAAAAAACACATAATCAAAGCTTCTATCTGTGCCAATTTGCAACTATGAGGCTTTCTGTGCTTACATTTTGCCTAATTTAAAATAAAAGAGTGTTAAAATTATATCATCATTAAATGCCTTAGTAACCTATGATTTAGAAATTTCTAAACTGATTGATAAATTAAAAATAAAGTCAGACTATAAGTAAGCCGGTGACTGATTTCAGCTAAATCACAAGCACCTCATGTAATATCAACCAAACACACACATGGTATATATGATTAAGCAAAATTCATAACTAATCCTTATTGGGGCTTATATGATGAACTCAAGTAAAAAAGCATCCAAATTTATAATTTCATCAGGTAATTGATCATATCTAAGATGGATGCCATGAGCCCATGACTCTTATACAATACAACCATGTGGAATGGATAAATTTATACATTCATAGTTAGTAGTTACCCCAATTTGAAACTTGAACAAAATTTACATCCAATATGGCATTTCATATCAACATGATACTTTGTGGTACGGTTCTTTTCATTCGTCATCACCTGACTATGTTGAGGACTGTTCTAGTGATATCTGATCTCAATGTGTTTTGGTTCTTGTATGATAAATTTGGTTCTTTGCTACATAGATTTCGTCGACTGTAATAGCGCACTTTGACATACTTGAACAAACAATAGCCTAAAAATACCCGTGTATTATCAATTGTAAATGTACGCATGTTCCGTCGTATCTTTTCTTCTTCTACATAACAGTGAGTGTGTGCGGTGTGTTTTGTGTTTGTAAAGAACCAAATAAGATATGTGAGAGATCTTCAAGAACTATAATAAAAAACAGCATCTCATTGCAATGACATGTTCACATTTAAGTTGGACTTTGGAGGGGGAAATCTTAAATTTTAAATTTTGGTTATTATTAGTATGGAACAAAGTTGTTGCAGGGAATGTGCCCTTTTAGTCTTTATCTTGTTGGCCTTTTGTTTCTGTCTCTTGGCCCAGCTTCCATGACAGTTTATACTAGTGGGGTTTAGGATATTTAACATGTAAAAAGTTAAAAGAAGAGAAAAGGAAAAAAACTTTCTCGTTTGAATAGCTCATGATTACATAAGTTATTGTCATCTTCCACTCTTTACACAAGTGGTCATTTCTTTTCCACGACAAGGATAATATAATCGGTTGAACACTGATTATGTATTTTCTGTATTAGTCTTATATCTGATTAAAAGTCGCGTATTAAGGTGTCTGGGTGTTTGTTATTTATTATTTAAGAGTTCAATGGATATATGCTGGGGTATTGAGTATTTGAGTACATTTATGGTTATGTCGTTAAAAATTATTCATTTGTATGACTGTTACAGCAACCCTGTTTTCAACTCACATCAAAAACCGACTTGATATATAAAATATATAATTATACTTCTAAGAAATTTATAATTTCAAGTTTGTATCAACTTCAACATATTATTTATTATATTGTATAAATATATCAGGGTCAATTGGTTCATGTAATTAGATTAATAACACTAATACCTTACCCTTCTCAAACTCAGAAGATTTCTGATACATATTATACCTGAGTACTCGTCCTATTAGTATTACAAATCTTAAAATTTTCTTGTCAGATTTAGGGTTTCAACTATCCTTATATTTCCTGTTTACCTTTGGGTCATAAATTCATAAGTCCCAAGCTAGTGCTATTGTAGCATATGGATAAATTTGCGTCTTGATATAAAAAGAAACAAATATAATAACAAAAGCCCATGTGGTCAATCTGTCTTCCATTTAGAGTGGCACATGTAACATTGATTATGGAATTGCTGGGGTGGACTTGTGAATGTGATCTAGATACCATGTTTCTATTTAGTATGCACTTGTGTGTGAGTGTGATCATGGGACCATAATAGAAAGTGCCCATCTATCATCTCTTCTCCTGTCCTTGTAGTTGCTATCTTTTTTTATTAGAAGGGATAGATATTTGTAAGTTAATTTTAATAAGAATACTATATTAATAAAATAGGTGTTGTAACAAGGATATATATTTTGTTTGCTCCATCTCCAAGGGAACTATGCTTTTGGTAAGGAAGATAAATAATGACTGGTTGTACTCGATCATGCTATTTCAATGATATCGGTAAATAAGTTATATTTTTCAAGTAATTGGTTTTCATTTTTTAACCTAAAAACGAATATAGGGTAAAATTTTAAAATGTTATTAATGCAACACCTTTTGTGTTTCATATATTGTATAAAATTACTACAACACTTTTATACATTGATGTAATGATTTTATAAAATTTCATACACTCATGCATCACTGCTGAACGGTTTTATATTAGTTTTGATAACCATTCTTTTATAAAAATTGATGCATTAGTTTCAAACATTTTTACAAAGTTACATTCATGCATGATTTTATAACATATTTTCATAGATTTATAAAAGGATATTAGAACTAGATCTCATCTCTTTCCATGGTATGTATTTCCTAAGCCATAAATAATATTTATTAAGATGACACAATTCAAATACAAACATAAAGAATAAGAAACCAAGAAAAAGATCATAATCTTTTTGTGTTTTTGTTACACCCAAAATGGTCCTTCATCCTTGGGGCACAATCTAGGTTAACCTATAAACAAATCTATAGGTCTAGGTAGTCTTGCAGAACTCTAGTATTAGGATCACACCCCATCCCTCTTCAGTGATAAATTATAGTTTACACACGTACGTAAAACAAAATGATGAATTAGCTAGCCATGTGTTGCTTTAAAAAAGAAAAAGAAAAATACTAGTCATAAAGACGTTCACATAGACACACTCATCATGTTCTATCTTAATCGCCACCACTAATTTGGATGTTCCACGGCTGTCAAAAAGAAATCCTTTTTAATGAAATACACTTCGGAAAACGTAAGTAAAATAGATAAGTCATATATTCGAAATCGTATAAAACAATATATGTTAAAAGATAATTAAGAATATTAAATTAATTTAAAATATCCAACCATATATTTACATGTGGAAGATGATGGATGGTGTTAAGTACGAAAAATCGAGTTGAGCCGAGCCCAGACTGGTCTAGGCTTGTGCTCAGCTCGTTTTGACTTAAGAAATCTTGAACTCCATTTGTTTAGAATTTTATTTTTAAAACTCAGGCTCAGCTTGTTTTTTATTTTGTTATTTTACTTATATGATTTTATAAGTAATATCTATTTATATTTACAGTTATACTCGTAAAACAAAGGGAAAAAACTAACGTTGAAACATTGCTATTAACCCACATGTTAAAGGAGTTAAGATGTAAGACCATGAAAAAATCTAACGTCGAAAAATTAACACCAATCTACGAGTTAAAAGGGGCGAAGGGCGTAAGACCGTGCAATAATTAATATTGAAACGTTGTCCCAAATCAACGAGTTGAAGGGGGGGGGGGCATAAGACCATGCAAGAAACTAACATTGAAATGTCGCCACGAACCCGCGAGTTGTCCGGGGGGTGGGGGGGAGGGGCATTGATAATAAGCAATTTATATCTTGAAATTTTATATAAAAAAACAAAAAGGTCACAAACCCATGCATTGCAATAGGTCCATTGATAAAGCTTGAAAGTTTATATAAAAGAATAAAGATGCTTAAAAAAATTCCGTCCGAATTTCAATAATGGTAAGCACACCGCAACCCTAAAAACATAACAGTTTATATCATTAATGTTGCTAAAATAAGCACGTGCAATTTTATATTTTATAAAAACATTACATTTAAAAAGTTGTAGTTTTATTTTTGTGTTTTGATGGTTTGTATATTGTGATACAACGACATTTTGAACGAATTACACCATAACATATATTATAATAGGCGCGTCGCGAAGACATTCGAATTTTATATAATAGTAAATATTAAAACTTATAAGAGGAAAAAAAATTAAAAGATTATGAATGGGTTTAAGAAAACTAAAACATAAATAAAGGGTATTAGATGTACATATAGATGAGGGGCAAGAAAGTAAAAAAAAAAAACATTTAGCTATGCATTAAACACTTATCATTAAGACTTAACTGAACTTCACTATGATTTTTAAGTTATAAGAGCATTCATACTAGTTTTCTTAAATTAATTTGAGTGTGTTTCTTATTTTTTTGGGAACGACAAATCTACTCTACTCCTACA